>CM071601.1:201573883-202788883 GCA_036435485.1 Saposhnikovia divaricata | reverse complement strand
ATTCCTATATATTCATAGTCGAATCAAGTTTTAATATTCTTCTAAACAGGAATAAAGATCCCATAAGTCACGACACAAATAGATCATATTCACAAATATCTATACTATTATATTAAAACCGAAACATTGAAATTTTTGGTTTTCGGTTTGGTTATCCTATATTTATTAAAATAAAAATTATTGCTTTTTCGGTTTGGTTATCCTATTTATTAAAATAAATAATACATAATATAATTAATGGTAATTAACTGATTGCCTTTTTCACATTTACTTTTAGTTGAATATATTGTCTTTTATAAACACCTAAAAAATCAATCGTATCATATCTTTCAATTAGTGATAATTAGTCGATTGACTTTTTTTTAATTAAAAAGAGGTTTACTTTTAATTGATTGATGATATTATCTTTTATAAACAGCTAAAATATCGTATCTTGCAATTAATAATATTTCTTTTTAAATAAAACACGTTAACTTTTATTTTGAAATATAATCTTACACTAATTAATATATACCCAAACGTCTAATCACTAACAAAATATAATAGAAATTTGTATACAACGAATAATGATCGTTAGATTTTTAGTAAAAAATCAGAACCGTTAGATTTAATGATTAAATATATTATATGTTTAAATTAATTTACTAAAATTTCAAGGCTCAAATTCTGTCAACGACATATTTTTTTTAAAATTAATATAATTTTTAAAATACATAATTTTGCAATCATTAATAATTTTGCAATCATTAATATATACCCCAAAATATTATACCATTTTGGTATTAGATTTTTAGTAATTAATAATAACCGTTAGATGTAATTATAAGGTATATTTTATGATTAAAATTACTAAAAATTCAAGTTTCGAATCCCGTCAACTATTCAACTTAAAATTCTATAATATAAATTTTAAATCATCATATCATTAAATAAATTTATATTAAATTATATTAAAATAAAGTTAAATAATTTTTACAAAACAATGATTATATAAAAACATAATTATAGCATAAATTAAAATTTATAACATATTAAAAGAAACCCGTGCATCGCACGGGTTATAAGCTAGTAAAGTAAAATAATTAAATAAGATAAGTATTGTACCTTACTAATTAAGTAAAATATTTAGGCGTAATAAAATAAAATAATTAAATAAGGTAAGTATCGTACCGTACTAAAACTAAAATTTTGGTAACTCTAGAATTACTCATAAATATACACCAATTATATTATAATTGGTGTATGATTAACTTTTCTTTTTTATAATTGGTTTGATATATATTAGGAATTAGGAATTATAATATCGTTATTTTATTTTAAAACATAGAACTACATATTTTTACCAATAATAAATATTTAAGTGAGGATAATTAAGTAAAAAAATCAAATTTGAAAATGAGATATTTTAGTTAAAAAATATAGAAAATATATTATCTTTTAGCTGGAAAAGATAATTAGTTAGTTATTAGTAAATTATAATATTATTATTTTATTTCATTATATAGAACGACCATATTTTTGGAAAGAAGATATTTTAGTTAGAAAAGTTAGAAAAACTAATAGCTGAAAAAGGTAATTCGTTAGTTTTTATTTATGAGAAATTAAGATATTTTAGTTAGAAAATATAGAAAAGATATTACCTTTTATCTGGAAAAGTTAATCAGTTAGTTATTTGGAACAACTGCGTGTAATATTTTGAAAAAATATTGTGTTTTGTTTTTTTTATAATTAAGTAAAATAATTAAGCGTAATAAAGTAAACAATTAAACAAGGTAAGTACCGTACCATACTAATTAAGTAAAATAATTAAACGTAATAAATTAAAATAATTAAATAAGATAAGTATCGGTACCAAAGTTTTCAATGTTTCGTCTTTTATAATACTAGCTTATACCCCGTGCAACGCAGGGCTCTTTTTCTGATATTTATTATATTATTTTTTTCTTATTTATTTGTTATTAGTTTACATATCAAATCGTTGTTTTGAAATATATATATATATATATATATATATATATATATATATATATAAGATTTTACACGTTCAATTTATTATGTATTTTATCTTGAATTCTTAAAACTTGATTTGGATGATTTTACAGCCTACGTGAAATTAACAAAATAGTCTTTTTTTTCCCAAGCTTTTGCTCGTAATTCTAGTATCTGTTCTTATACATGCGGTAGGGGAAAATCGACCCTTGCCGGTTCAACAAAGCATAGTCCTCATTTACCACATGAGCTACACCATTTAGTAATGATTTAACAATTTTTTCCAATTAAAACTACCAAGAAACAAAAGAGAGATGAACTTAACGATTTTTTATATTGAAAATTCTATTCTATTTAGGAAATCTACTTATATTTTGTTTTGATTATCAAAGTAACCTTGTTATTATTTGAACATAGTTGTATTAAGTACTAACAACCAAATACAGTTTTAATAATAAGTGTAGGAGAGATTTTGTCCAAAATTTTGGTAGTTTGTAGTCTGGTCCTCAGTATGATAAAATAAATAAGAATTGTTAGATATTAAAATAAATAGATAAAAAACGTTGGATCTAGCATAAAAAATATTTAATATTTTAACATGTAACTAAAAAGTGTATTTATATTAAAATACGAAAAAGTGCTTGTCAATGATTTAAATCATATATAATTAGGTTTTCTATATTGAATAGGATTATTAATGTAGGTATTCTACACTAAATAAGATTAATGTAAAAATTCGTAATTATATTTTTTCTTGAGATTCTTAGTGTTTTCATTTAGATAATAATTGTTAAATCATCACCAAATTAAAGATAATTTTATGAGTTTCGCGTGGACTGTAAAATCATCCAAATCTGATTTCTATATCTCGAGATAGAGTCTAAATAGTAAATATTAACCTTTTTTAATATTAATAAATAAATAAAATTCAATTCTTATACAATCTTTTATATCCTTTTCAGATTATAACTTCTTTTTAAAATTCAATTCTAATACAACCGTTTTAATTATATCATTTTTAGATTATAATTTTCTTTTTAATATGATATAATCTTGATCGTCTATTTTTAAAAATATTATATTCGACGGTTGAAATTATTTTGGCGGTACAGTGACCAAACCAAACTTATGGATAAGATAAGATCCCTCTTATGCTTATTATATATAAGGATATAATAATATAGATATGTCGCAAAATTGTGCTACTTACCAGAGCATCTCCAACGCTAGTAGGTATAATGGTTAGCTAAAACAATATATAATAACTGTTAGCTAAATTTTGTTGAACCTGTAAGTGCTTTGTAATAACCACGAATTTTCGAAATAGATTTTTATTTTTTTTTAGCCGAATTTTTGAGTCTCGTTTTAATTAGTCAGCGGGAGAAAAAACGAAATCTTTTTATTAAATAACTATATTAAATATTTGCAATCAATTTGTCCCCCATTTGTTTTATTTCTTTTTATTTATTAATTGTCACTTAAATTAATAATGATTATGCTTTATTGTCCACTAAAATTCTGCAATGATTTTGCCCCATAATTTTTATCTTTTTAATTTTTTAAACTGCATTATTGTTATGCATAATGAGGATACAATTGATTAATTGATTCGTTTAGTATAAAATTCCTGCAGCATTTCTGTTAGTAAAAACAGAGACGCAAAACACGGAACAATATATTCATAGAAACCAGTCTCGAGAGTATATAACAAAACCGAGTACTACAACTCTTTCATTCCTAAATCAAAAATACAGAGCCTATACATATCTATACAAACAACACAGCTATTGTTTTTTTTCTCGTACCCAAACTCTCTATCCAGTTTATACATAACCGAACAAACAAACCACACTTTTGTCTTCTCTTTCATTTGTAACCAAAGTACTCGGCCATAATACTCCAAAACCGAGTAAGCCCAGGTAGTAAATTCCCTCCTGAACTTTCATTCTCGTCGATTATTTTCGAATTCGTGTCCTGTTATTGCTTTGTTGGGCTCGATTAATTCGTGTAATCGATTTTGTTTCTGGATAAAATCTGTAAAGTCGAATTGTACTTGTTTTGTGTGATGGTTTGGTTCGAGTTTGAGGATAAGAGAGAAGAGAGGGAGACGAGAGTTTTGGGTGGGAGTGTTGCAGTGGGTGTGAGGGGGGGGGTCGTGTGTATCGGAGTGATAAGGGGAAAGAGTGAGGTTTTGTTGTGGTTTGTATTGTGAGTGAGATGTTGAGAGTTGTTGTCGTGTGAGGTTCGACGGCGTACGGGAGAGATTGGAGGGATAAGGGGGAAGTGATGAGGGTGGAAATTGAGTATGAGGGAGTGATGTTTTTTTTGTGTTGGTTGTACCGATGATGGTGATAAGAGAGGGTCGAGAGAGAGATGGAGAACAGAGAGATTAGAGGGAGAGAGATAGAGAAAAGAGAGAGAGAGAGAGAGAGAGAGAGAGAGAGAGAGAGAGAGAGAGGTCGTGGAAGAGAGTGATGCAGGGGAGGAAGAAACAGGTGGGGCCCACACGGTGGGACCCACATCGATGTGAAATTGCTGTTATTAACGTATCTATGGTTCGTTATATTATCGGGATTTAATTGTTTCGTTAAAAAAATGGATTATTAATTAATTTGGTTAGTAATCAATAATTTATTTAAATTGGTTTAGTTAATTAATTAATTAAATAAGATTTTAGATGTAATTTAGAATTTATTTATTTACTAATTAAATAAGTGTTGTTATGTGATTTTTGAAAAGAAATTAGATATTTATTATTTTGCAATAAAAAGGGTTTAATAAAATGGATTAATTATTAGTTTGTTAAAAAGAGTTATTTTGTGATTTTTGGACGAAAATTAAAGATTTAATAAATTGTTGATAAAAAGAAGAATATTTGTGAAATAAATAGAATAAAATATGTTTTATTTTGGAAAAGCTGTTTTATTATTTTCCGGTTTATTTTATAATCCGGATCGAGTCAGATTTAATTTAGAGATTTAAAATTTGTTTTATTAAAGAGTTTAGTGAATCAGAATTTTGTGAGATTTCTTAAAAATTAGAATTCTTTGATAATTAGTTTAAAAATGAGAATAATAAATATGGATTTAAATTGAATAAAAACGGATGTTTGAATTTTTCATTTTGAGTAAGAATTTAGATTTCTAGAGATTAAAAATAGGATATATTCTCCAGATTTAATTCCTGTGTTTGAAGAAATACTTATTTATCCCGGAATTGATTTCTGTTATTTATTTCGGAGATTTTATGAGATATTATATTATTATTAATTAGATTATCGGATCGGGAGTATTTTATTCTGAAGAATCGCTCACGTATTTCTGGTTGCCATTTTTAGAGAATAATCCCCGAGCCGTAGACCGAAGCCGAGTTCACGGGTAGAGTATAATTTTTATCTGCATTCATTTGCACTTCGAGATCGAGGCAAGTTCATTCCTACCCTAACTTTTGGAAACTGTGAATTTCTGTTCGTGTTATTTAATTCCTTAATTATTTTTGAGATATTATATATTGAGATTATCTGTTGCTCTATATAATGCAATAATTTCTTTTGAGAATTATTTCTTGTTAAATATTATTATATTGTCAAGTTAGTTTATTTGAGAATTATAATCCCTATAAGCGTAGAAACAATTTAATTGATATCGGGTCGATCTCATTAATTCGAGACGACTATTATTTATTCAGTGAAACTAATCTCATTCGTCCGAGATAGTTAAATTTATTCTTCTCGATTGAATTTATTGTACAAATTAAATCGTTATTTATTGATTATCTTGCAGTTAGTTCCTCGTTTGAACTAACCGATAGGAGTTTAAAATTATAATTATTAGAGATTTTTATTCGTCGATCAAGTGAAAAATATTCTATTTACACGTTCATCAATGTTGAGTATTATAAATATCGAGAAGTACTATTTGTTCAGTACGACTCCCAATTACTTTAATCTTAGGACTATTCTCATAGATTCGAGATAGTCGATTTTATTGTCAAGGTTTGGCATTTTGTTCATGTCAACCGATAAATTATTATTGAGAATTTACATCAGTCCATTGTTCGGATTGGTGGTAAAATTGAGTCATACTGGCAGTCCGCCAGATTTGTAAATATTTTCTGAAAGAGTTATCTCAAGTTATCTGTACCCAACTATTCGGGAATTCTGTATTCTACTGGTCAATTTTGGGCAAGAGGCCCTTTATAGAGAAAGAGAGACTCGTGTACCGTTTTACGGACCCGAGAATATTTAGGCATTCGTTGCCTTAGTTGAATTGATAACCATTATGATGCTAGCATTCATACATATATATTATAGTTGATATCGTATTGTAGCCGTGATCGGGCGAAGTGCGGTGTCATCGGAGGCCGTTATTCTTGGTTGGTTAGTTGATCGCCCCACCGAGATACGGAGAGGTGGAAGACCAGTTCATTCTTAAATCATGAGTTATCAGAGTTATATCAAATGAGTCTTTTGAGTATTCTGTTTTGAGATGAGTTTTGAGCCTTTCGAGTATGAAACTTTTCAAGATAAATTTGAGTCAAATCACATTGTTACATTCGATATTAAAATTTTGAGTATTTATTTCGGTAAACCTTATTATATTTATATACCGAGCGAGAAGAGAACTTGCTGAGCACTATAGTTGCTCATTCTTGCTTTACAACATTTTGTTCAGCTGTCAAGACGGAGAAAGGCGAGACGTCCAGCCAGGGCTATAAAGGGAAAGGGAAAGCGCAAGGCTATGGCGACAACAATTAGAAGATCCAACTGGAATCTTTATATTTCTACTGATGTGAACCTTTGTAACATATTAATTCGAGATGTATCAAGTTGTTTGTATTATACTGTGAAGACGATCTTGGACCTGCGGAGTGGGACATTTTATGCTCCGTTGTATTATATATTTTGCTTTGTTATTGCGTAACTTGTGCTACAGGATATTGAGACAATGTGACGACCCGGGTCCCCTGTCAGGGTGGATCTGGGGGCGTTACAGTTTTGGTATCAAAGCCTTCGTTATATTTTTAGGAATCGTACGAGCCTTGGAGTATAACCCGATGCGAGAATTTAGAGATGTAATACGAACCTAGAACTATAACGCGACGTGAGAATTTAGAGATATGATACGAATTTGAGATTTTGGCACTAAGCGCCTTACGCCTTTATATATATTTATAGGCATAGCTAGTTGATTGAAACCTGACCGAGATTTTCGTACTTTTGTAGATGTCTACTTCCGGACCAGCAGATTTCCGTTCTACCCGAGATAGATCTCCTACACCTTACCCGCATGGACCACTTAGCTCAGGTTCAGACAGTGACCCGTCTGAAGAGTTTATGCTGATGGTTAGTGACACGGAGGATTCTTCAGTTCAGATCCTTACACCTTCTCCTCCACATGTGATAGATTTAGTAGATTCTCCTGACCAGATCATTGAGATAGTCGATTCTCCTCCACCAGTGATTGATGTAGAGGCTCCTACCCCTGAGACGTTCAGAGTTGAGACCCCAGTGCCCGAGATTACGGATCCAGTTGATGAGAGCCAGCTTTCACCCGTCCGTATTGAGGTTGTACCTACCTTGTCAGCTCCAGTATCCGGAGTTGATGTACCTACAGGAGTAGCGGCTCTTGCTGAGTTGTTTACTTTACCTGTTCCCGTCTATGCTTCGACGCCGACAGTCCCTACCTTGCCTGACTACATGTTTCCACCTGTCAGTGCCATGCCTGCTTGTGATACTACTCCTCCTGCACCTGCTATACATATCCCTGCTTCAGAGGTGATTATCTCATCTGCTCCACCTTTCCCAGCACAGCCAGTTGGTATGCCCACGCAGCCGAGAGGGGATCGAGGGCCTGTACCTTGGATGGTTCATGATTATCTTTTCCAGCAGTTTCGATGGGCATGGCTTCGTTATGAGGAGGTTTTTGCCACTAGAGATGCTATATTGCGATTACTGTCGGTCGACCCTACCACAGTTCATGGAGGAGGCAGCTTGCTTGTGAGGAATGTTCCTATGGAGATCGTACATCAGATCTCTATTGCTATTCTGACTGGGCTACAGACTGATCTCACAGCCCTACCATCCTCTAGTACAGGAGCCGTGGATCGCAATGCTGTTACAGAGTTGATTGCCAGAGCTATCGAGGAGTTCCAGGGACGCGTGGGTGAGATGTTTGGCCGTTGAGACCGTAGCTGATATTGTAGCTTGGGCTTGTTCTTGATGACCCACTTTCTGTATAGTGATGCATTTGATTTGTTTGCATTATGGTGTTTATGTATGAGTTGGCTAGCTTGTATCAGATGTATGCATTAAACGTACCTTATGGTACCATGATGGATTATATGTGGATATTAATATTTTTGCACCCTTACCTGTTTCAGATTTATTATTGTTGTTGCGCTTTAATAATAGTACTCCTGTTAATAAAAAAAAAATATATATATATTGTGACACATGAGATATATCTTCAGCATTTTCAGAAATTCGACATAAGATTTTAAGAGTTTACGTTACCAGCACCGATATTCTGTTATAATTTTACCTAGTTTGACCAAGCTCCTGTTTTCAATTTTAATAGAAAAAAAAATGGCACCAAAAAGAGGAAGACCCGCAAAGAATCCTCGTCCTCAACCCGAGGTGAATCCAGGGAATGAGGTTCCACCTCAGAACCAAGTTCCAAACCCGGAACCACAACTTGCTCGAGGTCCCAACCAAGAAAATAACCCGATGAGTCTACTTATGAACTTTCTTATTCAGCATACCCAGAACCCTCAGCCTCAGCTATACCAAAATGTAGGAAGGAATCCACCTCCAGCTCAACTGACCCAAACTACTGTGAGTTTCAAATCATTTAAATCTCTGAATCCCCCTGAGTTTAAGGGTACTACCGATCCCGTTGAAGCAAGAATATGGTTACGTGAAATAGAGAAGACCTTTGAGATCGTAGGGGTAGAAGAAGAGAAGAAAACCATCTTTGCGGCCTATATGTTAAAAGGTGAAGCGAATTATTGGTGGGAATCAAAGAGAGCAATGGAAGGGAACGTAGTCATACCCTGGACCAGGTTCACGCAGCTATTTTTAGAGAAATATTTTCCTAAATACTTGGAGAGCCAAATGGAGGTCAAGTTTCTGGAACTCAAGCAAGGCAACATGACTGTAGCTGAATATGAAGCCAAGTTTTCTGAACTCTCTAGGTTTGTGCCTTACCATGTGGATACAGACGAAAAGAGAGCTAAACGTTTCCAACTAGGGCTGAAGCCGTGGATCCAGAATCGAGTTGCGGTCCTAGAAATCACCAACTATGCTACTGTGGTTCAAAAAGCATCTATTGTGGAAAGTGGATCTGAGTTGTACTCAAAGGACAAGGATATGAAGAAAAGGAAGTTTCAGAATCGTGGAAATAATTTTGAAAGGAAGCCGGACGATCGGAATGGAAAGAGACCTTTTGTGAAGCGGGAAGACAGAAGCAATGATACGAAGAGAACTGAGAATCAAGACTCTAGGGGAAACAATCAAAGGTCCAGACCCACTCAGGCAGCCAATCTAATTCAAGGGAGGCCACCGCTACCCGAATGCAAAACGTGTGGAAGGAAGCACCCAGGACCATGTAATCTGGCCAACATTGTTTGTTACAACTGTGGACAAAAAGGGCACTATTCTTCTCACTGCAAGGATAAGGCCGTTACTTGTTTCAATTGCGGAAAGAAAGGACATATCGCACGAGATTGCAAGTCACCACCAAAGGAGACAACTGCACCTAGACTCATGGCACCTCCCAGCAACAAGCCAACTGCTCGTACTTTCAACATGACGGTGAAGGATGCCATTGCTGATAGTGATGTGATTGCAGGTACACTTTTAGTCAATTCTGTAGATGCATGTGTTTTGTTTGATTCGGGAGCAACAAAATCTTTCATATCGGAGAATTTTAGGAATAAATTGAATATTCAGTCCGTACCATTAGGGGAGACATTGATTATAGAAGTAGCAAATCAGGAAAAAGTCCCTGTAGATCAGATATGTCCAGATTGTGGAATCGAAATCCAAGGACAACGTTTCGAAGCAGACCTTCTTTCTTTTAATTTAGGGGAGTTTGATATAATTCTGGGAATGGATTGGTTGACACGTTATGATGCTCAAATCAATTGTCGGCGTAAGTGGGTTAGTGTAAAGGGACCCAACAGCAAAAGAATACAATTCCGCGGAAGGAAACCTACTAGTAATTTTCTGACTTTGATTCAAGCGAAGAAACTACTAAGAAGTGGGTGTCAAGCCTACTTAGCTTATGTGGTTGATAACGAGAAGCAAGCCCCTGCCATTGATGAAATTCCTGTAGTGAATCAATTCGAAGATGTTTTTCCTGAAGAGTTACCTGGATTGCCGCCCGACAGAGAAATAGAATTCAATATCGATCTTGCCCCGGGAACTGCACCAATTTCCAAAGCACCATATCGAATGGCTCCAGTTGAGATGAAGGAGTTGGCTACCCAACTGCAAGAATTACTTGACAAAGGCGTAATCAGACCAAGTGTATCCCCGTGGGGAGCTCCAGTGCTGTTCGTGAAGAAGAAGGACGGATCTATGCGACTATGTATTGATTATCGTGAGTTGAACAAGATGACCATTAAGAATAAGTACCCTTTACCTCGAATCGACGATCTGTTTGACCAACTTAAGGGAGCTAGATGTTTTTCAAAGATTGATTTGAGATCCGGTTATCATCAACTAAAGATCAAGCCTGAGGATATTCCTAAGACTGCCTTTAGGACCCGATATGGACATTACGAATTCTTAGTCATGTCTTTTGGATTGACGAATGCGCCAGCTGCTTTTATGGATTTGATGAATCGTGTGTTCAAGAGATACTTGGACAAGTTCGTGATTGTATTTATTGATGACATCCTGATATACTCGAAGTCTCCTGAGGAACATGCTGAACACCTCCGTCTAGTTCTGGAAACGCTGCGGAAGGAAAAGTTATATGCGAAATTCTCGAAGTGTGAATTCTGGCTAAAAGAAGTTCAATTTTTGGGACACATTGTAAGCGGCGAAGGGATTTCTGTAGACCCCGCAAAGATAGAAGCCGTAGCAGACTGGGAGAGACCCAAGACTCTCACCGAAGTTAGAAGTTTCCTTGGTTTGGCCGGATACTATCGAAGGTTCGTGAAGGATTTCTCAAAGATAGCTACGCCACTGACTCGACTTACCAGAAAGAGTGAAAAGTTCGAATGGACCCCCAAATGTGAAGATAGCTTTCAAGAATTGAAGAAGAGATTGACTACTGCCCCGGTGTTGACCTTACCCGATGAGAAAGGCGATTTCGTAATTTACAGCGACGCCTCTCACAAGGGTTTAGGATGTGTTTTGATGCAACACGGAAAAGTAATAGCTTATGCCTCTCGGCAACTGAAGGAGTATGAGTCCCGTTACCCTACTCATGATTTGGAACTTGCTGCTATTGTTTTCGCACTCAAGATTTGGAGACATTACCTTTACGGAGAGAAATGCGAGATTTACACGGATCACAAGAGCTTAAAGTATATATTCACGCAGAAGGAATTAAACATGAGACAAAGAAGATGGTTGGAGTTGATCAAGGACTATGATTGCTCGATAAACTATCACCCAGGGAAGGCTAATGTTGTAGCTGATGCATTAAGTAGAAAGGAGAGACTAAACCTGTTGACAACCTCAGAAGAATTGGTTAGAGAATTTGAGAAGATGGAATTGGAAGTCAAGATCCCAGTCCAAAACAATGAAAGAGTTTACAGCATTCAGTTTCAACCGGAGTTACTCGAGAAGATTCGACGTTGTCAAGAACAAGTAATGGAAGAAAGAAGATCAGAGTTGACCGGAGAAGAATTTCTAAGTTCAAAAGATGAAAAGGGAATTAAGCGATTTGCATCGAGAATATGGATTCCTAATGTTACAGAGTTGAAGGAAGAAATTATGAGCGAAGCGCATAACTCGAGATATTCCATTCACCCAGGGAGCACAAAAATGTATCAAGACATCAAGTTGAATTATTGGTGGCCCAACATGAAGAGGGAGATTGCAGAATGGGTAAGTAAGTGTTTGACATGTCAGAAAGTGAAGGCAGAACATCAACGACCAAGTGGACTTCTACAACCTTTAGAGATACCAGAGTGGAAATGGGAGCATATTACCATGGATTTTGTCGTAGGATTGCCCCGAACAAGAGCCAGCCACGATGCTATTTGGGTTATTGTCGACCGACTCACTAAATCTGCGCATTTCCTACCAATTAGTGATAAGTATACCGTTGAGAGATTGGTGAACATATACCTAAAGGAAATTGTAGTTCGTCACGGAGTGCCTGTTTCGATTGTATCTGATAGAGATGCCCGTTTTACTTCACGATTTTGGAAAAGTTTTCAAGAATGTCTTGGCACGAAGTTAAATCTGAGCACTGCATATCATCCACAGACCGACGGACAAAGTGAAAGGACGATTCAAACAGTTGAAGATATGTTAAGAGCCTGTGCACTTGATTTTAAAGGAAGTTGGGATGAGCATTTGCCCCTAGTCGAGTTTGCTTACAACAATAGTTACCATTCGAGCATATGTATGGCACCTTATGAAGCTTTGTACGGAAGGAAGTGTCGATCACCGTTATATTGGGATGAAGTAGGAGAAAGAAAGATACTAGGACCGGAATTACTTCAACAAACTAAGCAAGCAACCGAGGTTATTCGAAAAAGGTTAGTTGCAGCTCAAGATCGACAGAGGAAGTATGCAAATCAAAAGAGGAAAGACAAAGCGTTTGAAGTGGGAGATAAAGTGATGTTAAAAGTTTCACCTTGGAAAGGAGTAATGAGATTCGGAAAGAAAGGCAAGCTAAGCCCCAGATATATAGGACCTTTTGAGATTCTTAAGAAGATAGGACCACTAGCTTATCAGTTGGCCCTACCTCCAGACCTTCAGCATATCCACGACGTGTTTCATGTTTCTGCGTTAAGAGAGTACCATTCTGATTTCAGGCACGTTATAACCTACGAACCAGTGGAAATTCGCCCCGATTTAACATACGAAGAAAAGCCAGTGGAGATCCTAGATTACAAAATGCAAGAGTTAAGAACTAAGAAAGTAAATTTAGTGAAAGTACTTTGGAGAAACCACCAAGTGGAGGAAGCCACGTGGGAATTAGAAAGTGAAATGCGGAATAGATATCCGGAATTGTTTAGTGCATAGTTTTGATTCCGAGGACGGAATCCTATAAGGGGGGAAGACTGTAATAACCACGAATTTTCGAAATAGATTTTTATTTTTTTTAGCCGAATTTTTGAGTCTCGTTTTAATTAGTCAGCGGGAGAAAAAACGAAATCTTTTTATTAAATAACTATATTAAATATTTGCAATCAATTTGTCCCCCATTTGTTTTATTTCTTTTTATTTATTAATTGTCACTTAAATTAATAATGATTATGCTTTATTGTCCACTAAAATTCTGCAATGATTTTGCCCCATAATTTTTATCTTTTTAATTTTTTAAACTGCATTATTGTTATGCATAATGAGGATACAATTGATTAATTGATTCGTTTAGTATAAAATTCCTGCAGCATTTCTGTTAGTAAAAACAGAGACGCAAAACACGGAACAATATATTCATAGAAACCAGTCTCGAGAGTATATAACAAAACCGAGTACTACAACTCTTTCATTCCTAAATCAAAAATACAGAGCCTATACATATCTATACAAACAACACAGCTATTGTTTTTTTTCTCGTACCCAAACTCTCTATCCAGTTTATACATAACCGAACAAACAAACCACACTTTTGTCTTCTCTTTCATTTGTAACCAAAGTACTCGGCCATAATACTCCAAAACCGAGTAAGCCCAGGTAGTAAATTCCCTCCTGAACTTTCATTCTCGTCGATTATTTTCGAATTCGTGTCCTGTTATTGCTTTGTTGGGCTCGATTAATTCGTGTAATCGATTTTGTTTCTGGATAAAATCTGTAAAGTCGAATTGTACTTGTTTTGTGTGATGGTTTGGTTCGAGTTTGAGGATAAGAGAGAAGAGAGGGAGACGAGAGTTTTGGGTGGGAGTGTTGCAGTGGGTGTGAGGGGGGGGGGTCGTGTGTATCGGAGTGATAAGGGGAAAGAGTGAAGTTTTGTTGTGGTTTGTATTGTGAGTGAGATGTTGAGAGTTGTTGTCGTGTGAGGTTCGACGGCGTACGGGAGAGATTGGAGGGATAAGGGGGAAGTGATGAGGGTGGAAATTGAGTATGAGGGAGTGATGTTTTTTTTGTGTTGGTTGTACCGATGATGGTGATAAGAGAGGGTCGAGAGAGAGATGGAGAACAGAGAGATTAGAGGGAGAGAGATAGAGAAAAGAGAGAGAGAGAGAGAGAGAGAGAGAGAGAGGTCGTGGAAGAGAGTGATGCAGGGGAGGAAGAAACAGGTGGGGCCCACACGGTGGGACCCACATCGATGTGAAATTGCTGTTATTAACGTATCTATGGTTCGTTATATTATCGGGATTTAATTGTTTCGTTAAAAAAATGGATTATTAATTAATTTGGTTAGTAATCAATAATTTATTTAAATTGGTTTAGTTAATTAATTAATTAAATAAGATTTTAGATGTAATTTAGAATTTATTTATTTACTAATTAAATAAGTGTTGTTATGTGATTTTTGAAAAGAAATTAGATATTTATTATTTTGCAATAAAAAGGGTTTAATAAAATGGATTAATTATTAGTTTGTTAAAAAGAGTTATTTTGTGATTTTTGGACGAAAATTAAAGATTTAATAAATTGTTGATAAAAAGAAGAATATTTGTGAAATAAATAGAATAAAATATGTTTTATTTTGGAAAAGCTGTTTTATTATTTTCCGGTTTATTTTATAATCCGGATCGAGTCAGATTTAATTTAGAGATTTAAAATTTGTTTTATTAAAGAGTTTAGTGAATAAGAATTTTGTGAGATTTCTTAAAATTAGAATTCTTTGATAATTAGTTTAAAAATGAGAATAATAAATATGGATTTAAATTGAATAAAAACGGATGTTTGAATTTTTCATTTTGAGTAAGAATTTAGATTTCTAGAGATTAAAAATAGGATATATTCTCCAGATTTAATTCCTGTGTTTGAAGAAATACTTATTTATCCCGGAATTGATTTCTGTTATTTATTTCGGAGATTTTATGAGATATTATATTATTATTAATTAGATTATCGGATCCGGAGTATTTTATTCTGAAGAATCGCTCACGTATTTCTGGTTGCCATTTTTAGAGAATAATCCCCGAGCCGTAGACCGAAGCCGAGTTCACGGGTAGAGTATAATTTTTATCTGCATTCATTTGCACTTCGAGATCGAGGCAAGTTCATTCCTACCCTAACTTTTGGAAACTGTGAATTTCTGTTCGTGTTATTTAATTCCTTAATTATTTTTGAGATATTATATATTGAGATTATCTGTTGCTCTATATAATGCAATAATTTCTTTTGAGAATTATTTCTTGTTAAATATTATTATATTGTCAAGTTAGTTTATTTGAGAATTATAATCCCTATAAGCGTAGAAACAATTTAATTGATATCGGGTCGATCTCATTAATTCGAGACGACTATTATTTATTCAGTGAAACTAATCTCATTCGTCCGAGATAGTTAAATTTATTCTTCTCGATTGAATTTATTGTACAAATTAAATCGTTATTTATTGATTATCTTGCAGTTAGTTCCTCGTTTGAACTAACCGATAGGAGTTTAAAATTATAATTATTAGAGATTTTTATTCGTCGATCAAGTGAAAAATATTCTATTTACACGTTCATCAATGTTGAGTATTATAAATATCGAGAAGTACTATTTGTTCAGTACGACTCCCAATTACTTTAATCTTAGGACTATTCTCATAGATTCGAGATAGTCGATTTTATTGTCAAGGTTTGGCATTTTGTTCATGTCAACCGATAAATTATTATTGAGAATTTACATCAGTCCATTGTTCGGATTGGTGGTAAAATTGAGTCATACTGGCAGTCCGCCAGATTTGTAAATATTTTCTGAAAGAGTTATCTCAAGTTATCTGTACCCAACTATTCGGGAATTCTGTATTCTACTGGTCAATTTTGGGCAAGAGGCCCTTTATAGAGAAAGAGAGACTCGTGTACCGTTTTACGGACCCGAGAATATTTAGGCATTCGTTGCCTTAGTTGAATTGATAACCATTATGATGCTAGCATTCATACATATATATTATAGTTGATATCGTATTGTAGCCGTGATCGGGCGAAGTGCGGTGTCATCGGAGGCCGTTATTCTTGGTTGGTTAGTTGATCGCCCCACCGAGATACGGAGAGGTGGAAGACCAGTTCATTCTTAAATCATGAGTTATCAGAGTTATATCAAATGAGTCTTTTGAGTATTCTGTTTTGAGATGAGTTTTGAGCCTTTCGAGTATGAAACTTTTCAAGATAAATTTGAGTCAAATCACATTGTTACATTCGATATTAAAATTTTGAGTATTTATTTCGGTAAACCTTATTATATTTATATACCGAGCGAGAAGAGAACTTGCTGAGCACTATAGTTGCTCATTCTTGCTTTACAACATTTTGTTCAGCTGTCAAGACGGAGAAAGGCGAGACGTCCAGCCAGGGCTATAAAGGGAAAGGGAAAGCGCAAGGCTATGGCGACAACAATTAGAAGATCCAACTGGAATCTTTATATTTCTACTGATGTGAACCTTTGTAACATATTAATTCGAGATGTATCAAGTTGTTTGTATTATACTGTGAAGACGATCTTGGACCTGCGGAGTGGGACATTTTATGCTCCGTTGTATTATATATTTTGCTTTGTTATTGCGTAACTTGTGCTACAGGATATTGAGACAATGTGACGACCCGGGTCCCCTGTCAGGGTGGATCTGGGGGCGTTACATGCTTGTGCTCAAATGGTACTAGCTATAATTCAAAAAGAGTATTTTATTATTATTTTCAAATTCTAACGACTATATTTTAACATTTATATTCTAACAGATATATTTCAAAAATAGTATTTCATTATTATTTTCAAATTATAACAGCAATAGAGAATCTAAAAAAATTTGTTAAAGCAATTGTTATCATCAAATCAAGTGGCACCATAACTTCAAGTAGATATTACTGGTACGGAATGACGCTAGAGCAAATCATATGTTCACATCAATAAAATGTGTTTGATTATTACGTTGTACAACACAAAGAAAGAATGGCGGGAAGAATAGAGCTGCCGAAAAGAAAGAAGCGGCAGATGATGTGGAACATTTAGATGATGGGGTGAGATTCAACAAATATAGAAGTTCACTTTTGCATGAGCTAAAAATATAGCTAACAGTTGTTGCCGTTGGAGACCAGTTTTTTGAAGCTATTAGATATAATGTTATGTCACGTCAGTTTTTTGACTAACAGGTGAGAGCTTTGGAGATGCTCTAACAGCACAACGGCAGACTAATAACTAGTGACTTTCAATAATCAAGCAAGGCATATGAATGTGATCAATCAACCAGGAGCAGCTACAGTCTACAACAACCTATTAAATGTCTTGTTGCACTGACAATTACTCCAAACCCCTCCGAGCATGGTTGTAAATTTTGTAAATTGGAATAGATCGATTTTGATATCTAATAACGATTTATTGGTAAATTGGTGATTTATCGGAATGATAAATCGAAACAAAAATTTGATATATTTAAATTTTTTAATTGTATTTAATGTATTAACCTAATTTATAATATAAATACCATTTAAAAGTAATTCATAACAATAAATCAAATTTTAAAAATCAAATTGGTCAAATATTTTTTTAACGATAAATCAGTAATTTTTAGAACACTAATCCCAAGATATAATTACATTGAAATTTAACATTTTTCTGACAAGGGGCAATTACCTGCAGACTGCGATGTCACACACATAGTCCCAACTCCCAATGTGTCCTCGAACTCTAATTAGCTGGAACATGCCCTCAACTTGATGCAGAGGCTTCGGTTTAGTTCATGTAGCATTTTCAGACTTACCATACATTAATTAGGCTCCTATTCATTTTTGGTACAAAAATGAGTTGAATTTTCGTTTATGATACAGCTGAACGTATTATTTCATTCATTCTATAGCTAAGCACAAGTGAAGAAAACGTCACTTGAAGCGAAAGCTGTTGAACTAAATTCAGGGCCGTTTTCAGGATTTTGGAGGCCCTAGTTTTCTAACATTTTGGAGGCCGTAAATTTTTTAGGATAACATATTTAAAAACTATAAATTTTATGGGGTGAAAAACCAAAACGCCCACATTTTAATTCTAGCTGCCCAAAATACCCAAGAATGAAACTGTCCGCCCTTTTTACCCACGGACCGCGCAATACACACATGCGTGGAGGGTATACGCATGTTAGTATTGCGTGCAGGTCGACCACGCATCGTACCTATGCGTGGCGTTTGTTAAAATTGCTTCTGAATTTATGAACAGTAACTGAGGATACGCATGTTGAGCATGCGTGACCCCAGATACGCATGTCCAACATGCGTATGCCTCACTACTGTTCATCGTCTCCAAACAGCGCCGGCATCGTTTTATCGACGAAATCTTTGACCAAACGATTCAGTCCATTCTAGGCATCGTTCAATAACGTGCCATATACCAAAACGATCGCCTTTTCGTACTCTACAAGAACATACCAACCATTTTCCATTTGATTCGCCGTAAACGAAAGTCCCAAAATCGAGTGCTTTTTCCGATTGAGTTTTCAGATCGTTCATACACGCCCCTGCGGGACCAGAACTCATCAACTGAATATGGAAATATGTAGAACAATGTCTGGACATCATTTTGATGTGCTTGGTTTTTGTGGAGGTGGCCTGAATCGAATGGACGGGGGAAGGCGATTTCCAGGCCATTTTTTGGTCGCCGGAGCTCCAGAGTTGTTAACGAAGAAATGACGCATGCTGACGTCATTGCGCATCTGGGGAATGCGTGACCCCAGATGCGCATTCCCTGAATGCGTATCTCAGTGTACGCATGATACACATGCGTACACCGTGGGCAAAAAGGGCGGCCAGTCCCGCAAACATGCATTTTGGGCAAGTTGTAAGGGAAAGTAGTGTATTTTGGGCATTATTTCAATTTTATGAACCAAAATTAATTAAGAAACTATAGTCTATACTTTTTATTAATATGCAAAACCATGTTTTAATTGCGCGCAGTAGTATTAAAATACCAAAATACCAAATTTGGTTATCACTTCACTCAGGTTCGATTCCTTCCAACTACGTAATTATACAAGATTAATTTACTTTAATATAATTTCTTTAATTTCGACCGTGTTCGATTCACTATAACCATATAATTAAATACCGTTTATTTGTTATATACTTTTATCATTCAATTCTCTACAAATTTATATTTAAATAATAATTATTAATTATATTTATTTATTTATTTTAGTTTCTTTAATTTCATCCAATGTTCGATTCACTATAACTACATAATTTAATAGTATTAATTTATTATATGCTTTTATCGATCAATTTTCTTCAAATACATATTTAAATAATACTCATTAATTATATGTATTATCGATAATTTATTCATATTAATATTCTAGTCTCGACACGTGCCCATGGTTCGCACGGATTACTAGCTAGTAATATATTGTTACAGAAGTTTCAATTTAGATACAAAAAGTAGTAATTTGAAACTAAGAAGTTATTATCCTCCTTCCTTTTGAATGTGCAAAATCTCTAATTAAATCATTAGAATCTAGTTTAGCTAACATTTTCTTCAGAATAGACTTAAAAGCATCAATTTAAAGTTAAATATAATTACATCACTATAATCTAGTTTAGGTAACATCTTTTTCTAAATAGACTTCATTAGAGCTCCATGTATTTTTTACTATTCTACTCCTCGCTATTTTAATTTAAAAGAAATTTATTTCACTAATTTGTTTATAAGAATAACAATTATTGATAATTATATTATATTATATATATATATATATATATAATAATAATAATAAAATTGTGAGGCCCCTAAAATTTGGTGGCCCTAGGCAGGAGTATAGGAGGACTCCCACAGGAGCCGACTCTGACTAAATTGTAACATGAAATGCTACTTTAAGTGGCGAAACCTATTTTTTTTGCATTTCGTTGGCTTATTTTTATACTAATGAGATAATTCAAGTGATAAGAACTTATCTCATATCGTTTCAGCTCTTGGTTCGATTCTCGTTCATTCCAAAAATTTTAAGAATAGATACTCATTTATAAGGCATATAAGTATACTTATTCAAAAAAAAAAAATTCATTTTATTTTTTGATTTTTTATGTATCATTTTTTAGAGGCATAAATATTTACTTTTGTTCGTTGTTTTCCTTTGTAACATGATTGAAATGGCATTCACATGGACTATGGCAAATTTTTTAATTATAAATAAACTTTTTCTACTTGTTCTTTTTACTTCTATAATTCCTATTTAACCATATTGATTTTATAACATACTAGCTTAAAACCCGTGCGATATACGAATTTTTTTAATATTACATTAATTTTTTTCATTAATTTGAAATAATTTTTTTGAAACACGAATTTTGGATACTTAAATTTTTAAATGAAATGATTCGATAATAATTATATAAACGTTATCCGTGATATTTCTAGAAAATGAGTGATTTTAGTTAGAAAATTTAGAAAAGATGATAGGTTTTAGTTGAAAAGGGTAATGGATTAATTATTAGTAATTGTAACATTATTATTTATTTAACTAAATAGAATGCCCATGATATAATTGGAAAAAGAGAGGTCATATTTAGAGAAAATTAAAAAGGTAACATGTTTTAGGTGAAAAATATAATTGATTAGTTTATGTGATTATAATTTAATTATAGTATCTTATTAAATAAAATAACTCGTAATATTTTTAGAAAAGGAATAGAAAATATAGAAAAGTTTTATGTTTTAGCTGAAAAAGGTAATTGATCAATTATTAGTATGATAATATTATTATTTAATTTTTATTAAATAGAACCGCCCGTGATATAATTGGAAAAAAAGAGATTTTATTTAGAGAAAATAGAAAAAGTAACGTGTTTTCGTTGAAAAAAGTAATTAATTAGTTAATAGTAATTATAATTTAATTACGTTATTTTATTAAACAAAATTGCTCGTAGTGTTTTTAAAAAAGGAGAAATTTTAATTAGATAAAATGTAAAAGATATTGTATTTTACCTGAAAAATGAAAATATTTAATTATTCAAAAATAAAAAAGGTAATATGTTTAACCTGAAAAAGGAAATTGATTAGTAAAGGAGAAATTTTAGTTACATAAAATATAAAAAAATATTATATTTTACATGAAAAGAAAATATTTTGATATTGAAAAATAAAAAAGATAATATGTTTAACCTGAAAAAAGAAATTGATTAGTTAGTAGAATGAAATTTATTTGTAATTAAGTAAGGTTAAATAAATAAATTCGATAAGTACCATACCTACCTACCAAACTTTTAATATTTCAGCTATTATATATTTTAACATGTGTTACCTGAAAAAAGAAATTTATTAGTTATTAATAACTATACGTAATTAACTAAGGATAATTAAGCAAAAATAACATATAACATTAAGTAAGGGTAAATAAGTAAAATCAACAAGTACTGTTCGATCAACCAAATTTTTAAAGTTTCAACTTTTATATAAGGGAAAAGAGTATCTAAAGCACACAATAGAAATTTAATATTTCAAAAATATTTAATTATGATAAATAGAATGATAATATTATTATTTAATATTTAATTATGATAAATAGAATGATAATATTATTATTTAATATTATTTAAAAGAGTATCTAAAGCACACAATAGAAATTTAATATTTCAAAAATATTAGTGCGGTTTAAATTATGATAAATTAGTTATTATTTGAACAATCCAACCGTACGGATGTTAAATTCATACAAAAATATGTGAATGTACAAATTTTCGTGTAATTTAATTATTTGAAACTATAAATTTATAGCAATAAGATTATGATAAATCTGTGTCGTTGAATATATATAGAAAATAGTATTACTATAAAAGTGATGCTCCACTATTTCAAATATAATAAAAATTTGTATACAGTGTTATTTTGACATAAACTTTTCATCCATACGGTTGGATTATCAAAAATAATAATAAAATACAAGATTTAAGGTGCACTAATAGAGAACTTCTCTATAGTGTGCTTTAGAAACTCCATTCCCTTTATATAATAGTATAGATTCGTAATGTCATATTGTTTTAAAACATATTCGCAGGTCTTCTGACACTATTAAACCAAAACGAGAACGTCAAAGTTTTGCAAGTAATATAATATTTAATATGAAATTGTATAAAATTACAAATTTTAAATGACATGCAACTGCACAAAATACAAATTTCTACTTTACATAATTAAGATTTTTCTCATGTCACTATTTTGAAACGGATACGTTTAAGCCTATAAAATAATTTATAAAATACTTTAATATTCATATTAAATAAAGAAAAATAGTATCCTTAATTAAAAAGGTTGTGTTTATGAAGAATTACACAAATATTTGATTCTAAATATTGTTTATTGAATGATTGAATGAATAACAAATAAAATATGCAAGCCTATTTATAGACTTTGTTAGGCCGAATACACAATTAATAATCAAATTCGTATGAGAGTTTAACAAGTAAGACGTTTATGCACTTAAAAAACTTCTGGTATTAAAACCTCTTCGTGATGTAAACTATCACAAAGAGCTGCTAGGTTACAATAAAGATAATTCGTTGCACGATACCCTTCTAGGGTTAACCTAACTGTATTTATAAAACATACAGCTTCGATACAATCTCTAATTGATATTCCTAATAATCAGCTATACAATGATATCAATTACAGATTGTCACACGTCTCCTAAGTCAACTCGATCTCTTTGATAGCTATCCAATCTTCAAAGATATCGCTTCCATATCAATCTTCAATTGATCTCTAATATCTTTTGTTGACTCCATACGCGCTGCTCCCAGACAGACTTTACTAAACTCTGTCCAGCTTCCGCCTGTCAGAGTTTACACTAAACTCTGACCGCTTCCAGCTAAACTCTGATAATTCACTGTAACACTTAAACACTGATTAAAACACATCAATTATATTTAACAATCTCCCCCAACTTGTTCATTAGCAAAAATGCACAAGTTAATAACAGTAATTGATGATGTCAAAACAAATAGACAAATACAGTGTTTATACAAATTCAGAGTTTAAGCTTCTACTTAACAAAATCTACAGAGAATAAGAAAATCCTTACAGACTTTAATCTCTAATCTCTTCAAGATCTGGTGTAGCTCTGAGATAATCTATAAGCAATCTTCTTTCTGCATTTTCAAGCTCAATCTCCATAGCTTCTTTAATCTCTCTGAGCTGAGGATCACTCTCATCTGTCTGATAGATAGCAGCCCTAAGATCATAGATTTTGTTTCTTCTCATCTCATTTCCCAGTCTGATAAATTTGACTTCTTCTGACTGTGAATTAAAGTCAAGTACTGTGATTCCCAAATCAGTCTTTAATTTTGCAGTATCCTTCTTCATTTCAATAAGATTTCCATTCCAATCCCTGTACTTAGGAACATATCTGCTATTATACTTCTCTCCTCTGATTGCCAAATTCTGAAGCATCTTCTTTCTGAGCACATTTGCAACTGATTGAGTCCTTTGACTATTCACCTTGAAAAGATATAGAACATATTCTAATTTTTCCCAATATTTCAAGCCAATATCATTCTCACCAATTCTAAATACTGTCCCATCAGCCATGAAGTACAAGAGAAAGTCCTTCTTTAAACTCTTCTGATAAACTAACTGTACCGATTCCAGTCTGTCCAAACTTTCTTGAGTGACACCACGACCTGGAACAGCCAGTGAAGAAGGATCTCTAGGACCAGTATATTGCCTTTTGTCCTTGTGTGAACCTAGTCCACCCTTATTGTTTCCAACCTTACCAGACAAAGAAAAGAATCTCCATCTCGTAGAGAACAGAGATATCTTCAGTTATACTCGTGAAGAGTTTGATGCGTTTGACTGGGAAAGGCAGCTTGATACTCTGTGGCTGCAGATGGATGCCAGTCTTGAAGAAATCAAGAGAGAAAGGCCTGCAAGAGTGATCGACATCGATGCTGCTCTCCAAGCAACATTCGAATGGCTTTCCTCTAAAGCATCCTCATCCAACACCACCAACCATTGTTAATGAATATGTCAGCAAAAATAACCTTATCCCTTCAACTTCCACCCAAATAAAGTGGCAAAGATGGGATCTGGGATGTTTGCTAGCAATGGAGTGGTTTGGATTTCACTTTTTATTTCCTGTTGAATAGATTAGTAGATAGAGAGAACAAAAAGATGTAATGCTTGCATGTAATCTCTTTCTTATTATCAATGAAAAATCCTGTTTCTCTAATCTTATTCAACGTGTTCTGCAATTTTTTATGTTTATGAACTGTTCTTCAAAGAATTAAATCAAAGAAGAGAATATGAAAACTAATTAAAGTAATCATATAAGGAACAAATTCATCAACAATAACCACAATTAAATCAGGAACAGAACAATTAGGGATTCACTTATTAACAGTTGTCAAAAGCCCTATTTACTCTAAAATTTTCAAATTGTCTAATTGAACATTTACCTCAGAGTACTAATTACAAACCAACAACGTTTGTCAATTCTCCAACTTTATCACCGAAACCCTTTCAAAAATTGCACAGTTGTGAAAATATGTGTGTGTGAAGCAGAGTTTACCAAATCAATTTTTAGAGCATCTAATTTTTCATAAAATCCTTAAAGTAAATCAATAAACACTGGATGCACAAACTGTCATAGTAAACACTGACCGTATGATGAAAGCTAAACTCTGTAGTAATCAATCTATATACAGTAATATTTAATTTATTTTATACCTCTTCTCTTTTTTTTTCTTTTTTCCATTAATTAGAGGTTGGAACCAGTCACCAAAAATTCAAAAATCTTAGCCCTTATCATTTTGATAAGTTCCTGGGTCATCCTAGTATTTGACTAGTCACCAAAAATCAGAGAATTTTAGCACATATTATATACCAATAAGTTCCTGGGTCATCCTAGTATCCAACATAATCTCAAAGGAGTATAGCAACCTATATACATTTTCTTTGGGGTATTGCAGTAAGCATTTTTAATCTACCAGTGTATAACTAACAGAGTTTAGAGTTCATCAACATCAGTAGTTATTCATGAAAGGCAATGCACACAGTATTTATAGACTCAGAGTTTAGGACAAAATAAACTAAGAGATGCTATAAATATGAACCAGTATCATGCTGTGTTAACTTTCTGTACAATCTAATATTAGATCACAATAACTCAGAAAGATTCATGATTAATTGCTGAGAATCATGCTTCATACATATTTCTTCATTGGTGTTTTCATTCAGACAAAAATCAACTCAGAGTTCAAGGAGTTTATCAACTTATTACCAGTGTATGACATACAGGCATGCTGACAGAGTTTAACAGAGTTTGACAGAGGTTAATAGTGTTTAGCAGTGAAAAACAGATTATCAGAGTATGCATAACAGAGTTTAATCAACAGAGTTCACTTAGCACTTAACAAATCAAGGAAATATGAGCAACACATTACATAAGTAAAATTTGAATCTAACCAACATTCCTAGTCCGAGCCAGAGACCATTCCTAGTTCATTGACCAGTCTTGTAAATGTAGCTTCACTCAATGGTTTAGTGAAGATATCTGCAAGCTGTTGTTCTGTAGACACAAAATGTAGTTCAATGTTCCCTTCTTCCACATGTTCTCTGATGAAATGGTACCTTATGCTGATGTGCTTGGTCATTGAATGCTGTACTGGATTACCTGTCATAGCAATAGCACTTTGATTATCACAGTAAATAGGAATCTTACTGTACCTCAATCCATAATCCAGCAACTGATTCTTCATCCACAAGATCTGTGCACAACAGCTACCAGCTGCAATATACTCTGCTTCAGCTGTAGATGTGGAAATTGATTTCTGTTTCTTGCTGTACCAAGAGACAAGTCTGTCACCAAGAAATTGACAACTTCCACTAGTGCTCTTTCTGTCAATCTTGCAGCCTGCAAAGTCTGCATCAGAATACCCAAGTAGCTTGAAATCTGATTCTCTGGGGTACCACAGACCTAATGATATGGTGCCCTTGAGATACTTGAAGATTCTTTTCACAGCTGTCAGATGTGGCTCTCTAGGATCTGCCTGAAACCTTGCACAAAGACAGGTTGCATACATAATGTCAGGCCTACTAGCTGTCAAGTAAAGAAGAGATCCTATCATGCCCCTGTAGTTTGTCATATCCACTGAAACTCCTGTGTCTTTGTCCAATTTAGTTGCTGTTGCCATGGGAGTTGATGCAGATGAACAGTCAAGCATACCAAATTTCTTGAGAAGATTTCTGGTATATTTTGCTTGATTAATGAAGATACCATCATCTGTTTGTTTCACCTGTAGGCCTAGAAAATAACTAAGCTCTCCCATCATGCTCATTTGATATCTGGACTGCATGAGCTTGGCAAATTTCTTACAGAGTTTATCATTAGTAGACCCAAAGATAATGTCATCAACATATATCTGAACTAAAAGGAGGTCACTTCCTTGATTGAAATAAAACAGAGTTTTGTCAATTGTACCTCTGTTGAATCCACTTTCTAGAAGAAATTGAGCAAGTGTCTCATACCATGCTCTTGGTGCTTGCTTAAGTCCATATAGTGCCTTATCTAGCCTGTAGACATAATCTGGATATTTGGGGTCCACAAATCCTGGTGGTTGTTCAACAAACACTTCTTCTTCAAGCTTCCCATTCAGAAAAGCACTTTTCACATCCATCTGGAACACTTTGAATTTCTTGTGAGAGGCATATGCTAGAAAAATTCTGATTGCCTCCAATCTTGCAACTGGAGCAAATGTTTCATAATAGTCTATTCCTTCCTGCCGTGAATAGCCTTTTGCTACCAGTCTAGCCTTGTTCCTTGTGATAACACCTTCACTGTCAGTCTTGTTTCTGAAAACCCATTTAGTACCAACAATAGATCTGTTCTTTGGCCTTGGTACATGGGTCCAAACTTCATTCCTTTCAAATTCATTCAACTCTTCCTGCATTGTTGTTATCCAGTCAGCATCTTGAAGAGCTTCTTCCACTTTCTTTGGTTCATTCTTAGACATGAATGCATGAAACAGACATTCACTTGCAGTGGCACTTCTTGTTTTCACTTTTGCATCTGGATCACCAATTATCAAATTAGGTGTATGTGATTTAGTCCATTTCCTAACAGAAGACAAATGACTTCTGTCAGCATGTGATCCTCCCCCTTGATCCATGCTCTCCTGATTTTGTTGTGATCTATCTTCGTTTTCTGAGACTCCCCCTGAATTTGACTGCCCAGAGTCAGAATTTGAATTTTCAGAGTTTGAGTCATCAGAGTTTGATCCAGATTTTTCATTTGACTCAGTATCAGTGTTTGAGTCTTCATCTTGATCATGCTCCCCCTCAACTGGTTCTTCCCTTTGTTGTGGCTGAGAAGTTTCTCCAGTGTTTACTAGTAGAGGTTCACAATTTGTTTCAACAGAGTCTGTCAGAATTGTTTGATCAGAGTTTACTTCAACAGAGTTTAAATCTTCATTTTCAAAGTTCAGTTGATCATATTCAACTTTGTCTCCAAGTCCAGTTATATTCTTGTCATCAAAAGACACATGTATAGATTCCATGATCACTCTAGTTCTCAGATTGTAAACTCTGAATGCCTTTGTTGACAGTGGATAGCCAACAAAAATTCCTTCATCTGCCTTTAGCTCAAACTTGGTCAACTGTTCAGAATGAGTTTTCAAAACAAAGCATTTGCACCCGAAAATATGAAAATATTTCAGGTTAGGCTTATTTTTCTTCACCATCTCATATGGTGTCTTTCCATGCTTATTGATCAGTGTAGCATTTTGAGTAAAACAAGCAGTTTGAACAGCTTCTGCCCAGAAATAAGTTGGCAATTTTGCTTCATCAAGCATAGTTCTGGCAGCTTCAATCAAGGTTCTATTTTTCCTTTCAACTACACCATTTTGTTGTGGTGTACCAGGTGCTGAAAATTCTTGCTTCACTCCATTGTCCTTGCAGAATTCTTCCATTGTTGCATTTCTGAACTCAGTTCCATTATCACTTCTGATGATTCTGACTTTGTTACTTGATCCTTTGTCCAGAAGCTTCACATGCTCTATCAGAGTTAATGTAGTTTCATCCTTCTTTGCTAGAAAATACACCCAAGTGAATCTAGTGTATTCATCAACAATGACTAAAGCATATTTCTTCCTTGCTATAGACATAACATTTACTGGACCAAAGAGATCAACATGCAGAAGATGATAAGGATCAGTGATTGAAAATTCTGTCTTGCTCTTGAAAGATGACTTCCTTTGTTTAGCCTTCTAACATGAATCACATAGGCCATCAACATTTAACAGAGCCTTTGGGAGTCCTCTTACAAGATCCTTTCTGATCAATTCATTGATGTTGTTCAAGTTCAAATGTGAGAGTTTCTTGTGCCAATTCCAACCCTCTTCACTAGACATTCTTGTAGACAGGCAAACAGCTTTTCCAACAGAGTCCATCAAAAGCTTGATTTCATAAATGTTGTTTTGCCTATGACCAACTAGAACAACCTTTCCTGTAGATTTGCTGATAACTTCACAATATTCAGGTTGAAAATCTACATGATATCCCTTGTCACAGATTTGACTCACAGACAGCAAGTCATGCTTGAGTCCTGGGACATGAGCTACATTGTTGATGATGACATTTCCAAGATTAATATTTCCATATCCCAATGTTCTTCCTACATTGCCATCACCATAGGAAACTTTTGGGCCAGCCTTCTCCTCATAGTCTGATAGCAGGGCTTTATTTCCAGTCATGTGTCCTGAACATCCACTGTCCACGACTAGGGTTGCCTCCCTGTTGCCCTGCAATCACAAGCAATTACTGAGGATTAGATTTAAGGATCCAGACTTGCTTGGATCCTTTGACATTCTTAACTTTGTTAGCTTTTGCAGCGGAATTAACATTATCAGAGTTTGAGCTAACAGTATCAGAGTTTACACTTGCAGTATTAACTTTAACCCATTTCAGTTTGGGTTTCAGTTCATAGTAATTATGATAGATAGCATGATACTCTCTGCAAGTATAAATGGAATGCCAGGTGCTTCCACAGTGTGTGCATAAAGTCTGTGGCTTAGTTCTAGCAAAATCCTTCTTTACCTCAGACTTGGAAGGTAAAGAATATATATTTTTGTTTTTCTTGCAGAAATTTGCAAGATGCTTAGTACTACCACAGTTATGACATGTCTTTCTTGGAGCATAACTAGCAAGCATTGGTTTATTTCCTGAAGTAATGCCTACTTTTCCATTTCTGTTCTTATTTGACACTCCCTGTTTCTTAACAGATTTTAACTCCTTTAGTTTATGTTTGAGTTGTTTATCTGTCATTTAACCAATATTAACATGTTTAACACTAGTTTTTACTGGTTCACTTTTAACAGCTTCTTTTTCATTTTCAAACAAAAATTTACTGGCTCCATGTACAAAATGAGGTCTGATTTTAACTTGATTTTGAAATCTAAGTTCATCTCCCTCATTATAACCTAGACCAACAGTGTCTGTTTGAAAAATCTGTTGAGTGTCCTTTCCAGAATTAGTCCAAGTCCTAATTTTCTTATTTGCTTCCTCCAACTCAGATTCTAGTTGTTTATATTTCTGAAGCAAATCCTGTTCTATAGAAACAGCATCATCTCTCTCTCTTTCTGAACTTGTTGTATGTTTTCAAGTTTTTCTTCAACAAGTTTATTTCTAACCTTAAGTTCAGAATTTTCAGATTTTATCCTCTCATTCTCTAAAGTCTGATCCCTATAACTTATATGCAATGACTTAAGATAAATTCTTAATTGAGCAATGTCATCAATATTATAAGCATAGGTAGTTAGAGGTACCTGATTTTCAGAAGTTTCTGATTCAGTAATAGCCATGAGAGCATAGTTCACTTCTTCATCAGAATCTGAAGTGTCTGCCCAATCTCTGCCTTTAATGTAGAGTACCTTTCCAGTTTTACCATTCTTGCACTCAGGAGCATAGTGACCCATCTCCTTACACTTGTAGCATTGAATTTCAGACTTATCCTTCTTCCCCCTAGAATCTCTCTTATCAGACTTCCTGAAGCTTTTTCTGTCTTCATTTGAATCGCTAGAAAACCTTTTTCCTTTCTTGAAATTCTTGAAACCCATTTTCTTGAAGGTCTTCACCATCAACACAGCCATTTTCCTCATTTCTTCTTCATCATCCTCAGAGTCAGATGATTCAGAAGAGTTTGAATCACAATCAGAATTTGATGATTCACTTTCTGAATGTATGACCAAAGCTTTTCCCTTCATTTTCCTTCTTGATGCCTCTTTCTTCTGAGGCTTCTTTTCAACCTTAAGAGCAACAGACTTTGCCTTCCTGCTTGATCTCCTGTTTCTCTGCTCCATTTCCAATTCATGAGTTTTGAGCAGCACATAGATTTCATCAATCTCTGTTTCAGCAAGTTCATAGTTGTCTCTAATCGTGGTTGTTTTCACATCCCACTTTTCAGGTAGAGAAAGAAGAAACTTGAGATTTGAGTCTTCTAGATCATACTCTTTGTTGACCAATGACAGATCATTGAGCAGTTTACAGAATCTATCAAATGTTTCTGTCATGGTCTCTTCAGGTTTAGCCTCAAAATGCTCATACTCTTGTGTGAGTATGTTTCTCCTATTCTTCTTAATAGCCGCAGTTCCTTGACACCTGACTTCAAGAGCATCCCATATCTCTTTTGCAGTGGTGCAGTTAATGACTTTGTTAGACATAACATTGTCTAAAGCACTATGCAGTAAATGCCTAACCTTTGCATCCTTAGCAATTGATGATAGATCTTCAGGAGTCATGTCCTTCTTTTCCTTTGGAACTATTTTAGCTTCTTCACCAGCAGCTGCAACAGATAGCTTTGTAGGATTGTGAGGGTCTTCATAAATCCTGTCAAGATATTCTGGATCTGTAGCCTCCAGAAACATAGTCATCTTGACCTTCCACATAGCATACTCTAATGGCCTGAGAATAGGAACCCTGATTGGTTCATAACGACTCACAGTAGTAGGAGCCTTTTCAGAAACAGTAGGTGTTGGTGGAGGAATTGCTGACATGATTATTGTTGTGTTTGGATCTTAACCTGTAATAAAGTAACAGATTGGCTCTGATACCACTTGTTAGGCCGAATACACAATTAATAATCAAATTCGTATGAGAGTTTAACAAGTAAGACGTTTATGCACTTAAAAAACTTCTGGTATTAAAACCTCTTCGTGATGTAAACTATCACAAAGAGCTGTTAGGTTACAATAAAGATAATTCGTTGCACGATACCCTTCTAGGGTTAACCTAACTGTATTTATAAAACATACAGCTTCGATACAATCTCTAATTGATATTCCTAATAATCAGCTATACAATGATATCAATTACAGATTGTCACACGTCTCCTAAGTCAACTCGATCTCTTTGATAGCTATCCAATCTTCAAAGATATCGCTTCCATATCAATCTTCAATTGATCTCTAATATCTTCTGTTGACTCCATACGCGCTGCTCCCAGACAGACTTTACTAAACTCTGTCCAGCTTCCGCCTGTCAGAGTTTACACTAAACTCTGACCGCTTCTAGCTAAACTCTAATAATTCACTGTAACACTTAAACACTGATTAAAACACATCAATTATATTTAACAGGCTTCATTTCACCAACCAAGACATCATGGCTTACATCATGATAGCCATTTTATTTGACTAGCCTCCATTGTTGATTCATCAAATGTGACTACCTAACATAGTGGCTACCTAACATTTGAATACATCCATAATACCCCCCCCTCAAGTTGGAGCATGGGGTTCAAAAATGCTCAACTTGGAAAGAAGGAAATCAAAACGAGACTTCCCGAGAGCCTTAGTAAAAATATCCGCCAATTGTGAAGATGTTAATACATGTGACGGAGATAGCAAACCAACAGTAATCGCATCACGAACGAAGTGACAATCAACCTCTATGTGCTTCATGCGTTCGTGAAAAACAGGATTCTTTGCAATATGTAACGCAGACTCACTATCAAAAAACAACTTGATCGCTTTAGGATGTTGGACTCCTAAGCTCGACAACAAACCTTTAAGCCATTTCAACTCACACGTGATAGCAGACATAGATCTATATTCAGCCTCCGCAGAGGACCGGGACACCGTATGTTGCTTCTTTGTTTTCCAAGAAATATGAGAATTACCAAGAAATACCAGCCAACCTATCAATGAACGACGAGTAAGCGGACAAGCCGCCCAATCGGAATCACACCAACCCTGTAAGGTTAGCTCACTGTCTGCACGTAGAAAAATGCCCAGACCTGGTGTGCCTTTTAAATAACGAACTACACGCAAAGCCGCTTCCCAATGTTCATGGCGGGGCGCGTGCATAAACTGAGAAAGAATGTGGACCGAATAGGCTAAATTCGGCCTTGTGACCGCAAGATAGATTAATCGACGAACCAGCCGTCGGTAGGACTCGGGATCTGGAAGAAATTCTCCGTTGGCAAGACCCAGTTTGTGATTTTGCTCAATGGGAAAACGACTCGGCTTTGCACCCAACAAACCTGATTCAGAGATAATATCCAAAGTATACTTTCGTTGACACAAAAATAAGCCTGCTGAGCTATGGGCAACCTCAATACCCAGAAAATACTTCAAAGAGCCAAGGTCTTTCATTTTGAAACAATGACTGAGATACGATTTGAAAACAATAAGTGCAGCTGAATCATTCCCAGAAATAATAAGATCGTCCACATAGATTAAGACATTTAGTTGAACATTGCCATTAGTATATGTGAAAATAGAATAATCGGAATAAGACTGAAGAAAACCGTACCCTTTCAAAGCAGCAACTAACTTGGCAAACCAACACCTCGGAGCTTGTTTCAGGCCATACAATGATTTTCTTAATCGGCACACTAAAGAAGAATCCGAACTAGAAAATCCGGAAGGTAATTTTGTAACGCCCCCAAATCCGGGGTCAGGAGATTTGGTCGTCACGTAAAAATTCTCAAAATAAAACATCAGTTTAATAATAATCATTCACTTGTGATTGTCCCACACTGGAAGTATAACGTCTGTGACCCCAAACATACCAAGATCTTTTAAGGTTATAGGGCTAGAAACAAGAATCCAAATTCCATTAAGTAAAAAGTATTCATTCTTTACAACATTCTCTTTGATCAAATCTTAAATCACTGGTGTAACTTCGATAAGAAGTACGCCAGGCCAACTAGGCTAGTACATAATAATAAATATTAGAACTCAATCATATAAAATAGATCTTACACTAAATCCAGACATCCTGAGCCAAGTCATCTTCGAAATAGCATCACGCTTCTTCTCTTTCTGAACTGTGCGGATAAATCTCGCCAAACTACCTTACTGAAATGTTAGAATTTACAACAGCAAGTATGAGCGAAAGAAATGCTCAGCAAGCGTATCAAAATTTTGATACAAAAACCGAGATAAGTGGGGTATAAAATCAACTGAAATGTAAAACAGTTTATAAAGAAAACTGAATCAACAACTGTGATATAATTCAAATCATCACTGAAATCCTTTGGCATGTCATAAAAATGAATCATCTGCCAACTCACAATATATAATAGCCATTCGGGCGATATGGATTGGATATAAATAAGTAAAACACCATTGCCCCCTTATCAGGTTCAAAAGCAATGGGACCCTTTATACTCCACTGGTACAGCTATACCCGTGTGTATAATTCGGATTTCATGAGGGTACCAAAATAGGCACGTAATGTTAGCCTATAGGAAGATGGAATGGTTACCATATCCTCCTTAAATATTGCTGGACCATGACAGCAACCATGGCCTCCTACGCTTTATCATTTTCCAATAAATATTGCTGGACCATGACATCAACCATGGCCTCCTACGCTTTATCATTTTCCAATAAATATTGCTGGACCATGACATCAACCATGGCCTCCTACGCTTTACCATTTTCCAATCCAATAGAGCAATTTCCGAATTCAACAGGAAATGCTTAGTTTCACATACAGTTCACATCCATATTATTTACTACGATAATAAGGATATGAAGAGTTTATCTAAAACAATTCCCCACATCAAGGGTACCAATATCAAGTAACTTTGTTCGCACAAAAATATTTAAGAATCACAAATAGCTCTGAACAATAACTATTTGTCATGATATGAATCAATGATACATAAAATATAAGTGTTTAAGATGTAAAATAAAAGTGTTTAAGATGATCAAGAAAATACTTGCCTCAGATCCTTAGCTAATACGTAGCACCGAAGTAATACAACTATCTTCTTCTATTTTACGGCATCAAAATCTTCTATTTCAATCATTCGTTGGTTTGACGCTCTTGCGATTGTCACGAGTCTGATCCGCTGACATCGAGCCCGCGCGTCTACTTCAATATCTACGACGGAAGAAAATAATTGGAAATATCCCCTTTGAACATAGGCATTTTCCCGGTGTTAAGACACCTCACAATAAATCCAACAATCCACAAATAATACTGTATCCATCTCCACAATTTTCATAACCCACAAAAAATACCACATCTATCTCCAACCCTCTTCATTATATCTCCGCTGACAAACCTAAGTCAATACTTACCAATTAATCCTCGATAAAGAAATAGAAATATAATTACAACGCTTCACCCTCGAAGTAAACAGTTTGATAATTCACATCGCACGTAAAGAGACTAATAAGTAGATCACATAATCACATAGCACGTTGATCAGATCATAAAAAGATTTTATCCAATATTTTTAAAACAGAAAACGGGTCAAAACCCTAATTATCGGATATAACCGACTCAATAAAAAGGTTTGGTAAAAAGTCGATCCAAATTTAAAAGTTGAATTTTAAATTAAAATCAATTTTATAATAATCGGGTCATTTTTCCGATTCCAAAAATATTTGTCTCGTTTAAAACGGACGAACGGTTGAATTAATACGCAATTAATAAGAATAATTCAATTAATTATTAAATTAATTGAATATTCAAATTAATTATTTATTAATCAAATCATAAAAAAAATAAATCTAAGAATTTTAAAAAATATTTTTATCACTCCCGGATTATTTTTAGAATTTTAAAACAATTTTATTTCATTTTAAACAAATAAAGAAATAAATATTAAAGGTAAAATAATATTTATAAAATAAATAAATTATTTTATTTTCCAAAATAATTAAATTTGATTATTTCTCATCATATTTAAATAATATTTAATTAAGTAAATTAATTGATTATTATTAATTAATCAATCAATTTAAATTAATTAAGATATTAGCTAAATATATTTAAAATAATCAAATAAAATAAATTTGGAATTAAAAATAATTTATTGAAATTTTAAAACTATTTTTCAGAATTAAAAATAATTTTTCGAAATTTAAAAATAATTTTTCGAATTTTTAAAAGTATTTTTCGAATTTTTGAAAATAAAATTCGAATTTATAAATAATTTTGAAAAATAATTTTCCAAAACCATTTTTCAGAATTGGATTTTCAGATTTTAAGGATCAAACAGGTACTATTCATCACCATCTTCACTTGAATACTCCAAGAACACCACCTCCATTAATGGAGGTTGCCCAGTTTTCCGGTAACCGGAAATATTTTCCGGCAACCTCCGGTCATGTTCAAAACGTACCAATTGTTACGTTTTTAAGTACCAATCTAACTCCAAATCACATTCTAAACTCAATTATACCATTCATTCATTCCCAGATTCGACCAAACTAAAAATCCGGCAAAATCAAACTAAACTCCAGCCAAAAAACGTTTTTCTACAATTCGAAACCAAATTGTATGTTTATCATCACAAAATGAAGCTTATAACTCATATAATCTAACCCCTAACACCTTACATACAAACAATCAACACAAGCTTTGCAAGAATGATTTGAAAATTGGGCATAAACTAACAAACTTGAATATCACAATCCGGCTATAGAATGATACAAATAACTACATGGATCGACTCTAAATCATCATATAAAGCTATTGGAATCATCAAAACAACCGGAAAATCACTCAATCAAAAAGCCCCAACTTAGGCTCAAGAACCCTAATTTTCGAATTGATTAAACTAGCAATAGAACAATGAAATTGAACATATAATTGGACTCCTGGAATCAATATGAAGCTATACAAACCATCAATTAAGCCGGAAAATCAAAGAATCAAAAAGCCCCAAATTTTAAGAAGAACCCTAATTTGCAGATTCAAAAGAAAATTCATATAAAATCGGAAAGTTACCCAACACGAAAACGGATTGTAGATTATCAAACTAGATGTCAAGAGCTTCGATTTGAGCATAAGAACACCAAAATCCGATATCAATAACACCTTCAAATTTGGATTTGATCCTCAAGAACATGAGAGAGAAAAATATATTTTTATATTTATTTATATATAAAAATATGATTTTATGAATTATTAATAAATAAATAAAAAATCTGATTCCTATTTATATTAATCGAAAATTAATACCCCAAAACTATTTTTAACCCCTAATTAAAATTATTATGCCTTAAAAATAATTTTTATGGGATAAAAATGTAAAATTTTTATTTTTAAACAAATATAATATAAATATCAAAATTTCCCAAAAAATATGAATTTTACAAAAATTACAAAATAATGCATTTTTAAATATCCTATCATTATATAAAAATAATTTTATCAAAAACAAGGCCTCGAATTCAATACAGGGGCTGGATCCGGAAATTAAAATGCGAAATAACTGTATTCTAAAAATATAAAATTTAAAGAAAAATAGAATAAAATATTCTATGCTACACATAAGTCACATAACACGTATGGGATAATTTGCCTATTTATTAAAAATTATAACGCGTTTAAATGCATTAAAAATAAATCAAAACACAATAAAATCAACTAAAAATATATTTTAATATAATAAAATACAAGAAATTTTCCCTGATTGATCAAAAATATAAAATAAAAAATTTTCAAATATTTTAATAATGCACCCAAATATTAATGGGGCACGGATAAGATACCGGGTATAATTTTTGTACAAATAAAATACCAATTCGATCCATAAAATTTCAAAACAAACTCAATTTATCACTATTGATAAAAATATAAATTTTTAATAAAATAAACATTTTTACTAACATAGACAGTACAAAATACAGTCTATCCGAATAACCTATTAACAATTAAACACATAACTGCATTCAAATTAAAAGTAAATATTCACAATCTTCTTATTCCTTTATGGAAAATCAATAAAATATTTAAATAATAATAATAATAAATCCGGAAAAAAAATCGGGGTTGTTACAATCTTCCCTCCTTAATGGGATTCCGTCCTCGGAATCCACTGAGGAAAAGAAATCCCTAGGGTTCCTTAACTCCTTCATCATCCACACTTGCTTTTCTTCCATATAAAATCGAACCAACTCTGCAGTAACGTAGCGTTAATCGACAAAGAGAAAACGAATTGACTCCATTATCCGCCATTAGTATTCTAATCGTATCTTGATTTGCTTTTGCTCGCTGTAATCCCATCGCTAAGTCTTAATTCATCCCGTCATGGTTAACTTATTCCCAATTGATTGGCATACCTTCAAAACTTTTTGTGATGACAAAAATTATGAAATTTTGAAGAGAAGAGATTTCATATCATAGCAATTATCCCTCATTTTTGGTTATCAATTTATGAATTTTAAAGCACATATTCTTTGAAATGAAAGAATAACTGAGAGATCAATATGATCATATGAACCCGACGTTGCGTGTCTTAGCTCCGACATTTACAAATAAAGGTGGCCAGCCTTCTTGTAATACGCAACACACCAGTGATGGCGTCCCATCCAACTTCTATCACACAGACAGATATACCTCGTGTCCCCTATAAATAGGGTTGTTCGTCTCAGTAGGAGTTGAGAAATATGAAAGGAATCCAAATGTGTCATTTTTGAGAAGATGAACAACCAAAAAGAAAGTACCGAACAAGTGGTACTATATTTCAAATAAAGTTATTAACCACTAGAGAAAACGAAAAGTTAAAATTCAAAATGTCACTATTTAGAAGAGGAGATATATCTTTTAACGAATGCCTTTCTATATCAAAATAATTTGTAAGAAGAGAAGGTATTGCCAAGGTCTCTACTTATGCCTTCTTTATCAGCTCCTTTGATAGCTCGTCCTTCGATTGTAAGCTTCTTCCTCTCCACGTTTTAAGGATATCGATATCGTATGTCATCATCAGCTCGTAATAATCACTGAAGATTCCACAGTAGACATCTCCATTCGCAAGGCGGTCTATCCAGTTCAGCACCACCATCTCAAACGAGTACTCCAATCTTAACTTACTAATTGGTACTATATCCAATAGTCCAACACGAACTCTATATGAGCTCTGACGTTCCTTACTTAGCTATACACACTCCTACACACTCTCGTTTCTAGTTTACTATAACCTCAGCTCTGATACCAACTGTAACGCCCCGAAATCCGGGGTCAGGAGATTTGGTCGTCACGTAAAAATTCTAAAAATAAAACATCAGTTTAATAATAATCATTCACTTGTGATTGTCCCACACTGGAAGTATAACGTCTGTGACCCCAAACATACCTAGATCTTTTAAGGTTATAGGGCTAGAAACAAGAATCCAAATTCCATTAAGTAAAAAGTATTCATTCTTTACAACATTCTCTTTGATCAAATCTTAAATCACTGGTGTAACTTCGATAAGAAGTACGCCAGGCCAACTAGGCTAGTACATAATAATAAATATTAGAACTCAATCATATAAAATAGATCTTACACTAAATCCAGACATCCTGAGCCAAGTCATCTTCGAAATAGCATCACGCTTCTTCTCTTTCTGAACTGTGCGGATAAGTCTCGCCAAACTACCTTACTGAAATGTTAGAATTTACAACAGCAAGTATGAGCGAAAGAAATGCTCAGCAAGCGTATAAAAATTTTGATACAAAAACCGAGATAATGGGGTATAAAATCAACTGAAATGTAAAACAGTTTATAGAGAAAACTGAATCAACAATTGTGATATAATTCAAATCATCACTGAAATCATTTGGCATGTCATAAAAATGAATGATCTGCCAACTCACAATATATAATAGCCATTCGGGCGATATGGATTGGATATAAATAAGTAAAACACCATTGCCCCCTGATCAGGTTCAAAAGCAATGGGACCCTTTATACTCCACTGGTACAGCTATACCCGTGTGTATAATCCGGATTTCATGAGGGTACCAAAATAGGCACGTAATGTTAGCCTATAGGAAGATGGAATGGTTACCATATCCTCCTTAAATATTGCTGGACCATGACAGCAACCATGGCCTCCTACGCTTTATCATTTTCCAATAAATATTGCTGGACCATGACATCAACCATGGCCTCCTACGCTTTATCATTTTCCAATAAATATTGCTAGACCATGACATCAACCATGGCCTCCTACGCTTTACCATTTTCCAATCCAATAGAGCAATTTCCGAATTCAACAGGAAATGCTTAGTTTCACATACAGTTCACATCCATATTATTTACTACGATAATAAGGATATGAAGAGTTTATCTAAAACAATTCCCCACATCAAGGGTACCAATATCAAGTAACTTTGTTCGCACAAAAATATTTAAGAATCACAAATAGCTCTGAACAATAACTATTTGTCATGATATGAATCAATGAAACATAAAATAAAAGTGTTTAAGATGTAAAATAAAAGTGTTTAAGATGATCAAGAAAATACTTGCCTCAGATCCTTAGCTAATACGTAGCACCGAAGTAATACAACTATCTTCTTCTATTTTACGGCATCAAAATCTTCTATTTCAATCATTCGTTGGTTTGACACTCTTGCGATTGTCACGAGTCTGATCCGCTGACATCGAGCCCGCGCGTCTACTTCAATATCTACGACGGAAGAAAATAATTGGAAATATCCCCTTTGAACATAGGCATTTTCCCGGTGTTAAGACACCTCACAATAAATGCAACAATCCCCAAATAATACTGTATCCATCTCCACCATTTTCATAACCCACAAAGAATACCACATCTATCTCCAACCCTCTTCATTATATCTCCGCTGACAAACCTAAGTCAATACTTACCAATTAATCCTCGATAAAGAAATAGAAATATAATTACAACGCTTCACCCTCGAAGTAAACAGTTCGATAATTCACATCGCACGTAAAGAGACTAATAAGTAGATCACATAATCACATAGCACGTTGATCAGATCATAAAAAGATTTTATCCAATATTTTTAAAACAGAAAATGGGTCAAAACCCTAATTATCGGATATAACCGACTCAATAAAAAGGTTTGGTAAAAAGTCGATCCAAATTTAAAAGTTGAATTTTAAATTAAAATCAATTTTATAATAATCGGGTCATTTTTCTGATTCCAAAAATATTTGTCTCATTTAAAACGGACGAACGGTTGAATTAATACGTAATTAATAAGAATAATTCAATTAATAATTAAATTAATTGAATATTCAAATTAATTATTTATTAATCAACTCATAAAAAAATAAATCTAAGAATTTTAAAAAATATTTTTATCACTCCCGGATTATTTTTAGAATTTTAAAACAATTTTATTTCATTTTAAACAAATAAAGAAATAAATATTAAAGGTAAAATAATATTTATAAAATAAATATGTTGTGGAATAAAAACTAGGTTACGAGTATTGCGGCTAGGGTTTGTGTATTTAATGCAAAGGTCTGTGAGCTTCGTGCTTTTATGGCTGCTCTTGTGCTCGTGGCTGAATCGGCCTTCACAAGATGCCTACGTACTTTGATGAATATCAAAGATCAAGCCAAAAAACGTAGTTCTGAGAAGAGGGGTCTGACCCTTTATATAGGCTGTAGGAGCCTCGGAATTATGGTAGGAGAGATCTATTCCTTGTAGGAATCAGTTTCCATATCGAATTGGATGCCTTGGTGGCTAAGTCTGATGGAGATAATATCCTTATCCAACTATTATTGCTGAGCTGTTTATTTTCCCCAATATTAATTACGAAATTAATATTATAATTGGGGTTTTGGGTCCATCTGGTGGGCCCCACGTCTGGACCATGCTGGGTCTAATTAATGCAACATTAAATGTGCCTTTAGGGCTTTTTTTTAGCCCATATCATTTGCCCCCCAACTTCTAGGAAAACTGATCAGGTTTTCGTAGAAGTTATATTTGCCTTAATCGAGACTCGGGGTCATTTTTATCCCTTACCCGGGACTTATTAATTTTCCTACCCTTATATGGGAATTTTGGTTTACACTAGTGTTTCACGAGTATCGTCTTAATTGTAAAGTGTGGAGCGACCTACACATTTACGACGGTTTGCCTTATTCGAGGCTTTAACTTGTGCTTGCTTTTAGCAATTTCGGCACTTTTATAGAGCTTTTATGCATCATTAGCATAAATAATTGCTCAATGTGTCAAGAAAATATTTCTATAATTTTTCTTGTATTTTTCCGTACTTTTCCTAATTATTTAGGAATTTTTACGTTCCCACTGGTATTTTTCTTAATTATTCCTAATAATTTAGGAATTTTTATGTACCCACAGGTATTTTTTGTAATTATTCCTAATAATTTAGGAATTTTTATGTACCCACAGGTATTTTTCTTAATTATTCCTAATAATTTAGGAATTTTTATGTACCCACAGGTATTTTTTGTAATAATTCCTAATAATTTAGGAATTTTTATGTACCCACAGGTATTTTTCGTAATTATTCCTAATAATTTAGGAATTTTTATGTACCCACAGGTATTTTTTGTAATTATTCCTAATAATTTAGGAATTTTTATGTACCCACAGGTATTTTTTGTAATTATTCCTAATAATTTATGAATTTTTATGTACCCACAGGTATTTTTCTTAATTATTCCTAATAATTTAGGAATTTTTATGTACCCACAGGTATTTTTCTTAATTATTTCTAATAATTTAGGAATTTTTATGTACCCACAGGTATTTTTTGTAATTATTCCTAATAATTTACGAATTTTTATGTACCCACGGGTATTTTTTTTATTATTCCTAATAATTTAGGAATTTTTATGTACCCACAGGTATTTTTTGTAATTATTCCTAATAATTTAGGAATTTTTATGTACCCACAGGTATTTTTCTTAATTATTCCTAATAATTTAGGAATTTTTATGTACCCACAGGTATTTTTTGAAATTATTCCTAATAATTTAGGAATTTTTATGTACCCACAGGTATTTTTCGTAATTATTCCTAATAATTTAGGAATTTTTATGTACCCACAGGTATTTTTTGTAATTATTCCTAATAATTTAGGAATTTTTATGTACCCACAGGTATTTTTTGTAATTATTCCTAATAATTTAGGAATTTTTATGTACCCACAGGTATTTTTCTTAATTATTCCTAATAATTGAGGAATTTTATGTACCCACAGGTATTTTTTGTAATTATTCCTAATAATTTAGGAATTTTTATGTACCCACAGGTATTTTTTGTAATTATTCCTAATAATTTAGGAATTTTTATGTACCCACAGGTATTTTGTGTAATTTTTCTAATAATTTTAAAAAAAAATTTATACCCACAGGTATTTTCCATAATTATTCCTAATAATTTAGCAATTTTTATGTACCCACAGGTATTTTTCGTAATTATTCCTAATAATTTAGGAATTTTTATGTACCCACAGGTATTTTTTGTAATTATTCCTAATAATTTAGGAATTTTTATGTACCCACAGGTATTTTTCTTAATTATTCCTAATAATTTAGGAATTTTTATGAACCCACAGGTATTTTTCGTAATTATTCCTAATAATTTAAGAATTTTTATGTACCCACGGATATTTTTCGTAATTAATCCTAATAATTTAGGAATTTTTATGTACCCATAGGTATTTTTCGTAATTATTCCGAATAATTTAGGAATTTTTATGTACCCACAGGTATTTTTTGTAATTTTTCCTAATAATTTTAGAAAATTTTTTATACCCACAGGTATTTTCTGTAATTATTCCTAATAATTTAGGAATTTTTAGGTACCCATAGGTATTTTTCGTAATTATTCCTAATAATTTAGGAATTTTTATGTACCCACAGGTATTTTTCGTAATTATTCCTAATAATTTATGAATTTTTATGTACCCACAGGTATTTTTCGTAATTATTCCTAATAATTTAGGAATATTTATGTACCCACAGGTATTTTTTTGTAATTTTTCCTAATAATTTAGGAATTTTTATGTACCCACATGTATTTTTCGTAATTATTCCTAATAATTTAGGAATTTTTATGTACCCACAGGTATTTTTTGTAATTGTTCCTAATAATTTAGGAATTCTTATGTACCCATAGGTATTTTTTGTAATTATTCCTAATAATTTAGGAATTTTTATGTACCCACAGGTATTTTTCTTAATTATTCCTAATAATTTAGGAATTTTTATGTACCCACGGGTATTTTTTGTAATTATTCCTAATAATTTAGGAATTTTTATGTACCCACAGGTATTTTTCTTAATTATTCCTAATAATTTAGGTATTTTTTGTAATTATTCCTAATAATTTAGGAATTTTTATGTACCCACAGGTATTTTTCGTAATTATTCCTAATAATTTAGGAATTTTTATGTACCCACAGGTATTTTTCTTAATTATTCCTAATAATTTAGGAATTTTTATGTATCCACAGGTATTTTTCTTAATTATTCCTAATAATTTAGGAATTTTTATGTACCCACAGGTATTTTTCGTAATTATTCCTAATAATTTAGGAATTTTTATGTACCCACAGGTATTTTTCGTAATTATTCCTAATAATTTAGGAATTTTTATGTACCCACAGGTATTTTTCGTAATTATTCCTAATAATTTAGGAATTTTTATGTAACCACAGGTATTTTTTTGTAATTTTTCTAATAATTTTAGAAAATTTTTTATACCCACAGGTATTTTCCGTAATTATTCCTAATAATTTAGGAATTTTTAGGTACCCACAGGTATTTTTCGTAATTATTCCTAATAATTTAAGAATTTTTATGTACCCACAGGTATTTTTCGTTATTATTCCTAATAATTTAGGAATTTTTATGTACCCACAGGTATTTTTCGTAATTATTCCTAATAATTTAGGAATTTTTATGTAACCACAAGTATTTTTTTGTAATTTTTCCTAATAATTTTAGAAAATTTTTTATACCCACAGGTATTTTCCGTAATTATTCCTAATAATTTAGGAATTTTTAGGTACCCACAGGTATTTTCCGTAATTATTCATAATAATTTATGAATTTTTAGGTACCCACAAATATTTTCCGTAATTATTCCTAATAATTTAGGATTTTTTTTTTTAGCATCAGGGACCATTTTGCAAATGGCCAAAACTAAGGGTGCTAAACAGCAATTTGGCAATTCAATCCTATAAATGAAGATAGGCGGGGGTACCACCGCCAACCAGCCAATTTCTACTCCACGCCCAGGAGTGTTGGCTTGGGTGGCGTGGGTGTTTTTTTTTTTTTTTTTTTGAACCTTCAGGTTTTATATATTTTTATTTTCGGTAATCTTTACCAAAAATAAAATATTTGGCCTCATGCCTCAGAAATAATTTTATAAATTATTTCCTTATTTTTCTTGATTTAATAGGTATTTTTACCTATTTTTTCATCATTTTTAGCCTATTTTCAGAATTTTTAAGGATTTTATTCCTTTTTTAATTTCTGAAAAATGGCTTGTCGTTCGAAGAGGAGCCCTGGGCGTGGGTACCCCCGCCAAGAAGACCTTCTCCTTAGGCACGCCAAGGAAGTTGGTCTCCTGGGCGTGGGTATTTCATGCCTTCAATTTTCAAAATTTGCTCTGGACGTGGGTACCCCCGCCAAGGAGACCTTCTCCTTAGGCATGCCAAGGAAGTTGGTCTCCTGGGCGTGGGTATTTCATGCCTTTATTTGTACAACCACTCTAGGCGTGGGTATCCCGCCTAGGAGATGTTTTTGCCAACCACGTTTAGGAGATATGGCTTCCTGATCGTGGGTATTTTTTCACCCTCAATTCGTACAACCTTGGCGTGGGTACCCCCGCCAAGGAGGCACTTTGTGATACCTTGTCTTATGATTTTAAGTCTTCTTGGCGTGGGTACTTTAATACCCTTCATTTGTTACTCTAGCCTTGGCGTGGGTATCCCCGCCAAGGAGGCTTTTTCTTAAAGCACGCCTAGGAGATTTGGCTTCCTGGGCGGGGGTAATTTAATTGATTTTGTAGAGATGCTCTGGGCGTTGGTATCCCCGCCAAGGAGGACAATCTTCTAACTGCGCCTAGGTGATATGGCTTCCTGAGCGTGGGTGTTTTACATCCCTTTCATTTGTTACTCCAGCCTTGGCGTGGGTATCCCCGCCAAGGAGGCCTTATTTAATCCAACGCTTAGGAGATTTGGCTTCCTGACCGTGGGTGCTTGCATCCCATTCTTTTGGCCAATTTTCATTTATGGACCGTTTCTTTGGCTTTTGTCGGGTTCCCAGCCTTATTATTTTCGAATTTTTGAGATTCCTACGGAACCTTGAAACGACCCGTTTCTTAGCTTTCGTGACCTTCAGGGCCTTAATTCGTTTGCTGAGTCCTTGATTCGAAAACGAGAATTCATTCGTGGTTGTTGGTTATCATCAACCATTCAACCTTTAACTCTCATTCTAAGATGTGGAAATGATGGAGTCCCTTAGTTTTTGCCCCCTTGCTTCATATAGTGGGGGTCTTGCTTCTCGGTTGATCGTTCAAGAAGTTCACTTGCCACTGAGCACTTGACTTCAAGTCTGGTGTGCCTTGGCTGGTTGTCAACCCTCTATCAGGATTTCAACCTTCTTCTTATACTCATAGGACCTTGCTTAAGTTTCAATTTTGGCTGGCGGCTCTTAATTTCTAATGACAAGCTCGATTGGAGACAGACTTCCTTGTTGGCCATCAAGGCTTAAATTTTGTGTCGGGATTTGAAATTCAAGACTTTAAGTATGTAATGACAATGGACCTCTTATAGAGGAGACCTTCAATCAATGCGTATCTTAACACTCTCACAGACAGTTTCCGTGCTTTCAAGGAAATATCAAGGAGCCAACCAGTCTTAAGATGAGCTTTGATAGGGTCTATCTGACAGCTTCCTACATCAAACGGTGCCACCAACTTCGAATCGATGGTGGGGGTCTTCAGGACTTGGAAGTAGACGCTCCCAGAATGGGTCTCGACCCTTGAATTGAGATAAGGCATCGACCTTTGTATTCTCCTCCCTTGGGATATACCTGGCACTCATCTAATTGGGCTATCGCAGCTTTCACAATCCTCAAGTATTTGGCCATATTCTTTTCTCTAACTTCAAACTCTCCATTGACTTGTGAGACTACCAACTTTGAGTCTCCACAGACTTTCAGGTTCTTGACCCTCAGGGCTCTTGTCAGTCTAGGTCGGCTATCAGAGCTTCATACTCCGCCTCGTTGCAGGTTGTTTGGAAGTCCAACTTCAAGGCATACTCGAGTGTGAACCCATCGGGGCTTTGCAGAACTTAACCTGCACCACTGGTTTTTGTTTTAGATGCCCCATGAAAATAGAGCTTTTTGTTTTTGATGCCCCATCAAAATAGAGCATCCAATATTCCTTCTTCTCTTCCAGGGGTTTCTCACTTCCTTCTTCTCTTCCAGGGGTTTCTCACCTTGCTGACCTTCCTGGTCTATTACCTCCTGCCCCCCGACTTCTTGGTTGTCAATGGTATATTCAACCACGAAGTCAGCTAGAGCCTGAGCTTTGATGGCCGTACTAGGCTTAACATCGAATTCTTTTAGTTAGATTGCCCACTTGAGGAGCCTTCCATTGGCTTTCATGCTATGCAATATGTTTCTTCAGCGGGTGTTCTATCAGGACTTCAACGTTTGTCTTTATCCAGGGTCCTTCAAGGACTTAAACTCTTATCTGCTGTAACCTAACTCTACCCTTCGGGGTATGCATTTGTTTGTTTTCATTCGTGTATTCTTTTATTTTCGGTACTTGGTCTTCTTTGACTCACACATCAGGTGCTTGGCACATAAATAAAATCACAATCAATGAATGGAAAACAAACTTGCATTAATAACTTAAAATGGGCTCAACCCTTACATGGAATACTACTATCCTACTCGGAGCAACATGCTCTGCAATGGTTTCAACGAACCTTATCTCTACTTCTACTAGATAAATATGAAGCTAAGTCCTACTAGGATAACTTGAGCCCATCGGGGATTTGCAAGAGTAGGCATGCACCACTTGATTTTGTTTTTGATGCTCCATCAAAATAGAGGACCCGCCACTCCTTCTGGTCTCCTCATTCTTATTCTGCAGTTCACTTCCTGCTCGGGGTACTACCTCCTGCCCCCAACTTCTTGGTTGCCAATGGTACACTCAATCACAAAGTCAGTTAACACCTTAGCCTCAATGGCTGTCCGAGGCTTCTGTGTGATGTCCTCTGCTGACCTTTCTTTGTGTTCCTTACCACTGTGGACTTCCATGTATTCAATTGGAAGGACCTGCCCCCCGACTCCATCAGGCCTTAACGAGGCTACATAACAGCTTCGTGCCATCTTCTGATCACCTTTATGTTCTCCAACACCATTCCTGGTAGGGAACTAGATCTTCACATGATAGGTTGAGGCAACAGCCTTAAATGCATGAAGTCCAGTCCTTCCAAGGATAGCGTTGTACGTTGAATCCGCCTTGATTACCAGGAAGTTCAACATCTGAGTGGCCTCCTTGGGCTCTTGCCCAATAGTTACAGGCAGCTGAATAGTCCCTTCAACTTTGGATTTTACTCCATTAAATCCGTATATAGGCATGTTATTGGGGGTCAACTGAGAATCAGTGTATCCCATCTTCACAAACGCATCATGAAACAGAATGTCAACGGAAGCTCCATTGTCTATCAAGACTCGCTTCACCTCCGAGTTTCCAATCACATGAGTTATGACCAACGGGTCGTCATGGGAGAACTTCACCCCTTCCAAGTCTGAGTCATCAAAGCTAATCGCTACCTCAATTTTTGCACGCTTCGGGGCCTCTCCCACGATGTGCAATACCTCTCGGGCATAAGCCTTTCGAGAGTTCCTAGTTGTCCCGACCGCAGTCGGGCCTCCTGAGATCATGTTGATTACTGGCCCTCGGGGCTGTGGGTTGCGATCTTGATCGTCATCCCTTCTATTATAGTCTCTTCTCTGATTACCACGGTCTTCACCCTTAGTGAAGTGCCTCAGCTTCCCTCTACGGATCAAAAACTCGATCTCATCTTTGAGTTGCTTGCAATCGTCAGTGTCATGCCCCACGTCTCTATGGAATCTGCAATACTGATTCTGGTTTCTCTTTGCGGGATCACCCCTGAGTGGCTTCGGCCATCTGAAATCCTCATCATTCTTAATGTCCAACAAGATTCGACTCCTAGGAGTATTCAACCTTGCATACTCAGTGAACCTTGACCCTTGGTTCTTCTTAGGGGCAGAGTCGGAGTCCTCGCTAGTTCGGGGATACTTGTCCCTAGCATCATACTCTTGATCATCATAGTCTTGGTCTTGCTTTCGCTTCTTGGAGTCATTGTTACCTCCTCCTCCACCTACGGTGGTTTCTTTCTTCAAGCTATCCTCAGCTTTAATATACTTATCAGCCCTTCGTTGGAGCTCAGCCATGTTCTCAGGGGGATGCTTCGCCAATGATCTCTTGAAGAAGAGGTCAGTGGTTCCGTGCTCCAGGGCTACCATTGCCACCTTATTTTCCAAATCAGTGATATTCAGGGTCTCCTTAGTGAATCGCTTAAGGTAATCCCTCAGATTTTCATTCCTTCCTTGCACCACATACATAAGAGATGTGGAGCTCTTCTCATGCACCCTTCCGCTAATGAATTGGCTGATAAAGGCAGTGCTCAACTCCTTAAAAGAGCCAATTGAGTTTGCGGGTAGGCGGCTATACCATCTTTGAGCCATGTCCGACAGAGTTTGAGGGAACGCCCTACACTTTAAGGCGTCACTTGCGGGCTGCAGCAGCAATGCGTTTGAGAATGTCCTGACATGGTTTGCGGGATCACCCGTTCCGTCATAGGCCTTAATTGTCGGCATCTTAAATTTCCTTGAGATATGGGCATTCATCACCTCCTCAGTAAACGGAGGTGTGGGGTCATCAGGGTCTCCAAGTGGCATTAGATCTTTGGGGTTGCTTCTGGGGGTCTCCACCCTTGTCGATTTTTCGGTTCGGGTATCAGCCCTTCTTTGCCTTCTTGAAGGCCTCTCCAAATTTATAATGGGAATCCTCTCTGCAGTTGGAGGAGGCTGAGTTTGATTCAATCTATCTTGTTCTCTTGCAATATCGTCCTTCAATTTTAAGATCTCAGCCTCATAAGCCTTGATTTTCTCAGCAGTTGTCAAGGGGAGTCCATCATGGATTCTTCGTGTCCTTCTTAGAGGTTCTTTGCTAGCACGTCGCCTCCTAGGGGCTTCATCTCGATCATCATCCTCAGTTGATGATGAATCATCAGTATAGGGACCAGAGTAGTCATCATATTCTCGATCTCGGATCTGTAAGGCGTGACCACTTGGTCCAGGTTCCCTTCGTCGGGGGGGGGGGATAATTAGGCAGCCCATACACTGGGTTGGTATTCAAAGGGAGATCCGTAGTATGGATCTGTACCCCCGGGGGTAGCGTGCGATCAACGTTACCAAGAGGACAAACCACCATCTGAAGAGGGTTAGTTTCTTGGCCTTGATGGACAGTCACCGGGAGGATCCCCTCTACATGGGGAGTCGTCCCTGGGGGCTGAGTGGGCAGAGGTTGAATGACCGCCCCTGTTGATGGGAGTATTTGTCCTTCCTCAGTAATGATAAGCGGATCAGAAGTGGCTGGTGGAGCAGAGTTGAGGGGTACAGCCTCAGTTGATGTTGTTCTTCGTGTTTGAACCATGGTTGATGTTGGCTTCCCACAGACGGCGCCAAATGTTGTGGAATAAAAACTAGGTTACGAGTATTGCGGCTAGGGTTTGTGTATTTAATGCAAAGGTGTGTGAGCTTCGTGCTTTTATGGCTGCTCTTGTGCTCGTGGCTGAATCGGCCTTCACAAGATGCCTACGTACTTTGATGAATATCAAAGATCAAGCCAAAAAACGTAGTTCTGAGATGAGGGGTCTGGCCCTTTATATAGGCTGTAGGAGCCTCAGAATTATGGTAGGAGTCAGAGACTTGGTGGACAAGTCTTCCTTGAGGAAGGTTCCAGATCTATTCCTTGTAGGAATCAGTTTACATATCGAATTGGATGCCTTGGTGGCTAAGTCTGATGGAGATAATATCCTTATCCAACTCTTATTGCTGAGCTGTTTATTTTCCCCAATATTAATTAAGAAATTAATATTATAATTGGGGTTTTGGGTCCATCTGGTGGGCCCCACGTTTGGACCATGCTGGGTCTAATTAATGCAACATTAAATGTGCCTTTAGGGCTTATTTTTAGCCCATATCAAAATAAATTATTTTATTTTCCAAAATAATTAAATTTGATTATTTCTCATCATATTTAAATAATATTTAATTAATTAAATTAATTGATTATTATTAATTAATCAATCAATTTAAATTAATTAAGTTATTAGCTAAATATATTTAAAATAATCAAATAAAATAAATTTCGAATTAAAAATAATTTATTGAAATTTTAAAACTATTTTTCGAAATTAAAAATAATTTTTCAAAATTTAAAAATAATTTTTCGAATTTTTAAAAGTATTTTTCGAATTTCTGAAAATAAAATTCGAATTTATAAATAATTTTGAAAAATAATTTCCCAAAACCATTTTTCAGAATTGGATTTTCAGATTTTAAGGATCAAACAGGTACTATTCATCACCATCTTCACTTGAATGCTCCAAGAACACCACCTCCATTAATGGAGGTTGCCCAGTTTTCCGGTCACCGGAAAAATTTTCCGGCAACCTCCGATCATGCTCAAAACGTACCAATTGTTACGTTTTTAAGTACCAATCTAACTCCAAATCACATTCTAAACTCAATTATACCATTCATTCATTCCCAGATTCGACCAAACTAAAAATCCGGCCAAAATAAAACTAAACTCCGGCCAAAAAATGTTTTTCTACAATTCGAAACCAAATTGTATGTTTAACATCACAAAATGAAGCTTATAACTCATATAATCTAACCCCTAACACCTTACATACAAACAATCAACACAAGCTTTGCAAGAATGATTCGAAAATTGGGCATAAACTAACAAACTTGAATATCACAATGCGGCTATAGAATGATACAATTAACTACATGAATCGACTCTAAATCATTATATAAAGCTATTGGAATCATGAAAACAACCGGAAAATCACTCAATCAAAAAGCCCCAAATTAGGCTCAAGAACCCTAATTTTCGAATTGATTAAACTAGCAATAGAACAATGAAATTGAACATATACTTGGACTCCTGGAATCAATATGAAGCTATACAAACCATCAATTAAACCGGAAAATCAAAGAATCAAAAAGCCCCAAATTTTAAGAAGAACCCTAATTTGCAGATTCAAAAGAAAATTCATATAAAATCGGAAAGTTACCCAACACGAAAACGGATTGTAGATTATGAAACTAGATGTCAAGAGCTTCGATTTGAGCATAAGAACACCAAAATCCGATATCAATAACACCATCAAATTTGGATTTGATCCTCAAGAACATGAGAGAAAAAAATATATTTTTATATTTATTTATATATAAAAAATCTGATTTTATGAATTATTAATAAATAAATAAATAATCTGATTCCTATTTATATTAATAAAAAATTAATACCCCAAAACTATTTTTAACCCCTAATTAAAATTATTATGCCTTAAAAATAATTTTTATGGGATAAAAATGTAAATTTTTATTTTTAAACAAATATAATATAAATATCAAAATTTCCCAAAAATTATGAATTTTACAAAAATTAAAAAATAATGCATTTTTAAATATCCTATCATTATATAAAAATAATTTTACCAAAAACAAGGCCTCGAATTCAATACAGGGGCTGGATCCGGAAATTAAAATGCGAAATAACTGTATTCTAAAAATATAAAATTTACAGAAAAATAGAATAAAATATTCTATGCTACACAGAAGTCATATAACATGTATGGGATAATTTGCCTATTTAATAAAAATTATAACGCGTTTAAATGCATTAAAAATAAATCAAAACACAATAAAATCAACTAAAAATATATTTTAATATAATAAAATACACGAAGTTTTCCCTGATTGATCAAAAATATAAAATACAAAATTTTCAAATATTTTAATAATGCACCCAAATATTAATGGGGCACGGATAAGATACCGGGTATAATTTTTGTACCAATAAAATACCAATTCGATCCATAAAATTTTAAAACAAACTCAATTTATCAATATTGATAAAAATATAAATTTTTAATAAAATAAACATTTTTACTAACACAGACAGTACCAAATACAGTCTATCCGAATAACCTATTAACAATTAAACACATAACTGCATTCAAATTAAAAGTAAATATTCACAATCTTCTTATTCCTTTATGGAAAATCAATAAAATATTTAAATAATAATAATAATAAATCCGGAAAAAAAATCGGGGTTGTTACAATCTTCCCTCCTTAAAGGGATTCCGTCCTCGGAATCCACTGAGGAAAAGAAATCCCTAGGGTTCCTTAACTCCTTCATCATCCACACTTGTTTTTCTTCAATATAAAATCGAACCAACTCTGCAGTAACGTAGCGTTAATCGACAAAGAGAAAACGAATTGACTTCATTATCTGCCATTACTATTCTAATCGTATCTTGATCTGCTTTTGCTCATTGTAATCCCATCGCTAAGTCTTAGTTCATCCCGTCAAGGTTAACTTATTCCCAATTGATTGGCATACCTTCAAAACTTTTTGTGATGACAAAAATTATGAAATTTGAAGAGAAGAGATTTCATATCGTAGCAATTATCCCTCATTTTTGGTTATCAATTTATGAATTTTAAAGCACATATTCTTTGAAATGAAAGAATAACTGAGAGATCAATATGATCATATGAACCCGACGTTGCGTGTCTTAGCTCCGACATTTACAAATAAAGGTGGCCAGCCTTCTTGTAATACGCAACACACCAGTGATGGCGTCCCATCCAACTTCTATCACACAGACAGATATACCTCGTGTCCCCTATAAATAGGGTTGTTCGTCTCAGTAGGAGTTGAGAAATATGAAAGGAATCCAAATGTGTCATTTTTGAGAAGATGAACAACCAAAAAGAAAGTACCGAACAAGTGGTACTATATTTCAAATAAAGTTATTAACCACTAGAGAAAACGAAAAGTTAAAATTCAAAATGTCACTATTTAGAAGAGGAGATATATCTTTTAACGAATGCCTTTCTATGACGGATATCAAAATAATTTGTAAGAAGAGAAGGTATTGCCAAGGTCTCTACTTATGCCTTCTTTGTCAGCTCCTTTGATAGCTCGTCCTTCGATTATAAGCTTCTTCCTCTCCACGTTTTAAGGATATCGATATCGTATGTCATCGTCAGCTCGTAATAATCACTAAAGATTCCACAGTAGACATCTACATTCGCAAGGCGGTCTATCCAGTTCAGCACCACCATCTCAAACGAGTACTCCAATCTTAACTTACTAATTGGTACTATATCCAATAGTCCAACACGAACTCTATATGAGCTCTGACGTTCCTTACTTAGCTATACACACTCCTACACACTCTCGTTTCTAGTTTACTATAACCTCAGCTCTGATACCAACTGTAACGCCCCCAAATCCGGGGTCAGGAGATTTGGTCGTCACGTAAAAATTCTCAAAATAAAACATCAGTTTAATAATAATCATTCACTTGTGATTGTCCCACACTGAAAGTATAACGTCTGTGACCCCAAACATACCAAGATCTTTTAAGGTTATAGGGCTAGAAACAAGAATCCAAATTCCATTAAGTAAAAAGTATTCATTCTTTACAACATTCTCTTTGATCAAATCTTAAATCACTGGTGTAACTTCGATAAGAAGTACGCCAGGCCAACTAGGCTAGTACATAATAATAAATATTAGAACTCAATCATATAAAATAGATCTTACACTAAATCCAGACATCCTGAGCCAAGTCATCTTCGAAATAGCATCACGCTTCTTCTCTTTCTGAACTGTGCGGATAAGTCTCGCCAAACTACCTTACTGAAATGTTAGAATTTACAACAGCAAGTATGAGCGAAAGAAATGCTCAGCAAGCGTATCAAAATTTTGATACAAAAACCGAGATAAGTGGGGTATAAAATCAACTGAAATGTAAAACAGTTTATAGAGAAAACTGAATCAACAACTGTGATATAATTCAAATCATCACTGAAATCCTTTGGCATGTCATAAAAATGAATCATCTGCCAACTCACAATATATAATAGCCATTCGGGCGATATGGATTGGATATAAATAAGTAAAACACCATTGCCCCCTGATCAGGTTCAAAAGCAATGAGACCCTTTATACTCCACTGGTACAGCTATACCCGTGTGTATAATCCGGATTTCATGAGGGTACCAAAATAGGCACGTAATGTTAGCCTATAGGAAGATGGAATGGTTACCATATCCTCCTTAAATATTGCTGGACCATGACAGCAACCATGGCCTCCTACGCTTTATCATTTTCCAATAAATATTGCTGGACCATGACATCAACCATGGCCTCCTACGCTTTATCATTTTCCAATAAATATTGCTGGACCATGACATCAACCATGGCCTCCTACGCTTTACCATTTTCCAATCCAATAGAGAAATTTCTGAATTCAACAGGAAATGCTTAGTTTCACATACAGTTCACTACCCTATTATTTACTACGATAATAAGGATATGAAGAGTTTATCTTAAACAATTCCCCACATCAAGGGTACCAATATCAAGTAACTTTGTTCGCACAAAAATATTTAAGAATCACAAATAGCTCTGAACAATAACTATTTGTCATGATATGAATCAATGAAACATAAAATAAAAGTGTTTAAGATGTAAAATAAAAGTGTTTAAGATGATCAAGAAAATACTTGCCTCAGATCCTTAGCTAATACGTAGCACCGAAGTAATACAACTATCTTCTTCTATTTTACAGCATCAAAATCTTCTATTTCAATCATTCGTTGGTTTGACGCTCTTGCGATTGTCACGAGTCTGATCCGCTGACATCGAGCCCGCGCGTCTACTTCAATATCTACGACGGAAGAAAATAATTGGAAATATCCCCTTTGAACATAGGCATTTTCCCGGTGTTAAGACACCTCACAATAAATCCAACAATCCACAAATAATACTGTATCCATCTCCACCATTTTCATAACCCACAAAGAATACCACATCTATCTCCAACCCTCTTCATTATATCTCCGTTGACAAACCTAAGTCAATACTTACCAATTAATCCTCGATAAAGAAATAGAAATATAATTACAACGCTTCACCCTCGAAGTAAACAGTTCGATAATTCACATCGCACGTAAAGAGACTAATAAGTAGATCACATAATCACATAGCACGTTGATCAGATCATAAAAAGATTTTATCCAATATTTTTAAAACAGAAAACGGGTCAAAACCCTAATTATCGGATATAACCGACTCAATAAAAAGATTTGGTAAAAAGTCGATCCAAATTTAAAAGTTGAATTTTAAATTAAAATCAATTTTATAATAATCGGATCATTTTTCTGATTCCAAAAATATTTGTCTCGTTTAAAACGGACGAACGGTTGAATTAATACGCAATTAATAAGAATAATTCAATTAATAATTAAATTAATTGAATATTCAAATTAATTATTTATTAATCAACTCATAAAAAAAATAAATCTAATAATTTTAAAAAATATTTTTATCACTCCCGGATTATTTTTAGAATTTTAAAACAATTTTATTTCATTTTAAACAAATAAAGAAATAAATATTAAAGGTAAAATAATATTTATAAAATAAATAAATTATTTTATTTTCCAAAATAATTAAATTTGATTATTTCTCATCATATTTAAATAATTAAATTAATTGATTATTGTTAATCAATCAATCAATTTAAATTAATTAATATATTAGCTAAATATATTTAAAATAATCAAATAAAATAAATTTGGAATTAAAAATAATTTATTGAAATTTTAAAACTATTTTTCGAAATTAAAAATAATTTTTTGAAATTTAAAAATAATTTTTCGAATTTTTAAAAGTATTTTTCGAATTTCTGAAAATAAAATTCGAATTTATAAATAATTTTGAAAAATAATTTTCCAAAACCATTTTTCAGAATTGGATTTTCAGATTTTAAGGATCAAACAGGTACTATTCATCACCATCTTCACTTGAATGCTCCAAGAACACCACCTCCATTAATGGAGGTTGCCCAGTTTTCCGGTCAACGGAAAAATTTTCCGGCAACCTCCGGTCATGCTCAAAACGTACCAATTGTTACGTTTTTAAGTACCAATCTAACTCCAAATCACATTCTAAACTCAATTATACCATCCTATTTATATTAATCGAAAATTAATACCCCAAAACTATTTTTAACCCCTAATTAAAATTATTATGCCTTAAAAATAATTTTTATGGGATAAAAATGTAAAATTTTATTTTTAAACAAATATAATATAAATATCAAAATTTCCCAAAAATTATGAATTTTACCAAAATTAAAAAATAATGCATTTTTAAATATCCTATCATTATATAAAAATAATTTTATCAAAAACAAGGCCTCGAATTCAATACAAGTGCTGGATCCGAAAATTAAAATGCGAAATAACTGTATTCTAAAAATATAAAATTTACAGAAAAATAGAATAAAATATTCTATGCTACACAGAAGTCACATAACACGTATGAGATAATTTGCCTATTTAATAAAAATTATAACGCGTTTAAATGCATTAAAAATAAATCAAAACACAATAAAATCAACTAAAAATATATTTTAATATAATAAAATACACGAAATTTTCCCTGATTGATCAAAAATATAAAATAAAAAATTTTCAAATATTTTAATAATGCACCCAAATATTAATGGGGCACGGATAAGATACCGGGTATAATTTTTGTACCAATAAAATACCAATTCGATCCATAAAATTTTAAAACAAACTCAATTTATCACTATTGAAAAAAAATATAAATTTTTAATAAAATAAACATTTTTACTAACACAGACAGTACCAAATACAGTCTATCCGAATAACCTATTAACAATTAAACACATAACTTCATTCAAATTAAAAGTAAATATTCACAATCATCTTATTCCTTTATGGAAAATCAATAAAATATTTAAATAATAATAATAATAAATCCGGAAAAAAAATCGGGGTTGTTACAAATTTCATGTATACCTCTTCATCAAGATTTCCGTGCAAAAAAGCATTGTGAACATCCATCTAAAGAAGTTCCCAGTTTTTGGATGCCGCAATAGCAAGAAAGGTTCGTACTATAGTCATTTTTGCAACCGGAGCAAAAGTCTCGTTGTAATCTATTCCTGACTTTTGATGATTACCCAACACAACCAAACGAGATTTTAAACGCTAAACTTCTCCATTGGACTAAAATTTTGTTTTGTATACCCATTGACAACCAAGAGCACGTTTTCCAGGAGGGAGATGCTCCAAAATCCACGTTCCATTGTCTTCCAAGGCTTTTATTTCTTCTTTCATGGATTGACGCCAACCCTCATGTGTCATGGCCTCCTTAAATGATCTTGGATCTTTTGTATTCACAGTTGCCGCAATAAACTTTCTATAATTCACAGAATAATTCTCACAATTTATATAATGTGCTAAAGGATAAGGAATACCTGAAGGAGGATCAGAAGACGGAATGTAGGGGGACAGACTATTAGCAAACACCGAATGAGTCACAAAATTGTGAAGCAAGACCGAGGGATATTTTTCCCGAAATCCACGACCCACAGACTCCGAAGGTTGTTGTTGTTCTGTGGTTACTGTGTGACTAGCTTCGCCAGTGCCTGTTGGTTCTGTACGTGGGGGGTTGTCTACCTGCTCCTCAATATTTTCCCCACCATTATCATCAAAAATTTTAGTATTTTCATCGTCCAACTCGGATGCAACAAAATCATCATGAATGTTACCACTCGTTTCATAGGCATCTAACATAATATTCTCGTCTTCTGGACAACTAAAAGGAAACACATTCTCAACAAATTTAACATCCCGAGAAACAAAGAAAACTTTTGAATCGAGGTCATACAATCTCCACCCTTTCTTTCCAAACGGATAGCCTACAAAAACACATTTTCGACTTCTACTAGCAAATTTGTCTCCATCTGTTTTTTGATTATGAGCAAAGCACAAACACCCAAACGTGCGAATTGCATCAAAGATTGGTGGTTTTTTAAAAAGAATATCAAATGGAGTTTTATTTTGAAGCAAAGGAGTTGGCGTACGTTTAATTAAATGGGTTGCAGCAAGAACACACTCCCCCCAAAAATAAATTGGCAATTTTGCTTGAAATCGCAAAGCTCTCCCAACTGTTAATATATGTTTGTGTTTTCTCTCAACCCTCCCATTTTGTTGCGGTGTTCCCACACTAGAGGTTTGAAAAACAATCCCAGTTGTGGCAAAATAATCAAGCAAACATTGAAACCCTGTACCATTATCACTTTGCACAACTTGAATTGTTTGTGAAAATTGTCTATCAACCATAGCAACAAAGCCCAAGAATACATGAAATACTTCAGTTTTATCAACCAACAAATAAATCCAAACTGTTCTAGAATAGTCATCAACAATTGTCAAAAAATAACGGGCTCCACATGATGAAACATGCCGATACGGAGCCCACAAATCACAATGTACTTTTTCAAAAATTCTAGAAGCTTTATTATTACCCAAGGGAAATTTATTTTTATGATGTTTAGCACGCATACATACTTCACACCCCTTATCTAGACTGTCTTTATTACTAACATGAGGAAGCAACTTAACTGCTTTCTCGGAAGGATGCCCCATACGACGGTGCCACAACTCCAAGTCAGACCTTGCTTCAATAGCTCCCATATGGTGCACCGAATCCAATTTGCTAAAATAGTACAATCCGTCCCTCCTAGTTCCCGTTCCAATCAGCTCCTTCACGTGGTGCTGTAAAGCACACATATAAGAAGTAAATTGGACAACACAATTAAGTTCATCATTAGGCTGTGAAACAAAAAGTAAATTACAACTCAAATTAGGAACATAAAGGACCCCAGTTAAAGTGATCTTGTCCGATAAACGAACAGATCCGACCAAAGAGGCCAACACAGTTTCACCGTTTGGCAATCCTACGGGACATATAAAACTCTTTGTGTCAAATAACCAATATTTTACTCCTGTAACATGATGTGTGGCTCCAGTGTCAACAATCCAAGAGGTAACGTCAAACTTACCATTCAAGTGGTTTTCGGCAATCTGGACATTACCCATCAAACCTGTAAGTGCTTTCCATTGTTCATTTGTGAATAATTGACCAGGAGAAGGAGTAATTGCATCATTCGAACTCGAACCAAAGTTGTTACCTGAGGCTGCATTAACCCTTACAAAACCTCGACCACGCCCAACCGAAGGTTTCCCCCCCTTACTGCCGTCTGTCCATACTTCTGGAAAATCGTGAATCTAATAACAGCGGCTCTCGTCATGACCCCTTTTTTTACAATTGGTGCAGTTTTTATCAGACCAACAACGAGAGGTCTCGTGGCCCTGTTTCTTGCACTTATCACAAACCAACCTTTCAGGCCCGCCACGACCCCTCCCTACGCCAGTATGAACGGTAAATTCGAGGGCCGGGGGTGTCTCCTCTTTGATGTGAGCAATCCCTCGAACACGTTCTTCTTGAGCAATTGTTTGAAACACCCTGTTTAATGAAGGCAAAGGATCTTGAGATAGCAGCGTGGATCGGAGAGGAGCATAATAATCAGAGTTCAGGCCAAGCAAAAATTGTTGTAGACGATCCCCTTCATGCCTATCAGCATGCTTTATGCCTATATTACAGGTACACTTTCCACACTCACAATTAATTAAGGCCTCATGTTTATCTCCCATAAAACAGAGAGTTTAATGAAATAAACCACAACCGGCATGGTTTTGGACTGCTCATATCGATTAATGTCAGATTTAATTTGTTGAATACGAGGTCCATTAACGAGACAAAATCTTTCGTATAAATCATCCCACAATTTTTTAGCATCAAAATAATTAGAGAGCATAGACTTTACCTCCAGGTCGATGGTGTTCAGAAGCCAAGAGACAAGCATACAGTGAATTGTTACCCAATCATCCTTCGTACATGGAGGAGCAAAACTTTTGATTGTACCATTTAGAAATCCGAATTTCCTCCTAAAGGACAGAGCTATGAAAATCGTATGAGACCAATCATTGAAATTGTCAAGTTTGAGCCTTTGGGAGGTGATAAAATCCTCTGGCCGATCTTGCGGTCCAAGGTAAAAAGGAGAATTAGACTCGATTTTTGTAGGTGGTGATGGTGTTTCTCCGTCGTTCACCATGGTTTAAGATACAAAAAAAATGGTTTAAAGAAGATATAGTGAACAGTACTGTATGAACAGTGCCGTATGAACAGTGTCATATGAACAGTGAACAGTGAACACTACTATTTGCAAATGTTCATCGTCTTCAACATTTGCAACTGTTCATCGCCGGAATAGTAACTTGCCGGAATAGTAACTTGTCGGAAAATTTTGCAGAAAATAGAGATAAAAATGCGGAAGAAGGCCTAAAAAATTAGAGGCTCTGATACCATGAAGAATTACACAAATATTTGATTTTAAACATTGTTTATTGAATGATTGAATGAATAACAAATGAAATATGCGAAGCCTATTTATAGGCTTCATTTCACCAACCAAGATGTTGACGGAGGAATTTGGGAACAACAAAATTCGAGGTACGTCACCGGAAACAAGATCTGATGCGGTGGTTCTTTGTCGGAGAAAATGGTGGTGTGTGGTTGTTGAGCGTGATTGGTGGCTGAGATTGATAGGGTTAGTGGCGGCTATTTCAGAGCTCTCGACTTCCAACCCCTCAATCGGCCTACGTACCCCGGTATTTATAGGGGATCAAGCCAGACGTAGTTCTTGGAGAACAAGAAACCCAAATGGGCTTAGATAACGGACCAGCTTCCGGAATGTTCTACTATGAGGCCTAACCACAAAGGCCTAAGGCTCATCCAAGATCTCAAGACTTCACGGATAAGGAAACTTCCCCCGTCGAGGACTAGTCCTATCCGTTACCAGCTATTTCTTGATTTCAAGGATGCAGGTATAGCCGTGGTTTACCCCAAGTGCAGAACGCATCCCTGTCCCCCGAATGAAAAGCACCCACCAGATAGCAGGACAGGTGATCCAGAGCTTTTGGGTGCAAAGTGCAGGATTACTCCAAAGTTCCCCAATGAGAGCGCGCCCATTGGCTACAGGAACAGAGCTCCCAAAGCACACACCAAAAAGTCCCCATCTTTCCACCTTAGGGCGCGCCCTTAGTGTTTAAGAAGGGTCCTTATATCCAGGCAAACCCCTGGAGGCCTTCTGCGACGGACATCCCCCTCCTGAGATACGACAGGAGGGAATTCTTCAACTTCTGGAATTCCAGCTGGAGTGGAATCCACTCTTGAGTGAAATTCATACTTGAGTGGAATCCTAGGAGAGATTTCTTCGATGTCTTCTCACAAAATCAGCTTGAATAGATTTGTCACCATGTTTCTATACTTAGGGCGCGCCCTCTTTGTAGAGAAAGAGAGGGCGCGTCCTGATTCCTCCATTTTCTATAAAATCCCTAATTAAACCTAAAATCCCCCAAATCGAACCTGTAATTTGACCCGAATCCATCTTGAAAAACCCGAACCGAATTTTGGCTATAACAACTACCCCCCAATTCCGTATGAAATCAAAGATGATGTACGGAATTTCTTCTATAATACCCAAAATTCTCACAATCTTTTGAACAAGGCGCGCCCTAAAAGAGGGCGCGTCCTTGGAATTTCAACCGACTCTACAGCTGTCAACCACTATCTCTTCAAAACCACTATAAATACCTCCCTTATCTTCCACTTTACTCTTTTCACTTTCTTTCTCTACCAAAACCGACACCGGCGACTTTGAGTTTTCCGAGCACCAATCCGGCCAATCTCGTCACTTTTCCGGTCATTTCTTCACTAAATCGAATTCTAGAACTTACAAGGTACGTTCTCATATCTTTATTTCAAGTTTTCACCGTGTTTTTTGCCTGGTTTAGCACCTTGACTGTCTGTTATCTTCGTGTTCTTCAATATTGCTTGTATGTATATTTGTATGTATACGCGTTTGATCTTATGTTGCTGCTATAACTTCTACAAAACATGTTTCTGTATATTGAATTAATCCGTTTAGCGCGCCTTACACATAGGGCGCGTCCTTAGCTTTATTTTTGCTAATACACAAAGCTGTCCTTAGTTGCGTATCAGTACCTTCTCTATTGACCAACCCATTAGTTTTGACTTGTAGAAAAAATTCTCGTTATATTCCTCTCATGGGCGCGCCCTCAGTTTCTTTATTTTTTTTTTAATTTTGCAGCTGGAGGGCGCGCCGTCTCCATTTCACCCCTTTAAGGAACTTAACAAACGCATTGGGGCTTACTCTCCTTTGCCACCACCTCTTCCTCCTAATCCGCCTAGACCTCTCTTCTCATTTGTATCCTCAGAAGACAGGGCGCGCCTTATCCAAGATTTTAACGAAGACAAGATGAGTTTTTCCAGTGAAGACTCCTTGGATAACATTCCTCTTAGCAGCCGTATAAAGAATAACACAGAAACTTCAAAACCAATACCCGAAAAAACTCCAAACCCTTTGCATGCTGATCCCTCAGATAATGATTATGTTCCAAATTCCAATTCCTCCAACGACACACACTCTTCTGATACTTACTCCTCTGAGGGCGCGCCCTCAGCTTCTTCTATTTCACCCACAGCCGACTCCGAACCTACATCTCCATTACCTTCTCCAGTCCCGTTTAAACATTGGGAAGTCCTTGATGCAGAAATCGATATTGACTTTGGTAAATATGATACCATGTCTGAAAAGGACAAAAATATTCTTAGAAAGAAACGAGGAAAATTGGCTTGTGTGAATATGTCTTCGACAGCCACAAGCGACGAAGTAGGATGGGCTATGCAATATTATGGCCAAGAAGGAATCTGGGCCATTCCATATGCTCACCATCGCCCACACATCTTCAATTATGGTAAAAATTTCAAAATTCCGAGAATGGTTTTAACTCCAAAACTAGTTGCTCTTGGTGTGGGCGCGCCCTTACACCCATATCTAAGGCAAGTACTCGAATGGTACAATCTTGCACCCATCCAACTTAGTCCCAATAGCTACAAACTTTTACTTGGTTTATTCATTCTCTATCACGATCTTGAATTTGGAGCTCCTTCCATGCACGAAGTAAGTTTCTTCTACAGCATTCGTCAATCCAGTATAGGCTATTATTATTTAGTAATAAATAAGCCTCACAACAATAAAGGATTTTCTGAGGGTAGGATCAGCCACACCAAACACTGGAAGGAACCATTCTTCTTCGTTTGGGATGTCCCTCGAGTTCGTGTGCAGTTCAACACCGATCCCTGTAAGTCAGGGCGCGCCTTAAATCCTTTTTTCCTTAATAACTTTCCACTTGAACTTTCATTAACTTTGAATTAACACAGATAGAAGAGTTCAGAAAACTCTCCAAGGCGCGGCCTCTCTCAGGGCTCAGGCTGTCCTCAAAATTGCCGAAGAAAAATTCAATCTTCAAACCCTTATCACAGAAGAAAACCTAAAAAGAGTTGGGATTCTCTCTGAGAGGGTTGGTTCCTTCTGTAAATTTAAAAAATTTAGAAATGGCATTGCCGTTCCCTCACCCTCTAGTGATAGCGATGAAAATTACGACTCCGATGAAGGTATAAAAATTACAGCATAGGGCGCGTCCTTATCTTTCTTCTTGCCAAAAGTTTCTTCTTATTTATTTTTTTTATAGCCTGTCTAATACCTTTATCCAGGGCGCGGCCTAATTCTTCCTTTTTTATCTCGTGCAGGTATGGCTCCTAAGATTCCTCGGGGATTTGGAGCCGCAAAAAAGAAAAATGACAAAGAGAAGAAAACCGAGCAAACCGGCACATCAGATTCCAGGGCGCGCCCTGCGCAAAGGAAGGACTCTAGTGACGTGGTCACTCCATCCACAGAGTCCTTAAAAGGGAATGCTGATACCCACGAACCTTTCATTGACAGAGGCAAGAAACCGAGAACCGAGGGCGCGCCCTCATATGTTGAAACCTTGATTGGTCCAGCTGCAGCTCCTCTTATTGGAGAGGATGAAGTCACTTCATGGCAAAACATGAATGCTGATGAGGAATCCGAATCCATGATCAGAGCATCCGCCCAACTACTTATCCAATCCCTAGGGCGCGCCCAAAGGGTTCATAGGGAGAAACTGCACATCAACAGACTTGAAGCTGAGAATAGAAAGTATTCGAAAATGGTTATCGACACTGATAACAAATGGAAAAAAGAATGTGACGCCAAAGATGCCAGCCTTGCTACTCTCCAGTTGGATCTTCAGAAATCTGTTGAAGAGGGTTTATATCTTAGTGATCAAGTCAAGAGGCTGAAGGAGAAAGAGGAGCATTTTCAATCTCAACAGAACGCCTTGGAAATAGAAAAGGCTAAGCTGAAAGAGCAGAGGGAACAAATTGAGGATGAGAACTTCGAGAAGGGATTCAACTTCTATCTTACTGGCTTTCTAGCCAATGATCCTGACTACGACTGGGCAGAGAAGTTTGGTCCCGCTGCTGCTGAGGATGTAGGAAAATTTAGAGTTGAGGAAGCTGCTGCCATCAAGGCAAAAAGAATTGAGCTTGGATTAGAGGATCCCCTCGAGGACGCGCCCTCTACCGAAAATGTTCAACTCTCTCCTCCAGCGGTTATTCCTACCCAGAACTCACCTCCTGCAGACGTATCTCCTCTCACCACTGTCCGTCCTAATGATGCTAAGGACGCGCCTCCTTCCTCTCCCAAAGTTCCTTCTTCTCCTTCCAAGGGCGCGCCTTAGAATTGCAAACTTTCTTTAAAACTCGTTCGTTCATACTTTTAAGGTGCGGGTCCTTTGTAAAACCCTGCAAGTTGTAACTGTTAACTTTTATGCCTTTTGGAATTATTTATCTTCATGCTTTTATTTTCTTCATTAAATTCTTCAATAAGGGCGCGCCCTATGTGGGATGCATCGTTTTTATTTAAGGAAATACTTTCACCTTGATTTTTAACTGTGACAAAATACCTTCAAAAAAATCTTTAAAATATAGATTTAGGGCGCGCCCTAGGGTATTGCCCTTTTCAGGTTTTTCTTTAACTTGTCGATTTACTTATCATTATGCAGAACTTCACAGGGCGCGCCCTAAGACATAGGGTGCATCCTCTTGCACTGCAATCTTCAAAAAACAGCTAAAAATATCTTGATATACTTCATTAATCTTCCAACAAATTCTTTATTAAATTCAAGTCTCAACGGAACAGGGGAAGGTATACATGTATTACCCCCCAAGCTAAGGAGAATAAAACTTCAAACAACGTGGAAAAAACAGCAAACCTCAACTAGAACTAAGGAAGGCATATATGCACTACCCCCCTAGACTAGGAGAACAATTATTGATACTAGTCTAACTTATATCTAAGCCTTCCAAAGTAGGGGGCCAAAGCCGCACCCTACTGATAGTATTTTCTCAAATGTTCTGCATTCCATGCTCTTGGGATTGTGTTGCCATCCAAGTCCTCTAGATGATAAGTTCCTTCCCAGATAATAGACTTGATCTTGTAAGGTCCTTCCCAGTTGGGACCAAAAACTCCATGTGCTGCTACCCTTGTATTCGGCATAACTTTCCGCAGAACTAGATCACCCACCTTAAAAGGTTGAGCCTTCACCTTCTTGTTATAATACCGTGCAGCCCTCTGCTGATAAGTTGCCAATCTCAACTGCGAATTTGCCCTCATTTCTTCTAGGAGATCAAGATTTAACCTTTGATTAACCATATTTGATTCTTCATCATAAAAATCTCTTCGGAATGATCCTGCTCCAATTTCCGCCGGCACCATTGCCTCACATCCATAAGACAATATGAAAGGAGATTCTCCAGTTGTGGTTCTTGGAGTCGTGTTATACGACCATAAGACCATGGGAAGTTCTTCAGGCCAATTCCCTTTGCTTTCTTCCAACTTCGTTTTCAAGGTATGCTTGATTATTTTGTTGACAGCCTCTGTCTGCCCATTGCTTTGAGGATGATACACAGCTGCAAATTCCTTCTTTATCCCCAAATCATCACACAATTTTCTCAATTCCTTGCTGTCAAACTGCTTTCCATTGTCCGACACAAGTTTATACGGAATTCCAAATCTGCACACAATAGAGTTGAAAACAAAATCTTGAATCTTTCTTGCTGTAATTGTGGCCAGGGGCATTGCCTCCGCCCACTTGGTAAAGTAATCCACAACGACAACAGCATATTTCACTCCTCCTTTGGCTTTAGGGAGCTCTCCAATAAGATCTATTCCCCACATAGCAAATGGCCACGGACTCATTAAAGAAGTCAAAGTGGTAACAGGGCTGGTAGAGTAATTGGGGAACCTTTGACACTTGTCACATGCCTTAACAAACTCGTAAGCATCCTTCTTCAAGGTAGGCCAATAATATCCTTGCCTTAATACCTTCATTGCCAACGAACCACCCCCCGAGTGATTGCCGCAAATTCCTTCATGAATCTCCCTAAGGATGTAATTGCATTCATCTCCATCTATACACTTGAGAAGTGGCTGATTCAAACCCCTCTTATATAATATCCCATCATACTCCACGAATCTAGCTGCTTGATACTGAAGCCGCCTGGCCTCCAGCTTTTCACTTGGAAGTATACCTTCTCGGATATATTTTTGAATGGGAGTCATCCAAGTAACATTGGGAATAGATTCCACTTCCATGACTTCAACCTCTGGAATGCTAGGTACTTCCTGTACTTGCAAAGGTACTGTCCCCAACAGCATAGCATCTTTCTGTGACCCTAACTTGGCTAACACATCTGCACTACAGTTCTCATCTCGTGGAATACATTCTACCCGTACTTCTCGGAACTTTTTGATCAATCGTTGAGCGCACCTCATGTAAAGCTCTGTCCTTGGACCTCTGCACTGAAATCCACCTTTCACTTGTCCAACCACTAGTTCTGAATCACTTAACACAATGAGATTTACTACCTTCATCTCCAAAGCCATCTTCAGCCCATTAATCAAGGCTTCATACTCCGCATCATTATTGGTTGCTTGAAATTTGAAATGAATAGCACTCATGAGTTGATTCCCTTCAGGTGTAAACAAGATTACACCTGCTCCAGCACCTCCATTGTTGACAGCTCCATCTACTTGTAACTTCCACCAAGGTTGAGGAACTTCCTCAAATGGGCTTGCCCTCTTTAGTGGAATTTCAGGCTCAACCAATACAATTGATTTTTCTTCACTTTCCGACTCGAATTCAAGAATGAAATCAGCAAGAGCTTGTCCCTTAATAGCCGTCCTTGGAGTATATTCCAAATCAAACTGTCCCAACTCAATCGCCCATTTTAACATTCTACCAGAGGTTTCCGGTTTGTGGAGAATTCCTCTCAATGGATACGCCGTACGAACTTCAATCTTGTGAGCCTGAAAATAAGGTCGAAGCTTCCTGGATGCCAGAACTAAGGCGTAAACCAACTTTTCCATGCTAGTGTATCTGGTCTCCGCATCGAGCAAACGTTTACTCACATAGTAAACCGGAGACTGATGGTCAACTTCTTCTTTCACCAATACCGTACTGATGGAATGTTCCGAAACGGCCAAGTATAAAATTAACGTCTCTCCTTCCACGGGCTTAGCTAAGAGAGGAGGATTTCCCAAATGCTCCTTTATTTTCTGAAAAGCTTCCTCACATTCAGATGTCCATACAAAATCTTTGGCTGCCCCCTTTATTGCTTTGAAGAATTCTCTGCATTTATCCGACGATTTTGAAACGAAACGATTAAGGGCAGCTATCCTTCCCGTGAGACTCTGAACCTGCTTCACACTAGACGGAGATTTCATGTCAAGAAGAGCTTTTATTTTTGCTGGATTTGCCTCGATTCCACGATGATTAACAATAAATCCTAGAAACTTTCCGGATTCTACCCCGAAGACACATTTTTGAGGATTCAACTTCATCCTAAACTTCCTCAAAATCTCGAACATCTGTTCCAAATGCTTTACATGCTCCTCTGCTCTTAAGGATTTAACAAGCATATCATCCACGTATACCTCCATGGTTTTCCCTATCAAATCCTTAAACATCATGTTCACCAACCTCTGATAGGTTGCGCCAGCATTGATTAACCCAAAAGGCATGCCAATATAACAATACAATCCTCGATCTGTAATAAAGGAAGTGTGCTCCTGATCCGGCTCATACATAGGGATCTGGTTATAACCAGAGTAAGCATCCATGAAACTTAAAAGAGCGTGTCCTGCCGTGGCATCCACCAACTGATCAATCCTCGGGAGTGGAAAGCTATCCTTCAGGCATGCCTTGTTCAGATCAGTGAAATCCACACAAGTCCTCCATTTTCCATTTGGTTTTTTCACAAGGACTGGATTAGCCAACCAATCTGGATAATAAGACTCCTTGATCAACCCAACATCTAGAAGTCTATCCACCTCTTCTTTCAATGCTATGGCTCTCTCTCCACTTACTGGCCGGCGTTTCTGGCGAATTCCCTTCTTGGTAGGATCTATATTCAGACGGTGACACATAACCTTCGGATCAATCCCAACCATATCAGCATGACTCCAAGCAAAAACATCCAGATTGTTTAAAAGGAAATTGGTGAGCATGCCTCTTAACTTGGAATTCAACTGCGACCCAATCTTCAGAATCTTAGTTGGATCCCTTTCATCTACCAAAATAGAAATTGTATCCTCTGCAGGACCAGTTTTTTCCACCGGTTACGGTGTCCTTGGATCAAGATCAAAATCAAAATTTCGAGGATCTTCAACCGGTGCTGCACCCTTGGAGGGCACGTCCTCTTTAAGAGGGAAGTCTTCCTCGACAAGGGTATGCACCAAACCTCCAAGCAACATTCATCTCCCTTCAACCTGCTCACCCTTGAGATCAAACGAGATTACTTCCTCTGCATCTTCCTCTATTTCCTCCAAAATTCCTTCTTGAAGCTCATCAAGAACCGAGGTATCATCCTCAGGGCGCGCCCTGTATAGCAGTTCTTCCTCTTCAGGTTCCTGGACAAGATAATGGGCTTTCACCTCTTCTGGGACAACACTCATGACTCCGGAACCACTCTCACGCAGGGCGCGCCCTCCATCCTGCTGCCTTCTAAACCCTTTAATCGCCTTATGGTAGCAATCTCTGGAGTCATGCTGAGAGCCCCGTACAGTTCCCACACCATTTGGCGTAGGAAATTTCATCGCGAGATGATAGATGGAGGTCACAACTTTCATTTCCTTCAACAGGGGTCGTCCTACTAGAGCATTATGTGAGGAATCCACATTTAAAATCATGAAATCCATCATTTGCGTCACAGAAAGGTTTCCTTCCCCAAGAGTTACCGGTAATTTGATAGCTCCCATAACTTTTACCGATTCTCCTGAAAAACCATAGATCCATCCGTTGTCTTGAATCATATCCTTGTCTAAGAGTCCCAGCTTCTTATAAGTACTGTAGTAGAGTATGTTTACCGAGCTTCCATTGTCCACGAAAACCCGATGGACATTCTTCGAACCAATCTGAATTGCTACTACCAGAGCGTCATTATGAGGATGATGTACCCATCTAGCTTCTTCTTCGGTGAAAGTTATGTCAGCACATTCCCCCTTGAACAACTTAGGTGGCCTCAATTCCAAGCTATTCACATTTGTGAGAGGTCGATACCTCGCTTCCCTGGAATATCTCTCCATAGCGTGATTGCTATCTCCCCCTAAATGGTGTCCTCCAAAGATGGTGTGAATACTCCCTTCTTTGACGAATTTCTTCTCTTCCGGCTTACCATCTCCGTGGAGGGCGCGCCTTCCATCTCTCCTGTCGGGATTCTCCCTATGCTTCTTCACCTCCCTAACGATCCATTCAGTCAGGTATCCTTCTTTAATCAAATCCTCAATCTCTTCCCTGAGTTGACGACATTCATGAGTGTTATGCCCTGAGGATTCGTGGAATTCACAATACTTTTTCTTATCCTTACTCTGCCAGGAGGTCAATGGTTCCGGCTTTCTGAAGAACCCTTTGTTCTTATTCACCTCAAAGATATGTTCAATAGAAGCTGCTAAAGGAGTATAGTTACCCGGCCTTTGATCGTAAGTGTATGTATCAGGTGGACCCCAATTCCTTCCAGTTTCAGTTAAATTTATCCGGTTCGCACCAGTTGCTATACGACGGGTAGGACTGGGAGACCTATCCTTTCTTTTACCGATCTTTCCCTTAGAACCGTTCTGATTGTCAGTTTTTCGGTTGTCTGCCAAGGATTGTTCCACAATTTTGAAAGACTCAGCTTGTGCAAACACATCAGCCAACGTAGGTGGATCACGTCCTTGAAGATGTTTCCAGAAATCAGTTCCCACCGACAATCCAGCAATTAGGAAACTCTTGAGTGTTTCATCTGTCGCTCCTCTCACCATAGTGGATTCCGAGTTGAATCTCTTGAAATAGGATTGCAAACTCTCTCCTTCCCTTTGCTTGATGTTGGCCAAGGTCGTGACCGGAGGAGCATATTTTACCGCAACCTGGAACTTAGTCAAGAACAAGTTCCTCATCACCTGCCATGACGTAATTACCCCCGGACCAAGCTTCTGAAACCATTGCTGGGCACTCTCCCTGAAAGTTGCTGCCAACAATCGACACCTAGCCAGTTCCGTAACTTGATAGACATCCATCTCAATATCAAAACGTCCAAGGAATTCCACAGGGTCTGCATTCCCATGAAATCGCAAATCATTAGTCATTGATCTATACCCAGCAGGGAGCTGCGCCTCTCTAACCTCAGTTGAGAAGGGAGAAGATGTTGGAGCAGTTGCAGATATTCTTCCTCCATCTAGGTGAGCAAGGAGTTTCTTTAAGTCATCCACATTAAATGTTCTCACTCCAGGAATATTCTGGATATTTGGTTGTTCCACAGTCTGAGTACCCCCCGGGGGTGGAGGTGGCGGTGGAGCCGCCGTCTGAATACCTCCTTGAACTTCAACTTGTGGTTGAGTCACAACCTCTTGAGTTTGAATTTGATGACCCTCGGGATTTCCATGAGGTTGTGGATTCCCTTGAGAACCTCTCTGATACTGTTCTCCCGAGCGAGAGTGCGTCCTCGACCTGGACTCACTGGAAGTGCTTGAGGGAATTTGATGGATGCGGGGGGATCTCCCACCTGAGGGCGCGCCCTGATTACGGGGGCGCCTATTTCTCTGGTGCCAATCCATTCTTCTGTCACCGTTATCACGGTTTCTTCTCTCGGTATTATCACGATGAGGAGTTTGGTGGAATCCAAGGGGCCGCGACCTGTTTTGAACAGGGGGCACGCGCTGTGGATTATCATTTCGAGCAAGAGTTCTCTCATGTCCAAGGGGCCGCGACCTGTTGTCAGGGGGCACGCGCTGTGGATCATGACTCTGAGGAAGGGCTCGCTCATGTCCAAGGGGCCGCGACCTGTTATCAGGGGGCACGCGCTGTGAATCATGGGGCCTCGATTCCATATATTTGTCTTTCTTCTGAAGCTCGAGGAGCACCATCCTCAAATCATCGTCATCAAGCCTTATTCCAAGGCGTTCTTTCAAGCTGGCAAAATCTCTCCTTTCTTTAGCGATTTGCTCTTCATCCCTTTGAATCTCATGAGGAGTGCGCCCTGAACGGTGAGGATGAGGGCGCGCCCTCTCTTGAGGATTCACCAACCTGCGCTCAGAATTATTTTCACTAGGATATTCAATAATAGGATCAGAATAATCTAACCTTCGAGGAGTGACCAGCTGAAATCTCTTTTCATGACTTTCCTCCCCCCTTCGAGAATCTTCCACGATCTGAGGGGATTTCCCTGATCGGCGGTGATTTCGTGGGATACTCCGAGATTTTCTCCTTGATTCTTGCTCTTCCTCCACCGAACCCAATCTCGCCCCGAAATTATTTATGGCATCTTGCATAATATACAGCTGTTCCATTAATGCCGAATTACTGATGAGAACGGGCGGCTGTCCGCCGATGGCGGCCGGAGTTCCTTGATATCGCGGAGGAGCAGCTATATTTTCCGGGACATAAGCTTCATGACCCGCTTGGTTGTTTCCCAAGCTATCTTCAGAATCGTAACCATCTTCTTCTTGAGAACCTCTGCCATGATTGTGAGACATCTTTTCCTCCTAAGATGTAGATCTTGATTGGCTGCCCTCCTTCTAGCGCCAATTTGTTGACGGAGGAATTTGGGAACAACAAAATTCGAGGTACGTCACCGGAAACAAGATCTGAAGCGGTGGTTCTTTGTCGGAGAAAACGGTGGTGTGTGGTTGTTGAGCGTGATTGGTGGCTGAGATTGATAGGGTTAGTGGCGGCTATTTCAGAGCTCTCGACTTCCAACCCCTCAATCGGCCTACGTACCCAGGTATTTATAGGGGATCAAGCCAGACGTAGTTCTTGGAGAACAAGAAACCCAAATGGGCTTAGATAACGGACCAGCTTCCGGAATGTTCTACTATGAGGCCTAACCACAAAGGCCCAAGGCTCATCCAAGATCTCAAGACTTCACGGATAAGGAAACTTCCCCCGTCGAGGACTAGTCCTATCCGTTACCAGCTATTTCTTGATTTCAAGGATGCAGGTATAGCCGTGGTTTACCCCAAGTGCAGAACGCATCCCTGTCCCCCGAATGAGAAGCACCCACCAGATAGCAGGACAGGTGATCCAGAGCTTTTGGGTGCAAAGTGCAGGATTACTCCAAAGTTCCCCAATGAGAGCGCGCCCATTGGCTACAGGAACAGAGCTCCCAAAGCACACACCAAAAAGTCCCCATCTTTCCACCTTAGGGCACGCCCTTAGTGTTTAAGAAGGGTCCTTATATCCAGGCAAACCCCTGGTGGCCTTCTGCGACGGACATCCCCCTCCTGAGATACGACAGGAGGGAATTCTTCAACTTCTGGAATTCCAGCTGGAGTGGAATCCACTCTTGAGTGAAATTCATACTTGAGTGGAATCCTAGGAGAGATTTCTTCGATGTCTTCTCACAAAATCAGCTTGAATAGATTTGTCACCATGTTTCTATACTTAGGGCGCGCCCTCTTTGTAGAGAAAGAGAGGGCGCGTCCTGATTCCTCCATTTTCTATAAAATCCCTAATTAAACCTAAAATCCCCCAAATCGAACCTGTAATTTGACCCGAATCCATCTTGAAAAACCCGAACCGAATTTTGGCTATAACTCAAGACATCATGGCTTACATCACGATAGCCATTTTATTTGACTAGCCTCCATTATTGATTCATCAAATGTGACTACCTAACATGGTGGCTACCTAACATTTGAATACATCCATAATAGTTTAACTTAAGGTATTGTTAAAGGCTGAACATGGTTTTTATAATTGGACAACATTTTAGTTGTGGTATACACATTTTGGGCTCCAGCTTTAAAAACATTGCTCAACCTTTTGTCATGTTATCAGTTTATTAAAGTGGTCTTGCCTAACTGGTATGCTCAATTCCATCATTCCCTTAAAATGGCGATACATTCCAACTCTATTAAATTTTCCGACCAAAGATACAAACTTAATAGACTAACGAAGGTGCTTGGAAATTAAGCTCAGTTGAAGAATCCTGCACCACACACTATTTCTACATCTGTTCTTGTTCTTCTTCAGAGCACGCCGGAGACTCCAGTAAATGTCTCTGCCAGTCTGCCTCGTCTGCTTGACTTCGTAGAAAAAACAATAATGCACTTGTTTGAAACAATAAGTTCTCTTAAATCAAAATATAAAGTGGATGGGTAACATTAAGCTCCAAAATATTCGTAGAGACTTTTTTAAAAAAAAAATTAAAAAGTCTATTCTTTCTCTTTTCTCTATTTTAAGAGCAGCAATTAGTAGTTCTTAATTTATGGTTTACTAGCTTAAAACCCGTGCGATGCACGGATTTTTTAAAATATTATATGAATTTTTTTCATTAATTTAAATTATTTTTTAAAATATTAATTTTGGAGTCTTAAATTTTATATGAGATGATTTGATAATAGTTGTATAAATGTTATCCATGATATTTCTAAAAATGGAGAGATTTTAGTCAGAAAATATAGAAAGATGATAGGTTTTAGTTGAAAAAAATAATTGTTTAATTATTAGTAATTATAAAATAATTCTTTTATTTTATTAAATATAATGTCCGTGTAATGATTAGAATAAGAGAGGATTTAGTTAAAGAAAATTAAAAAGGTAACATGTTTTTGGTGAAAAAGGTAATTGATTAGTTTATATTATTTATAATTTAATTACGTTATTTTACTAAATACAATTGCTCGTAATATTTTTTGAAAATAATAAATTAATATTGTACGTGATATTTCTATTAAAAGAAATATTTTAGTTAGAAAATATATAAAAGATGATACGTTTTAGCTGAAAAAGAAAATCTGTTAATTATTAATATTAGAATATTATTAGTTTATTGTATTAAATAGAACCGCACGTGATATAATTGGAAAAAAAGATATTTTAGTTATAGAAATAGAAAGGCAACGTGAAAATTAAAAAAATTATACGATTTATGTGAAAAAGGTAATTGATTAGTTTATAGTAATTATAATTTAATTAAGGGAATCAACTACTTACCATTATTTTAATTAATTAATTTTAATTTAATATACTCATGTTTACGGATTATACTAATGTTTCCTTATTATAAACAACGTATACAAATTTTTAATATATTTTTATTAATAATTGAAAAATATGATGTAATATTTTCGGGTATATATTAATGATTGTAAGATTAGTTTTAAATTAAAAAGGTAACATGTTTTAATTTGAAAGGAAATATTAATGATTGTAAGATATGATACGACTGATGTTTTTATAAACAACTTATACAGATTTTTTAATATATTTTATTAATAATTGAAAAATATGATGTGATATTTTCGGGTATATATTAATGATTACAAGATTAGTAGGTGTTTATAAAAGGTAATATTTTCAATTAAAAGTAAATGTGAAAAAAGGCAATCGACTACTTACCATTAATTATATTATGTTATTATTTATTTTAGAAGTTTTAATAGTATAGATAAAGGGTGAATAAATAAATTCACTTAGTAACAAAAAACATGTACCAAAACTCTTTTATTGTTTCGGCTTTTATATAATAGTATATATATTTGTGATTGTAAGATTAGTGGGTGTTTATAAAAGATAATATCTTCAAATAAAAGTAATTGTGAAAAAAAGCAATCGACTACTTACTATTAATCATATTATGTTATTATTTATTTTAGAAATTTTAATAGTATATATATATATTATATATATATATATATATATATATATATATCTTTATAATGAAGGGTAAATAAGTAAATTCACTTAGTACCAAAAAACAGGTACCAAAACTTTCAATATTTCGGAATTTATATAATAGTATAGATTAGTAAAAAATTGATTATTCTCTCTTCTCTATTGAATGTTTATACTAGTAGAAATGAAATATAAATAAAATATAAAATAAAAACCTATTACAAAAAATATAATTGGAATTGGCACACAAATCAACTTAATAACTTGCTAAAAATTTAATTGTTAATAATATATTTAAGAGTAAATTAGAAGATTCTTGAAGGTGGAGGTGCTCTTAATCCATATTTAAAAATCGAACAGATTATTTTACTATGTGATTTTGATTATCAATATTTCTCGTGTGTTGCCGATTTTATAAACAAAATGTATCAATATTTTATTCAAGGTCATAAGGGAGTTACGAGTAATTTCATATTATGCTGATGTAACAAGTTAACAACGAGGTCGTCATTCTCTGCCATCATCATGTGTTCCATGCTTTTACATGTCAATTCATGTTGGAACTCGTGTCAAATTTTACCACACTTATTCTCGAGCAATTATTATAATGGTCAAACTCGTGCAGGGATTTGTCTTTGAAAATTTGATAGAAAAATCAATTAGTTGTGTTCAAAAAATTGGTCAAACCATAAATTCGGACTGGACCACAACAATTCGAACCAATAATTATTGAAATCGTAAAACCGTTGATAGTAATTTGGTTAACCGGACAGTAAATGATTTGGTTATATTTTTTAATATTTTAAAACCCGTTAAGCCAAATCGGACTGTTATATAATAGTATGTTAAAAATTCTAGTAGATAGATATAAGTTAAGATTTTAATTTATAGTATGTAATGTATATACATATATATAATAAAGGGATTAAATTACTTAATAAATATAATTTTAGTTCATTGTCAATATGTTGTAGTTCTACACTAAATTAATTTTTTTACTATTTATATAGTTTCAGTTGAATTATATAAACGTAATACGTAAATAATAGACTAAACATTGATAAACATATATTGTAAACATGCTAGCCTATAACCTGTGTGATGCACGGTTGCTTATAAATTTTTTAATTATATATATTTTTAAAATTTCAAGTTGTATAAATGCTTTTACTATTAAAATAATTTTTTATAAATCTCATGAAAATAAATATTATCGTAATTATTTATTTTAATTGTTACTTTTAAATGTCTACCTATATATAAAAATATTACGTAAAAGTAGCTTTTTTAAACTTTTATTTAGTATAAATAGTGAAATTTATCTAATTATGTAGAACTTTTTTCGATTTTTATACAAATTTTTCTAAATTTTAAGTGTTTTTCGGATTTTATGTAATTTTTTACTATATAACTTATAACTCGTGTGATGCACAAATGTTTTTATTAATATTTTAATTCGAGTATAACTAAAAGAGTATATAATTGAATATTGATTGGAGTACAAATAAAAAAAATTTATTATTAAATAAAATATGTGATTTATTTTTTGTAAAATAAATTTTATACACATTTTACTTTTTGGAAGGTGTTAACAAACTTTTTGGGAAGGACCAATTATACCATGTTTTGCTTATAATATAGATAGTATAGATATGTAATATGTAATATTAACGTGTATTAAATTTTACTTTATATTTATTTAAATCAGAATTTCATTTTAAGTTTACCAAAAATTAAAAAAATAATATGTTATAAGTTCAAACTGTGGTTCGAAACCGAACCAATCCGTTCTTCTATGGTCTGGTTTGGTTTGATCTTAGCAGTCTGATTTATTTTTGATTATTAACAAACCGTTTATATTGATTTGGTTCGAAAAAAAAAACAAGAATCCAGACAAAACGTGAATAACCTAATTAGCACAAGTTCTTTATATAATATAAAATCAGCGTGCAAGACACAACTACATTTAAGCTAATTTATATCTTTGCTTATATAAAGGTTTGTAAGAAGTACGGAGTCTCTTCTTTTGTAAACTAAAGTCTAAAGCCAAGGTGATGAGAGCAATGATGAGAACAGCTTTTGATAGTTATAAACTTGCCATATTCATCTTCTTGTCCTTGTGTTTTCATGCCGTAGCTCAATCACAGACTAATATTAGCGTTGATCCTGATGAAGGTACGTATCCACACACTCTCTCTTTGTAAACATGTCACTGTTCTTACTTCGTGTTCGACTCATTTTGTGTTCAAATTAATCAAATTTCAATTAAATATTAATTGAGCGCGAATTGATAGTTCATATCATAAAAGCTTATACTTCTCGTCTCAAGTTCTCACTTATCGAAACATGTTGGAATATATACTCCTTCCGTCCCATAAAGTTTGAGCTGGTTTCACTTTTAAGGAGATTAAAAAGTTATAATTGACTTGTTAAAAAATGAGTAAGGTTAGATGAAAAGTGGGTAAGTGGTGGGATGTATGAATATTTAAAAATAGATTTGAGATAGTGTGAGTAAAGTAGTGGTTGTAATAGTGTTTATAGTATTTGTTTAATAAAAAAGGAATAAAGTTAGTGGGTGTAATAGTGTAGAGTAATAGTTTTGGGACGTCCCAAAAAGGAAAGTGTGTCAATCTTTTTGGGACGGAGGGAGTATTTGTTTATAAGACATGCAATTTAGCAAGGGAACATTATATTTGGGAGATAGGGAGTAATATTACTTATAGTTCATGTAGTTTTTAAATTGATCACTTCCGGAATTGATAATGTACATCGTTGAAGTGATTTTTATTCACACTTGACATCCGAGTTTCACTATTACATAATATTTTTTAAAGTATCTTTTTTCATTTAACACAATAAAAATTGACTGGCTTATTCAAAAGAATTAGTGAATGGAAAGATGTCAAATATGTATCCTACTTAAAATTTTAGAAAAGTAATTAAATTTGACTCTCACAATTTTTTTGTGTCACATTTACGAAAAAAAATCACCAAAAACGTTTGCCCTGCAACGAACTTTTATATGATAGTATAAATGTGATTGCAGCAAGAATCTTGAATTCCGTGTTTCGTAAATGGGGTATTTCGGCAAACTCGACGCAATGGAATATAAGTGGAGAATTATGTAGTGGAGCTGCCATTGATTCAACTCGCATGGATGGCAATGCAGATTATAACCCTGGCATTAAATGTGATCACTGCACCTCAACATCTTGCCACATTACCCAACTGTATGTCTCCTCTTCGGCATCTTTATTTACGAGGCTTAGTCTAGCGGATATCCTTGAGACGCTGACCGTTCCGTAACTGAACTTATAAAATTTTATTTTAGGTGGAATTTAATCTGTTACATTTGTTGAGCTTAGCAAGTACTCCTAATGTTTTTGTAAAAAGACAAAAATGTACTCTAACTGTTTGATATGTTGTCAAGACATGTTTATATAACAGCAGCTGAAGTTTAGGGGGGTTTAAGTAGGCACGTCTACTAAACTTAGTAATTTTTTTTTGGAATCTTACTGTCTTAAAGTGATCAATGCGATAAATCCACCAAGCATGCAATGTTTGAATATGTGAAGTAGCATTAATGATATAAAAAGGCTCGTAGAAGTCGTTGTGATAACTTATGTCATGTCTGAAGGTCTGGAAACACATTAGCCCATAGACTAGCTAAGGTAGCCTCAAGCCTAAGAAGCTCTTATGCTTGTTATCTTGTCCCTTTAATTTTAAAAAAAAAAATTGCCGATGGATGCCTGCATGATATTCTCTATGTTTATTTAACAGGAAGGTTTACGAATTGGATGTAAAGGGTGTCATCCCTGATGAGCTATGGAATTTGACTTTCCTCACCAATCTGTATGTTTTTCAATCTGGACAGTGAATATCTCTTTCACTCTTTTGGTTTACTAGACAGCTATTTTGCATTTAAGCTACAGTGTGCATACACACTTGCACACACACATGTGGCGAAACATCGATATGACAATTTAGAATTGTTTGCACAGTGACATCTGTTCGCTGTAAATGATTGAAAAGTTTCTTCTACCTATATTGCAGGGATTTGCGCTATAATTACTTGACAGGCCCCTTATCTGCATCTATTGGAAATTTAGTCGGCATGGAGTACTTGTGAGTAAATTTAGTCCCTTATCCCTTATATTTTTTACGTATTTAGTAATCTCTTTTGAACTCTGATTGACGCCTTATTACGTTTATAGGGCTCTGGCCATTAATTCACTATCAGGAGAACTTCCGAAGGAAATTGGGAATCTTACTAATTTAATATCACTGTATGGTTTTAGTTCATTTTGACAATTAATAAAAATCACATATTTGATGATCTATTTACTATCAATCTATATAAATTTTGAGGGTTTGTATGTCTTTCCTCTTAATATTGCAGGTCTATTGCCTTTAACAATTTTAGTGGTCCTTTGCCATCTGAGCTGGGCAGTTTGACAAAGTTAGAGCAGATGTAAGTGTTTTGTTTCCATCTATATGAAAATCCCTGTTCTCATGGCATCAAGGTTCTTATCCCAGTCCCAATATTTAGAGAAAGAGTGTCTTTCCTGTTATGGCATTGGAAATAATATTTGTAAGAGCTGACACTGTGTGCTATAACAGTATGACAAGCCTTAAAACATCATTTTGTATGAAGTTCTTACACTAACTACTTGAAAAAATAAATTGACTAGTGATCTAATATATATACTTGAGAATGTAGATGGTTTTGTCGAGGTGTTATGTTGTACGATATATGTATTGCTATATGTGGGATGATATATATGCGGAGTAGGAAATATTTAATTTAGTTTTTTAGAGAGTATCAAGTTAGTTATATATTGTATCAAGTTAGTATATACTGTATCAAGTTAGTTAGAGAGTATCATGTTCTTCACAAATCTCTGGGTAGAAAATTGCACTTCCTCATTCTCTCCCCCACCAATCTATCATTCAATTCCATTCTCCCCAACCAAACAGAGATAAAGGTTCAACCAAACAGAGATAAAGGTTCAAACTTTGCAGCTTGTACTACTTGTGCTCTTGGGGGGTATCAAAAACCGTATTCATACTATTTTGACCATGTTTGATAGATAAGAAAAATTGGGGAAAAGTTTGAACAATATGACAAATATGAAAAGACCAACATGCATCAAATAGCTATTTGATGATTTGTACATCAAGATGAGAACAACTAATTACACTAGTGTCAGCACCATGACATCTTGGTGCCGTCACAGTTACTGTAAAAAGAATATTATGAATTATAACAAGAATAAAGTAAAAATAATGAAATGCAGCATTCCTCTCATTGGCACTGTTTATCTTGTCAGTTACATTGATAGTTCTGGATTGAGCGGTCCAATACCTTCAACATATGCCAGTCTACGAAATCTGCTTGATGTGTAAGATCTTCCATTCATTTTTTTGCATATAGAGAAAGCAAAACCAGGTTGACTATTATCTCAATTGATTTTTTTTATCTAGTTAACGAGAGGGAACTATTGCAATTGCAGGTCGGCTACTGACATCGAACTCACGGGTAGAATACCTGACTTCATTGGGAACTGGTCAAAGCTTAATGTTCTGTAAGACTTATTTCTTCTCACTTCATTTAGACCAAGCTCAAAACTAACAAATTCATCTCTATTGAAACTAACAAATTCATCTCAATACGAATATGTGATATTTGTTTCTTACATTTGTTATATTTTTTCGGCATACTACTCGGTGTTGAGCCATATCCTGGTGTTTGTTTAGGAAGTTTCTAGGGAACTCTTTTGAAGGCCCCATACCGATGATGCTTTCCAATTTGACATCACTGACAGAGTTGTAAGTGCTAGCTAAATATATGTGTCTTTACACACACCCATGTGTATAGCACATATATCTCGTTTCAGTAACCGGATATTTGTTTGTAGTGTCTGCTTTCCCTTACTGGTACTGTGAACTTTATACATTGTGTTGCGCAGGAGAATAAGTGATTTATCTAAGGGGAGCTCTACACTTGAATTCATCAAGGAAATGACGTCTCTGACTGTGTTGTAAGAAAATTGGTTATAGGCCCTGAAATATGTGTGTGTACCACATGCTTTTACTAATTTGCGAATGTTATTGTATATTTCCTTATCATTGAACTCAAGACCTTGAGGTCAGAGAGGGAAGGGGTGGCCAGTGGGGGATCAACCTTTGCTACTAGGCTACCCTGAATTCTGACAGATTTGTTCCTTTCTTGCCCTTCTGCAGAATTTTGCGGAATAACAATATGTCTGGTTCTATCCCTTCCGACATCGGAAGATATCAAAATCTCATTGAAATGTAAGTTATTCGTGTTGGATGGTTCTCTGTATGGAATTTTGGGCCCAGTGATTTCGAGTTGAAGCTTGGTTTTGTCCTAGCGATGATTTACTACCAAGGTTTTATTTCTACACTAGCGTTCTACCCGTGCTACGCACCGAACAATAAAATTTACGTTTAATTAATTAATATAAACATGTTATTTTAAACATTATTTAGAAAAAAACGATAATTTAATTAGAAAGTAGTTAATTTGAGACAAAATTACCTATTAATCAATTTATACCAATTGCATTAATATTAATGAACAATTATCATAACATTCACATCTCCCGCTGAAACATTTTAAACCCCTCTTTATTGTTTTTTATTAATTTTGTTTTTCATTTGATTTCTCTCATTTTTTACAATCTTTCTACGAAGTTCATAAATTTTTTACTCATATTTTAAGTTTTTTTTTGGAAATTTGGTATATTTAAATGTGTAGTACTATGGGTTTCTATAATTTTCATTATATTAATTTTTTCAAAAAAAATTGTATGGGTCGCGATCAATTTTTTGAATACGTATTAAAAATTTACAAACACTTATTTCTCATGATTGTTATAAATCATTAGATTGTCTCTCAGAAAAAATGTTGCATGTTTCAACAAAGTGATAAAGGATATCTATCGTGCAAGATCCATTAAATGAATGTAGATATGATGAAGAAAACTATCATCTAATCTAGTTTCCTATGTGTTTATCAATATCATTTTTACAAATTGTATATTCTTTTATTATTGAATTCATTTACTATAGAAAAATAAACATTATCAATCAACCAAACATATCCAATATATCTCGTTCTTAGAGCAAGATATGACTGTTAGAGTTTATGATGATTGCCCTCGACTTGTTTTTAATGACAACATAAAATTTTTATATTCATTTTGGGAGTTTGTATGTTAAATTTTTTCTATTAGAATATAGTATATTAAATATTAGTTTTTTTTACCCATCAAATTAATTCGATCTAATGGTACCCAATTGAAACCCAAAATTTTGGATATACCGAACCCAAATTTTTGGATTATTTAAATTTTATACCCGGAAAGGTTTCGATTTGGATTTTAATTGTACCGATCCGAAACCCGATCCAATATCGAAACCCGATACATAAATAATAATATCATAATTTGAAATTATTTTATGTAATATTTTGGATATAAGACATATAATTTATTCATTATTATTCAAATATTTCATTAGAAATAGTTAATACTAATTTATTAATTAGAAATTCTATTTCTCAATCTCAAGTTTTATTGGAATATTTAAGATGTAATTTTCTTTAATTTACATAAATTTTCATTTGTGTTGTAAATGAAGAATTATTTTTTTAACATATTTTAAATTTTACTTAGTATGTCAATTCAATTCGTACAATATATTACATTTAACTACTTACCTAATTTAATAATTTTAATTTTTAAGTATTTTATAAATATAAAAAGTATTGTTTGCGTGTAGCAATTTTTTTAATTTGACTACATTATTACTAATTTTGGATACACGAAATTCTATCTAATTCGAAACCCGATGTATTTGTTTTTGGATATTGAGTTTTGAATTTGGATTAGAAAATATTTTTAAAACCCGAAAATATTTGGATATGGGTTTGGATTTTACAAAGCTCACATTATTTTATATGTGTCTTTGTAATTTAATTATCGGGTTATAAAACATGAAATTCATTTTTCTTTAAGAGTGAGTATATATGTTAGAAGAAAACCTTGTGTGTAGACCTGATAAATCGTTTGTGTTGTGTATATTAATTCATGACGTGTGTCTCTGGGGTCTTGTATAGTACATAAAATGAAGCCCTTTTTTTTTAATTTTGTTTATTATTAATAAATATCTATGCTTGTCTAGAATCCATCTACCAAATTATTAAGTTTTTTTTTTACCTATATTTAAGGTTGTGTTGATATTAAAAAATAAATATTATCAATCAACCAAGCAAATTTGATATGTCTATTCTTAGATTAGTGTATGGGAATTGAATATTATTACTTTTATTCAAAAATAAAAAAATAAAAAGGGCACCTTTTATTAGAAACTGTATATTATTTTATATGTATCGACCTATCTACTCATCCAATATAATCTATTACCCCGTTGGTGGATTTTATCTACTGATAATTGGATGTTGTATTTTCTCTTTGTGAATGATAACTCCAGTTTCTTTTCCTTGATTTTACTTTGTTTTTCAATAAATATATTATTTTATTGAGAGTTTAATACCCCATTAGTGGATTTTGTCTACCCATATTGGGTTCTGTTTTTCTCTTTGTGAGAGTAGGTTCTTTTATTCTAGCATACATGATCTTAGATCTACAGGATTTTATTATATTGGTTCAGTGATTTGGATAGTGTAGAATCGCCATTATGGTTGGTTGTTCGAATACGTTTTGACAAATCTGATTAATATTTTCCTCACGATTACAATAAATTATGGATAGTGTAGAATCGCCATTATGGTTGGTTGTTCGAATACGTTTTGACAAATCTGATTAATATTTTCCTCACGATTACAATAAATTATTGGATTATCTTGCCAAAATGGCTGTATATTTTAGTGATAAAAGCGATGGGTGTACAACAATTTAAGATATGATCAATGATTGTAGTTTGGTCGAAGGAAGTCTTGATATGATCTATTTTAATATGTGTTTGTCCGATCTTGATAATTTTTTCAGATGTTGTGTATGACCTTTTATTGATGGATTAATTACATATATGTGATTTATAAGAAAATTTGAAATTTTGATTATTTTTGTAGATTTCATATGCCCTTTTCTTGATAAATTAATTATTTATCAAAAAAATGGTGTATTTAGAATAGTGTGGTAAATATTTTTTTTTAATTTTGGGACCATTGTACAATTGGCTTTTCCATTTAGTGCCACTCGAAATTTTTGGCTTCCAAGTGGCACCATTATACTTTTTGCTTCATTCACATAATACCATTCCGTTAACTAAATGTCAGCCGACCGTTATAAAATTATGGGATTTTTTATTTCGTACCACTCGAAATTTTTGACTTCTAAGTGGCACCACCCTATATTAGGTTTTACCTCCATAATACCACCCATATTAATGAATATGATGATTCTGTTCAAACTCCTTGATTTTTGGTGGGCAAAGTGATGCCCAACAATATTTTGAGGGGTATAAAATCAAGGAGTTCTAATAAATTCATCAGAAACAGTAAAAAGTGGTATTTTGGAGTGAAGCCAAAAGTAGAATGATGTCATTTAGAAATAAAAAATTTCAGAGTTGTACCATATGGAAAATCTCATAATTATATAACGGTTGACTAACGTTTGGTTAACGGAGTGCTATTATGTGGATGAAGCCAAAAGTATAATAGTACCACTTAGATGTCAAAAACTTCGAGTGTTACCAAATGAAAAAACCAATTGTATAATGGTACCAAATGGAATATCCCTTTAATTTTTAAAATTTTTAATTCAATGATAGTAGATTGATTCAAATTTGATTGTACCTTTTAATTGTAGATCGAGAGTTTGTGATATTAAAATATTATAGTATATAATATTGATAAAATAGACTCATGTATTAAAATAATATATTTGTATTTAAATCAATTGATAAACATGTAATTTTGGAAAATGGCTCTATATATAAAGAGGGGTGCAAAGAATAGATGTGCGAGTAAATAATAATATAATTGTGATTTATTTTAAATTAAAAATTATGATTAATTAGTTATAAGTATTTATGAAAGTTAATCTGTAATATAGAACTATATTATAATATGTTTGTAGTTGATATTTATGAAAATTAGATCCTAATATATAATAGTATAATTTTGATTGACTTTAAATTAAAAGATCGATAAAAAATTTTGTATTACAAAAAAATTGTTAAATAACCACAATAAGTAAATTAGGATGAGAATGATATGGATTAATTTAATTTTAGTGGTAAATTCTTATTGGCTCTTATATGTATTTATGAAAATTAATCCATAATATATAATAATGTAATTATGATTAATTGTAAATCAAAACAGTGAAAAATTAATATTACGAAAATAGCTTAATATTATATATTTGTATCATCTTGGTTGGCTTTAACTTAAAATATTAATTTATTATAAATATTTTTTGATATTAAAAAATATGTAGTATATGGATATGTTAAATCAAGTAACTACTATATTTAAATTATAATTGTTAAGTATAATAGGATGAGAATGTTAAATAAGGAAAAATTTTAATATAATATGATTGGTCTAAATTTAGGAATGATCTCTGATAGGTCATAAAATAATTCATATTTTGTGATTGGCTTTGGCTAATTGTGTACCTGGATAGACAGGTATTATAATAAAAGGATCTCTCAAGCATATGCCTGCAAAAGGAATATCTATAGTAAATGATATCTATCTCTTCCTTCTGACTAGGTTGACTGTCTCTCCCCTAGCTACTTAAACCATACACTCTATGTAGCTGTCACACTTACGACAGGGGGCTGTGATGTCGCTACTTAAAATATTTCAATTTGTTGTTGAAAGTGTTTATAGAGTAGAATTTAGATATACGGAAATAGTTATATATTAGGAATCTAAATAATTACTAATATGAGTTTCTTTTTATCCTAAATAGGGTTTAACTCATATATAAGGAAATGTAATCATCCTTAACCGGATTTGAATAATATGATTTGATGAGTACATGATCTGAGGATTTATTTGTCTTAAAATCGATTCTACGATTCTATGCAGAGATAGATTCTATCCCCTGTTTTCAACCATTTCTTAACCTTGTACTTTATTAATTTCCGGCGGCACTTTTTCTGTTCTTCTGCAACTCTTTCATGTTCTGACTACTCTGCATAGTCATTAAACTCTTAACTTGTGCTAAAAAATGACTTTAAATCTCCTACCATTGTAGCCTTGTCGAAATTTCTCACCCTTGGTAACAAGAGGTTGAGGGTTCTAGTCTAAATGGAGACAAATGTCTACGTGGGTATTAAATTTCTGGAAATTGCCCTTACATGTTGTCCTCTAAATGCAACTTCTGGAGTATACGAAATTTTGTCTATAAGTTACCTGGAATTACCCATATCTGCCCAAGTAATGCAAATTAGATTGATAATCTACATGCATGACATATGTACGCATACTATTACGCAATAGTTCAATTTTATTATGGACGTTTTATTAATTTTATTTTCCCCCCAGAGATTTGAGCTTCAACAACTTCGGTGGACAGATTCCAAGCTCGCTATTCAGTTTGAGTTCACTTCGGTCCTTGTAATATGCATATCCAACTCGTTTTTTACAATCACATGATCTATGTTGAATTGTTTAGTGCTTGCGTGCACTAATTTAGGTTGAACCAATGCATGTTTTCCTTTTTTTTGTTGACAGGTTTCTCGGAAACAATAAGTTGTCTGGCACTCTACCTTTTCAGAAGAGTCCATCTCTCAAATCTATGTGAGTAAGCTTTTGTGTGAAAACTCGACTATTTCAGAAAAAAAAATATAAAATTGACTACTGAGTAATTCTAGTATCTTCGTTTCAGTACTTTTTGTGTTGTTGCTTTAGAATAGGCTTCCCATTTTCTTGTTATTTAACTTTTATATGCAGTATTTTTATCATCATTCATCTCAAGGGTGGAAAATGTAAAATCATCACACTGAATAATGCTTATCTTATTACGCACTCGTGTCTTCGAGAGTGGGTATGGAGGATACAATATACTCTAAAGTTGTTGTATTAAAAGTCTGCTTGTATTCTTCGTTTTCAAAATTGGTGCATAATCTTTGACAACTAAAGGCCCTTCTGATCATTACTCAGTTATAAGTGCGTTAGAAGGTTACACACTCTGTTATGTATTTGAAGCCCTTTTAATCTATTAACGAAAGAGAGAAACTTAAATAATCTTATTTAAATGTTGGGTTGTTAAAAAAGTTGTCTAACTGATCACATTGACCTCTAATGTGTATATGTTAGTACACTTTCTAAATTGTGACAGTAGACATTACGTCGGTACTAAGGAGCATCAAGCTCTCAAGATGAATATTGCTAGTTGTATATTAGTACAAGTATAATTGACGACCTCAAATTTTTGCAGAGATTTGTCATACAATGACCTATCTGGGACATTTCCTTCATGGCTGCGGAGTGAACCAAACATACAACTGTATGCACATTTATATGTATATATTGGCTTCCTTGCTGCTCTATGGTTACAACTAACTATGATAATATGCAGTAATTTAGCTGTCAACAACTTCAACATTGGAAGATCAAATAGCAGGTAATTCTTTCAATCTACTAGTTTCTCCTACTATGATGATATATTTACAGTTATTTTATGGCTATTTTTTAATGCATTATAATTATGCTTTTTAGTGGGTTAATACTTTGTTAACTTATTATGAATGATTGTGGCATTAACATATAACAAACAAGCCACATCTATGGAGTGATTACTTGCAGTTCCCCTTGTTTTTGTTTCTAAATTATTTTGATTTGATAGCTTACAAAGTTTCCTTGGGTAGGCAGAATGTTTGGTGATGCTCCTGAAAGTAAATAAAATGAGTCTTTTAGGTGTTATCTATGCTGAGGAAAACATGCCACAGATACAAGATTGACGGTAATCTGTGTAAACCCGTTTCGTACTTAATAAGAATAGCATACCATATGACGATATAGAATAAATATATTTGATTGGGTACTCCAAGTTATAAACCAAATATTTCTCATTGCAGTAGCAATACATAATTGTACATCCACATTGATCAGCAATTTTTTTTTTGGAGCATAGACAAATATTTATGAGCAAAATTATTAAATATAGTTCAAGAAAAGATATAACTTGTGACTTAAATATCTGTGATTCATATGGCTACAGAACTACAAGTTTGGAAATTGGACAATAACAATGAACGTTTATTTTGACATATTAGTGGCTAAAATTTATGACGATCCGGTGGCACTTTTTTCTTGGCCTAATCCCTTGGCGTATTTTTCTCCAAAATGGTATTTCCTGTATTATTGTTGTCTCTAGTTGACCTTCATTTTCTGCTCTCAGTTTTTTGCCTTCAGGATTGGACTGTCTGCAGAGGGGTTTTCCTTGCAATAGGGATCCTCCAAAATGTAAGTGCAATGTAATTTATTTTAATAGAGTATAATATACTTTCTGAAAACGAAAAATTATTCAAATGTCAATTGTTAGTACTCAAGTTGTACCATTATAGTCTTAGATGACCTGCAAATATGAACTGATTATAGCAACAATTGCAACCAGCTCATTTATCCAGTTTTGGTTGGTCAATCAAGTTAACTATTTTAACATTACCCCTATTAGTTGTTCATCCCAACTCGGATGTCTTGAATATCCTGTAAGAATCTGACTAGATAACCTTTTCTTTGTTTTCTAAAAAATAGCTTCAAGCTGGAACTTTGTTATCAAAATCGAGTTCCGTATACATCTCACCCTCCTCATGTATGCATTTTATTCACTAGTTATGTTTAGTTTGGTTATGGATGAAAAGTTAGAACTCTAATATAATAAGAAGTGTGTAAGCTAGTGTTTAATTACTTTTCTATTGTTTAGAAGGCCAAACCCGGTACAATTTTGCAGCAATGCACCAAATATAAACAGAGAAGCAGGAGAGTTGAAAAGTAGAAACCAGCCAAGGCATTTGGCTAAGTGATTTACTAATATAAAGGTCGCATTTGTAATGTTTGCATGGGGTGGGGGAGGGGTTTTGTTATGGCAGAGGGATGATTCTCAACAAACTTTTAGCTTTGATTAATTAAGACATTGGTTTGATCATTCTTTCTATTGCATCTTGCAGATTCTAATTTTTCAATTAACTGTGGTGGTCCACAAATTACGACGTCAGACGGGATTGTATATGAGAGAGATAATGAGACCCTTGGTCCTGCCACATACTATGTTGCAGCAACAAAAAGGTGGGCTGTGAGTAATTCTGGCCTGTATCCAGTGAATACTAATTACAAATTCTCGTCAACATCTACAATTATAAATACGTCGGACCCGAAACTAATCCAAACAACACGAATATCTGCCGGGTCTCTGCGATACTATGGCTTAGGCCTTCAGAATGGCAACTACACTGTGAAACTTCAGTTTGCTGAATTAGCTGTCCTAAATACTCCTACTTGGAAGAGTCTCAGAAAGCGGATTTTTGATATATACATCCAGGTATGCATGGGTCCATTTCCTTTGTCAACAATTTTAAAATAGGTTTTTCGAGATTCATCATGTTTGTGGTGTCTGAAGTACTTGAGCAGTGCTTAAAACTTACTCCGTAGTATTTAACTGTGTTGGGTTTAAGTAATGATTACCTTTTTTGTTGTTGTATTCCAATAAAATGTTTTTAAAAACGTAACTGTCATATAATACTAAATTTGATCTGAACTTATAGTCATCTAGAGAAGATTGTATTAAACTGTATACAATTCAAATTCTTACATCTTAATATTCAAATCCAGAGCCCAATCGACATAACCAGAACTTATGGCTGTGTCAGGATCTGATCCTATTTTATTTATGATAATTTTACTCAAATCCTGAGCCCAATCGACAAATCCGAGTCTTCCAATCTTGAAAGTTGAATAAGTCTGAAGTCCACTGTCCCAAATGTAACCAACTTAAGTAATTCAAATGCCTCCATAAGATCTTGTTTTGTTGGTGCACTTGGTAGTTAGACTTCCTCTGCTATGAAAATAGGAAGTTAAGGTCTGGATCATCCTACCCTCCTCCGACAATGTGCCAGAGTTTGGTTCTTATGTATTGTTTATCTGAATTCATTTGCTGTGAACCGTGTAGATGTGAGAAGTTTCTTATTTTTATGAATTGTGTTAGTTTAAGGTTATTACGAAAGATAGCTAACCTTCCTTGCCGTTTTAGGTGAAATGTGTCACGATAACATTTAGTAATTAGAATCGCTCGTATTTTTCGATTTAATCAAAATTTTCAGTACTATTATTTATTCATATAGTAAATTGTTTGAAAATGTTGTCCAAACTCCAAAGCATGAAATGGCCACTCTCAACCATTACTGCAAAGAATCTGTATGCATACATCTTGTACTGTCAGATATTAATAATTCTAAGACTGTTAGAAATTAGAATCAGGTTTGCATAGAATTTATTCTAGATCACCGCAGCAGCTTTCCTAGGGTTTATATCTTTGCATTTCTCTATATCAAACTATTACTCTGATATGTTAAATTGGTTGCGTCAGGGGAACCTAATTTTTAAAGAGTTTGATATACGCAAGGAAGCTGGATCTTCGTTCAGTGCAATTTCAAAGTATTGTAAGGTACAGGTTTCTGAAAACTACCTCGAAGTCCATTTATTTTGGGCTGGAAAAGGGACAAGTTGTATCCCAGATGATGTAGATACATATGGACCCTCTATTTCAGCAATCAGTGCCACTCCAGGTAATTCACTAGTATACTCAACCTAGTAGCTTGTACCTGATTTTCTTTTATTCGAATCTCATGTATGATCTCCCGTCATGCAGATTTCATTCCTTCTGTTAGTAATGCAGATTTCATTCCTTCTGTTAGTAATGATCCTCCGGCCAATCTTTATACCAAAAAAGACAGCACTGGTTTGATTGTTGGGATTGTTGTTCCTGTTGCTGTTGTAAGCTTACTAGCTGTGTTTGTTGTGTTTTTCTTTGTTCAAAGAAGAAAAGCACGAAATGCCTACGAAGATGAAGGTAAGTGATTAAAATATGTTTTTGTAATATTTTGAAAACAATGCAATACTGCGACTACTTTTTGGATGCTAAGAATGTTTCATACTCATAGGTAATAACCATTGTCCATTCTTATTATGTGTTCACACATGATAAGATTTTCTACATGTTGCATGATACAACATGAAGTACTTCAGATTTAAGAGTGCACTGCTCTTACATCACATGATCTGTCGTTAACTTCTTAGTATCCCAGGATGAGTGCTCTATTATCTTTTTTATCTAATCTTTTATCCAAGAAACATTGCCTATTAGGCTCTAGTTGCATTTTTTTTGATTTAGTTCTGTGGACTGTGGGTGGTTGACAATTTCAAATGTGCTTGCAAAATATCCTTCTACTTCGGATTGTTTGTGTGCACCTCTCACCTTTTAGAGAAATTTTCAGTTAATATAATTTTCTATGGCCTAGAATTGTTACTTTCCGGTAGAAAATCGTTCTATTAGAAGCCCACTACAGGTTCACTACATCAATTGAAGAAACAGTTAAGATGGGAAAACCAAATTTATGCATCCTTTCCATTTATACAAGTTTTAACTACTACATCTTTTTGTCGCCACAAGGCAGGGAGGTATTGTTGTGGTTTATACTAGCTAGTTAAGTAACTCATACTATGTATTTTTACTGTCTTCCAATGCTCTCCACTCCAGTGTCCTGCATCATTGTATAATTATGTTTTACATACAGGTTGAGTGATACTTTAATTGATATGAAATCACAAGGTCTTATTTAATTATTGTTCATTTATGTGCTGATAAAACAGAGTTTCTGGGGATGGACGCCAGACCATATACTTTCAGTCATGCAGAACTAAAAGTCGGAACAGATGACTTTAGTCCCACTAATAAGCTTGGGGAGGGGGGATTCGGACCTGTTTACAAGGTGAGTCATATTTTGTAGTTGAAAACCATAATTTTATTTGTGAACCAGTTCATATCTACGCATAATTCCTGTTGGGCTAAGACAAGAAGGCCCATCAAAAGCCCATTTAGATAGTTCTATATATAGTCTTGTAGCTCCAACTTGTAAAGGATTGGCATTTTAATATATTGTACTTCAACAATGGCGCTAGAAGGAACTCTAACCTCCTCCTAGAACATTTTAAACAGCTACCAAACATCAACACTAACTAATCAACAGATCGAGCCTCAATATTTCATAATCGACCTCAATTCTCCGTTTAAAACGAAGAATGGCCGATGGAGCTCATGGAACGCGTAAACAACCAGCCACAAACACTCGCGATGTTCTAAGTGTTAAGCACGTTGAAAAACATAATGTTTTGATGGCTCCACAGGCGTTGTTTAATTCAGATCCGAGACCTAGCATATCATATCCGTTAAATGCATCTCGCAAGTCAAAGAAGGATTCTCGACAATTAGTTCTCACTCTTCAAGAGAAACAGATCGGAGCATCGAATAACTTTGTCATCGACGATGAGCTTCGCCGATTGGATTTAGAAAGGCAAATATTGGCTGAGAAGGTAAGGAGGAAAAAGGAGATAATCATGTTGCAGAAAGAGCTCCAAGAGGTGTTTGAGGTCCATATTTCTTCAGAATACCAAACTGAGAATCATGAGTCCTCATGGCTATGGGAAGTAAATATTCTAAAACAGAAATGTCTTCTGATTCATTTTCATCGAGAAAATGCAAAAATAGAAGCGAAAAACAGGAATGCTCTGAGAACGATGACGAAGATAGCGAGAATGAAGGATCAAACAAGGCTATCTTATCAGCGACGGAGGTAAAGAAGTTCAAGGAGTTAATCAGGACACACTCGGGGGAGGTCGAGGTCTCCTCGGAGAGTTCACTAGCAAAGAACATTGAAAGAGCTAAGATAAACAGGTATCTCAAGGTACCGCCTATAGACCAGTTCGATGGCTCCACGGACCCCTATGACTTCGTTCACCTCTTTGAGGGAAGAATGTCTTTCTTTGGACACACCGAAGTGGAAAAGTGTCAGTTCTTTCCGACGTGTTTAAAGGGCGCAACCCTCACGTGGTTCAACAACCTACCACCAAGGTCTATAAGGTCATGGACCAGCTTGAAAGAAAAGTTTAGATCAAGATTTTTTACTAACTAAAAAGGAAAGAAGCTAACAACATCGCTCGTGAATATTCGCCAAAGATCAAATGAAAACCTTCGGGAATACATAAACCGTTTGAGTAGAAATGATACAAATCCCAGATTTGGTGAAAAATTTAGCAATGACGTATCTAGGAGCAGGAATTGATAGGTCCAGACAAAATGCAGTGCTCGAGGAGTACTTTGAAAAGGAGCCTCAATCACTCCAGGCAACTATAGAGCTATTTGAACATAGATTGACTCTCCAAGAGGCTGTTGGAAGCATACAGTCCTCTAGGTCCCCAAGAACAAGGTTGAATAGGTTAATTGAATAAACTTCTCAATGGGAGTACCGTCGAAGTGATTGAGGTTCCCGAGGTGTGCAAAGAACACAAGCAAGGTCGCTTGTTCAACCAAAGAGGGAAGATGGGACCTCATATACTTCAAATAGGTCATCCACATCGGAGATGTCCCCACCTAGACAATGCCCTTGACCTCGGCGACAACGAGATGATCGGGAATTCACAAAGCTTAATGTTGAAAGAGCTGTAATACTCAGAATTCTCAAGGCTGATCCAGCTTATGTACCTCCAAGACCAATGAACCCCAATAGACCTCAGAGTAACAGATTTTGTCATTATCATGAAGATACGGGACATGGCATGGAGAGATGTTATCAATTGAAAAATTTGATCGAGGATAAAATTCAAAAGGGAGAATTATCTCATTTTGTGGAAAGAAGCGATCGAACACAGCAACAAAGAGACGAACTAGAAAGAATTATAAACACCGTATCTGGTGGACATACCTCAGGAGGCTCATCAAATAGAGCAAAAAAGTCTTACACTAGAAAGGTGTTCCGGGTAGATAACGAAAAGCCAAGAAAAAATCCTTCCTTGGTGATATCATTTTCAGATGAAGATTTTGGAGATAGAATCATTGAAGATCATCAAGATGCATTGGTAATCACCATGAAAATTGGAACAAATACACTCAAGAAAATTATGATTGATGATGGCAACTCAGTTGACATACTGTACCAAGGCGCCTTTGCGAGAATGGATTTGTGCGATCAAAGAATAGCTAAACAGTGTTACATAAACGCAGCACTTCCAAAGAAGACAACCAACTCGGTAGCATCAGTAAATGAAGTAGTTGAGATGGATCCAAGAGACATAACTGATTTTCCTAAACCACCTAGCCATGAACCAGTTGAACCGGTAGAAGAGATTTGCTTATACCTCAACGACCCCGAGAAGGTCGTAAAGATTGGTACAAAACTTCCAGACGAATCATCCACTTCACAAGTCGGTAGAGCGATGGTCATCCTCACAAACCCCGAAGGGTTCATCATTAAGCAGGTCATAAAGTTCAAATTCCCCACAATCAACAATGAGTCGGAGTACGAGGGGCTTATAGCAGGTCTAGTGCTAGCTTGCCATTTGGAAGTCTCCGTCATAGACATATTCAACGATTCTCAGCTTGTAGTAAAATAAATTCTAGGGGAATTTAAAGCTCCCAATGAAAGAATGTCAGCATACAGAAAAGTCATTTTCAGAACTTCTTCAGAATTTCACATTATGGACTATCAGCAACATCGATAGATCCAACAATCAATGGGCAGATGCCTTGTCAAAGATGGCTACCTCGAGCGCTTCAAACACCTCAGAAGTTGTTTATTTCAGAGAGGTGCATCAACCATCAATAGTTCAAAAAGAAGTGCTTTGTATGTCAACCCAGGAGAAGATTGGAGGATTCCCATCATTAAATTCATCAAAGGAACCCATCGTGAATTAGACAAGCAAGAGTAATTAGTACAACGGAGAAAAATGGGTCAATGCAATGACAGAGCTTGAAATTCAATACCTCAAAGCCTCAGTCACATACCCACAAGCAAAATGAGCAAGTGGAAATCACTAACAAAGCAATTTTACAAGGATTGAAAAGGAGGTTGCTTGAGGCCAACAGGAATTTGGTAGACGAGCTACCAAGGGTATTATGGAGTCTCCGAACTACGCCAAAAGCTTCTACAAGAGAAACATCATTCAGGATGACGTATGGAACCGAAGCAGTACTGCCGGTTAAGATAATTTCCAAATCTTTAAGAATCGAGAAATTCAGTTCAAAATCATCTGAGGAAGAACTACGACAAAATGTTGATCTCATCGAGGAGCTCAGGGACTCCACACAGGCCAATGTCTCTAAGTACCAGGTAAGGGTCACAAAGCTGTACAATTCAAAGGCCAAACCAAGGAGCTTTCCGGTCAATGACCTCGTTTATAAGGGAATCCGCAGCTTCGATGCATCAAAGCAAAACAAAATGTCCCTGCCATGGGAAGGCCCATACAGGGTCACCAAGATCATCTGCTCTGGCTCATATCGCCGAACACACCTCGATGGAACTCCAATGATAAATGCCTGGAACGCCATCCACCTTAAGATATTCTATCCATGAAAGTCTCCAAGTTAGCATCTCCCGTCTCTTTATGTTATTTAAGCTAAGGTACGAAGTAAGTCTCTAGATTTTGTGTTATCAAGTTGCTTTCATGATTCGTTCCACATTTCAATGAGTTGTGCTATAAGTCGACATTTGTCTCAAGTGTGTTATGAGTGAAACTTCCGTATTTTATTCACAATGTGTTATGTTACATTTTACTTATCAAAATTGCTATCCATATTTTAAATTTCTAGTGTACAGAATGCACACATAGCTTTCTTCTATGACCTACAAGGTCATCTAAAGTCGTTTATCCAATGAAAATTCGTGAAAATCGAAACTCATCTCCAAAGCGACCCGGTCTCCAAACGAAACTTCAAAGTAATCTTAACAGAGATCTCCATACATGATTGGAAAATTATATACAAGCGACATCTATGTTGCAATTCGCCAAATAACGAAAGAAAAGGTAAAGTTTACACCAAAATACAAACAAAATAAACCAAACAACGCCATGAAGCTCAAAAGCTTCGTCGACATCTCAAACTTCAAAATGTTGAAAAGGTAACGTTTACGCCAAAATACAAACAAAATAACACCAAACAACGCCATGAAGCTCAAAAGCTTCGTCGACATCTCCAACTTCAAAACGTTGTAAATGTAAAATTTACACCAAAATACAAACAAAATAACGCCATGAAGCTCAAAAGCTTCGTCAACATCTCCAACTTCAAAACGTTGAAAGGTAAAATTTACGCCAAAATACGAATGAGGTAATGCCAAACAACTCCATGAAGCTCAGGAGCTTCGTCGACATCTCCAACTTAAAAAAAAAAGGAGAACGAATGACGATAATGAAAAGGTAAAGTATGCCAAAACCAGGATTTGGTTACACCATGAAATAGTAAGTTAAAAGAAAAGGTAGGAAAAACCACGCCAAAGGACAATACTTCAATCACCTCAGTGTCCTCTTGGACATCTCCAAGTTCGCCAAATCCAAAGGAAAAATTCGCCAAATGAAAGTACGCCAAACCTACAATTCGCAAAATATCAATTCGCCAAATTAAAGTACGCCAAATATCAATTCACTAAGTCACCAAATGCGCAAGGAAAGCAATCCAACGTTATGCGACAAATACGCCAAGAGCTCCAAAAAAATAGAAAAAGTAAAGTACGTCAAAACCAGACTACGCAATGAAATTCACACCAAAGACAAAGCATCGATCACCTCAAACATCTCAAGAACTCAGGGTCCTCTCGAACATCTCCAAAATTCACCAAATTCAAAGGAAAGGGTAAAGTATGCCAAGCCTACATTCTAATCACATCAAAGAAGTCTTCGCCAAAGAAAATGTAAAAGATTACTCCATCCACACGGACGACAAACCACGCCAAAAGGTTCACAAAGCTTGAAAGATTTGTTGGTATCTCTGAAATCCAAACTAAAAAAAGGTAAGATAAAAATTCGCCAAGTACACAAGGAAATCACTCCAAAGTTACGCCAAAGAACAAATCACCGATCACCTCAAATACCTCAAGAGGTTCAGGATCCTATTAGACATCTTCAAGTTCACCAAATCCAAAGGAAAAAATTAAAATATGCCAAATCTACATTCTAATCACACCGAAGAAACCTTCGCCAAGGAAAAGGGGCTCCAAAGAAAGAGAAAAGGGAGTTGCAATAACCCAAGACATGCGAAAACACGCCAAATCGTCAAATATAACTACGCCACAAAGTTCGCGGACATCAGGGGCCACACGGACATCTACAACTAAATGCTACGGAGCACATTAAGTACAGAAACGCATCTAAACAAGTTGCAAGGCAAAAAAATTCAAATAGATCAAGCAAAATATAATGTTAACAGAGTACATCAAACCAAAAACCAATGATCGACAAAGGCCAACATTTCAGTAGAGTTAAAAAACACCAATACGAGGAGTTCAAATTACATAATGCCTTTAGGGGCGTACCCCATGCCAACAGGAAAGTCTTCAAGCTTCATGAATAGCTTCAGAGGATTCAGTCTTCCCAGTCTCATTCTTCTTCGTTACATCAGCAAGATAGCAATCAAAGGTATGCTCCTTTACATCAATCTTGAACCAGGAAAATTGGGTGACACTCTCTCCAAAATCTTCCTCAAACAAAGACAGAGCTTTATCTTGGCATTTGACCAATTGAGCATTCGAACTATCCAGCTTCTCAATCAGTTCAGTTCTCTCAGCTGCCCAAGCTTCTTCCTTCTTAGCAAGGTTCCCCTCTGAGGCTTCCGTAGCTTCCTTCAAGCTCTGGACTTCTATCCGCAAATCCTTCACTTGCCCGCTCAAGGTACCACACTCGGTAATTAACTAATTTTTCATTCAAGGCAGCAAAAAGTTTGTCAGCAGCAACAATATTGTCGTCGGCTAAGTTCTTAGAGGTCGCCTCCAACCCCTCTTTGAAGCTTCTTCAAATCCCTCACTTCCTCACGGGGCTTCTTCACCTCAGAGATGTCTACGACGTCCTCAAGCTCCAACAACCTCTCCAACTCCATGGACAACTACAAAGTAGAACAAACAGAAAGAGTATGAGGGCAAACATATCATATCCAGAACAAAGAATAACGAAAGAAAACAAATAAAGATAAAGCACCTTATCAACAAAACTCTTACAAACATGGAGACCGTTCCCAACAGCCACTCCAGAGACTTCCACGTTAGCTCTCATTTGAGGAAAAGATCCCATGTCATTTTCAGAAAGCGAACCCACCTCACTAGAGCTCGGACAGCTCACCGACTCCTTCAACTTCTTATAATAATGACCTTTAGAGGAATGCCCATCACGATGTCTCCTCTTCTCTCGATCTTTCATAACATTGGTTTCAGAGGCACCAATACCAACCACACCAGAATGAGGCGTAAGGCTCTTCGAGACAATCTCGGGTTCACTTTCTACTCCAACACTAGGCATCAAAGTCTAAGTCCCTGCAGCTTTACTCTTAGCAAGGCGGGCTAAAAATTCATCGGTCGGCATGTTTGCAAACAACTTCACCAGTTCAAGCAGCTCTAGACCAACCACTACAAACAAAAGAAGAACAGTCATAACACCAAGGCATAAAGAAGAGTAGACAAGTACACAAAAAAAGAGGAAAGTACGCAAAAACAAACATTTTTGTAACTTACAACAATGTTCATTCAAAAATTTTACATTTATGGAGTCCTCAGATTGGTATAACAGTGGGCCCAAGGAAAACTTGCAACTACGCAGAGGTCCTAGAGCCTAAACGGTTCACCGACTTCACGCGGCCCAGGAAAGAATCTGTCATAGTCCAATAGCCCCCAATTCATGGAAAAGTACAAGTCAACCGACCACTAAAGCCACAACCGCGTGTCATCGCAAATTTCAAAAATTGAGGATTTTTTCTTTTGCTTTTTTTGGTTCCTTCCGTATGTTTTGTATTGTAAACTTTTAAAAATCTGGTTTGGACCTTGTAAGTAATTAAAAGATCTAAAAGATCGTTTTGTACTTAGGGGGGACTGAATGTTGGGCCAGAGGCCCACTAAGACAAGAAGGCCCATCAAAAGGCCATTTAGATAGTTCTATATATAGTCTTGTAGCTCCAACTTGTAAAGGATTGGCATTTTAATATACTAGCTTATAACCCGTGCGATGCACGGGTTTTTTTATATGAAATAAATTTATTTTATGTTACAGTTATATTTTATATAATTATTATTTTAAATAATTATTTTAATTTTTATTTAAATAATATATATATATATATATATATATATATATATATAAATTTAATTAATGATATGCATGGTTTAAAACTTATATTATGAAATTTTAAATTAAATAGGTCATTGACGAAATTCGAATCTTGAATGTTTTGTAAAGTAACTTAATCATATAAAATATTTAATCATCAAATCTAATGGTTCTGATTTTTTTGCTAAAAATCTAACGGTAATTATTAGTTGTATACAAATTTCTATTATATATTTTTATTAGGGATTGAAAGATATGGTGTGATATTTTTTGGTATATATTAATAATTTCAAGATTATGTTTTAAATCAAAGGTAACATGTTTTAATTTGAAAAGAAATATTAATAATTGGAAGATTATGATAACAAAATTTTGTTTTAAATTAAAAGGATTATGAAATTTTAAATTAAATACGTCGTTGACGAAATTCGAATCTTGAATGTTTTGTAAAATAACTTAATCATATAAAATATTTAATCATCATATCTAATGGTTCTGATTTTTTTTGCTAAAAAACTAACTGTAATTATTCGTTGTATACGGATTTCTATTACATATTTTTATTAGTGAGTGAAAGATATGGTGTGAAATTTTTGGGTATATATTAATAATTGCAAGATTATGTTTTAAATTAAAAGGTAACATGTTTTAATTAGAAAAAAATATTAATGACTGGAAGATTATGATTTCATAATTATGTTTTAAATTAAAAGATAACGTGTTTTGATTAGAAAAAAAATATTAATGATTGGAAGATATGATATTTTAGGTGTGTATAGCGGGTAATATTGTAACGCCCCCAAATCCACCATGACAGGGGACCCGGGTCGTCACATTGTCTCAATATCCTGTAGCACAAGTTACGCAATAATGAAGCAAAATATATATAATACAACGGAGCATAAAATGTCCCACTCCGCAGATCCAAGATCGTCTTCACAGTATAATACAAAACAACTTGATACATCTCGAATTAATATGTTACAAAGTTCACTACAGTAGAAATATAAGGATTCCAGCTGGATCTTCTAATTGTTGACGCCATAACCTTGCGCTTTCCCTTTGCCTTTATAACCCTGGCTGGACGTCTCGCCTTTCTCCGTCTTGACAGCTGAACAAAATGTTGTAAAGCAAGAATGAGCAACTATAGTGCTCAGCAAGTTCTTTTCTCGCTCGGTATATAAATATAATAAGGTTTACCGACATAAGTACTCAAAATTTAATATTGAAAATCACAATAAGATTTGGCTCAAATTCATCTTGAAAATATCATACTCGAAAAGCTCAAAACTCATCTCAAAACAGAATACTCAAAAGACTCATTTGATATAACTCTGATAACTCATGATTTAAGAATGAACTGGTCTTCCACCTCTCCGTATCTCGGTGGGGCGATCAACTAACCAACCAAGAATAACGGCCTCCGATGACACCGCACTTCGCCCGATCACGGCTACAATACGATATCAACTATAATATATATGTATGAATGCTAGCATCATAATGGTTATCAATTCAATCAAGGCAACGAATGCCTGAAAATTCTCGGGTCCGTAAAACGGTACACGAGTCTCTCTTTCTCTATAAAGGGCCTCTTGCCCAAAATTGACCAGTAGAATACAGAATTCCCGAATGTTTGGGGTACAGATAACTTGAGATAACTCTTTTCAGAAATTATTTACAAATCTGGCGGACTGCCAGTATGACTCGATTTTACCACCAATCCGAACAATAGACTGATGTAAATTCTCAATAATAATTTATCGGTTGACATGAACAAAATGCCAAACCTTGACAATAAAATCGACTATCTCGAATCTATGAGAATAGTCCTAAGATTAAAGTAATTGGGAGTCGTACTGAACAAATAGTACTTCTCGATATTTATAATACTCAACATTGATGAACGTTTAAATAGAATATTATTCAGTTGATCGACGAATAAAAATCTCTAATAATTATAATTTTAAACTCCTATCGGTTAGTTCAAACGAGGAACTAACTAAAAGATAATCAATAAATAACGATTGAATTTGTACAATAAATTCAATCGAAAAGAATAAATTTAACTATCTCGGACGAATGAGATTAGTTTCACTGAATAAAATAATAGTCGTCTCGAATTAATGAGATCGACCCGATATCAATTAAATTGTTTCTACGCTTATAGGGATTATAATACTAACTTGACAATATAATAATATTTAACAAGAAATAATTCTCAAAAGAAATTATTGCATCATATAGAGCAACAGATAATCTCAATATATAATATCTCAAAAATAATTAAAGAAATAAATAACACGACAGAAATTCACAGTTTCCAAAAGTTAGGGTAAGAACGAACTTGCCTCGATCTCGAAGTACGAATGAATGAAGCTAAAATATATACTCTACCCGTGAATTTGGCTTCGATCTACGTCTCGAGAATTATTTTCTAAAAATAGCAACCAGAAATACGTAAGCGATTCTTCAGAATAAAATACTCCCGATCCGATAATCTAATTAATAATAATATAATATCTCATAAAAGCTCCGGAATAAATAACAAAAATAAATCCCGGAATAAATAAATATTTAATCGAACACGGGAATTAAATCTGGGGAATATATCCTATTTTTAATATCTGGAAATCTAAATTCTTACTCAAAATGAAAAATTCAAACATCCGTTTTTATTCAATTTAAATCCATATTTATTATTCTCATTTTTAAACTAATTATCAAAGAATTCTAATTTTTAAGAAATCTCACAAATATTCTTCTTTTTATCAACAAATTATTAAATCTCTAATTTTCGTCCAAAAATCACAAAATGACTCTTTTTAACAAACTAATAATTAATCCATTTTATTAAACCCTTTTTGTTGTAAATTAATAAATATCTAATTTATTCCAAAATCACATAATATCACTTATTTAATAAATAAATAAATAAATTCTAGATTTCATCTTAAAAACTCTAAATAATTCTATTTTTAATCAATTAATTTATTACTAACTAATTCTAATCAATTAATTAAATCTCGATTTTTTAAAAAAAATAAATTCAATCGTTAAAACACTAAACTGTATCGTTTTATAATATTATTTTATTAGTAATTTTACTAACGTGGGTCCCACCCGAACGGTCCCACCCGAACGGGTCCCACCCGAGTCTTTCCCCTTCCCCTGCGTTTTCTCACCAATTTCTCCCAATCTCTCTCTCTCTCTCTCTCTCTCTCTCTCTCTCTCTCTCTCATCTCTCTCTCTCGAATCTCTCTGTTCTCTATCCCTCTCTTCTCTCTCAACTTTCTCCCTCCCTCTAAATCTCTCTCCCGTCAAATCTCTCTCTCAAACTCTCCCTGCCCCTCTCTTCCTCCCAAATCTCTTCTCTCTTCTCGCCTACACCACCCCCGTTCTCCACCACGGCGACACCAACCTTATAACTCCGATTTCACCAACACAAATCCTCCTTCTCCGATTACAATCTCAAATAACATTTACAACCACCCAAAAAACATCACTCCCTCATCCTAAATCTCTCTCCGCTCCACCCCCCTTATTTCTCCTCGACGAAACAACACCCACCAACGGACCACAACACACGGCACACTCTCACCCTCGATTTCTCTCCCGGTCGAACCCATCTCCATGCCACACACACCACCACTGCAACGGTGGTGGTTGTTCCCTTCCCCCATTTACACTACACCAATTCTTCTCTCAACAAAACCCAAATACATGAATGGATTAAACAAGCTTAACAGCGAATTTAAAGAAAGGAAAATAGGAGTCAAACTACCTGTCTGAGTTGCTATGTTTGTGAATAAATGGTTCGAGTTTATGAGTATTAAAGCCGAATATTTTGGTTCTTGGTTCAAAGAGGCAGTGATTGTGTTTATACTGCGAATCTGCGATTATGAAAACAAGAATGGGTTTGTCAAAGTCCGGTTGTGGTTTTGTTTTGGTTCAAATATGCAAGACTTGCGTTCGTGTGTTTGTAAATATATGGGTAGAGGTTTTTGGTTAAACAAAAGAGGCAAAGATCTTGGGTGAAAAGAAAAGACAAAAGCTGGGTTAATTTGTGTGTTTTGTTCGGTATTTAAGCCGTGTGTTTTAGTTACAGAATGAAAGGAAAACAAGGGTGTGGTGTGTCTTTACTAGTGTTCTGTTTTAAAGAGACAAAGTATTGTAATATTGTAATAGAAAAACAAGTATGGGTGTGATTGTTTTGTGATTAACACGTTTTAAGAAATAAGAATGTGGTATCAAAATAATGACCTGAAAACAAGTTCCGTGTTTTGGGGAAATTATTGTTGTCCTCTTTTGAATTTAACCACCATTAATAGTATTTAATCCATTCCTTCCATGCCGGTCAATTAAAACGAGGCTCTAATTTCGCTTCCGAAAATAAATCGACTCAAAATAAAAAATCTAATTTTCCTAAATTTCCTAATTTTAACAAATACAAATAAATATAAATAAATAGATATAATATAATATTTGTTCACCTATAAATAAATAAAATCATAAAATCTCACAAAACGCACTAATTAAAACGAGACTCAAAAAAATTCGGCTAAAAATGTATTTCGAAAAATTTTGTGGTTATTACAGTCTTCCCCCCTTATAGGATTCCGTCCTCGGAATCAAAACTATGCACTAAACAATTCAGGATATTTATTCCGCATCTCGTTTTCTAATTCCCACGTGGCTTCCTCAACTTGGTGGTTTCTCCAAAGTACTTTCACTAAATTCACTTTCTTAGTTCTTAACTCTTGCACTTTGAAATCTAGGATCTCTACAGGCTTTTCTTCGTATGTCAAATCTGGACGAATTTCCACCGGTTCGAAGGTTATAACATGCCTGAAATCAGAATGGTACTCTCTTAACGCAGAAATATGAAACACGTCATGGATATGCTGAAGGTCTGGAGGTAGGGCCAACTGATAAGCTAGTGGTCCTATCTTCTTAAGAATCTCAAAAGGTCCTATATATCTGGGGCTTAACTTGCCTTTCTTTCCGAATCTCATTACTCCTTTCCAAGGTGAAACTTTCAACATCACTTTATCTCCCACTTCAAATGCTTTGTCTTTCCTCTTTTGATTTGCATACTTCCTCTGTCGATCTTGAGCTGCAACTAACCTTTTTCGAATAACCTCGGTTGCTTGCTTAGTTTGTTGAAGTAATTCCGGTCCTAGTATCTTTCTTTCTCCTACTTCATCCCAATATAACGGTGATCTACACTTCCTTCCGTACAAAGCTTCATAAGGTGCCATACATATGCTCGAATGGTAACTATTGTTGTAAGCAAACTCGACTAGGGGCAAATGTTCATCCCAACTTCCTTTAAAATCAAGTGCACAGGCTCTTAACATATCTTCAACTGTTTGAATCGTCCTTTCACTTTGTCCGTCGGTCTGTGGATGATATGCAGTGCTCAGATTTAACTTCGTGCCAAGACATTCTTGAAAACTTTTCCAAAATCGTGAAGTAAAACGGGCATCTCTATCAGAAACAATCGAAACAGGCACTCCGTGACGAACTACAATCTCCTTCAGGTATATGTTCACCAATCTCTCAACGGAATACTTATCACTAATTGGTAAGAAATGCGCAGATTTCGTGAGTCGGTCGACAATAACCCAAATAGCATCGTGGCTGGCTCTAGTTCGGGGCAATCCTACGACAAAATCCATGGTAATATGCTCCCATTTCCACTCGGGTATCTCTAAAGGTTGTAGAAGTCCACTTGGTCGTTGATGTTCTGCCTTCACTTTCTGACATGTCAAACACTTACTTACCCACTCTGCAATCTCCCTCTTCATATTGGGCCACCAATAATTCAACTTGATGTCTTGATACATTTTTGTACTCCCTGGGTGAATGGAATATCTCGAGTTATGCGCTTCGCTCATGATTTCTTCCTTCAACTCTGTAACATTAGGAATCCATATTCTCGATGCAAATCGCTTAATTCCCTTTTCATCTTTTGAACTTAGAAATTCTTCTCCGGTCAACTCTGATCTTCTTTCTTCCATCACTTGCTCTTGACAACGTCGAATCTTCTCGAGTAACTCCGGTTGAAACTGAATGCTGTAAACTCTTTCATTGTTTTGGACTGGGACCTTGACTTCTAATTCCATCTTCTCAAATTCTCTGACCAATTCTTCTGAGGTTGTTAACAGGTTAAGTCTCTCCTTTCTACTTAATGCATCAGCTACAACATTAGCCTTCCCTGGGTGATAGTTTATCGAGCAATCATAGTCCTTGATCAATTCTAACCATCTTCTCTGTCTCATGTTTAATTCCTTCTGTGTGAATATATACTTTAAGCTCTTGTGATCCGTGTATATCTCGCATTTCTCTCCGTAAAGGTAATGTCTCCAAATCTTGAGTGCGAAAACAATAGCAGCAAGTTCCAAATCGTGAGTAGGGTAACGGGACTCATACTCCTTCAGTTGTCGAGAGGCGTAAGCTATTACTTTTCCGTGTTGCATCAAAACACATCCCAAACCCTTGTGAGAAGCGTCGCTGTAAATTACGAAATCGCCTTTCTCATCGGGTAAGGTCAACACCGGGGCAGTAGTCAATCTCTTCTTCAATTCTTGAAAGCTATCTTCGCATTTGGGTGTCCATTCGAACTTTTCACTCTTTCTGGTAAGTCGAGTCAGTGGTGTAGCTATCTTTGAAAAATCCTTCACGAATCTACGGTAGTATCCGGCCAATCCAAGGAAACTTCTAACTTCGGTTGGAGTCTTGGGTCTCTCCCAATCTGCCACGGCTTCTATCTTTGCGGGGTCTACCGAAATCCCTTCGCCGCTTACAATGTGTCCCAAAAATTGAACTTCTTTTAGCCAGAATTCACACTTTGAGAATTTCGCATATAACTTTTCCTTCCTCAGCGTTTCCAGAACTAAGCGGAGGTGTTCAGCATGTTCCTCAGGAGACTTCGAGTATATCAGGATGTCATCAATAAATACAATCACGAACTTGTCCAAGTACCTCTTGAACACACGATTCATCAAGTCCATAAAAGCAGCTGGCGCATTCGTCAATCCAAAAGACATGACTAAGAATTCGTAATGTCCATATCGGGTCCTAAAGGCAGTCTTAGGAATATCCTCAGGCTTGATCTTTAGTTGATGATAGCCGGATCTCAAATCAATCTTTGAAAAACATCTAGCTCCCTTAAGTTGGTCAAACAGATCATCGATTCGAGGTAGAGGGTACTTGTTCTTGATGGTCATCTTGTTCAACTCACGATAATCAATGCATAGTCGCATAGATCCGTCCTTCTTCTTCACGAACAGCACTGGAGCTCCCCACGGGGATACACTTGGTCTGATTACGCCTTTGTCAAGTAATTCTTGCAGTTGGGTAGCCAACTCTTTCATCTCAACTGGAGCCATTCGGTATGGTGCTTTGGAAATTGGTGCAGTTCCCGGGGCAAGATCGATATTGAATTCTATTTCTCTGTCGGGTGGCAATCCAGGTAACTCTTCAGGAAAAACATCTTCGAATTGATTCACTACAGGGATTTCATCAATGGCAGGGGCTTGCTTCTCGTTGTCAACCACATAAGCTAAGTAGGCTTGACACCCACTTCTTAGTAGTTTCTTCGCTTGAATCAAAGTCAGAAAATTACTAGTAGGTTTCCTTCCGCGAAATTGTATTCTTTTGCCGTTGGGCCCCTTTACACTAACCCACTTACGCCGACAATTGATTTGAGCATCATAACGTGTCAACCAATCCATTCCCAGAATTATATCAAACTCCCCTAAATTAAAAGAAAGAAGGTCTGCTTCGAAACGTTGTCCTTGGATTTCAATTCCACAATCTGGACAAATCTGATCTACAGGGACTTTTTCCTGATTTGCTACTTCTATAATCAATGTCTCCCCTAATGGTACGGACTGAATATTCAATTTATTTCTAAAATTCTCCGATATGAAAGATTTTGTTGCTCCCGAATCAAACAAAACACATGCATCTACGGAATTGACTAAAAGCGTACCTGCAATCACATTACTATCAGCAATAGCATCCTTCACCGTCATGTTGAAAGTACGAGCAGTTGGCTTGTTGCTGGGAGGTGCCATGAGTCTAGGTGCATTCGTCTCTTTTGGTGGTGACTTGCAATCTCGTGCAATATGTCCTTTCTTTCCGCAATTGAAACAAGTAACGGCCTTATCCTTGCAGTGAGAAGAATAGTGCCCTTTTTGTCCACAGTTGTAACAAACAATGTTGGCCAGATTACATGGTCCTGGGTGCTTCCTTCCACACATTTTGCATTCGGGTAGCGGTGGCCTTCCTTGAATTAGGTTGGCTGCCTGAGGGGGTCTGGACCTTTGATTGTCTCCCCTAGTGTCTCGATTCTCAGTTCTCTTCGTATCATTGCTTCTGTCTTCCCGTTTCACAAAAGGTCTCTTTCCATTCCGATCGTCCGGCTTCCTTTCAAAATTATTTCCACGATTCTGAAACTTCCTTTTCTTCATATCCTTGTCCTTTGAGTACAACTCAGATCCACTTTCCACAATAGATGCTTTTTGAACCACTGTAGCATAGTTGGTGATTTCTAGGACCGCAACTCGATTCTGGATCCACGGCTTCAGCCCTAGTTGAAAACGTTTAGCTCTCTTTTCATCTGTATCCACATGGTACGGCACAAACCTAGAGAGTTCAGCAAACTTGGCTTCATATTCAGCTACAGTCATGTTGCCTTGCTTGAGTTCCAGAAACTTGACCTCCATTTGACTCTCCAAGTATTTAGGAAAATATTTCTCCAAAAATAGCTGCGTGAACCTAGTCCAGGGTATGACTACGTTCCCTTCCATTGCTTTCTTTGATTCCCACCAATAGTTCGCTTCACCTTTTAACATGTAGGCTGCAAAGATGGTTTTCTTCTCTTCTTCTACCCCTACGATCTCAAAGGTCTTCTCTATTTCACGTAACCAGATTCTAGCTTCCACTGGGTTAGTGGTACCTTTAAACTCAGGTGGACTCAAGGATTTGAATGATTTGAAACTCACAGTAGTTTGGGTCAGTTGAGCTGGAGGTGGATTCCCTCCTACATTCTGGTATAGCTGGGGCTGAGGGTTCTGGGTATGCTGAATAAGAAAGTTCATAAGTAGACTCATCGGGTTATTTTCTTGGTTGGGACCTCGAGCGAGTTGTGGTTCCGGGTTTGGAACTTGGTTCTGAAGTGGAACCTCATTCCCTAGATTCACCTCGGGTTGAGGACGAGGATTTCTTGCGGGTCTTCCTCTCCTTGGTGGCATCTTTTTCTATAAGAGCGAAAACAAAATGGTAGGTTATATTTCGGATATGCAATTCTCAAACACCATTGCTGGCACAATTGAAATTGGTATTCATAAATATCCACTCGGTCAAAATTTATGGTTCCTCACAATACTCACAATCACGACTCTCTCTTGTCTCTTTATAAGCAGTTACTCAATAATTCAATTATCATAAATCTCTGGTTCTCGAAAATTCTTTTTAAGCCGTAGTATCGGAAAAGAAATTGTTAACTAATTCAGGGATAACATGGAAATTATTCTAACATGCTATTCTAATATAACACAGATCTATAATAAACAAAATGAGATAACTGTACTATAGCAGATCACAATATAATACTGATAAGATTCCATACTGGTGAAATCCAAGTCATGGTACTGAATACAAACTGGTCGCTGATAATAAATACATCGTAAAAGTAACTAGCCAACATACTAGTCTAGTAGAGATAACAAAGGTTACTACCCAACAGGCTGGGCATCGGGTCTAAAATACAAGGATCAACATAATATATGCACCCTACTACAGAAGGGTCTATCTCGACGTCATCACTGAAGAAACATCTCATCCACTCTCCGATGGAACTCTCTGATAATGTCTGAAACCAGGGTGGCAACTCTGGCCTGATCAATCTGTCCTGTGCTGGATGATGGTAATGCGGCTAAATCAGTCTGAAGCCCGGTCAGAACAGTCAGGGCAATCTGGTGCATAATCTCCATGGGTACGTCTCTTACCAACAGACTCCCTCCATGATGCACGGCAAGAGGTTCTGAAACTGACAACAGTCGAAGAATACTATCCCTAGTAGTGAAAATCTCCTCATAACGTGCCCACAACCAACGGTAATGCTGGAACAGTGTATGGTGGACATGCCAAGGGACCATCCCTCCGGCCACATCAGGATGCTCAGAAGGAACAGGTGGCATAGCAACCGTAGTAGCAACCACAGTGGGCTGAGCAGGAGCAGGTGCGGGTATGGTAGGTGCAGATGGAGTAGTATCACAAGCAGGCATGGCACTGACAGGTGGAAACATGTAGTCAGGCACGGTAGGGACTGCCGGCGTCGAAGCATAGACGGGAACAGGTAAAGTAAACAACTCGGCAAGAGCTGCTACTCCTGTAGGTATATCAACTCCGGATGCTGGAGCTGACAAGCTAGGTACAACCTCAATACGGACGGGTGAAAGCTGGCTCTCATCAACTGGATCCGTAATCTCGGGCACTGGGGTCTCAACTCTGAACGTCTCAGGGGTAGGAGCCTCTAAATCAATCACTGGTGGAGGAGAATCGGCTATCTCAATGATCTGGTCAGGAGAATCTACTAAATCTATCACAGGTGGAGGAGAAGGTGTAAGGATCTGAACTGAAGAATCCTCCGTGTCACTAACCATCAGCATAAACTCTTCAGACGGGTCACTGTCTGAACCTGAGCTAAGTGGTCCATGCGGGTAAGGTGTAGGAGATCTATCTCGGGTAGAACGGAAATCTGCTGGTCCAGAAGTAGACATCTACAAAAGTACGAAAAATCTCGGTCAGGTTTCGATCGACTAGATATGCCTATAAATATATAAAGGCGTAAGGCGCTTAGTGCCAAAATCTCAACATCGTATCATATATCTCTAAATTCTCACGTCGCGTTATAGTTCTAGGTTCGTATTATATCTCTAAATTCTCGCATCGGGTTATACTCCAAGGCTCGTACGATTCCTAAAAATATAACTATGCTCTGATACCAAAACTGTAACGCCCCCAAATCCACCATGACAGGGGACCCGGGTCGTCACATTGTCTCAATATCCTGTAGCACAAGTTACGCAATAATGAAGCAAAATATATATAATACAACGGAGCATAAAATGTCCCACTCCGCAGATCCAAGATCGTCTTCACAGTATAATACAAAACAACTTGATACATCTCGAATTAATATGTTACAAAGTTCACTACAGTAGAAATATAAGGATTCCAGCTGGATCTTCTAATTGTTGACGCCATAACCTTGCGCTTTCCCTTTGCCTTTATAACCCTGGCTGGACGTCTCGCCTTTCTCCGTCTTGACAGCTGAACAAAATGTTGTAAAGCAAGAATGAGCAACTATAGTGCTCAGCAAGTTCTTTTCTCGCTCGGTATATAAATATAATAAGGTTTACCGACATAAGTACTCAAAATTTAATATTGAAAATCACAATAAGATTTGGCTCAAATTCATCTTGAAAATATCATACTCGAAAAGCTCAAAACTCATCTCAAAACAGAATACTCAAAAGACTCATTTGATATAACTCTGATAACTCATGATTTAAGAATGAACTGGTCTTCCACCTCTCCGTATCTCGGTGGGGCGATCAACTAACCAACCAAGAATAACGGCCTCCGATGACACCGCACTTCGCCCGATCACGGCTACAATACGATATCAACTATAATATATATGTATGAATGCTAGCATCATAATGGTTATCAATTCAATCAAGGCAACGAATGCCTGAAAATTCTCGGGTCCGTAAAACGGTACACGAGTCTCTCTTTCTCTATAAAGGGCCTCTTGCCCAAAATTGACCAGTAGAATACAGAATTCCCGAATGTTTGGGGTACAGATAACTTGAGATAACTCTTTTCAGAAATTATTTACAAATCTGGCGGACTGCCAGTATGACTCGATTTTACCACCAATCCGAACAATAGACTGATGTAAATTCTCAATAATAATTTATCGGTTGACATGAACAAAATGCCAAACCTTGACAATAAAATCGACTATCTCGAATCTATGAGAATAGTCCTAAGATTAAAGTAATTGGGAGTCGTACTGAACAAATAGTACTTCTCGATATTTATAATACTCAACATTGATGAACGTTTAAATAGAATATTATTCAGTTGATCGACGAATAAAAATCTCTAATAATTATAATTTTAAACTCCTATCGGTTAGTTCAAACGAGGAACTAACTAAAAGATAATCAATAAATAACGATTGAATTTGTACAATAAATTCAATCGAAAAGAATAAATTTAACTATCTCGGACGAATGAGATTAGTTTCACTGAATAAAATAATAGTCGTCTCGAATTAATGAGATCGACCCGATATCAATTAAATTGTTTCTACGCTTATAGGGATTATAATACTAACTTGACAATATAATAATATTTAACAAGAAATAATTCTCAAAAGAAATTATTGCATCATATAGAGCAACAGATAATCTCAATATATAATATCTCAAAAATAATTAAAGAAATAAATAACACGACAGAAATTCACAGTTTCCAAAAGTTAGGGTAAGAACGAACTTGCCTCGATCTCGAAGTACGAATGAATGAAGCTAAAATATATACTCTACCCGTGAATTTGGCTTCGATCTACGTCTCGAGAATTATTTTCTAAAAATAGCAACCAGAAATACGTAAGCGATTCTTCAGAATAAAATACTCCCGATCCGATAATCTAATTAATAATAATATAATATCTCATAAAAGCTCCGGAATAAATAACAAAAATAAATCCCGGAATAAATAAATATTTAATCGAACACGGGAATTAAATCTGGGGAATATATCCTATTTTTAATATCTGGAAATCTAAATTCTTACTCAAAATGAAAAATTCAAACATCCGTTTTTATTCAATTTAAATCCATATTTATTATTCTCATTTTTAAACTAATTATCAAAGAATTCTAATTTTTAAGAAATCTCACAAATATTCTTCTTTTTATCAACAAATTATTAAATCTCTAATTTTCGTCCAAAAATCACAAAATGACTCTTTTTAACAAACTAATAATTAATCCATTTTATTAAACCCTTTTTGTTGTAAATTAATAAATATCTAATTTATTCCAAAATCACATAATATCACTTATTTAATAAATAAATAAATAAATTCTAGATTTCATCTTAAAAACTCTAAATAATTCTATTTTTAATCAATTAATTTATTACTAACTAATTCTAATCAATTAATTAAATCTCGATTTTTTAAAAAAAATAAATTCAATCGTTAAAACACTAAACTGTATCGTTTTATAATATTATTTTATTAGTAATTTTACTAACGTGGGTCCCACCCGAACGGTCCCACCCGAACGGGTCCCACCCGAGTCTTTCCCCTTCCCCTGCGTTTTCTCACCAATTTCTCCCAATCTCTCTCTCTCTCTCTCTCTCTCTCTCTCTCTCTCTCTCTCTCTCTCATCTCTCTCTCTCGAATCTCTCTGTTCTCTATCCCTCTCTTCTCTCTCAACTTTCTCCCTCCCTCTAAATCTCTCTCCCGTCAAATCTCTCTCTCAAACTCTCCCTGCCCCTCTCTTCCTCCCAAATCTCTTCTCTCTTCTCGCCTACACCACCCCCGTTCTCCACCACGGCGACACCAACCTTATAACTCCGATTTCACCAACACAAATCCTCCTTCTCCGATTACAATCTCAAATAACATTTACAACCACCCAAAAAACATCACTCCCTCATCCTAAATCTCTCTCCGCTCCACCCCCCTTATTTCTCCTCGACGAAACAACACCCACCAACGGACCACAACACACGGCACACTCTCACCCTCGATTTCTCTCCCGGTCGAACCCATCTCCATGCCACACACACCACCACTGCAACGGTGGTGGTTGTTCCCTTCCCCCATTTACACTACACCAATTCTTCTCTCAACAAAACCCAAATACATGAATGGATTAAACAAGCTTAACAGCGAATTTAAAGAAAGGAAAATAGGAGTCAAACTACCTGTCTGAGTTGCTATGTTTGTGAATAAATGGTTCGAGTTTATGAGTATTAAAGCCGAATATTTTGGTTCTTGGTTCAAAGAGGCAGTGATTGTGTTTATACTGCGAATCTGCGATTATGAAAACAAGAATGGGTTTGTCAAAGTCCGGTTGTGGTTTTGTTTTGGTTCAAATATGCAAGACTTGCGTTCGTGTGTTTGTAAATATATGGGTAGAGGTTTTTGGTTAAACAAAAGAGGCAAAGATCTTGGGTGAAAAGAAAAGACAAAAGCTGGGTTAATTTGTGTGTTTTGTTCGGTATTTAAGCCGTGTGTTTTAGTTACAGAATGAAAGGAAAACAAGGGTGTGGTGTGTCTTTACTAGTGTTCTGTTTTAAAGAGACAAAGTATTGTAATATTGTAATAGAAAAACAAGTATGGGTGTGATTGTTTTGTGATTAACACGTTTTAAGAAATAAGAATGTGGTATCAAAATAATGACCTGAAAACAAGTTCCGTGTTTTGGGGAAATTATTGTTGTCCTCTTTTGAATTTAACCACCATTAATAGTATTTAATCCATTCCTTCCATGCCGGTCAATTAAAACGAGGCTCTAATTTCGCTTCCGAAAATAAATCGACTCAAAATAAAAAATCTAATTTTCCTAAATTTCCTAATTTTAACAAATACAAATAAATATAAATAAATAGATATAATATAATATTTGTTCACCTATAAATAAATAAAATCATAAAATCTCACAAAACGCACTAATTAAAACGAGACTCAAAAAAATTCGGCTAAAAATGTATTTCGAAAAATTTTGTGGTTATTACAAATATGTTCAATTGAAATTAAACATCTTTTAAATTGATTGAAAGAGACGATATTTTAGGTATTTATTAAATATTATTTAATATTACAATTATGTTTTTATATAATTATTATTTTCATTATTTTTTTAATTTTAATTTAATATAATTTAACATACTCATATTTATGGATTATACTAATAGATCCTTATTATAAACAACGTAAATGGATTTTTAATATATTTTATTAATAATTGAAAATATGGTATAGTATTTTTGGGTGTATATTAATGATTGTAAGATTAGTTTTAAATAAAAAGGTTAAATATTTTAATTAGAAAAAAAATATTAATGATTTGAAGATATGGTACGATTAATGTTTTTGTAAAAGGTAATATTTTCAACTAAAAGTAAATGTTAAAAATGGCAATGACTAATTACCATTAATTATATTATGTCATTATTTACTTTAATAATTAGGATAACCAAACCGAAAACCAAACCAACAAACTTTCAATCTTTCGGCTTTAATATAATTGTATAGATAGATAAGCAAAATTTAATGATCATATATAAGTTGCCCGTGATATTTTTAGAAAATGACGAATTTTAGTTTAAAAAATATAGAAAATATGATGTGTTTTAACTAAAAAAGGTAATATAATCATCCGTGATATTATTGAAAAGAATAGGTTTTAGTTAGAGAAAATAGAAAAGATATGCGAAAGTTAATTGGTTAGGTATCAGTAATTATAAGATTACTATTTAATTTTATTAAATAGAATTATCCGTAGTGTTTCTAAAAAATGAGAAATTTTAGTTAGATAAAATATTGAGGAAAATGTGTTTTACCTGAAAAAGTAAAATCAATTATTTATTAAAAATATAGAAAAGGTAACATGTTTTCATGAAAATGGAAATTGATTAGTTAATATTGGTAACCAGAATATTAATATTTAATTTAATAATTATGATTACCGTACAAAAAACCAAACCGACAAACTTTCAGTGTTTCAGCTTTAATTGTGATGCACGGATTTTCTTTAGTATCATATGTTTTTATAATTTCAATTGATTTTTTTAAGAAATAAATTTTGTAGACTAAATTTTTTAACGATATGATTTGATAATAATTATATATATGTTGTTGGTGATATTTAAAGAGAAATTTTAGTTAGAAAATATAGAAAATATGTTACGTTTTAGTTGAAAAAGTTAACTTGTTAATTATTAGTAATTATATTATTATTATTTTATTCTATTAAATAGAATTGGCTGCGATATAACTGGTAAAAAAATTTTGTTAGAGAAAATATGAAATGTAGCATATTTTAGTTGAAAAAGGTAATTGATTAGTTAATAGTAATTATAATATAATTACTTTATTTTAATAAATAGAATTGCCCTTAATGCTTTTAGAAAAAGGGAAATTTTAGTTAGGTATAATATAAAAGATATTGTGTTATACTTAAAAAAAGAAATTGATTAGTTATTAAAAAAATTGAAAAGGTAACATGTTTTACCTGAAAACAGGAAATTGATAAATTATTAGGAAATATTTTATCTATATTTAAGTATAATCTAGCTTAAAACCCGTGCGATACACAGATTTTTTTTAATATTATATAAATATTTTTCAATCAAGTGTTAAAGGTAAAGGCATTCTGGCAGAGGGTGATAAGATTCAATATGGGGTGGAAGGGGTTAAGTCGGAGGTGGTGGAGGCCTCTACATCAAGCCGTGTTCAGGGTGCCTCTCCTGATATCATTGTTTTAGGTTAAAGAGTATGTTTCATTCTCTTTGTTTGCAGTGGTCCTTTTTTCTAAGGATCTAGAAGTAGAGTCAGAAGTCGAGTATGTAGTTGTTCTGTAGGTCTAGTCCTTGTGTTCTCCTCAGTGGTCGTGGTCGTGGTTTTATTTCTAGTTCTATGATGTAAGTGCCGTTTGGCTTTTTCATTTTTTAATGCTATGTTTATGCTTATCAAAAAAAAATTAAATTATTATTTTTTAAAACATGAATTTTGGAGGCTTAAATTTTTATATGAGATGATTTGATAATAATTATATAAATGTTATCCGTGATATTTCTAGAAAATGAGAATTTTAGTTAGAAAATATAGAAAAGATGATTTGTTTTAGTTGAAAAAGGTAATCGGTTAATTGTTTTTTTTACAATTGTATTTAGTAATGAAAGAATGCCCTAAATACCCAAAAAATGGATACCCACTTACCAAAATACCCAATTCTGAAAATACCGACCTCTGTACCCACGGGATACGCCACTCCCGTGGGCGTGTCCACTGCTACAGTGCATCGCCAGAAAACGTCTTCTTCTTTCTTCTTGTCATCACCGGCGACTTCGACGATTCCGTTCTCACCATTTGATCTCTCTCTCCAGCAACTTATCGAACCACTATAGCATGTTAAAATGATCGCAATCTCTTGAACTTCATCCTACACGTCTTCGTTTTAGTCCTCCGGCACCGCAGGTGCTTAACCAAGCTCGTCGGAGTTTTCGATCCGTTGAAATCGATTTTTTAGGCGTTTGCAATCCGGTAATTTAAGTGTTATGAAATTAGTATCAGTGTGTAGATAATCGAACCACGGTTCTAACGGTATATGGTACGTCAATGGAATGTTAGGGATGTGGACGAACGAAGCATTAGAAAAATGTAGCCGGAATCGCCATTGCTGTCGCCAGTCGGGAGCTCTGTGATGACGTAAGATACGCATCTTGAAGATGCGTATCTACTGTTACGCCACATCAGAAGGCGTATCTCAAGGTGTTGTCAGAAGGCCCATTTGCTGTTACTCCTTATCAAACGGCGTATGTAGCCCTGTTACTCCTTTTCGCTAGGCGTATCCAATGGTTACTCCTTTTGTCTGGGCGTATCCACCGGTTACTCCTCTGTCATGGGAGTATCCCGTGGGTAATTTGGGCGGTACTTACAGATTCTGGGCATTTTGGTGAGAGAAAGCTGATTTTTGGGTATATAGGGCAATCACCCTTTAGTAATCGGGTAATTGTTAGTAATTATAAAATTATTATTTTATTTTATTAAATAGAATGCCCGTGATATTATTGGAAAAAGAGAGAATTTAGTTAGAGAAAATTAAAAAGGAAATATGTTCTAGGTGAAAAAGGAAATTGATTAGTTTATAGTAATTATAATTTAAGTTATTTTAATAAATACAATTACTCGTAATATTTTTAGAAAAGGAGAAATTAATATTGTCCGTGATATTTCTATTAAAAGAAAGATTTTAGTTAGAAAATATAGAAAGATTATACGTTTTAGCTGAAAAAGGTAATCGGTTAATTATTAATATTATAATATTATTAGTTTATTGTATTAAATAGAATCGCCCGTGATATAATTGGAAAAAGAGAGATTTTAATTAGAGAAAATAGAAAGGTAACATGAAAATTAAAAAGTTGACATGATTTATGTGAAAAATGTAATTGATTAGTTTATAGTGATCATAATTTAATTATGTTATTTTACTAAATAAAATTGCTCATAGTGTTTTAGAAAATGAGAAATTAATGTTGCCCGTGATATTTCTAGAAAAAAAAAGAAGGAATTCAATTAGAAAAAATAAAAAAGTTGATACGTTTTAGCTGAAATGGTAATCGGTTAATTATTAGTATAAAAATATTATTATTTAATTTTTATTAAATAGAAACGCCCGTGATATAATTGGGAAAAAAGAGGTTTTAGTAAGAGAAAAGGAAATAGCTAACGTGTTTTGGTTGAGAAAGGTAACCGTCCTCTATGATATAATTGGAAAAATAGAGATTTTAGTTAGAGAAAAGAGAAAAGGTAACATGTTTTGGCTGAAAAAGGTAATTGATTAGTTAATAGTAATTATAATATAATTATGTTATTTTATTAAACAAAATTGCTCGTATTGTTTTTAAAAATGGAGAAATTTTAGTTAGATAAAATGTAAAAAATATTATATTTTACCTGAAAAAGGAAATGTATTTTACCTGAAAAAGGAAATTATTTAGTTATTGAAAAATAGAAAAGATAATATATTTATAAAGGAGAAATTTTAGTTAGATAAAATGTAAAAAATATTGTATTTTACCTAAAAAAGAAAATTATTTAGTTATTGGAAAATAGAAAAGGTAATATGTTTAACCTGAAAAAGGAAACTGATTAATAAAGGAGAAATTTTAGTTAAATAAAATATAAAAGATATTGTATTTTACCTGAAAAATGAAATTATTTAGTTATTGAAAAATAGAAAAGATAATAAGTTTAAACTGAAAAAGAAAATTTTTACCTGAAAAAGGAAATTATTTAGTTATTGAAAAATAGATTAGTTAGTAGGATGATTTTATTTGTAATTGAGTAAGGGTAAATAAGTTACCGTACTGACTGACGGATCGACCGATCAACCAAACTTTTAATGTTTTGGCTTTTATATAAGACAAAATGACAGTTTGTAACCCGTATGTATATGGGTTTTGTCAAATTGGTCAAGATTTACGTTTTTTAGCACTTTGCAACCTCTATCTTCAAATCTCGCTTCATATTACAACCCCTCCCGTCTAATTGACCTATTTTACAAGCAAAAATGAGTCAAAAACCTCTATACATAAGGGGTACAAATTGTCATTTTTGAAGATAGGGGTTGTAATATGAAGCGAGATTTGAAGATAGGGGTTGCAAAATGCTAAAAAACGTAAATCTGGACCAATTTGATAAAATCCATATACATAGGGGTCACAAACTATCATTTTGTCTTTATATAATAGTATAGATTGTACTTCAACAATTCCAAAACCCTTCTATGACCAAGAAAACACACTAACCAACAAATATATGTGTAACTGTGATGCAAAACGCAGTTTTCTCATTTATGGTATGACTTTGAGGTGTATGCATAATTCTTTTTGTTATATGACTGAAAAAGTGCTGCTTCACTAGCTTTTGCACTATCCAAGCTGAACATACAAACTTTTTTTTTTTTATTCTCTTCCTTCTAAAGAAAGAGTCTTGCTTGTCAAACTTCTACATATTAAGATTTTAATTTGGTACCTTTATCCCCTCATGGAAAGGGATCAAGACAATCTGATATGGAACTTGTGGGCAACATGCATTTGGTATGACCATCAATTGAAATTGGGCTCTTTCTTACAAAGCTAAATGTGTCCCAATATGGGCTAATTTATTTTTTTTTAATTGTATCTGTTTTACTAATTTTATTCTTGGGTAGTTTAGTGTAACGACAAGTACTTTAGAAAAAAATGTTAAGCTTAAGAGCAATTTTCTTATGCCTGTTATTTCATCTTCCCCTTTCATAAATAGAACTTAGTAAAGTTTCAAAATATATAAACACTCAACAGGGTACTCTTCATGATGGTAGAGTTGTTGCTGTTAAGCAACTTTCTGTTGCATCACATCAAGGAAAGAGTCAGTTTATTGCAGAGATTGCAACAATATCTGCTGTGCAGCATCGTAACCTTGTGAAATTATATGGATGCTGCATTGAGGGAGCAAATAGGCTGCTTGTCTATGAGTATCTTCAAAACAAGAGTCTTGATCAAGCGTTATTTGGTAATGCTTCACAGCTCTTACTAATATTAATGGATGAATCCAGAAAAAAAATACTAAATATTCATGTGATGAAACAGGTAACCGAACTTTGTTTCTTGACTGGTCAACTCGTTATGAAATATGCCTTGGGGTGGCACGTGGCCTTGCATATCTTCACGAGGAATCACGAGTACGAATTGTACACAGAGATGTGAAAGCAAGCAATATTTTGCTTGATTCTAATCTTGATCCCAAAATTTCGGACTTCGGCTTGGCTAAACTTTATGATGATAAAATGACTCACATGAGTACTCGTGTTGCAGGAACATTGTATGATTTCAACTGTTGTACATGTCTAAAAGCATATGTTATGTTTTTCGATGTTCTTTTTTCTGTATGAAGTAGTAAGTCATAAGATTTTTCTTTTTACTGCAGTGGATATCTTGCACCAGAATATGCCATGCGTGGATATCTTACTGAAAAAGCTGATGTGTTTGGGTACGGTGTAGTAGCTCTTGAAGTTGTAAGTGGAAGGCCCAATTCCGGCACTACCTTGGAAGATGATAAAATTTATCTTCTTGAATTGGTATATTCAATTTCTTCACTCCTCTCTTGCTCTTAGGACACAGGACTAACTTTTAATATGTTTTAACCGTCGGGATTTTTGACTGAGGCCTAGTTATTATGCATGTGCTTCTGAACTCCAGCTTTGAGACCTGAGAGGGTATCGCTAAATGTGTGGTATACCTTTTTGTGGTTCAGTGATGAATTAGTTTTATTCGAGATCCTTAACATTTCATCTGTACCATCACTTTAGTTTCTGCTAGCACAAACGTCTGCAAAGTATTTGAATGCCTAATAGCCATGATTATTATAACTCCTCCAAGTTTCCTAGTAGACTAAAATTTACTAAATTAAGTATTTAACGAAAATTACATATTAAGGTGTAGTAACAAACTTTTCTCAAACTATGATTCTTGCAGCAAATTGTAACAGTTCACCTATTTTCAGGCTTGGCAGTTGTATGAGAGTAACCATGGAATTGAGCTTGTTGACCCGAGTTTGTCTACATTCAACGAAATCGAAGTTAAAAGGCTAATAGACGTGGCTCTCTTGTGCACGCAAACATCACCAAATTTAAGACCTCCAATGTCTCGTGTTGTGGCAATGTTATCTGGAGATATCGAAGTAACCACTGTCACAACAAAGCCTGGCTACCTTTCGGACTGGAAATTTGAGGATTTAACAACTTTTATGAGTATTGATACTTCGACATCAAATACTGATCAGAATACTGAATTCAGCTCATCTGCTGCAGGTACAAGCCAGCTAACTGATCCAAATTACACCCCAGTAAATGTCTCTGCCTCTTCTGCTTTATTGGAACAAAGATAAATACATGCACTTGAATGAATTCGAGCTTGTACTGTATATGTAAATTGTGATATTGTTAATCAAGTTTTAAATGTTTTGCTAATTCTCTAATTCACTTAGCTGTACTGTAAACAAAAACACATTGAAAATCATATAATGGGTCATCATCACTAGGTTCTATTTTAGACTGTTGTATTCTTGAAATTTTCTTGTTTCTTCGTGACAATTTTCTGTACAAAAAGGAAAAAAAGTGGTAAGTCTATGCTCCCACCGAATCACCGATACAACTTTTTAAAGTGTACTCGAATGTTTTAAAATAATCTTTTTTTAAACTGAAATTCAAAGTTTTTTAATAAATCAGAGAAACAGTAATGACAAAAAATGTTGAATCAAATTTTCCTGAGAACTTATTTCAAATAATAAGCGTTTATACACTCAAATCAATTAAATATTTAAGTTAACAAACATCAATATATAGTTTTCTCTCCATTTCTGTGAGAGTTTTGTTTTCTCTTCGACCTGGTGAACAAGGTTCGTGAGAGTTTTACTATGGCACGTTATCAATTAAATATTGAGGAGGAGGAAAATGAGAATTTCACGTTTGAGGACGATGTCGAAGAACAGGTGAACAAGTACGAGCTGTGTCTAGTGGGAAGGTTTTCAACGGAGAAAAACATTAACACTAGGGCTATGATGTCTAAATTGGCGGATGTTTGGAAGCCTACTATGGGAATTAATATCAAGGAAATCGATCCTGGAATATTCTTATTTCAGTTCTATCACAGAGAAGATATGTTGTGGGTTTGCAATGGAGGCCCCTGGTCTTTCGACAATGCAATGCTTATTATAAGTAGAATTCCTTCTGGAGAAGAACCGTTGAAAGTCCCATTATGGTTCGTAGAAATCTGGATTCAGATCCATGACCTTCCAACAGGATTTATGTCTGAAGATGTTGGGAAACAACTGGGTGATTTCTTTGGTGAGTTTGTGTCGTATGATACTAAAAACAACTCTAGTATATGGATGGAGTATATGAGGGTGAAGATCAGACTTGATGTACGAAAACCTTTGAAAAGAAGGAAGAAGATCAAGAGAAAGAATGGTACAGAGTTTACATTGACGTGCAAATATGAACGGTTGGGTGAATTCTGTTTTGCTTGTGGTTTGCTATCTCATACATAACGCTTCTGCAGAAGGAATCTTGATAGAAGAGGTGATGATAGTGCTAAAGAGTGGGGTACGTGGTTGCGAGCGCCGCCGAGGAGGGTGGTCAATCAAGGGAGGAGCAAATGGTTTAGGGATGAGGATGATGCTGACTGGGAGGCGAAAATTGGGCGGAACAATAACTGCCCACCTTTCACGGGAGAAAATTATGGTGATATGGGTAAGAGCATAACTGTGGTGCATGATTCTAGGAAGGGTGATAACAACATTATCGGTAAAGCTGATTTGGCGGAAGTAATGGGCGGGACATCTTCGAATCTTAGAATTCAAATAAGGGCTCGGGTTCTGGGCTGGAGAACGAGGAAGAGATTGGGCTTAATTGGGAAGATAGGAAAATAAGGAGAAGTGGGCCTGAGACGAAAATAACAATGGACACAGATGACACATTGTTGGGTTCAGGAGTGAATAAGGAAGCAAACTTACAAATAGACACTGTACTTTCTAGTTCGGATTGTTCAATATCTGCAAACACTGTTTTGGCTACGCTTGCTCCGCAAGCTAGCCGTCCATTATGAATCTTATGGGATGGAACTGTCGAGGGTTGGGGAACCTTCGCACAGTTCGAGTTCTTGGAGACTTGGTTAGGTCTCTTTCACCCACTTTTTTATTTTTATCTGAAACTTTAGTTAACAGTGATACTATAGCTGATCTGTGTAACAAGTATGGCTACTCAGAGTATTTTGCAGTGGATAAAGTTGGTCGAAGCGGGGGTTTAGCTGTCATGTGGAAACAAACTGTTGTGTGTAAGGTGGTGGATTCGTCCTGTAATCACATTGATGTGGTTTTTCTTGAGAAGAACACACCTGCTTGGAGGTTAACATGTTTCTACGGTTTTCCGGAGAGAACTAGAAGGCAAGAGTCTTGGGATTTGCTTAGGGAGTTGGCGACAAGAGATACGATTCCTTGGTGTGTTTATGGAGATTTTAACGATATGTTATATTCGATTGATAAGAAGGGGGAGCATCCTCATCCACAATCTCTGATGGATGGGTTTCGTCTAGCTATTGAAGAGTGTAGACTGGTGGAGTTAGATCTTACTGGAGGTGAGTTCACTTGGGAAAAAAGCAAAGGAAAACCTAGCTGGGTTCGTGAAAGACTAGACAGAGCTTTTGCAACGGATGGTTGGTGGCAGAAATTTCCGTTATGCACTCTTAAAGTTCACCATGCTACTGTTTCAGACCATGAGCCGATTCAGGTGAAGTTGTTTGACACAACTATATCGAGGAAACAGTTCAGGTTTCGTTTTGAAAATTCTTGGTTGAAGGAATCATCGTTTAAGGAGGAAGTCTCAGAGTATTGGAAAACAATTCCAGTAATGAATATTCTTCCTAAACTCATTTCAGTGTCTTCATTCATGTCAAAATGGGGTAGAAAGTTCTTTCACAAGTTCAGAGATAAGGTGAAAAATCAGAAAGAGGTTATTAGCAAGCTGATAAATCGAGAAGATGATGAAGGAATTGCAGCTTATTTTGAGGAAAGGGAGAGACTAAATGAGCTCTTATTGCATGAAGAAGTCTATTGGAAGCAGCGTGCGAAAATATTCTGGTTGAAAGAGGGGGACACAAATTCGAGGTTCTTTCATGCTCAAGCTTCGAAGAGGAAGAAAGCGAATAATATTGCTTATCTGGTAAACGAAGATGGTGAAAAGATTGACACGTTGGACCAGATGGGTGAGTTGACTAAGGAATATTTCGAAGGGATTTTTAAAGCTGATAACACAGGATTTGAACCAGATGCTAGCTCAGAACCAAGTGTTATTACTGATGATCAGAACAGAATGCTTACAGCAGGTTTAACGTTTGAAGAATTCACATGTGCATTGAAGCAGATGCACCCAGACAAGGCATCTGGGCCGGATGGTTATAGTCCAGCATTCTTCCAACACTTCTGGGAATTAATAGGAAAGGAAATATTTCATAGTTGTAAACAATCGCTTGAGGAGAAGATGTTCCCAGCTGAGCTTAACAATACCAACCTGGTATTGATTCCGAAGAAAGAAAACGTGAAAAAGCTAACAGATGTGAGACCAATAGCCCTGTGCAATGTGTTTTATAAGATCCTGGCAAAGGTGTTAGCAAACAGATTGAAAAATGTGCTTCCAGCCTCTATATCAGAAAACCAGTCTGCTTTTGTTCCTGGGAGGAGCATTACTGATAACGTCCTCATAGCATTTGAATTAATTCACTACATGAAGAGAAAGAAAGGTGGTCAAGATGGAGAGGTGGCGTTGAAACTGGATATAAGTAAGGCCTACGATAGGGTCAGTTGGAGTTACTTATGGCATAGATTGAGAACAATGGGTTTCAATGAGCAATGGGTGAAATGGATGCAGCTTTGTGTGACTACAGTACAGTACATGGTTTGCTTAAATGGGTCGTATGTGGGACCTATCACTCCGAGTAGAGGGTTAAGACAAGGGGACCCCCTTTCTCCCTATCTCTTTTTAATGTGCGTAGAGGGTTTATCTCACTCTCTTAACACTGCAGCAAGGAATGGAGATATTCAAGGGTGTCGCATCAGTAGTGGAGCTCCTGCAATTACTCACCTACTCTTTGCCGACGACAGTTTTTTGTTTTTTAAAGCAACGAGTAATGAAGCTTAACATGTGAAGAGTTTGCTTAATTCATATGAACAACAGTCAGGCCAAGCTGTTAACTTCCAAAAGTCTGGTATATTTTTCAGTTCGAATGTGAGGAGGGATAAGCAAAGGGACATCACCAACATTCTGGGTGTGAGTAATGATCTGCGAGAAAGCAAATATCTATGGCTACCATCCTTAGTTGGAAGATTGAGAAAGAAGGTTTTTAGCTTCGTGAAAGAAAGGGTGTGGAAAAGAATTCAAGGTTGGAGTAACAGTAAGATATCAAGAGCTGGTAAGTCGATTATGATTAAAAACGTAGCACAATCCATCCCTTCGTACTGTATGTCCTGTTTTTTAATCCCCAAAACTCTTTCAAACGAGATAGAGAAGATGCTCAATGGGTATTGGTGGAAATCTGGGAAAGGCAACTGCAAAGGTATACGATGGCAGGCTTGGGATAAAATGTGTATGACCAAAAATAAAGGAGGTTTGGGATTCAGAAGCTTGCACGGTTTCAATGTGGCATTGATTGATAAGCACATATGGCATTTCTTAAGTAATCCAGGATCTTTAGTTGCTAGACTGTTCAAAGCAAGATACTATCCTAACAATCATCTTCTGAAAGCTCAAAAAGGGAATGAGGCGAGTTTTATTTGGACATGAATATGTGAAGCGAAGGAGGAACTCTGTAAGGGTTTTAAATGGGTGTTGGGGGATGGGCGAAGCATAAATATCTTCTCAGATCAGTGGCTGAGAGGGAAGAATGACTTCAGGGTGGAGAATCATCATGTGAACAGCAGCAGGCGTGATAAAGTTTGTGAGTATTTCCGTCCAAACATCAAGCAATGGGACGTGACAAAAATTGGGCAAACTTTTCATGAGGTTGATGTTCAATGTATCTTAAATACAAGAGTACCACAGAATCAGGTCCAAGATAGAGTTGCATGGCTACACACGGTGGATGGGAAGTATACGGCCAAATCTGGTTACCATTTCTGGTATGAAAATCATCACAGTCAGGAGTTGCAGAACGTCTCACAAGGATGGAGTAGATTGTGGAAAATTCCAGTGCCTCATAAGATGAAATTTTTCTTGTGGAGAGTTTGCAAGAATACTATACCAGTAAGAAATCTGTTACGAGGTAAAGGGGTTCAAACAACGATCATATGTCCTATGTGCACTACAGATGTTGAGCATTTACGACACATTTTTCTGGATTGTGTTTTTGCTAGGAATTGTTGGTCGTACACTGGTGGAGAATATGATACTTCTGAATTGGAGTTGTTGTCACAATGGGTGTTGGAGAGGCTTAGCATGGAACCAGTAGATAAGTTAGTAACTCTAACAAGAACTCTTTGGGGTATATGGTTTGCCAGAAATAAGCGAGTTTGGGAGGGGAACCAGATGACACCGAAATTAGCAATGGACATAAGTGCAAAAATGGTTTCTGACTGGCAGGAAGCACAGCAAAAGAATCAGAGCTGTTCTAGGGGAATTACCGGTGGAAATCACAGAAGACAAGCTAAGTGGCAACCACCAGAGGTTGGGTGGTATAAGGTGAATGTGGATGCTGCTGTTTATGAAGGTTGCTCGTCATTCAGATTTGGCATGGTTCTCAGAAATGACAAGGGAGAGTTTATTGTTGGGATGAACAAATGTGTAGAGGGGGGTGCTTCAATTCTGGAGGCGGAGGCAGTGGGTGTTTATGAGGCTCTGCGTTGGGTCGTTGATATGGGCATCGAAAACGTTATGGTTGAATGTGACTCGCTAAGTGTGGTGAATGCGGTACTCAAGAGGACGGCTTATATGTCTGAAGTTGGGAATACGTTTGAAGGTTGTACGACTATCCTACAACAAAGAACGGATTTGAATGTTCAACATGTTCGGAGGCAAGCAAATAGTGTAGCTCATAGTATAGCTAAACTACCTTGTTTGTTAGGGACTGTGAACTCTTTTACATCTCCTCCTTCCTGTGTGTTGGAGTATGTTTTGATTGATTCTTCTTTTGATTAATGAAATATTTCTGTTTCAGAAAAAAAAAAAAAATAATAAGCGTTTATATTTTATTGTCCCAAATCCTAAATTCGGTTTTCTATTTTAAAAATAAATGCTCTTTTATAAAGTATATATACATATTTATTTAAAAAAATTGAATCAAATTTAGGTTTGTATAATTGTATTTAATATTTTTTGACATAAATCATGAACACAAAACAAAAAAAAAAATAGTATTTTTTATTATTTGTAGATTTTTAATAGTTTACCTGTGTTTTAACTGAGTTGATCAACTATCAATCTAAGAGGCCGTTTGGCTGCAACTGCTTTAAGGAGTTTTGGGCTTTAAGGAGAAAGAGAGGTGTTTGTCTCCTTCGGATTTAAGCTGGTTTTAAGTTAAAAAATTGCTTTAAGCCATAAGTTCCATTTAGGTACTTTTGACTTATGACTTATGGATTTTTTTTTATTTTTTTTTCACAATTCTTGTAAAGCTTAAATATCATGAATTTAAATTTTTTTAAAGTCAAATTTCACTTTAAGCCAAAATTATTAAACCCCCTTTAACTCCCTTTTAACTTTAAGTAAAATTACCCAAACACTTTCATTCAACTTAAAGTAAACAACTTTACTTTCTCCTTTAAGTTAAAAATACCCTCATTAAGTCAAAAGTAACTTATTTTAAGAAATACCTAAATTTATTGTCGTGTCGGGTGATCAGATCTGCAGTAATTGTTGAATTTTCTTTTTGTACGTTTTTTTAAGTCTTATTTCAAGTCTTTGTTTAATGGGTCAAGCCTCCAGTCACTTAAAGGCCATGCTAATGCTTAATAGTGCAGCAGCCAGCAGATATTGACATGTTTTTTGTTATAATTATTTATAGGTTTAAAATTAGTTTGATGCATGTATAAAACGAGAGGGTAGGGTAGCATTTAAATTGGATTTCAATAAATAATAAAAAAGACACAATATAATTGTACATTCTCAAGGACGAACGAATTCACAAACATATTAGTAGTAATTTTATACTCCATCCGTCTCAAAAAACCTTTCTCGTTTTGACTTTTGAACACTGTTCATTGTAAGTGGTTGACTACTAATTTACACATAATTTATAAAATAAAATATAGTCATGAGTGATTTTGTTTGATTCGTATTTGTGAGTACTTTAATACAGTGAAATTTTTATATTTAAAACTAATACGAAATTAAAAATATTAACGATGAAAAGTATGCATTGACATACGTGTCCACTAGTAAACAGAAAAAGTATTTTGAGACAGTGGGAGAGGGAGTATCTAGTTCTTTGTCCTATGCACTACTAATCTATTTTAATTTACATCATTAGTACCTTCGTTTTGTCAAATTGTTAACATTTTCATTTTTATAATCTTATATTCAATTGTAACATTATACAAAATAATAAGTTTTTATTAACATTTTTCTTTTTAAGTATTTCATCCAATTATTAACATTTTTCTTTTTAAGATGTTCCATTATTTTACCTACTTTTTTTACTTTTTAAAATCTGTATCACATTCAAATTTTAACAATTGGACGAGAGGAAAGAGTACTTTCTCCCTCTGAGTGAGTGAGGGGTTGTTTGGTTTTAATTATTGTATACATATTTTCTCCTCAGAAATAAAATACTAGGAACCCTTAACCGTTTCCCTTTGTTGGGGAACCACTAGTCATCCCTAACTTTTTTTTAATTACTAATAAAATCATTTTCCTCCATTTCTCCTTATTTGTCACTCCCTCATTTCTAGTTAGTTTCAAATATTATATTATAATAATGACAAAAAATGAATATAGGAAATGTTGTTGGGGTTGAGGTACAAAACAAAGTTCCTAAACCACTAACAACCATTATTTTATTATATTTTTAGCAATCAACTAGGGAGCTATTGGACTTGCTCCAAACATGATATAATTATTAGTAGTTTGATTCAATGATTGAACCGCTAAAATAATAGTGACCGTAAGATATTTAGTAAATAGATTATTATTAATACAAATATAATTAATACCTTATAAAAAATTATATAACAAATTATTAGGTTAATTGATCACTTCTTTTACATACAAGGTGTGGAGAGAGTTCAATTATTTCTTTTGAATAATTAATACCTTACAAATAAGTATTCTTTAGGATCGAGTTCGAGATTGGGACTATTTAAACAGTTTAATCTCTTGAATTTAATATTTAAATTTGATTTAAATGTTAAAAATGTGTACGTATAAAATTCTCTTTATCTAATAATATCTTAGACTAGGAAATATTATTACCGAACATTGAGCATGACACATTTTTGTGTAGAATTAATAAGCAAAGGCCATCAAAAATGTCAGCTCCAAAATAAAATACTATATATACTGACAAATAGTAAATCACCAGGTAACAAGTGATCGGTAACTAAGGTGTCCTTTGGCAATTGATAAACTTGTTCATAGCCGACTATATTTTAATAATCAAGTTGAGATTTGGGTTATCAACTAACCTGTTAATTTATACTGTAATTATCTTCAGAAAGATTAGTGATTAATTTTTTACCACTTGTCTAGTTCATGTAATTGTCCCGCTGACCGGTGTTTTGGATCATTTTAATATTTTACATGGTCCAATTAAGTAAGTAATAGCTGGCCAATGAGTTCTAGTTTATCTGACATGATCTTACTTTTTATTTCAAAAACAAAAGGCTTATGTGACATGATCTTGTCTTATGTTTCATAAGATCAAAAGTTCGATTCCTCTCCAAAGGGACTTATCTCGTTGAGGATGGTGGTGCTTGAATCAATGCAAGGTATTTGTAAGAACGGTGCTTGAATCGATGCAAGGTATTTGTAAGGGCTAAACATGCTGATTCATCACGTGGAATCGTTGGTTCGCTACATAAAGACAATGACAATTTTATACTAAAAAAAAAATAATAGCTCGTTTGGTAAATTAAAAAAAAACTTTGACTAAATTTTAATAGTATAATTATTAATTTGAGTTAGTTATTATTCGAATAGTGTTATAATTGTGTAATTTGTTAGTCATTAGAAAATTAAAAGTAAAATTTATAAATTGAACAAAAAATTGACATGGTTTTTGTTTTTGTATAACTAGCGAAATATTGATAAGAAGGGCCAGGCCCAAAAATACAGATTAATACAAGCAAACTTCCCATCTCAAAAACTAAAACTCAAAGCCCAGCCCATGACAAACCCGCCCACTTAGACAACACAACAACAGGCAGTCAGCAGAATGTCATTCCCCTCCAACTGAAATTTGTTTGTTTTTTTTTTTTTTGACAAACAACTGAAATTTGTTTTAATATGATATAATAAATTGCTTTTCCTTCCCTCCAAAAGGTTTAATCAATTCATTATGAAAATTTGTCATCTTATCCTGTAAAAGAATTTTTTGATTAGTTCAATTTCCAAAAATGAGTGCACATAGAATTAAATATCCAAAACATCACCGACAACCAAATTAAGAGAATACGAGGATAGCAGTAAGAGGTTTTAGGAGGATCTTATATTATATTATAACAGTTATTTTTTGTTGCAAATCATTCATTCCAAAATACATGGTGTACATTGCTTTTATTTATATCTTTGCGTAGTTGAAATTCTTATAGATTTCTGAATTCTGATGCCTTGCACGATGTCTATAGGGGACTGAGCATTAATTCACTATCAAGGACGCTTCCGAAAGAACTTGGGAATCTTACTGACATGAGAGTATTGTATGGTTTTGTTCATTTTAACAGTATTAAAAAATTAATATTTAGCAATGTACTTACCTTAAAGCTGTTTAGACTGAGTTCACTTCACTTCTTGTACTACGCATTTCCATGTCATTCTTTTTCAATCATGATGGGGTTGAGTTGACACAGTGGTTAAGTGCCCAATCCATGAACCGAGAGGTCATGGGTTCGACTCCTGTCGGGGGTGAAAAAAAACCGGAAACAGCCTCTCTACCCTTGGGTAGAGGCATGGCTGCGTACAACCTACCCCCCAGACCCTGCTCATGCGGGATATACTGAGTACGTTGAGTTGAGTTCTTTTTCAATCATGATATATGATAAATTTCTTAGTGCTTCATGCATTAATTTAAGTAAGCTTCTGTGAAATGTTGGCTATTTAAAAGAATCAGAGTATCTAGATCGACCGAGTAATTCTAGTATCATCAATGATCATTTGTGTTGTTTTTATAAAACAGGCTTCCCATTTCTTTTGGTATTCTAATCCTAGTTCTTACATAATGAACTTTATTTATCTCCAAAGGTAGGAAGAACAAATAACATGTACCTAATAGCCTTATCTTATTGCAAAAACATAGTGTAGGGACTTAGGAAGTGGGTGCATGTTTCCGAAATTTTTTTTGGAATAAGATGTTTCTCTTCGTCCGGGAATTGTAGCAGTGTTTTCTGAGAATTTTTTTGGAATAATATGTTTGGAGAAAATTGAAAGGGTGCAAATCTCCTTAGTATGGACAAGAAAAATATAATGATCACTGTCTGTTTACGCTATTATGAGCTTATTGTAGATTAAAATCCCCCTCTTCGAAGTCTTCCCTTTCTACAGAATGCTGTACTTAATTAAATCGGTGGTTCACTGAACTAGGACTGAGCAAAAAATCGAAAAAATTCGAAATTGAAATTGTTAAAAACCGTTAAAAACCGAATCGTATAGAACTGATCCGAAACCGAAACTGAAAAATTAAAAATCGAAATCGAATCCGATTATGCGATTTCGGTTTCTTGTTGGAACCGATCCGAAAAAATCCGAAACCAATACGATTAAAATAAATGAATAAATAAATAAATTATATATACATATATATGTAATTAATAAATACACATATTTTTTGAAATATAATCGCTAAAAATTAGAAATTGGTGGTTGGGCTCTATCTTTACAATTTGGACCAACAACCCAGTTAAATTAAGATCTAATATGTACGTTCTTTAATTTGGGGTCGGAGCTATTACAGGATGAAATATGAGTGGTTGTTGTGACAATTATTTTAAGTCAAGAATGTAGATTTAAATTCGTTTGAGACTTGTGATAGTTTATATTTTGGTTTTTTATTCCTGATAACCATAATATGATTTAAAATTGAGTGCTTATGCAGGGGAATAGCCATGGTCTGTATTGCTTTCACTAAACAAAAACAAGTACATCAAAACCAAACACAAATGACCAGAATTTAGGGGCTGTTTGTTTAAACTTATTTGGAGGAACTTATGGCTTATAAGTTCATAAGTCCTTATGGGAGGGGTTTGCCAAAATAAGTTTTAGCTAAACTTATAACTTATAAGTTCATAAGTTGAATGTTAAGAATCCTTGTGCCTGTTTGTCATTTCATTTGGTAGGAAACTTATGGCTTATAAGGCCATAAGTCCTTATGGGGGTGTTTATCAAAATAAGTTTTAGCTAAATATGACTTATAAGTTCATAAGTTGAATGTTAGGAATTCTTAACTTTAAACTTATAACTTATAACTTATTCTCGATATACGTAATATATAATATCCTTCAAATCTTCAAAATCATATATTTCTCGATCCATTTATTAGAAAATTGATATGTATATATCAAATTTCCCTATTCATCGAGATCTATCCATTGATATCCATTGTTATATATAAAAAAAAATAAATATTTTGAAAATTATAAAAAAAAGTTAACTTATAAGTTCTGATTTACCCAAACAATCTACTGATTATAAGTTCTGATTTACCAAACACTCTAATCTCTACTTTACTTATCACTTACTCCCTCCCTCCAAATTGTTTGATACTCTTTGACTTTCACGGAGATTAAGAAAATGTAGTAGAAAAAGAGTAAAGTTAGTTGAAAAATGGATAAAGTGGTGGGACCTATTAATATTTAATAATAGATTTGAGATAGTGGAGGAAGGTAGTGGGTGTAATAGTGTAAAAAAAAGTACAAAATGAAGAAGTAGTGGGTGTAATAGTGAAAAGTAGTGTTCAAAATTAGTAAGTATAGTAGGTTCATTAGTTTTGGGACGTCCCAAAAAGGAAAGTGTGTCAATCTTTTTGGGACGGAGGGAGTATATGACATAAGTGCTTATAAGTCATAAGCTACTCATTTTAAGGTAAGCCAAACGGCCCCCTTAACTTTCAACTTATAACTTATTCTCGATATATGCAATATATAGGGCCTGTTTGGCTTTTCATTTTATAAATAACTTATGACTTATAAGACCATAAGTCCTTATGGGGGTGTTTGCCAAAGTGCCTGTTTGGCATTTCATTTGGTAGAGAACTTATGGCTTATAAGGCCATAAGTCCTTATGGGGGGTGTTTGTCAAAATAAGTTTTAGCTAAACTTATGACTTATAAGTTCATAAGTTGAATGTTAGGAATTCTTAACTTTCAACTTATAACTTATAACTTATTCTCGATATACGTAATATATAATATCCTTCAAATCTTCAAAACCATATATCTCTCGATTCATTCATTAGAAAATTGATATGTATATATCAAATTTTCCTATTCATCGAGATCTATCCATTGATATCCATTGTTATATATAAAAAAACAAATATTTTGAAAATTATAAAAAAAAATTAACTTATAAGTTCTGATTTACCCAAACAGTCTACTGATTATAAGTTCTGATTTACCAAATACTCTAATCTCTACTCTACTTATCACTTATATGACATAAGTGCTTATAAGTCATAAGCTACTCATTTTAAGGTAAGCCAAACGGCCCAAAAATAAGTTTTAGCTAAACTTATGACTTATAAGTTCATAAGTTGAATGTTAGGAATTCTTAACTTTCAACTTATAACTTATTCTCGATATACGTAATATATAATATCTTTCAAATCTTCAAAACCATATATCTTCCGATCCATTCATTAGAAAATTGGTATGTATATATCAAATTTCCCTATTCATCGAGATCTATCCATTGATATCCATTGTTATATATAAAAAAAAACAAGTATTTTGAAAATTATAAAAAAAAATTAACTTATAAGTTCTCATTTACCCAAACAGTCTACTGATTATAAGTTGTGATTTACCAAACACTCTAATCTCTACTCTACTTATCACTTATATGACATAAGTCCTTATAAATCATAAGCTACTCATTTTAAGATACCCCAAACATACACATAATATCCTTCAAATCTTCAAAACCATATATCTTTCGATCCATTCATTAGAAAATTGATATGTATATATCAAATTTCCCTATTTATCGAGATCTATCCATTGATATCCATTGTTATATATAAAAAAAACAAATATTTTGAAAATTATATAAAAAAAAAAAGTTAACTTATAAGTTTTGATTTACCCCGATTATAAGTTCTGATTTACCAAAGTTTCTAATCTCTACTCTACTTATCACTTATATGACATATGTGCTTATAAGTTATAAACTAATCATTTTAAGATATCGCAAACATACACTTAATCCGACAAACCTTGTGGACCCCCTAGCAGCCCCATCAAAGCTACTGTCTTGTAAACTTGTACTGTAATTTTATAAGGCAAACGGTCTGGTGCAAACGTATGCACCAGACTGGTTATGGAACATACGGTTCCAGAACCGTTGGATCGTTGATCCAACGGCTCTGATTTAAAAAAAAATTTCATCGTACCGCAACAAGTTTCCGCGGTACGGGGCAATTACCAAAATGCCCCCTGTTTTCACATCAAAAAGCTACTGTTCACTGTACCGCAGAAAGTTTCTGCGGTACGTGAACAGTAGGGATATTTTTGTAATTTCTCCGTACCGCGGAAACTTGTTGCGGTACGGTGAAATTTTTTTTTTTAAATCAGAGCCGTTGGATCAACGATCCAACGGTTCTGGAACCGTATGTTCCATAACCAGTCTGGTGCATACGTTTGCACCAGACCGGACCCCATTTTATAAATGTGACATTTTGGCCTACCAAGACAGACTGTCAGTACCACCTAGGAAACTTTTGTATTGTTTTTTAAGTATGAAATGGAGCCGCTTTTATATCAAGTTTTTTGTATTGTTTTTGTGATATTTTACAAATTTTACGTACTTTTCATTTAAGTAAACTATCTCGGTTTTATCATTTCTATTTGAGACGGTTTTAAAATCGAAATCGAATCAATTGCAACAGATCCGAAAATTTTGAATCTGAAACCGAACCATCGATTTCGATTGCGATTTCGATTTAAAATTTTAAAACCCGAATAGTTTCGATTTCGGCTTTACCATAAACGTGATCCGTGCCGCTAAGCTAAATTAATAGCTTCCAAATAGAAATCCTAATCAGTGAACTTTTCTTTTATATCTTATACAAAAAAGAAAAAAGAAGCAAGTCTACATATTTTATAGTGTACTTGAATGTTATTATATTTTTTACAAGATGTTATAATATTTTATTTCATTTTGTACATAATTAAAATTTTATAGTGTACTCGGATGTTTTAAAATAATTTTTGTTTAAACTGAAATTCAAGTTTTTAAAGAGGCCCCAGAAACAGTAACGACATTAACGTGTTAAGTCTCTCTCAAATTGAACATAGGTCCCTCTGGAATTGAATTTCAAAATGATAAAGACATTGCCTGTTTGGCTAAATGACTTAGGGAGGTGATATGTGCACACCCCACACTTATACGTGCACATCCTATATTAGTAATATGACCAAATACCCTCAACTTACATTTTCATTTAATTATTAGTTCAATTATAATTTTATAATAAATTAGTTGAACAAGTGAATAGATTTTTTTTTAGTGAAATTTAGTTTTAATTTTACATCTTAATTTTTAATTTAAGAATATGTGATATATTCAAATATATGTCTTTTTCATGAATCATACATAAATTATAAAATTTGGTATTATTATAAGAAATTATATTTAACCCATTCTACAATATAATGAATTTTTTAAAATTACAATAAAAATTATATTTTAATTAAAGATGGGTCAAATTGACCACTAAAAATCAAGTATGACTATTATTACGGGTTCGAGAAAATAATAAATGATAATTTTTAGTAATTGGACTATAAAATGGTAGCTATTTTGCACATGATGTATTTTCAATAATTAAATATTATTTTATTGAATGGTAATAATAAAATAATAATAATTTCTGGTGATTGGTATGTTTGTACTGGTTGAGTATTTATTGAACAATTGCAAAAAAAAAAATTAATATTCAAAAATCATATTAGCATAGTAAAATAATCAAGCGTAAAAGTACATATGTACTTTTAAAAAAAGCATAAAAAATATGTTTAATAATTTTATATTTATATATCATTATTCATTGGTGATTATTTTTTATTTCTCAATGTATAAAATATGTTTCTATTGATAGGAAATGCAAGTTAAGGGTATTCTAGTCTTTTTGACTATAATGGGTGTGCACCTATAAATGATGGGTGTGCACCTATCAGCTCCCAATGACTTATTGGGCTTGTTTAGCTTTAAGTTCGACCGAACTTTTTAACAGGTGTTTGGGTAAAAATCTATTCAAGGCTTATATTTATCTTTTCCGCTGTAATCCAAAAGCTGGCATACCCCAACTTTCGTCTTATTTTTGCACAAACTTATTTACTATTCCCTAATCTTTCCATTTTTAATTTAATTTTTCCCGTAAATCGGCGATTTTTTTTTCAAATCTAACTTCACCATATTTTTCTCCATCTCCCAACGATCATTTTGCATACCATGTGTCCTATATTTCGACGTGATTTAGGAAAATTATATATAAAAATTTGTATTCTATAGTAAACTTATAATTTCTGATTTACCAAACACTTTACTGACTTATAAATTCTGATTTACTTATCACTTATAATCAACTTATTAATTTAAAACAATAAGTTACTTTTTTTAAGGTAAGCCAAACGGCCCCATTGACTTATATTTTACTAAAAATCTACGAAATTGTGTGACAAACTAATAACGGTTGAGGCCTCGAGGGGTCCTAACTCAACCAAAAAATGTGAAATTATTACATGAGTGTCGAGCAGGGACGAACTTGGGGTCCAGAGGGGTCCCTGACCCCTCCTAGGTTGGGAAATTTTTTAAAAAAATAATTTTGGAAAATCTATGTCCTATCATTTAAACTAAGCAAGAACAAGAAACATTTATGAAAAAAACTTCATTTCAGAAAATGATCGAATAGAGTTTACAAAGATACTTCTGTACAATGCTCTCTAATCTATATATATACATCCAAAAACTCTAACTAACTATCCAGCTCATCACCAGCTCAGCAACTCATCTATGTACAAGTGCAGGTTGCATATTAGTTAATTTAGTGCTTGGACGAGTAGTATTTAGACGAGTAGAAGTAGTAAACGTAGTATTCTCAATACCCCCTCAAGCTGGAGTGTGTAGAATACATGCCCAGCTTAGATAGAAGATGTTGAAACTGAGGTAAGGGTATTATCTTAGTGAAAGCATCAGCAAGTTGGTTTTGAGTTGGTAAATAAGTGAGTTGAAGCAAGCCTTCTAGGACTTTATCACGAGTGAAATGACAGTCAATGTCGATATGCTTGGTTCTTTCATGAAAATGGGGTTTTTTGCAATGTCTATAGCAGATTGACTATCACAATGAAGTGTGACTGGTTTGAGATTGGTGACGCCAAGTTCTTCAAGAAGACGGACTGTCCAAGTGACTTCAACTGCAGCTGAAGCCGTGGCACGATACTCAGATTCAGAAGAGGATCGTGAAATAGTAACTTGTTTATTTGATTTCTAGGCAATGGGTGAACCACCAAGCAAGAGAGCATAACCAGTGATCGAACGTCTAGTCATAGGACAAGACACCCAATCAGAATCAGAATAAGCTTGAAGGACGAGTGAATCAGATGCACATAAGAGAATTCCATTGTTGGGTGAAGCTGAAACATACTTTAAGGTGTGAAGTAATGCTTCAAAATGTGGGGTACGTGGTGATTGCATAAACTGGCTTAGCACCTGAACAGCATAGCTTAAATCAGGAGGTGTGTTAGTGAGGTAGTTCAGCTTGCCAACATAAGAGCGATATAAATCAGGGTCTTTAAACAAGGTGCCAATATCAGCTGTGAGCTTTAAGTTGAGAGGTAAACAAGGCCCCTCCCAGATGGTTTATTTGTCTTCTTTTATATCCATTTTTGTATGATTTAGTGGAAACTATCCATTTTTTGCATGATTTAGTGAATTTTTTTCATTTTTTACATGATTTAGTAGGAAAAAAATCCGCACTTTGCGCGGTTCGAATTTTTGAAGAATTTTTGGACCCCCCTCGCATTATGCTCTAGGTCCGTCACTGGTGTCGGGTAAGGTAAGCATTAAATGTTCATCAATGGTCTTTGGCAAATATTTGCCAAATAGTAGTTTAGTAATATATGGTTTCTATACTGTTGGATCAATCATTCAACGGTCTTGATTTAAAAAAAATCCGCATCGTATCGCAGAAACTTTTCGCGGTACGGAGAAATTACAAAAATGCCCCCTGTTTTCACATAAAAAATCTATTGTTCACGTACCGTAGAAACTTTCTGCGGTACGGAGAAATTACCAAAATGCCCCCACTGTTCACGTACCGCAGAAAAAAGTATAGTTCTATAATTTATTTTTAATTTTTTTTTCTTTTGCAAAAAAAAATATTTAATGTTTAAATTTTTATTCTGAAAAAAATTAAAATTAAATTATGAAATTATATTTAATGTTAAAAAATAAAATATTTTTTATTCTAGATCCTTCATATTTCATCTATTTATTTTACGGTTCTTATTTGTTTTGTCGTACTGAAGACCAGACTACCGACTACCAAAGTTTTGGACAAAATCACTCTTATACTTATTATTAAAACTATATTTGGTTGTTAGTAGAACTATCTCCAAATAATAAGAAGGGTATTTTGATAATCAAAACGAAATATAAGTAGATTTCATAAATTGAATAAAATTTTTAACGTAAAAAATCGTCAATTTCTTTTTTTTTTTTGTTTCTGCGTAATTTTAATTGGAAAATAATTGTTAAATCATCACTAAATTAAAAATTATTTTATTAATTTTATACACTTGTAAAATTTTCTAGGTTGCTGTCAGCCTGTGACAAAAAGTAAGTTACAAAGGGTCGCACGATACCACACATAACAAATAATTCAGTACCAGATGGCAAACTAGGTCCATAAACAAGTAATGATTTTCAGATGTGTAGAGTCAATAAAACAGTGCTAACAAAATTTACTAGAAAAGTCACTATTTGTGTGCCTAGCCCAATGGGCTCTTCTGAGTGATAGTCATAAAACCAATCCTATCATCGGTAAATGTAGCTTGACTATAGTAGTACATTACAAACATACGAGACCATTCACTTTAGAAAAGAGACAGTTATCATGATCGTAAAGATAAAGATGCACTCTGTTAGAGCATCTCCAGCGCTATGCCCACTTACTACTATGCTTGGGTTCCACAACATGTCAACACATATAAACTGGCCGGAGATAAAAAAATGGGCTAACTCCCTCCAATGGTAGAAAGCCCACTTGCCGTTCTGTAGGACTCATTTATTGTTATTATATTATAATTGTAAGAAAATGATATTATAATTTAACATTACTTTTCCGTAATAAAATTCTTGAAGAAAAGAAGTATGAATATTTGAAATTAAGGAGACATGACTGACCCACTCACATGCATTTTCACAGCAGAAAATTATAAATTAATGAAGTGGCCACTAACCACTTGCCCGGCCATGCCCAGTTTCTAGTTTCTCATCCAATGGTATTTTTTTTTATCTGTTGACCATTTTGAAAGGCCCAATGCATGAAATGGACATCCTTTGTAGTTGCTCTAAAAGGCTTGATGAAGCTACTCATTACCTTGTTGATACGGCTATTATTTATTCCTACTGTGGTCCCAAAGGGTACACATTTTGCAAACTCAAGTGATTTCAGTGAAACTTCAATAAAATCGTGTGCAGCCATATATTAAAAATTTAAAGAATTTTTAACAGGTAGCATCTAAAATTCAGAAATCAAACCTTGTGAAAGCTATCACACCAATCTCTGTAATCAGATTTTCCTTAATGCTCCAACTTTTTCTTCAAGAAAGGGCTGGCGTTAATGGTACTGATCAAATAGCAGACTTGATTCGGTAATTTCTGTCATATAAATTCACTGACAAACCATATTCAGCATCACCTGCCAGAGTAAATTATTTACAAACTTTTGCAAGTCCGTACAAAATTACAACATAGTCAAGTTTTAAATAAGCTAGTCCATATTTTACAGCACTAAATCAATGATGGTACAAATATTAGAATGCAATGAGACAAGGCCTGTGCGTACATAACTAACATACTTCTTCGCAACAAGATTTTCAGAATCCTGAATAAACACCATAAAATTGTACAATATGATCTGATGAATCCTGAATGCATATTATGAATATAAAAACTACTACTATTAGTTTTGTCATTATCTCTCGACTGAACATCACAGTTTCTCTAATTAAGAATACAAGTAAAACGTTTGTTACATAGAAGCAATTATCTCTCAACTGAACATTGAAATGGAATCAGTACAGTAGACATTTACCAACTTCCTAGAAATTATAATGTGATGCTGCATAGTCAAGTGCATTTTATAACAAATAAAAAGATGGAGAACACATAAGTAGAAAGCAGGACACAACATTTATGTTAACCATAACTAAAACAGAAACGCATAGAAAATAGTAGTGTCATGATAATAAGTGTGACAGCTTAATTTGAGAATAGCACTAGCAATACCAACGTATTGCATTATCTCTGGAGAGTGCTGATGTATCTATTCAATATACTGAGCCCTAGAGATCAAGTTCACTTAATGAAACAAGGAGCTTATACCAAGTGGACATAACAAGGTAATGCAAGTGCCCATGTAATAACTCGAATACTCCATTTACTTACAGCCAATCTTATAGCAAGACAAGTCCATGTTATCATCAATTCTGCAGCCACTACAGCATTCGACGAAAGGTAGCTAATTTCACATATTTAATTTTTCTTATTTCTTTGGTGCTGGAGTAAGCATATGGTTTGTCTTCTGATCATCTTTATGTTATTCCAGGTTCGATGTTGCTCTTGATCTTAACACGAGAGGAGCTGCACGGATTGTAAATTTTATATTTAAAAAATGTTATTATATCTTATACAAAAAAAAAAAAAAAGAGGTAATTAAGTCTATATATTTTACAGTGAACACAAATGTTATTATATTAATAAAAACGTTATTATATATTTTATAAAATGTTATAATATTTTCTTTCATTTTTTACATAATTAAAATTTTACAGCGTACTCGAATGTTATACAATAAAATTTGAGTTTCATATGCCTGAGATTGACCTCAGGGTTCTACATGAGGTTAAAACAATTATCATACAAATTTAAGGGATATTTATATAAATTACTGAAGAAAAATTGATATTTACAAAAATGCCCCTACGCTAATGACACTAACGTGTCAAGTCTCTCTCAAATGGAACATAGGTCTCTCTCGAATTGAATTTCAAAATGACAAAAAACTATTTAAAAAAAAAATGACAAAAAACATTGACTTACATTTTATTGAAAGTCTACGAATTGTGTGACAAACTAATAATGATCGAGCGGTCCTAACTCAACCAAAACATGTGGAATTATAACAGTGAAAATAACCCCCATCATGGGGCGTCCCCGTTGATGTTATCAGTCTTCCGAAGAATTAATTGTACGAGAAAGTTAGTCTGAACATTAAATTGTACTAACGTAAATGTTTGTGTGAGGTACGAGCATGGAACTAATATCTCATTTGAAATTGTATATATTGAAGTAATTTTGTAAATATATGATAAATGATAAGATATCTATTTATCGAATATTTTTATAGTTATTTTATAATATTGCATACCAATTTTTTGAATCAAGTATTTTATAATTTGTTTCAAAAAAAAAGTTTTATAATTTGATCAGATTTCATAAAATTTGGATAAATATTCATACTATTGTGGAATAAAAACTATGGTGTAATTAATTCGTGTATTGATTGCTAAGGATTAAGGGCTTCGAGCTTTAATGGTGGCTGCTCTTACTGTCGGGACTAATCGATCCTCGCAAGATGCCTACGTACCTTGATGAATATCAAGAATCAAGCCAAAACGTAGTTCTAGAGTTGCTACGTGGCTTGATGCGCCCTCGCGACGTATTGACGTAGTGGCTTGTATGTCCTTATTCGAGGATTAAGCCTAAAACGTGGTGGGTGACGTATGGAGCAGTGCTCAACGTTGTGTTGAGAATGAGGGGTCAGGCCCTTTATATAGGCATTGGGTGCTTTGGAATTAGGGTAGGGTTTGGTGTCTTGGTGGACAAGTTACCCACTTTAGATAGAATTCTAGATCCTTCCATTAGGAAGGCTGATTCCTATTGGACTCGTATGTCTTGGGCGCTACTGCTTGAATGGATTGGTTCCCTTTTGGACCAAATAACGGAGTCTTTTTATAGGCTGATTTATCGACTACGAATTTATTATTTAATTTAGGGTCTTGGGCCTCAATACTGGGCTTTGACCTTGCACCAACCTAGATTTATTTAGTGTAACATTAAATGTATTTTTAGGGCTTACTTTCAGCCCATATCATTTGCCCCCTAACTTCTAGGAAAACTAATCAGGTTTTCATAGAAGTTATAATTGTCTTTTTCAAAATTCGGGGTCGTTTTTATCCCTTACCTGGGACTTCTTAATTTTCCTACCCTTATATGGGGATTTTGGTTTACGCTAGTGTTTCACATATATCACCTTATTATAAAGTGTGGAGCGACCTACACATTTACGGTGATTTGCCTTATTTGAGGCTTTAATTTATGCTTGCTTTTAGCAATTTCTTTCATAAGGCTTTTATGCATTATTAGCATAAATTATTGCTCACTTTGTCAAGAAAATATTTCTATAATTTTCCTCATAATTTTCTGTACCTTTCTTAATATTTGAGGAATTTTTATATACTCACAGGTATTTTTCTTGATTATTCTTAATAATTTAGGAATTTTTATGTACCCACAGGAATTTTCCTTAATTTTTCACACTAATTAAGGAATTTTTACATACCCACAGGAATTTTTCTTAATTTTTTTCCTAATATTTTAGGAATTTTCTGGTACCCACATGGCATTTTTCTTAATTTTTCCTAATATTTTAGGAATTTTCTCGTACCCACAGGTATTTTTCTTAATTTTTTCCAAATAATTTATGAATTTTCTAATACCCACGGGTATTTTTCTTAATTATTCCTAATATTTTAGGAATTTTCTGGTATCCACAGTCATTTTTCTTAATTTTTTCTAATATTTTAGGAATTTTCTGGTACCCACATGTATTTTTCTTAATTTTTTCCGAACGTATTCAGCAAATGTTATTATATTAATAAAAACGTTATTATATTTTTTATAAAATGTTATATTATTTTCTTTCATTTTTTACATAATTAAAATTTTATAGCGTACTCGAATGTTTTACAATAATTTTTTTTAATCGAAATTCAAGTTTTTAAACAGATCCGAGGAACAGTAAGAGCATCTTCAAGAGTCTCTTAGCTCACTCCTAAATATATTATAAATAATTAAACTCTTAGCAAGTTATTACATTGATTTGTGTGTCAACTCTAACAATGCTCTCTATTATGACTCTTTATTTTATATTTTATTCATATTTCAATTCCACTTGGACAAACAATCAATAGATAAGAGAGAATAACCACTATTTATTAATAAAATATTAAGTTAAGAGCTACTAGTTGCTCCTAAAATAGAGGAGAGAGAAGAAACTCTTAACTTTTTAAAGAGTCTCTAAGAGTCTCTTGTAGCATGATTTTTATTATCTCTCCTCATTTTTTAAGTTAAGAGCTACAATAAAGAACCTCTTGGAAATGCTCTAACGACACTAACGTGTCAAGGCTCTCTTAAATGGAACATAGGTCTCTCTCGAATTGAATTTCAAAATGACAAAAAACATTGACTTACATTTTATTGAAAGTCTACGAATTGTGTGACAAACTAATAATGATCGAGCGGTCCCAACTCAACCAAAGCATGTGGAATTATAACATGAGTGCCGGTAAGCATTAAATGTTACTAACAGTGAAAATAACCCCCATCAAGGCGTGTCCCGGTTGATGTTATCAGTCTTCCGAAGAATTAATTGTGGTACGAGAAAGTTAGTCGGAACATTAAATTGTACTAGCGTAAATGTTAAGTAGTCATGGTTAATATAATAGGATAACAATGATAAATAAAGAAAACTTTTAATATAATATGATTGGTCTAAAATTAGGAATGATCTCTGATTGGTCATAAAACAATTCAAAATTTTTTGATTGGTTAACTACATCTAACCTGATTGATTTTAATTGTATACTAATTTATTATAATTGTTTTTTAACATTAAAAAAGATGTAATATATGGATAAATAAAGAAAACTTTTAATATAATAAATGATTTATTAATTAATTTTCATAACAAATTATAATAAATATATTTTCGAGCCTTCAAAAAAATCGAGTTTTGGAAGATATGAATTTTATCCAAGTTATTTAAAATATGATTCAAATCCGATTTTGCAGTTTTGGTTTATATTTATAAAATAATTAATTTTATTAACAAATTTTGAGTAAATATATTTTTGAGCTTTTAAAACAATCGAGTTTTTTGAAGGTATGGATTTTATCCAAGTTATTTCAAATCTAATTTTTCAGATTTCTAATTGAATTAGATTATAATTATTTAAAAAAATTTAATTGTACAACATGTATTATGAAAATCTATTTATAGTGTATGAGAGTATTTGAAGGTATGGATTTTATCCAAGTTATTTCAAATTTGATTTCAAATCCGATTTTTCAGATTTATAGTTGAGGATTATAATTATTTAAAAAAATTTAATTGTACAACATGTATTACGAAAATCTATTTATAGTGTATGATAATATGATTGTGATTGATTTTATATTAAAAGAGTGATTGATTAATGAATAATTAATTATGAAATTTAATTTAAAATATATTAAAGTATATCGTGATTGATTCCAAATTAAAAATTGAGATTTTTAGTAAATATTTTTTGATTTAAAAATATGTATTTATGTATATGTTAAATAAAATCATTATTGTATTTAAATTATAGAAGTATTAACTGACCATAGTTATTGAAGTAGGGTGAGAATATAAATAAGTAAAACTCTTAATATAACATGATTGGTCTGAAATTTATGAATGCGTTGTGATTGTTTCTAAAATAATTCATGGTTTTCTTATTGGTTAACTGATATTTGGTAGACTCAGATATTATAATAAATGATATATATATATATATATATATATATATATATATATATATATATATATATATATATATATATTCAATAATAGTATAACAATTTATTTAATTAAAATATTAATTTATTTTGACAAAATATAATGAAACAATGGGTGTATAGCCTTTTTTTATCGATTTTATCTTCTGATAAAATGGGTGGTTTTATAAAATTTAATTGATTTGATCATAAACCATATGTAATTTATTCATTTAAAAAATTATAAATTTTTCTATATTATTTGTATACAAATTTCAGATATTACGTAAAGATCTTGTACTTCAATATTTTCTTACGACTTTCACAATCATTGATAATAAAAATTACCTGAGACGTTAAAGTTGTTTGCCCTACAGTAATCCAAAAAGAAATAACAGTGATCTTGAATAGGGAATAAAAAAAATACAATATAAAAAAATTTTAGTCGTCATTTTACCAAAAAATAAACTTAACTATATATAATTTCTAACCAAATTAAATAGAGTAAATTTAATATATGTTTAACAAGTGTAATTAATGACCAATTGAAATGTCATTAATACATATTTAATGCAAGAAAATAATTTTAATAGCAAAAATTCAAAAACGAAAATTCAAAAAAAATGCCTTGAACTCTTCATCCGAAAAGAAATTACAGTAATCTTGAATATGGAATAAAAAAGAACGCACTATAAACATATTTTAGTCATCATTTTACATAACATAAACTTAATTATATATAATTAATATTTAATATTGAAATAATAAATAGAATGTTCAAATAAAGTTTGCTAATTTTGAAAAAAATTAAATAGAGTAAATTTAATATATGTTTAATAAGTGTAATTAATGACCAAGTAAAATGTCATTAATAACTATTTAATGCTAGAAAAAAAATTATTAAAAGAAATAAAAAAATCAATATTCAAGAAAAATACCTTGAACTCTTCTGCTGCTTTTCCGATCTCTAGGTATTATAATATACTAGCTTATAACCCGTGCGATGCACAGATTTTTATTTTATTTTATGTTATAATTATATTTATATAACCATTATTTACAATATTTTATTTTAATTTTAATATTAATAATTTAATATAAATTTAATTAATGATATGCATGGTTTAAAACTTATTTTATAAAATTTTAAAATAAATACGTTTTTGATAGAATTCGAAACTTGAATATAATATATTTAATCATTAGATCTAACAATTTTTGATTTTTTACTAAAAATTTAATGGTCATTATTCGTAGTATACGGATTTTTATTATATTTTGTTAGTGATTAGAAGATATGATGTGATATTTTTTGGTATATATTAATTATTGCTAGATATGATATGATTGGAAGATATGATATGATCGATGTTTTTAGGTGTTTATAAAAGATAATATCTTCAACTAAAAGTAAATGTGAAAAAGACAATCGACTAATTACCATAATTATATTATGTTATTATTTATTTTAGGTGTTTTAATAGTATAGATATAATATATATTTTTCTTTATAATAAAAATTAAATAAGTAAATTTACGAAATAATAAAAACATATACAAAAAAATAATTTCCAAAATTTTTAATATTTCTGCTAATGTTTTCTTATTATAAACAATGTATACATATTTTTAATATATTTTATTAATAATTGAAAAATATGATGTTATATTTTCGGGGTATATATTAATGATTGTAAGATTAGTTTTAAATTAAAAAGGTAATGTGTTTTAATTCGAAAGAAAATATTAATGATTGGAAGATATGATACGATTGATGTTTTTAGGTGTTAATAAAAGGTAATATCTTCAATTAAAAGTAAATGTGAAAAAATGTAATTGACTACTTACCATTAATTTATATTATGTTATTATTTATTTTATGAGTTTTAAAAATGTTTTTAGGTGTTTATAAAAGGTAATATCTTCAACTAAAAGTAAATGTGAAAAAGACAATCGACTAATTACCATAATTATATTATGTTATTATTTATTTTAGGTGTTTTAATAGCATAGATATTGTATATATATTTTTCTTTATAATAAAGGTTAAATAAGTAAATTCACGAAATACTAAAAAAACATATACCAAAAAATAAGTGCCAAAATTTTTAATGTTTCGGCTAATTTTTCCTTATTATAAACAATGTATACATATTTTTAATATATTTTATTAATAATTGAAAATATGATGTTATATATTCGGGTATATATTAATGATTGTAAGATTAGTTTTAAATTAAAAAGGTAAAGTTTTAATTCGAAAGAAAATATTAATGATTGGAAGATTGATGTTTTTAGGTGTTAATAAAAGGTAATATCTTCAACTAAAAGTAAATGTGAAAAAAGACAATTGACTACTTACCATTAATTTATATTATGTTATTATTTATTTTATGAGTTTTAATAGTATATATATCATATATTTTTTCTTTATAATGAAGGGTAAATAAGTAAATTCACTTCGTACCAAAAAACAGGTACCAAAACTTTTAATATTTCGGATTTTATATAATTGTACTAGTTTATAACCCGTGCAATGCACGGGTTTCTTATATTATATTATAAATTTTATTTAATATTATAATTATGTTTTTATATAATCATTATTTTAATAATTATTTTAATTTTAATTTAATATAATTTAACATACTCATGTTTACAAATTATACTAATGTTTCCTTATTATAAACAACGTCTACGATTTTTAATATATTTTATTAATAATTGAGAAATATGATGTGATATTTTCGGGTATATATTAATTACTATAAGATTTGTTGTAAATTAAAAAGGTAACGTGTTTTAATTATAAAGGAAATATTAATGATTGAAAGATATGATACGATTGATCTTTTTATGTGTTTATATAAGGTAATATCTTCAACTAAAATTAAATGTGAAAAAAGCAATCGACTAATTACCATTAAATATATTATGTTATTATTTATTTTAGGTGTCATATTTTTCTTGAAAATTATGGTTTGATATTTTCGGGTATATATTAATGATTGTAAGATTTGTTTTAAATTAAAAAAGTAATGTGTCTTAATTCAAAAAAAAATATTAATGATCGAAAGATATGATACGATTGATGTTTTATTTGTTTATAAAAGGTAATATGTTTAACTAAAAGTAAATGTGAAAAAGGCAATCGACTAATTACCATTAATTTTATTATACTAATGTGAAAAAGGCAATCGACTAATTACCATTAATTTTATTATACTAATGTGAAAAAGGCAATCGACTAATTACTATTAATTTTATTATGTTAATCGACTAAATACCATTAATTATAACGTGTTTTAATTCGAAAGGAAATACTAATGATGGAAAGATATGGAAAGGAAATACTAGTGTAAAGTATTGTTAAAATAAGTGAAGTAGTGGGTGTAATAGTGTTAAAACTTACTATTTTATGAAACGTAAAGAATTGATTGGGACGTCCCAAAAAGGAAAGTGTAAACAATTGGTTGGGACAGAGGGAGTATCAAATGATGGTATTTTTGTAATTTTCAAAACACAAACATAATTTCACCTTTTTTAAATAATTACTCCCTCCGTCCCGACAGATTGTTTACGTTTGCTTTTTGCACGGAGACCAAGGGTTATGATTAAAATAAGTGAAGTAGTGGGTGTAATAGTAATTTATTGTTAAAATAAGTGAAGTATTGGATGTAATAGTAATTTTATTGTTAAAATAAATGAAGTAGTAAGTGTAATAGTGTAAAGTATTGTTAAAATAAGTGAAGTAGTGGGTGTAATAGTGTTAAAACTTACTATTTTAGGAAACGTAAAGAATTGATTGGGACGTCCCAAAAAGGAAAGTGTAAACAATTGGTTGGGACAGAGGGAGTATCAAATGATGGTATTTTTGTAATTTTCAAAAATATTGGGGTAAAACCGTAACTTCACACCTATTAAAATGGCAACTTTTGACCTTGTGTTGAAGTTTAATATATAAAATAGATGTATAAAAAAACTGTTATCCTAGTGCATTTTTGATGTTATATACAACAAGCTGATAGCTTATATTTGTAGTAGTCTTATTATATTTCAGCTAACTAATTTCCATATTCATTATATGATCAACAAGCTATTATAAGTTTTACAGGAAAATCTCAGTCAGACTTATAAATCAATTTCAGCAAGCCGTTTTGACACACCTTATGCATTTCAGCAAGCTCTTTTCACACATCCTGGAGATAATCAGAAAATCTGTCAAGTGCAAAAATCATGCGAAAAATCTCAGATTCTTTATAGGATATATTATGTTAAGATTCATATATTATAAACGTTATAATATATATATATATCCTAGAGCTCTTTTAAAACATTTCCAAAACCTCTCCTTGATTGTAGGAGTTGATTTTTCAATCAAAGATTTCTTTCTCAAAACTTCTTCTATTCATACATATATACTCGACTGATTGGAGCTTTATTCCAAAACGTTTTTCTGTTCTCCAGCATACGTATTTTGCTGCATATCACGATTAAGTATCGTAACAAATTAAACGTGAAATCTGGAGGATTAAGACCGTTGTAATTTGAACGTTACTTGAACGTTGTATGTAGGTTATAAATAGAGGTGTTCATAGCTTTTCAAAACATTGATTGGAGAACACACAAACAACTCACAAAACTTATTGAAAACCTTTCTTTTTGATTCTCTCGAGCTCTAAAATATATTCATATTCGCTTATACATATAGAGAATCCGTAGTTTGAGTTGTAACTCTTTTCATTCGACTTGTATTATTCAAGTTGTAAGATTTAGTTGCTGGATAGTTTACTAAGGGAATATGGGTTCAGGGATCTAGTGCTATAGAAGATTGTACTTGGGAAGTATAGTTCTTAGAGAGCAGGGATCCGGAACAGCAATTCAGCAAGCAATTATTCGCAGCTGGGAAAAAGGGAAATATATTATTGTATCTTGTAATTGGTTTATTTCGTTGATCAATAATATATTCTCTAACCAAGTGGGTAAGGGACCAGGACGTAGACCATAGGGAATTAGGGGTCGAACCTAGCTAAAATTCTTGTGTGTTCTTTATTGTTTGTTGTTTTATAAATCTGTTCTGCATTGCATATTTACATTACAGCAAGCCATATTTATCTGTGTAAGCAAATCAGTAAGCCAATTCTTTCTGGCACGCAGACTGTTTTAATAACATTCAGCCATTATATTCGGTAATTCTAAAAGTAATCTTAGAAAGCCATAACACACACATAACACACACTCTAGGTGTGCATTTTCAAAAACAGTGAAAATAAAATTTTGGAAATTTTTCTTGAAAAACTATCTCAAGTGGTAATAATTTAATTTTAATCATTTCAATTTCTAGATTTGATTCTCGTTCTTTATTGCTTAAACATTTTACATTTGTAAAATGTTGTAGCACGCATGTATTGACCCTCGTAGCACAAATACTAAGAGGCTGTTTGGGATTGCTTAAAATAAGTTACTTTTGACTTAATGGAGGTGTTTTTAACTTAAAGGAAAAAGTAATGTTGTTTACTTTAAGTTGAATGAATGTGTTTGGGTAATTTTACTTAAAGTTAAATGGGGATTTAATAATTTTGACTTAAAATGAAATTTAACTTAAAAAAATTTTAAATTCATAATATTTGAACTTTACAAGAATCATGAAAAAAAAAAACTCAATAAGTCATAAATCAAAAGTACCAAAATGGAGCTTATGACTTTAAGCAGTTTTTTAACTTAAAACCGGCTTAAAGCCGATGTACACAAACAGGGCAAAAACGACTTAAAGCCATTTTTAGCTTTAAGCCGTTGTTGCTAAACGGGCTCTAAATCATAAAACTCTCTCTAAGAAAGGTAGCCTCCCTCTTCGTTTTTTCAATATATTTCGGTGAAAAGTCCCATATTTTTTAATTTATTTTGCTTGTTTCTTATTTTTTTCAATAATTTTCGTTTTTGGGTAAGGATTTTTACCCATTTAATTTGTTTGATTTATTTTTTTAGATCTAAATTATCGGAGCTTTCAGTTTTCTTTTTTCTTCGATTCAAACAGGGCTTATTCGATTCAAGAGTGAACCGATTATCTCTTATTGTGGTTTCATTTTTCAGATCTAAGACTTTTTAATTTGGAATTTCAGTTTGCAATTTCAGTTTGTTTGCTATCCTTGGTGAGAGGGTGTTGTTTTCTCCTTTATTGTGAATTTCGGTTTTGATGAAGTGATAAGAGTTTATATGGGATTAATTTTTGATCGATAGCTGAAACGGATTGTTGCGAAGCGGGTACATGTAAATATATCATCTTCAACATATCGCTTTGTTACAGGGAAAATCTAGTATAACAATAATTGCTATTAACTAATTAATTACCTTTTTCAACTAAAACATGTTATCTATTTTTTAACTGGGGTTAAAAAACATTTATATATAGGACTGTTATTAATTCAAAATAAATACTCCGTAAATTATAGTAACATTAGTCTTTTTTTTTTAAAAATCTTATCAAATAAAAAGCTTAATCTTACTTGTCTTGAGGATATCGTAAGTGGGAGAGAGAGTTCGCCGATTGATAGAGTTGAAGTAGACTACTGAAAAAAAAAATGGAACTGCACCATCACACTTTTTTTGGCTATCGGTCGGAAATAAGGGTATCATTTCAAAAAATTTGCGTATAATTAAATTTTGTCTACTGGATTAGGGATTTTCATAATTCAAATGCTAAAAATGTGCACTAAGGGATGGTATTGTATTATGAATTTAATGACAATTTTTGGGATAATGATTTTTATGGATTTTATAGATTTTTAATGACTCTTAAATGATTTAAATGATTTTTGTTGAGTCACCAAAAATTCAAAATACTTTGGATGACTTCTAATGAAATGACTTCTAAAAATTTTCCTGGACTTTTTGATAGATTTTATGGTTTACTAGACTAACTACAAAGATCGTATATTAGCCTATGTTGTGAAACCTTTAACTTTTTTTCACAGCAATCCAATTTCGATCGTGTGTTTTCTAATTAATCCGGCCATCAAAAAATTGTGTACAAGGTATATTTCTTGGTAAATTGAGTATTCATTGCATAATTTTATGTGAGAATAATATATTTTTCACTATTCATAGCTAATTATGATGCAGAGCTATGTCTTTAGCTAGCCAACAATATTTTATGATGCAAAGCTATTTTATTGGTGTTTTATGTGAATTTTTGCAAGCATATGCAATATTTTTAGAAGCCTATGAATTACTATAATACTTGATGGATTCTTATTTTACTTTGTGCGTTATGATCTAGTTTTACAAAATTGCAAAAGATCGCATCCTCAATAATATTGTTTACTAAAACGAATATAAATATGGAAATTGAAAACCAAGAAGAGGAAGAAAAAGAGATGGAAGAAGAGGAAGAAAAAGAAGAAAAGCGACAGGAAATTTTAAAAAATTTATTAACAGTAAATGAAACAATATTATTCAAGATGATTTTTATATAATTATTAGAAATTATGTCAAATCTTATCAAAAAACTCAAGACTTTTTTTTTTCAAGGGATGTAGTTATAATTTTTGTTAAAAGTCATTGACTTTTTGAATAACACGATACTTATAATAAAGAGTCTATAAATGTCTAAATTCAATACCACCCTACTTTTAAATAATTCTTAAAAGTTTTAATTGAATAATACCGTAGTTTTAAATACTTTTTAAATGTTAAAATTGAATACCCCATAACTTTTGAAATCATTAAAAATCTTTAAAAATATTAATACAATATCACCCCCTAAATAAAGTTTGGTCATCCTGTTTGCGATTTATGCTTCAAAAAAGATCGTTAATAAAACTAGCTTATAACCCGTGCTTTTGCACGGGTTACTTTTAATATTTTATAATTTGTTTATAGTTTAGTATAATAATATTATAAATATTAACTCTAGCATGTTATTGCAAGAATTCGAACCTTACATCTTTTTATATAATAATTTTTAGTATTAAATATAAAATATTATGTTGTTGGCGGGAATCGAACCTTAGAGCTCTGTATATAACAATTTTTAGTATTGTTGTATTTAACAGTCATGATTTATTTGAGTTGAAGATCTAACGGTTGTGAATGTGGGATAACCAAAAATGAGGGGATAACCAAAAATAGAGGTTAACCAAATTACAAATTATATCCCATTTCACTTATTATATATTACTAGCTTATAACCCGTGCGAAGCACGGGTTTCTTTTGATAGGTTATAAAATTTATTTAACATTATAATTATGTTTTTATATAATCCTTATTTTTAATAACTTTTTTAATTTTAATTTAATATAAATTTATATAATGAAATGCATGGTTTAAATTTTATTTTGTAAAATTCTAAATTAAAAATGTCGCTGATGGGTTCGAACTTTGAATTTTTAGTAAATTAATTTAATAATATAATATATCTTATTATTAGATCTAACGATTGTTATTTATTAATAAAAATAATGATTTGTATATATATTTTTGGGTGTATATTAGTGATCGCAAGATTAATTTTAAATTAAAAAGTACTCCATGTTTTAATTACAAAAATTACTACTAAAAATAATTACGGAAAGATATGGTATGATATTTTGGATATATATTAATTATTGTAATATTAGTTTTAAATTAAATGGTAAAGTGTTTTAATTAAAAGTAAAATCTTTAGAAAAAATGAATAATTGAGTTGTTGGAGCAGAAAAAAGAGTCCAAGTAGAAGTGGATGAAGGAATTTTAATCAGAATATAATTACGTTAACATTAGTAATTAGCTTTTTGAGTTGTTTTTGTTATTTAATTATTTATTTTAATAATTAGGATAACCAAACCGAAAACCAAAACTTAGGATAACCAAACCGAAAACCAAAACTTTCAATGTTTCGGCTTTAATATAATAGTATAGATATAGTATAGTATATATACGAAAACAAAGATAGGATTGCTTGATAAAGGTAACATTTCACTGTTAACAAAATCGACGTCCCTTGCATTAAATTTTATCAGTTTTTTTAAAAAATATATATGTTGCTATTTTTGTCAACCATTATCATTACATATAAAATTATGAACCAATATGCATATTTTTACATGCATCAATGCAATTTAGTCTGCAGATAGCTAGGTAACGGGAGAAGGTAACTTTATCGTTTAATATATACATTTTGTTAAGAATATTAAATCACAGAGTGAATCATATTTTATATCGAAATTTTAAAAAGTTGTAAATTTTCAAATTCACAAATTTGTGTTTTAATTTTCACACCTTAAACATGGTTAGAATATCTTTTTTTTTTCTTTTACCTTTACAAATTGACGGGAACCATATTTCTAAAAAATGGAAACAAAATTTAGAACTTGAAATTTTGATAACTTTTTTAAAATTTATGGTCACCAATTTACTCCTTTATTAATTAATAAATAAAACAGTAACCAAAACAAATTGACGGGAACCATATTTTTAAAAAGTGGAAACAAAATTTAGAACTAGAAATTTTGATAACTTTTTAAAAATTTATGGTCACCAATTTACTCCTTTATTAATTAATAAATAAAACTGTAACCAAAACAATTTAAAGATATTTTGACACTCGAACACGATATTTATTTAGTGTTGGTTCTTTGATTAAAATATGAATGAAGAAAGAAATAAGTAAGAATGAAGATGGCTAATTTACAAAGTTCTTTAGAAATTAAGTTTAATCTAAATTCTATTATTACTTTTTACTAAGTTATTTAACTTATTATACTTGTTTATTAGTATATGTAGTATTTTTGTATCCGTGTCCAAAATATAGAATATATAGTATCCCGTATTCTTAATTTTTAGATTTTTCAACTCCGACACTCGTTCCTACCTGAGTCACCGGTCCCGACGACTTGTAAATAATTCAATTACAAACTCTTCTCCTATAAAACCACATACAAAATTGATCAGTTAATATACATACAATTGCAACCGCCTACTTTATCTATTTAGTTGTAAGATCTGTAGTACTAGTCTCTCCTATATAACCTTTTAACAAAGTAGCCAATGCGATGAGAGCAGTGATGACAACACGAGTATTTGATATGCATAAGCTTGCCATCTTCGTCTTCATCTTCTTCTTTTTGAGTTCGAGTTTTGGTGTGGTAGCTCAATCACAAACAAATTTAACCGTGGATCCTTTCGAAGGTACGTACTTACACATCATCATCGATTACAAGAAAATGTGACAAATTTTTAGACGTAAATAATAAATATATATATACGTGGTCGGGCTCGAAAACTCAAATGAGAACTAGTTTTCGAAAATATTAGTTTGTTTCGCATATATCTGCATGTCAATAAGATCTCAAACTGTACGTACTTATGTGTTAATTATGGTCCTTCATTTCCATACAAGGTCCTTCATTTTCATACAAGGTCCTTCCATAGATGATAAATATACATGTATTATGTGTGCAACTGTGTGTGTAACTGTGGAGCTTGTGCCATTGTGATTGGGTGTCGGTACGTTACGTGTTAAGTAATTTGTACGATGAATCTTATCTCGATAATTTGTATACCGTACTTGATTTTATGTTTTTTTTTCGTACTTGATTTTATGTTACATATAACAGCGATTTCACTTATCGCAGAACGTTAGAATTAAATAATTAATATTATATTATTGGTCCCATGATAACTGTAACGCCCCCAAATCCACCATGACAGGGGACCCGGGTCGTCACATTGTCTCAATATCCTGTAGCACAAGTTACGCAATAATGAAGCAAAATATATATAATACAACGGAGCATAAAATGTCCCACTCCGCAGATCCAAGATCGTCTTCACAGTATAATACAAAACAACTTGATACATCTCGAATTAATATGTTACAAAGTTCACTACAGTAGAAATATAAGGATTCCAGCTGGATCTTCTAATTGTTGACGCCATAACCTTGCGCTTTCCCTTTGCCTTTATAACCCTGGCTGGACGTCTCGCCTTTCTCCGTCTTGACAGCTGAACAAAATGTTGTAAAGCAAGAATGAGCAACTATAGTGCTCAGCAAGTTCTTTTCTCGCTCGGTATATAAATATAATAAGGTTTACCGACATAAGTACTCAAAATTTAATATTGAAAATCACAATAAGATTTGGCTCAAATTCATCTTGAAAATATCATACTCGAAAAGCTCAAAACTCATCTCAAAACAGAATACTCAAAAGACTCATTTGATATAACTCTGATAACTCATGATTTAAGAATGAACTGGTCTTCCACCTCTCCGTATCTCGGTGGGGCGATCAACTAACCAACCAAGAATAACGGCCTCCGATGACACCGCACTTCGCCCGATCACGGCTACAATACGATATCAACTATAATATATATGTATGAATGCTAGCATCATAATGGTTATCAATTCAATCAAGGCAACGAATGCCTGAAAATTCTCGGGTCCGTAAAACGGTACACGAGTCTCTCTTTCTCTATAAAGGGCCTCTTGCCCAAAATTGACCAGTAGAATACAGAATTCCCGAATGTTTGGGGTACAGATAACTTGAGATAACTCTTTTCAGAAATTATTTACAAATCTGGCGGACTGCCAGTATGACTCGATTTTACCACCAATCCGAACAATAGACTGATGTAAATTCTCAATAATAATTTATCGGTTGACATGAACAAAATGCCAAACCTTGACAATAAAATCGACTATCTCGAATCTATGAGAATAGTCCTAAGATTAAAGTAATTGGGAGTCGTACTGAACAAATAGTACTTCTCGATATTTATAATACTCAACATTGATGAACGTTTAAATAGAATATTATTCAGTTGATCGACGAATAAAAATCTCTAATAATTATAATTTTAAACTCCTATCGGTTAGTTCAAACGAGGAACTAACTAAAAGATAATCAATAAATAACGATTGAATTTGTACAATAAATTCAATCGAAAAGAATAAATTTAACTATCTCGGACGAATGAGATTAGTTTCACTGAATAAAATAATAGTCGTCTCGAATTAATGAGATCGACCCGATATCAATTAAATTGTTTCTACGCTTATAGGGATTATAATACTAACTTGACAATATAATAATATTTAACAAGAAATAATTCTCAAAAGAAATTATTGCATCATATAGAGCAACAGATAATCTCAATATATAATATCTCAAAAATAATTAAAGAAATAAATAACACGACAGAAATTCACAGTTTCCAAAAGTTAGGGTAAGAACGAACTTGCCTCGATCTCGAAGTACGAATGAATGAAGCTAAAATATATACTCTACCCGTGAATTTGGCTTCGATCTACGTCTCGAGAATTATTTTCTAAAAATAGCAACCAGAAATACGTAAGCGATTCTTCAGAATAAAATACTCCCGATCCGATAATCTAATTAATAATAATATAATATCTCATAAAAGCTCCGGAATAAATAACAAAAATAAATCCCGGAATAAATAAATATTTAATCGAACACGGGAATTAAATCTGGGGAATATATCCTATTTTTAATATCTGGAAATCTAAATTCTTACTCAAAATGAAAAATTCAAACATCCGTTTTTATTCAATTTAAATCCATATTTATTATTCTCATTTTTAAACTAATTATCAAAGAATTCTAATTTTTAAGAAATCTCACAAATATTCTTCTTTTTATCAACAAATTATTAAATCTCTAATTTTCGTCCAAAAATCACAAAATGACTCTTTTTAACAAACTAATAATTAATCCATTTTATTAAACCCTTTTTGTTGTAAATTAATAAATATCTAATTTATTCCAAAATCACATAATATCACTTATTTAATAAATAAATAAATAAATTCTAGATTTCATCTTAAAAACTCTAAATAATTCTATTTTTAATCAATTAATTTATTACTAACTAATTCTAATCAATTAATTAAATCTCGATTTTTTAAAAAAAATAAATTCAATCGTTAAAACACTAAACTGTATCGTTTTATAATATTATTTTATTAGTAATTTTACTAACGTGGGTCCCACCCGAACGGTCCCACCCGAACGGGTCCCACCCGAGTCTTTCCCCTTCCCCTGCGTTTTCTCACCAATTTCTCCCAATCTCTCTCTCTCTCTCTCTCTCTCTCTCTCTCTCTCTCTCTCTCATCTCTCTCTCTCGAATCTCTCTGTTCTCTATCCCTCTCTTCTCTCTCAACTTTCTCCCTCCCTCTAAATCTCTCTCCCGTCAAATCTCTCTCTCAAACTCTCCCTGCCCCTCTCTTCCTCCCAAATCTCTTCTCTCTTCTCGCCTACACCACCCCCGTTCTCCACCACGGCGACACCAACCTTATAACTCCGATTTCACCAACACAAATCCTCCTTCTCCGATTACAATCTCAAATAACATTTACAACCACCCAAAAAACATCACTCCCTCATCCTAAATCTCTCTCCGCTCCACCCCCCTTATTTCTCCTCGACGAAACAACACCCACCAACGGACCACAACACACGGCACACTCTCACCCTCGATTTCTCTCCCGGTCGAACCCATCTCCATGCCACACACACCACCACTGCAACGGTGGTGGTTGTTCCCTTCCCCCATTTACACTACACCAATTCTTCTCTCAACAAAACCCAAATACATGAATGGATTAAACAAGCTTAACAGCGAATTTAAAGAAAGGAAAATAGGAGTCAAACTACCTGTCTGAGTTGCTATGTTTGTGAATAAATGGTTCGAGTTTATGAGTATTAAAGCCGAATATTTTGGTTCTTGGTTCAAAGAGGCAGTGATTGTGTTTATACTGCGAATCTGCGATTATGAAAACAAGAATGGGTTTGTCAAAGTCCGGTTGTGGTTTTGTTTTGGTTCAAATATGCAAGACTTGCGTTCGTGTGTTTGTAAATATATGGGTAGAGGTTTTTGGTTAAACAAAAGAGGCAAAGATCTTGGGTGAAAAGAAAAGACAAAAGCTGGGTTAATTTGTGTGTTTTGTTCGGTATTTAAGCCGTGTGTTTTAGTTACAGAATGAAAGGAAAACAAGGGTGTGGTGTGTCTTTACTAGTGTTCTGTTTTAAAGAGACAAAGTATTGTAATATTGTAATAGAAAAACAAGTATGGGTGTGATTGTTTTGTGATTAACACGTTTTAAGAAATAAGAATGTGGTATCAAAATAATGACCTGAAAACAAGTTCCGTGTTTTGGGGAAATTATTGTTGTCCTCTTTTGAATTTAACCACCATTAATAGTATTTAATCCATTCCTTCCATGCCGGTCAATTAAAACGAGGCTCTAATTTCGCTTCCGAAAATAAATCGACTCAAAATAAAAAATCTAATTTTCCTAAATTTCCTAATTTTAACAAATACAAATAAATATAAATAAATAGATATAATATAATATTTGTTCACCTATAAATAAATAAAATCATAAAATCTCACAAAACGCACTAATTAAAACGAGACTCAAAAAAATTCGGCTAAAAATGTATTTCGAAAAATTTTGTGGTTATTACAGTCTTCCCCCCTTATAGGATTCCGTCCTCGGAATCAAAACTATGCACTAAACAATTCAGGATATTTATTCCGCATCTCGTTTTCTAATTCCCACGTGGCTTCCTCAACTTGGTGGTTTCTCCAAAGTACTTTCACTAAATTCACTTTCTTAGTTCTTAACTCTTGCACTTTGAAATCTAGGATCTCTACAGGCTTTTCTTCGTATGTCAAATCTGGACGAATTTCCACCGGTTCGAAGGTTATAACATGCCTGAAATCAGAATGGTACTCTCTTAACGCAGAAATATGAAACACGTCATGGATATGCTGAAGGTCTGGAGGTAGGGCCAACTGATAAGCTAGTGGTCCTATCTTCTTAAGAATCTCAAAAGGTCCTATATATCTGGGGCTTAACTTGCCTTTCTTTCCGAATCTCATTACTCCTTTCCAAGGTGAAACTTTCAACATCACTTTATCTCCCACTTCAAATGCTTTGTCTTTCCTCTTTTGATTTGCATACTTCCTCTGTCGATCTTGAGCTGCAACTAACCTTTTTCGAATAACCTCGGTTGCTTGCTTAGTTTGTTGAAGTAATTCCGGTCCTAGTATCTTTCTTTCTCCTACTTCATCCCAATATAACGGTGATCTACACTTCCTTCCGTACAAAGCTTCATAAGGTGCCATACATATGCTCGAATGGTAACTATTGTTGTAAGCAAACTCGACTAGGGGCAAATGTTCATCCCAACTTCCTTTAAAATCAAGTGCACAGGCTCTTAACATATCTTCAACTGTTTGAATCGTCCTTTCACTTTGTCCGTCGGTCTGTGGATGATATGCAGTGCTCAGATTTAACTTCGTGCCAAGACATTCTTGAAAACTTTTCCAAAATCGTGAAGTAAAACGGGCATCTCTATCAGAAACAATCGAAACAGGCACTCCGTGACGAACTACAATCTCCTTCAGGTATATGTTCACCAATCTCTCAACGGAATACTTATCACTAATTGGTAAGAAATGCGCAGATTTCGTGAGTCGGTCGACAATAACCCAAATAGCATCGTGGCTGGCTCTAGTTCGGGGCAATCCTACGACAAAATCCATGGTAATATGCTCCCATTTCCACTCGGGTATCTCTAAAGGTTGTAGAAGTCCACTTGGTCGTTGATGTTCTGCCTTCACTTTCTGACATGTCAAACACTTACTTACCCACTCTGCAATCTCCCTCTTCATATTGGGCCACCAATAATTCAACTTGATGTCTTGATACATTTTTGTACTCCCTGGGTGAATGGAATATCTCGAGTTATGCGCTTCGCTCATGATTTCTTCCTTCAACTCTGTAACATTAGGAATCCATATTCTCGATGCAAATCGCTTAATTCCCTTTTCATCTTTTGAACTTAGAAATTCTTCTCCGGTCAACTCTGATCTTCTTTCTTCCATCACTTGCTCTTGACAACGTCGAATCTTCTCGAGTAACTCCGGTTGAAACTGAATGCTGTAAACTCTTTCATTGTTTTGGACTGGGACCTTGACTTCTAATTCCATCTTCTCAAATTCTCTGACCAATTCTTCTGAGGTTGTTAACAGGTTAAGTCTCTCCTTTCTACTTAATGCATCAGCTACAACATTAGCCTTCCCTGGGTGATAGTTTATCGAGCAATCATAGTCCTTGATCAATTCTAACCATCTTCTCTGTCTCATGTTTAATTCCTTCTGTGTGAATATATACTTTAAGCTCTTGTGATCCGTGTATATCTCGCATTTCTCTCCGTAAAGGTAATGTCTCCAAATCTTGAGTGCGAAAACAATAGCAGCAAGTTCCAAATCGTGAGTAGGGTAACGGGACTCATACTCCTTCAGTTGTCGAGAGGCGTAAGCTATTACTTTTCCGTGTTGCATCAAAACACATCCCAAACCCTTGTGAGAAGCGTCGCTGTAAATTACGAAATCGCCTTTCTCATCGGGTAAGGTCAACACCGGGGCAGTAGTCAATCTCTTCTTCAATTCTTGAAAGCTATCTTCGCATTTGGGTGTCCATTCGAACTTTTCACTCTTTCTGGTAAGTCGAGTCAGTGGTGTAGCTATCTTTGAAAAATCCTTCACGAATCTACGGTAGTATCCGGCCAATCCAAGGAAACTTCTAACTTCGGTTGGAGTCTTGGGTCTCTCCCAATCTGCCACGGCTTCTATCTTTGCGGGGTCTACCGAAATCCCTTCGCCGCTTACAATGTGTCCCAAAAATTGAACTTCTTTTAGCCAGAATTCACACTTTGAGAATTTCGCATATAACTTTTCCTTCCTCAGCGTTTCCAGAACTAAGCGGAGGTGTTCAGCATGTTCCTCAGGAGACTTCGAGTATATCAGGATGTCATCAATAAATACAATCACGAACTTGTCCAAGTACCTCTTGAACACACGATTCATCAAGTCCATAAAAGCAGCTGGCGCATTCGTCAATCCAAAAGACATGACTAAGAATTCGTAATGTCCATATCGGGTCCTAAAGGCAGTCTTAGGAATATCCTCAGGCTTGATCTTTAGTTGATGATAGCCGGATCTCAAATCAATCTTTGAAAAACATCTAGCTCCCTTAAGTTGGTCAAACAGATCATCGATTCGAGGTAGAGGGTACTTGTTCTTGATGGTCATCTTGTTCAACTCACGATAATCAATGCATAGTCGCATAGATCCGTCCTTCTTCTTCACGAACAGCACTGGAGCTCCCCACGGGGATACACTTGGTCTGATTACGCCTTTGTCAAGTAATTCTTGCAGTTGGGTAGCCAACTCTTTCATCTCAACTGGAGCCATTCGGTATGGTGCTTTGGAAATTGGTGCAGTTCCCGGGGCAAGATCGATATTGAATTCTATTTCTCTGTCGGGTGGCAATCCAGGTAACTCTTCAGGAAAAACATCTTCGAATTGATTCACTACAGGGATTTCATCAATGGCAGGGGCTTGCTTCTCGTTGTCAACCACATAAGCTAAGTAGGCTTGACACCCACTTCTTAGTAGTTTCTTCGCTTGAATCAAAGTCAGAAAATTACTAGTAGGTTTCCTTCCGCGAAATTGTATTCTTTTGCCGTTGGGCCCCTTTACACTAACCCACTTACGCCGACAATTGATTTGAGCATCATAACGTGTCAACCAATCCATTCCCAGAATTATATCAAACTCCCCTAAATTAAAAGAAAGAAGGTCTGCTTCGAAACGTTGTCCTTGGATTTCAATTCCACAATCTGGACAAATCTGATCTACAGGGACTTTTTCCTGATTTGCTACTTCTATAATCAATGTCTCCCCTAATGGTACGGACTGAATATTCAATTTATTTCTAAAATTCTCCGATATGAAAGATTTTGTTGCTCCCGAATCAAACAAAACACATGCATCTACGGAATTGACTAAAAGCGTACCTGCAATCACATTACTATCAGCAATAGCATCCTTCACCGTCATGTTGAAAGTACGAGCAGTTGGCTTGTTGCTGGGAGGTGCCATGAGTCTAGGTGCATTCGTCTCTTTTGGTGGTGACTTGCAATCTCGTGCAATATGTCCTTTCTTTCCGCAATTGAAACAAGTAACGGCCTTATCCTTGCAGTGAGAAGAATAGTGCCCTTTTTGTCCACAGTTGTAACAAACAATGTTGGCCAGATTACATGGTCCTGGGTGCTTCCTTCCACACATTTTGCATTCGGGTAGCGGTGGCCTTCCTTGAATTAGGTTGGCTGCCTGAGGGGGTCTGGACCTTTGATTGTCTCCCCTAGTGTCTCGATTCTCAGTTCTCTTCGTATCATTGCTTCTGTCTTCCCGTTTCACAAAAGGTCTCTTTCCATTCCGATCGTCCGGCTTCCTTTCAAAATTATTTCCACGATTCTGAAACTTCCTTTTCTTCATATCCTTGTCCTTTGAGTACAACTCAGATCCACTTTCCACAATAGATGCTTTTTGAACCACTGTAGCATAGTTGGTGATTTCTAGGACCGCAACTCGATTCTGGATCCACGGCTTCAGCCCTAGTTGAAAACGTTTAGCTCTCTTTTCATCTGTATCCACATGGTACGGCACAAACCTAGAGAGTTCAGCAAACTTGGCTTCATATTCAGCTACAGTCATGTTGCCTTGCTTGAGTTCCAGAAACTTGACCTCCATTTGACTCTCCAAGTATTTAGGAAAATATTTCTCCAAAAATAGCTGCGTGAACCTAGTCCAGGGTATGACTACGTTCCCTTCCATTGCTTTCTTTGATTCCCACCAATAGTTCGCTTCACCTTTTAACATGTAGGCTGCAAAGATGGTTTTCTTCTCTTCTTCTACCCCTACGATCTCAAAGGTCTTCTCTATTTCACGTAACCAGATTCTAGCTTCCACTGGGTTAGTGGTACCTTTAAACTCAGGTGGACTCAAGGATTTGAATGATTTGAAACTCACAGTAGTTTGGGTCAGTTGAGCTGGAGGTGGATTCCCTCCTACATTCTGGTATAGCTGGGGCTGAGGGTTCTGGGTATGCTGAATAAGAAAGTTCATAAGTAGACTCATCGGGTTATTTTCTTGGTTGGGACCTCGAGCGAGTTGTGGTTCCGGGTTTGGAACTTGGTTCTGAAGTGGAACCTCATTCCCTAGATTCACCTCGGGTTGAGGACGAGGATTTCTTGCGGGTCTTCCTCTCCTTGGTGGCATCTTTTTCTATAAGAGCGAAAACAAAATGGTAGGTTATATTTCGGATATGCAATTCTCAAACACCATTGCTGGCACAATTGAAATTGGTATTCATAAATATCCACTCGGTCAAAATTTATGGTTCCTCACAATACTCACAATCACGACTCTCTCTTGTCTCTTTATAAGCAGTTACTCAATAATTCAATTATCATAAATCTCTGGTTCTCGAAAATTCTTTTTAAGCCGTAGTATCGGAAAAGAAATTGTTAACTAATTCAGGGATAACATGGAAATTATTCTAACATGCTATTCTAATATAACACAGATCTATAATAAACAAAATGAGATAACTGTACTATAGCAGATCACAATATAATACTGATAAGATTCCATACTGGTGAAATCCAAGTCATGGTACTGAATACAAACTGGTCGCTGATAATAAATACATCGTAAAAGTAACTAGCCAACATACTAGTCTAGTAGAGATAACAAAGGTTACTACCCAACAGGCTGGGCATCGGGTCTAAAATACAAGGATCAACATAATATATGCACCCTACTACAGAAGGGTCTATCTCGACGTCATCACTGAAGAAACATCTCATCCACTCTCCGATGGAACTCTCTGATAATGTCTGAAACCAGGGTGGCAACTCTGGCCTGATCAATCTGTCCTGTGCTGGATGATGGTAATGCGGCTAAATCAGTCTGAAGCCCGGTCAGAACAGTCAGGGCAATCTGGTGCATAATCTCCATGGGTACGTCTCTTACCAACAGACTCCCTCCATGATGCACGGCAAGAGGTTCTGAAACTGACAACAGTCGAAGAATACTATCCCTAGTAGTGAAAATCTCCTCATAACGTGCCCACAACCAACGGTAATGCTGGAACAGTGTATGGTGGACATGCCAAGGGACCATCCCTCCGGCCACATCAGGATGCTCAGAAGGAACAGGTGGCATAGCAACCGTAGTAGCAACCACAGTGGGCTGAGCAGGAGCAGGTGCGGGTATGGTAGGTGCAGATGGAGTAGTATCACAAGCAGGCATGGCACTGACAGGTGGAAACATGTAGTCAGGCACGGTAGGGACTGCCGGCGTCGAAGCATAGACGGGAACAGGTAAAGTAAACAACTCGGCAAGAGCTGCTACTCCTGTAGGTATATCAACTCCGGATGCTGGAGCTGACAAGCTAGGTACAACCTCAATACGGACGGGTGAAAGCTGGCTCTCATCAACTGGATCCGTAATCTCGGGCACTGGGGTCTCAACTCTGAACGTCTCAGGGGTAGGAGCCTCTAAATCAATCACTGGTGGAGGAGAATCGGCTATCTCAATGATCTGGTCAGGAGAATCTACTAAATCTATCACAGGTGGAGGAGAAGGTGTAAGGATCTGAACTGAAGAATCCTCCGTGTCACTAACCATCAGCATAAACTCTTCAGACGGGTCACTGTCTGAACCTGAGCTAAGTGGTCCATGCGGGTAAGGTGTAGGAGATCTATCTCGGGTAGAACGGAAATCTGCTGGTCCAGAAGTAGACATCTACAAAAGTACGAAAAATCTCGGTCAGGTTTCGATCGACTAGATATGCCTATAAATATATAAAGGCGTAAGGCGCTTAGTGCCAAAATCTCAACATCGTATCATATATCTCTAAATTCTCACGTCGCGTTATAGTTCTAGGTTCGTATTATATCTCTAAATTCTCGCATCGGGTTATACTCCAAGGCTCGTACGATTCCTAAAAATATAACTATGCTCTGATACCAAAACTGTAACGCCCCCAAATCCACCATGACAGGGGACCCGGGTCGTCACATTGTCTCAATATCCTGTAGCACAAGTTACGCAATAATGAAGCAAAATATATATAATACAACGGAGCATAAAATGTCCCACTCCGCAGATCCAAGATCGTCTTCACAGTATAATACAAAACAACTTGATACATCTCGAATTAATATGTTACAAAGTTCACTACAGTAGAAATATAAGGATTCCAGCTGGATCTTCTAATTGTTGACGCCATAACCTTGCGCTTTCCCTTTGCCTTTATAACCCTGGCTGGACGTCTCGCCTTTCTCCGTCTTGACAGCTGAACAAAATGTTGTAAAGCAAGAATGAGCAACTATAGTGCTCAGCAAGTTCTTTTCTCGCTCGGTATATAAATATAATAAGGTTTACCGACATAAGTACTCAAAATTTAATATTGAAAATCACAATAAGATTTGGCTCAAATTCATCTTGAAAATATCATACTCGAAAAGCTCAAAACTCATCTCAAAACAGAATACTCAAAAGACTCATTTGATATAACTCTGATAACTCATGATTTAAGAATGAACTGGTCTTCCACCTCTCCGTATCTCGGTGGGGCGATCAACTAACCAACCAAGAATAACGGCCTCCGATGACACCGCACTTCGCCCGATCACGGCTACAATACGATATCAACTATAATATATATGTATGAATGCTAGCATCATAATGGTTATCAATTCAATCAAGGCAACGAATGCCTGAAAATTCTCGGGTCCGTAAAACGGTACACGAGTCTCTCTTTCTCTATAAAGGGCCTCTTGCCCAAAATTGACCAGTAGAATACAGAATTCCCGAATGTTTGGGGTACAGATAACTTGAGATAACTCTTTTCAGAAATTATTTACAAATCTGGCGGACTGCCAGTATGACTCGATTTTACCACCAATCCGAACAATAGACTGATGTAAATTCTCAATAATAATTTATCGGTTGACATGAACAAAATGCCAAACCTTGACAATAAAATCGACTATCTCGAATCTATGAGAATAGTCCTAAGATTAAAGTAATTGGGAGTCGTACTGAACAAATAGTACTTCTCGATATTTATAATACTCAACATTGATGAACGTTTAAATAGAATATTATTCAGTTGATCGACGAATAAAAATCTCTAATAATTATAATTTTAAACTCCTATCGGTTAGTTCAAACGAGGAACTAACTAAAAGATAATCAATAAATAACGATTGAATTTGTACAATAAATTCAATCGAAAAGAATAAATTTAACTATCTCGGACGAATGAGATTAGTTTCACTGAATAAAATAATAGTCGTCTCGAATTAATGAGATCGACCCGATATCAATTAAATTGTTTCTACGCTTATAGGGATTATAATACTAACTTGACAATATAATAATATTTAACAAGAAATAATTCTCAAAAGAAATTATTGCATCATATAGAGCAACAGATAATCTCAATATATAATATCTCAAAAATAATTAAAGAAATAAATAACACGACAGAAATTCACAGTTTCCAAAAGTTAGGGTAAGAACGAACTTGCCTCGATCTCGAAGTACGAATGAATGAAGCTAAAATATATACTCTACCCGTGAATTTGGCTTCGATCTACGTCTCGAGAATTATTTTCTAAAAATAGCAACCAGAAATACGTAAGCGATTCTTCAGAATAAAATACTCCCGATCCGATAATCTAATTAATAATAATATAATATCTCATAAAAGCTCCGGAATAAATAACAAAAATAAATCCCGGAATAAATAAATATTTAATCGAACACGGGAATTAAATCTGGGGAATATATCCTATTTTTAATATCTGGAAATCTAAATTCTTACTCAAAATGAAAAATTCAAACATCCGTTTTTATTCAATTTAAATCCATATTTATTATTCTCATTTTTAAACTAATTATCAAAGAATTCTAATTTTTAAGAAATCTCACAAATATTCTTCTTTTTATCAACAAATTATTAAATCTCTAATTTTCGTCCAAAAATCACAAAATGACTCTTTTTAACAAACTAATAATTAATCCATTTTATTAAACCCTTTTTGTTGTAAATTAGTAAATATCTAATTTATTCCAAAATCACATAATATCACTTATTTAATAAATAAATAAATAAATTCTAGATTTCATCTTAAAAACTCTAAATAATTCTATTTTTAATCAATTAATTTATTACTAACTAATTCTAATCAATTAATTAAATCTCGATTTTTTAAAAAAAATAAATTCAATCGTTAAAACACTAAACTGTATCGTTTTATAATATTATTTTATTAGTAATTTTACTAACGTGGGTCCCACCCGAACGGTCCCACCCGAACGGGTCCCACCCGAGTCTTTCCCCTTCCCCTGCGTTTTCTCACCAATTTCTCCCAATCTCTCTCTCTCTCTCTCTCTCTCTCTCTCTCTCTCTCTCTCTCATCTCTCTCTCTCGAATCTCTCTGTTCTCTATCCCTCTCTTCTCTCTCAACTTTCTCCCTCCCTCTAAATCTCTCTCCCGTCAAATCTCTCTCTCAAACTCTCCCTGCCCCTCTCTTCCTCCCAAATCTCTTCTCTCTTCTCGCCTACACCACCCCCGTTCTCCACCACGGCGACACCAACCTTATAACTCCGATTTCACCAACACAAATCCTCCTTCTCCGATTACAATCTCAAATAACATTTACAACCACCCAAAAAACATCACTCCCTCATCCTAAATCTCTCTCCGCTCCACCCCCCTTATTTCTCCTCGACGAAACAACACCCACCAACGGACCACAACACACGGCACACTCTCACCCTCGATTTCTCTCCCGGTCGAACCCATCTCCATGCCACACACACCACCACTGCAACGGTGGTGGTTGTTCCCTTCCCCCATTTACACTACACCAATTCTTCTCTCAACAAAACCCAAATACATGAATGGATTAAACAAGCTTAACAGCGAATTTAAAGAAAGGAAAATAGGAGTCAAACTACCTGTCTGAGTTGCTATGTTTGTGAATAAATGGTTCGAGTTTATGAGTATTAAAGCCGAATATTTTGGTTCTTGGTTCAAAGAGGCAGTGATTGTGTTTATACTGCGAATCTGCGATTATGAAAACAAGAATGGGTTTGTCAAAGTCCGGTTGTGGTTTTGTTTTGGTTCAAATATGCAAGACTTGCGTTCGTGTGTTTGTAAATATATGGGTAGAGGTTTTTGGTTAAACAAAAGAGGCAAAGATCTTGGGTGAAAAGAAAAGACAAAAGCTGGGTTAATTTGTGTGTTTTGTTCGGTATTTAAGCCGTGTGTTTTAGTTACAGAATGAAAGGAAAACAAGGGTGTGGTGTGTCTTTACTAGTGTTCTGTTTTAAAGAGACAAAGTATTGTAATATTGTAATAGAAAAACAAGTATGGGTGTGATTGTTTTGTGATTAACACGTTTTAAGAAATAAGAATGTGGTATCAAAATAATGACCTGAAAACAAGTTCCGTGTTTTGGGGAAATTATTGTTGTCCTCTTTTGAATTTAACCACCATTAATAGTATTTAATCCATTCCTTCCATGCCGGTCAATTAAAACGAGGCTCTAATTTCGCTTCCGAAAATAAATCGACTCAAAATAAAAAATCTAATTTTCCTAAATTTCCTAATTTTAACAAATACAAATAAATATAAATAAATAGATATAATATAATATTTGTTCACCTATAAATAAATAAAATCATAAAATCTCACAAAACGCACTAATTAAAACGAGACTCAAAAAAATTCGGCTAAAAATGTATTTCGAAAAATTTTGTGGTTATTACAATAACTTTGTTGCTAAATTTATTAATTTTTAATAAATGAATAAATAATAAAATTCATATCATGCATAGGGCGTGCGGCTCGCTGCTGTGTGAAACCCGCCTTGAGTACTACCTCAGTCCCAATGTGACATTCTGATTTTTTCAGGAAGATGTGTTCGTAAATAATTTTTCTAATATTTTTTATAAAAATATAAATCTTCAACTTTTATATAAAAAAATTACAAATTCATATTCCAAATATATTAAAATGCATGAAAAAAATGACTCATATAAATTAGAATGGGGGAGTAGTATTTTGAATGTTTGACTTTATCTACTATATTTACTACTAGTCAACTAATTGAATTAGTAATTGGGTTTATCCGATGTCTGTCCATGTACACAATAAGAGCATGGTTGACAACTTTTGATTGATTTTATCAGTAAGTATAAAATTCTCAACCAATTAAATTAATCAACTCATAAAAATGTACTCGTTTGTTAGAATGTGTTTATGAACAAACATTAGAAAAATCCTTAATAATTTATTATATATTTAATACATTAATAGGGGATTTCCCTGAGTAAATTAAATTATAGGTTCGGTCGTTCCAAACCTTCTTCCGAACCTCCAAATTCATACACACATATACATACATACACACAAACATATACATACATACATACATTTATATTGTGTAATCTACTAATATTTCATTATTTGTAATATATTAATTATCGTTTAATTAATATGCATATTTATACATACATATATATGTACAAACATAAATATATACATATATAAATTTCTGTGCATATATATGGTCTGTTTGGTAAACCTTAAATTAAGTCTTTATGGACTTATTATCGGATAAAAAATTCATATTTTGATAAAAAAAAAATTATGAGCGATAAGTTGCAAAAAAAAAAAAGTTAACTTTTTAAGAAAAAAGTTAGAAATCTCTAATTTTATCTTAAAATAAGTTGACTTATTCTGAAAAATGTTTTCCCAAACACCCCCATAATAATATATTATAATGTGCCCGTATTTAGTGATATCTAGAACATGTCTGTGCATTGCACGGGCTTCAAAGCTAGTTTAATTATAAAAGGTTAACCTTGTTTTCAATTTCATACATTCATGTGTGAGTGATATATTTATTTTTTGATGTAAAACGAAGAATTCATTAAAACATTGTAATTTAGTCGAAACAAATCCTCGAAATGTCAATTACAATCTAATTGTAAAACAAAAAACAAGCTTAGTCGTTTTATTTCAGATCGCTTAACATATAGAATATCCAATTTTTTTAATCTAAAAATTATTATAATGACATCTCGAGCAATCCAATTTATATCGGTTGTGAAATTAGCATCGCAATTAACCTTAACATAAACACCATTTGTATCTCAATGTTCAAAAGTATCAGTTATATTAACTAATATTGGAGCAACAAATGCTCCAAAAATATGAACAATTTTTTGTTGTGAAAGGTGAGCTCTTGCGTATCCACTACCGTCTCAGATTCGATGCAAGCGTTACAGATCTCCCGAAATACCATATAAATCCTTATTCAAAAAACTACTGAAATCGGTAATAAGACACACAAAAACATCGAAACATAACACACTAATATCCCAAAAAGACGGGCACAACTAACAAACTTGATAACAAGGTATTCAACAAAATCTCAGCAAAAAAGGATTAGAAATCGAATTTATTGAAAAAATGGTAAATAGAAGAGAGGATGGGAGAGCGAAGGGGAGTGAAAGTCTGGAAAGTGGAAAAGTGGCGGTTAGAACCGTAGTTATGGGAATCGACTCTCAAAATAGAATTCGAGTACTAGATATATATTTATTAATTTGGTCTAAAATATTAACTTTTAATTTGACTTAAGAAATAACCTTTCATCACACATTTAAATGTCAGCTCTAAAATAAAATACCCCTATATTGACAGCTAGTAAAACACCAGCCAACAAGTGTTTGATAAACTAATTATTAAATTATTATAATTATTAAGTTAGTAAATTATAGAGTTGTGGCTAAAATTTACACAAATTTTCAAAATGTTGACCAAGCTATCCAATTATCAAATTATTGACCGTAATTTTGCTCTACATTATAAAAAGGTGGCACCCGTTAATATCCTTTAAATAATGCACCATTAACTTAAAATGAGAAGGGGTAATTCAAGAAATTCACATTCAGATAAATAAAAAACTTAGTAACATTTTACTTCCGACACGTCTAAGAGCATCTCCAACTCCATGTTTCCCTTAGTAAAAACCTCCGGCTGGCATGTGAATAGTACAAAATATATCCAATCTCTCAAAATTTCATCTCTCCAATCGACATTTCCCATTAGCTAAAATTATAGCCATCGACCTCTGCTTGCCTATATTTGGCCAAGGCCTACAGATCTGTAAGTACTTCTCCCGCAATTTTTTGTTCTCTTCTCTCCTGTTTGCTCTCCCGCCATATGATTTTTAATATGTATTTATTTTCAGTCTCTTTTTTTTTTTACTTCAAATTATGTCTTTTATTTGTGATAATGGTACAAAATGGGATTTGCGATATGTTGGAACATCATAATTTCTAATTTTTTAATTAAAATTTATAAAAACAACATTAACATAAACATATTAAAATTTAATAAAAAATTTATTTACATATCTAAAATATATGACCACAAGATCAATTAATAGCAATATAATTTTTATTGAAAAGACATTGTTTGAAATTATAAAATATTGTTTCAAAATATAGCTATCCCTTATATCCAAATCCATTGAAGCACAACACCTACAAATTCAACAAATTTTAGCCAATCATTATTTTATAATACTAGCTTAAAACCCGTGCGATGCACGGATTTTTTTAATATTAAATGAATTTTTTCATTAATTTAAATTATTTTTTTTTAAAACATGAATTTTGGAGTCTTAAATTTTTATAAGAGATGATTTGATAATAATTACATAAATGTTATCCGTGATATTTACAGAAAAAAAGGAATTTTAGTTTGAAAATATAAAAAGATGATAGGTTTCAGTTGAAAAAGGTAATCGGTTAATTGTTATTAATTATAATATTATTATTTTATTTATTAAATAAAATGCTTGTGATACGATTGGAAAAAGAGATGATTTATTTAGAGAAAATTAAAAAGGTAACACATTCTAGGTGAAAAAGGTAATTGATTAGTTTATAGTAATTATAATTTGGTTACGTTATATTACAAAATACAATTGCTCGTAATGTTCTTAGAAAATGAGAAATTAATATTGTTCGTGGTGAATCTATTAAAAAAAAAATTTTAGTTAGAAAATATAGAGAAGATGATACGTTTTAGCTGAAAAGGGTAATTGGTTAATTATTAATATTATAATATTATTAGTTTATTGTAATATATAGAACAACCCGTGATATAATTGCAAAAAAAAAAAAGATTTTAGTTAAAGAAAATAGAAAGGTAAAATGAAATTTAAAAAGGTGATATGATTTATATGAAAACGGTAATTGATTAGTTTATAGTAATTATAATTTTTACTAAATAAAATCGCTGATAGTATTTTTAGAAAATGAGAAATTAAGGTTGCCCGTGATATTTTTAGAAAAAAAGGGAATTTAATTAGAAAAAATAAAAAAGATAATATGTTTTAGCTGAGAAGATAATCGGTTAATTATTAGCATTATAATACTATTATTTTATTTTAATTAAATAGAAACTTCCGTGATATAATTGGAAAAGGAGATGTTTTAGTAAGAGAAAAAAAAAGTAACATATTTTGGCTTAAAAAGGTAAATGTCCACGATATAATTGGAAAAAGAGAGATTTTAGTTAGAGAAAAAGGTAACGTGTTTTGGCTGAAAAAAGAATAGATTAGTTAATAGTAATTATAATATAATTATTTTATTTTATTAAACAAAATTGCTCGTAGTATTTTTAGAAAAAGAGAAATTTTAGTTAGATAAAATGTAAAAGATATTGTATTTTACCTATAAAAGGAAATTATTTAGTTATTAAAAAAATAGAAAAGGTAATATGTTTAAACTGGAAAAAGAAATTGATTAATAAAGGAAAAATTTTAGTTAGACAAAATGTAAAAGATTTTATATTTTATCTGAAAAAGGAAATTATTTAGTTATTGGAAAATAGAAACCTGAAAAAGGAAATTGGTTAGTTAGTTGGATGGATTTTATCTATAATTGAGTAAGGGTAAATAAGTAAAATCAACAGGTACCGTATCAACCGACCGACCAACCAATCAAACTTTTAATGGTTCGGCTTTTAAATAATAGTAGAAAAAGGTAATATATTTTGGTTGAAAAAGGTAAATGTCCATGATATAATTGGAAAAAGAGAGATTTTAGTTAGAGAAAAGAGAAAAACTAACGTGTTTTGGTTGAAAAAAGTAATAGATTAGTTAATAGTAATTATAATATAATTATGTTCTTTTATTAAACAAAATTGCTCGTAGTGTTTTTAGAAAAAGTGAAATTTTAGTTAGATAAAATGTAAAGGATATTGTATTTTACCTATAAAAGGAAATTATTTAGTTATTAAAAAATAGAAAAAGTAATATGTTTAACCAGTAAAAAGAAATTGATTAATAAAGGAAAAATTTTAGTTAGACAAAATATAAAAGATTTTATATTTTACCTGAAAAGGGAAATTATTTAGTTATTGAAAAATAGAAACCTGAAAAAGGAAATTGGCTAGTTAAAGGAAAAAAATTAGTTAGACAAAATATAAAAGATTTTATATTTTACCTGAAAAGGGAAATTATTTAGTTATTGAAAAATAGAAACCTGAAAAAGGAAATTTAGTTATTGAAAAATAGAAACCTGAAAAAGGAAATTTAGTTATTGAAAAATAGAAACCTGAAAAAGGAAATTGGTTAGTTAGTTGGATGAATTTTATCTATAATTGAGTAAGGGTAAATAAGTAAAATCAATAGGTACCGTACCGACCGACCGACCAAACTTTTAATGTTTCGGAATTTATATAATAGTATAAATTTTAACCAAACATGTTAGCTAATCTCATTAGAAATGCTCTAAATTAGCTTGATATTCAACCCTCTTCTAGCCCTTCTATATCCCTCATGAACCCAACCCCTAACCCTTAAAAATCAAGTCTTGTATGTTCTTGAAGGCACCCATCTATATAGAAAGAGAGACGGAAGCTATTCTTCGAACAAGAGGGTTTCTCTCTTTACCCAAAAAACCCAAAATTAGGTCTTTTATTTCAACACCACATGGTTTTAAAAAAAAAAAAAAATCACATCCACCAACAATTTTAAGCCTAAAATCTTAGTGGCCTTTTTATCTATTAATGAGTTTCAAGATTTCAAGGATTTATCACTAAACCTTGTTTGGTTACCCAAAAAACAAAACTTTACATGTTTGCATGCCTGAGATTGTTACTGCAGCAGCAGATGGGCAGCCACAATTTAGTGAAATTGAGGCTTCTAAGTTCTTGGGTATTGAAATAGATGGGCAACCACAATTTAGTAAAATTGAGGCTCCTAATCGCCATCTTATGTATTTTTTTGTACTTATTATTACTCGTGTGTTTTATTTTTGTAGCTAATTGTGTTTGCAATGAGTTGATTTATTTATATGATTTTTGGGCCAACACACACAATTATTATATTATACGATTGTCTGCGATGCTTCAAGGACAAATGTGATCTTTGACCAAGACTAAGTAGTACCGTTTTTGTTTCTAGTGGATATGAAATCCACTCTTTATTAACTCTTTTTTCTGATTGTTTATTTTATTAAAATTCTTTTTTGCTCTTTGCTTCGTTAGAATCGTTAATGGTTGTGAAGCAAAATTACGGTTAACAATTTGATAATCGAATAGCATGGCCAAATTGAAAATTGATGCAAATTTTAGTCAATCCTATAATTTACTCTTATTAAACTAAATTTAAGCGAGTTCATACTTCTTGTGCTTATTCAGAGTCTATAATAGTTTAATTATCAAGTTGAGATTGGTCTTATCAACTAACCTAGTTGTTTATAATTGTATTTAGATAGGTTAGTGGCTAAGTTGAAAGAATGACATTTTTATCATAGGTTTATTAATTATTAAAAAAAATAACAGTTGGCAAAGTGGGTGGTCAAAATTACCAGCTAGTTACACATTTCTCACATGCGTATAAAAATCTGATAGCCATAATGTTTCTCAAATGTGTAATAAAAAAATATATTTATTCAATACCGTATGACAAATGCGTAATAACTTAATATTCAAATATAAAATGAATAATAGTTATATTACACTTCGTAAAAATGTGTAACAATTATATGACCCATCATTCAGCGTCCTAGTATTCGTGTAAGAGCCGCAGGTTTTAATTTCGGTATATTGTTCTTTATTTATCCGGCTAATTTTTTTACCAGCTGTGTACTTATGTAAGTGGCCTGGTGTTATGGATAATTTAATATGGTGAAAAGTAATTAAATAAATTCGTAGTCAAACTTCGAAAAAACTTAAGTAATTAGGCACTAATTTTAAATGAAAACTATATTTAATTAGAAATAATCGCACTGTATTAAAAAACTAGTTGATAAAGCCGCGCTTCGCGGCGGCGTTACAATATTTTAAAAAAAATCAATACATTTATGTTATATTATAATATTAATATTAAATTTTAATAATTAAATAATCTTCTCTAATGAATCAATTTCTTGTTAAATACGATTCTTTCGATTGAGCCGCTCTCTCGTTAAAACCGAAATCCCAACTTTTTAACAACTTATATAATATTTTTTATCTATAAAATCGAACTATAAAAATAAAAAGAAATTTATGACTTTTATCAAATTCTAAAGCTAATACAATCTTTTTTAGCGAGTCATCTTCCCGTTAAATACGTTTCGAGCCACTCTTATTTGAAACCGAAATTCTAACTTCATTATATAAACAGAGTAAATTCCAATTTTTATATTATTTAAACTTTCTAATATTTATGGAGTTTTAAAAGATGAAAATACATATTATATTTTCTGTATATTATAGATATTCTTGTATTTATTTATAATTTCTGCATGGGAATGTCTTTCTGTTATGTTAACATATCAAAAAAAAAAATACGAAAACTTTTCGTTACGGGAATAATATTACATTTATGGATATATTTTTGTAATGCAAGTATAATTAACTTGTATAAAAAAGTTAAAATAAAAGATTTCTAAGAAAAAAGATGTATAGTTTTAAAAAATCGTATAAGATGTCTCCACCGTCCTCGTATTCTACTTCCAATAAAACATTTTATTTTATGTATTAATTATATATTTAAACATCTTTTGTACGGTCTTATCTAATGAATCGCTTTCTTGTTAAACACATTTATTACTATTGATTCGCTCTCTCGTTAAGATCAAAAACCTAACTTTTACATATATTACTTGTATGATAATGTTTATCCATAAAAATCAAATCCTAAAAATAAAATAAAATTTATAACATCATATGATATTTTAATATCTAGTACGATCTTTTATAGTGAGTCGTCTTCCCGTTAAACACGTTTCGAGCCGCTCTCGTTTGGGATTGAAATTCTAACTTCATTACATATTATTGATGTTACTTATCTTTCACAACATTTTTTTTCCTTAAAATCAAAACCTAAAAAATAGAGTGAATTCCAATTTATACTTTCTCTAAATTTTCTAAAATTTTTGGAGTTTTAGAAAATGAAAACACATCTTATTTTCTCTTTATATTATAGATACTCCTGTATTTATTTAGGATTCCTGCATGAGATTGTTCTTTTATTATGTTAACACATCAATTCTTTTCTTTTTAAATACGGTGACTTTTTTCATGACAATAGTATTGGATTTATGAATAAATTTTCCTAATATAAGTATAATTAAATTATATATAAAATATATAATTTAAGAAGATCGTACTTTTTATAAAATATTTAATTATATGTCTACTCTATATATTTAAACACCTATTCTAGTTCTAGTAGAACTTTTATTTAAATATTTTTTATGCAAATTCGAACTCTTATTCTCTATAAATTCGAACTCCCATTCTACTTCCAATAGAACTTTTAATTGTATGTCTTATAAATACTTATTATACTTCCAATAGAACTTCTAATCACATGTTTTTCCTATAAATTTGAACTCTTCTCCTTTATAAATTCGAACACCTATTCTACTTCTAATATGCTAATTGATATTTTTATATTTATTAGTATTTAAAATTCTAGAAAATTAAAAAAATCGATTGACACGATATTAGAGCGCCACCTAAACTCCCGCTATCCTCCTTTATATATATATTGATATTGATGTTTATTCGAACTCCTATTCTACTTCTAATAGAACTTTTAATCATATGCCTTATAATTAAATACCTATTCTACATCCAATAGAGCTTTTAATTTTATGTCTTTCCTATTAATTCGAACTCTTCTCATCTATAAATTCGAAAACCTATTCTACTTTTAATATGTTAAAAGATATTTTTATATTTATTAGTGTTAAATTTATGGAGTTCTAAAAAATAAAAATAAAACATCTTTTCTCTTTATATTATAGATACTCATGTATTGATTTAGGGTCCCCGCATGAGAATGTTCTTTTATTATGTTAACACATCAGTTCTTTCTTTTTAAATACGAAGACTCTTTTTTATGAGATTAGTATTGGATTTATGAAAATTTTTCCTAATAGAAGTATAAATAACTTGTATAAAAAATATATATAATTTTAGAATATTGTAAAAAATGTCACCACCGTCCTTGTATTCTACTTCCAATAAAATTGTTAATTATATGTCTCCTTTATATATTCAAACACATATTCTACTTCTAATAGAACTTATAATTATATATTTTTTCTATAAATTCGAATTCTTATTCTTTATAAATTAGAACTCCTATTTTACATCGAATAGAACTTGTAATCATGCTTTATAAATACTTATTATACTTCCAATAGAACTTCTAATTACATGTCTTCCCTATAATTTCAAACTCTTTTCATCTACAAATTCGAACACCTATTTTACATCTAATACGGTAAAATATATTTTTATATTTATTAGTATTTATCTGTACTCCTATTCTACTTTTAATAGAACTTTTAATCATATGCCTTATAATTAAATATCTATTTTACTTCCAATAGAACTTCTAATTATATGTCTTCTTTATAAATTCGAACACCTATTCTACTTCTAATATGTTAAAAGATATTTTTATATTTATTAGTGTTTAAAATCGAAAAATTCTAAAAATTAGAAAAATAGATTGAGACGATCTTAGAGCGCCACCTAAGCGCCCGCGTATCCTCCTTTATTTATATATATTGATGTTAAAATAAGTTATGTCCAAACTAATCATACTTGTAAAATGATTGAACTGTGAATAATATTTTAATTATTAATGTTACTAATTACGTTCTAATTATTAGTAATGAAATTATGGATTATGCATGAAATTAATTTTGAGGATTTTGTCACGCAACGCAGGGAGACTATTAAATTCAATATTTCGTAAATGGAGAATATCAGCATCAAGTAACTGGAATATAAGTGGAGAATTATGTAGCGGAGCTGCTATTGATTCGACAACTATGGATAATAACGGAGCTTTTAATCCTGGTATCAAATGCGACTGCAGCTCCAATCCTTGCCACATTACTCAGCTGTATGTCTATCTCATCACAGCTTCATTATTATTAACATGTTATATGTATGTGTTGCAGAGTTGATAAACTTAACATTGTACTTTTTCGAGTAAGGTGACATTATAGTATACATTTTATAAAAAGTGCTTGCCATATTACTTTAAGGTTACGGGAGAGTTGCAATCATCTTATAGAGTCTTATAAATTCCTTATGTTTTTGAACTGTTCGATATATGGTCTACAAGACAATATTTCTCTCATTCAAGCAGTGCCGTAAAATGCCTTGGTCCGCAAATGAATTGCACCACACTTATTTTTTTGCTTAATAATTTGGAATTTTGACTTTACCAATTATTGATAGGGGTTGTGCAGCTGAAAAATCGAAAGCAACAAAAAAAAAAAAAATAACCTTTCATATGTTGTTTTTGATATAGACCTGTTATAAAATAGTCACTGGATCAACAGTGGTACATTCATATTACACGCATTTGTAGACACAAGCTTTTGATTACTTATCATATGAACATGTGTCAGAGTTGTGCTTGTTTCTGGCGCTGTAAACTTATTCACGCATTTTTGGCAGGAAGGTTTATGCATTGGATGTTGTAGGTGCCATCCCTGACGAGCTATGGAATTTGACTTCCCTCATCAATTTGTATGTTTTCTATCCGAGGCAGTGATGATTCTTTACACTTTTCTGGTTTATTACACAGCTACGAGGCTATAGTAGACGCGCACAGACACACACATGTCAGACAATAGCAACATGACAATCTAGAAGTTATAACTGTTTGCACAGTGACATCTCTTTGCTGTGAATGATTGTAAAGATTATCCTGTGTATGTTCCAGGAATTTGGCCCAGAATTACTTGACTGGTCCTTTATCTGCATCCATCGGAAACTTAGTTAGCATGCAGTACTTGTAAGAAAATTCCTTACTGATTTATACTTTTGTGTTTTTGATAGTCTTGTAGAACTCTGATACCTTATATGATTTCTTTAGGACTTTGGGCATTAATTCACTATCAGGGGAGCTTCCAAAGGAACTCGGAAAGCTTACTGATTTGAGATCATTGTATGTTTTTGTTCACTTAAACAAATTCAAATATGAGATATTGATGATTTATTAACCTTAAAGCTAATGATTTTAGCTAGTTTGTAAAACTATTACAGATCTTTTAGCTCAAACAATTTCAGTGGCCCTTTGCCATCAGAGCTGGGGAGTTTGACAAAGTTGACCCAAATGTAAGTTTAATATTTTTAACTATAAAAACTGATGTTCCAAGCTTCCAATACAGGTCTAAATCTTCACATTAAGGTTGTGTCTCGTTCTGTTACAACGCTGGAAATACCTATTTATTATTTGATCTAAGGAAAATTGAAAATTGATTATCCGTCTCTTTGCATACCTTCACATCTTTGTTGGCCTTATCTGATAGTTTAGGGTTGATATCGAGTAGTACATGTGAAAGATAGATTATTTTCTTGCTGTGCTTATATGCTGATCATGAGTTCTTTGCTTTTCTTCAGTTCATAACCATTTTTTGGTTGATGTGGTCACTATAAAACTTATTTTTAAACATATTATGTATTATAACTAGAATTACATCGAAAATGAGAGGCAGCATTCTCACATTAGCCTTTTCATTTTTTTAGTTACTTTGATAGTTCTGGATTGAGCGGTCCCATACCATCAACCTTTGCTAGTCTACAAGACCTGGCTACTGTGTAAGAACTTCTAGTCATTTTTTATATGCAATTACAGCAAACTCAAGATGACTATTATGTTAAGTGATTTTGGTCTATTTCACATGAGGGGACCACTGCGATTGCAGGTGGGCTTCTGACAACGATCTCACAGGCAGAATACCCGACTTCATTGGAAACTGGTCAAAGCTTAATGTCCTGTAAGACTTATTTCTTCTCTTTCCATTCAAACCGTACGGGAAACTAACAAATCTTTCTCGATGCGAAGTTAATGAAGATGTGATACTTGTTTTAACTTTAAGAGTTATGGAAAACTCAGTGTTTATACATATCCTGGTGTTTGGTTAGGAGGTTTCAAGGGAACTCTTTTCAAGGTCCCATACCGATGACGCTTTCCAGTTTGACATCACTGACAGAGTTGTGAGTGCCACTCCAAATATGTGTGTTTACGTATATACAGACATTTATAGTGCATGTGTATTTTCATTAGATCCATCTTTGTTTGTAGTGTCTGGCACTGTCTGCTTTCCATTCACTTTGTATAATGACCTTTGGAAATTACGTTGCTCAGGAGAATAAGTGATTTGTCTAATGGGAGCTCTACACTGGAATTCATTAAGGAAATGAAGTCTCTGACTATCTTGTAAGGAAATTTGTTTTAGGTCCTAATATGTGTGCGTTGTATGTTTTTACTTACTTGCAAAGTTATTCCAAATTTCCGAATCGCTTTACCGTAAGATGTATGCTATGATTGATTTGTCCTTTTCTTTCCCTTTTGCAGAGTTTTGCGGAATAACAATATGTCTGGTTCTATCCCTTCTTACATTGGTGGATATCGAAATTTGACTCAACTGTAAGTTATTCATGTTAGATGATCGGGCCCAGTAAATTTTAGATGAAGCTTGGTTTTGTTCTGACAATGTTTCCCCGCTGATCTTAAATCTGAAAGTAAACCGAATGCAGATAAACATGCAAAAGATCCATAATACTTTATGTCGCAAATCTCATAAATTCATGTCTCTATTAAGCTAAAAAGTATGTCTATTATATATCGACCAACTATTAAAAGTCACATTGAACTAAGCGAAAAGGTCGAGGCTCACCAAGTATTAAAGATGAGATTGAACCATTCAAATTTTATTATTTCATTTTAGTTCTCAAAAAAGGAATTAAACTTCTTACATTTAAGAAGGGAAAAAAAAAACACTTGTCTTTTAATGCAGCCATGCTCACAGGGTAGAAGGTAAATGATAGAAAAATGCAACTTGTATAGAAAACCACTGTAGTATTTTGATGGAGTTCAAGAAACTTCCTTTCCTCTAGAATTTATATCTCTTAAGCAGATGATTATAAAAAAGCCATTTGTAGTAATTTTCAGTATGTATACTCTCTTCCTTATATTTACTACTGTATCCTTTTTGAACAAGAAAGTCCTTCAAGATAGACTAAACCAAGTTATAGTCAGATTTTGTTTTGCGTCACTGCCCTGACAGTTCACTGTCACACCCTGGCTACTTCAATAGTACGCTCTGTGTAGATATCACAGCCGTGACATGGATTGTCATGGCATGCCACTAAGTTATGGTCAGTCATGGCCATGCCTCCTTTTTGTCACGGTCCTGATCCTTATACTTTTTTTTTTCTGGTTCTTCTGCATCTCTGTTATGTTCGGACTAGCTCCTCATAGCAATGAGACTTTTTACTTTTGATGACACCTTACTGGTCTCTCCTTAGGATGACCGTGTTGACTTCTAAACACATTAAATTCAAGCATTTACCATATTTTCTCTGTTTATTGTCTGAAGGTTCTTATATTCATTTATTGGGAAATTTGTGAGTTATATAAATAAATTTGTACGCTCAAATTTTTATTATCATGCAACAGCTTTATTTTTCGATTGATGTTTACTAATATTTTTTTTTTACCAGAGACTTGAGCTTCAACAACTTCAGTGGAAGGATTCCAAACTCACTATTCAATTTGAGTTCACTTTCATTCCTGTAATAAACACCAACTTGTTCCTTTTCAGTCACGTGATATGTTCTTCTGCACATTTTAGTCACGTGATCTATGATAAATTGTTTAGTTCTTCTTTTGCACTACTTTAAGTTAAACTTAAGCATGTTTTTGTACTTCTGTTGTCAGGTTTCTTGGAAACAATAAGTTATATGGGAAACTACCTTCACAAAAGAGTCCATCTCTTAGGAATATGTGAGTAAACTTGTCTTTGGAATGTGAATTATTTAAAGGAACTGAAGTGGCCAGGTTGATTATTAACTAGTTCATTTGATCATTTCAGTAACTCCTTGTGTTGTTTCTGAAGTAGTCTACTTTCAGATAAACAATTTTATTTATCTCACGAGGGTGGCAAAACATAATAACATCTCACTTCATAATGCCTTATCATATTACACAAACATGTTTTAGGGAGTGGGTGTGGAGGATGATCTACACTTTAGGGATCACTTATACAGTAGTATGTTATTTTATGTTGTGCAAATGTGGGATAATAGATTGACAAAGGGGATGGTTTTTGTTCTGTCAGGGAGCAGTAGGAGTATTCCGAGTAACGTTTTTGCATATATGTTTGAGGAAAAATAAAAAAATAGGAAGGTTTGACTTATCTTGGTTTGAACAAGTAATATCTACTGATCACAGAACAAATAATATCTATTGATCACAGTCCATGTACACCATTAAACCTTATTGCGGGGAAGTGCACTATAAGTCTTGAATTCCCGAAAATGGTCTACAATGTTAAGTGAGATCCCAGACTCGAAATCTTTTCCTTTGCCAAACTTAAAATCACTTGATTAAAAACAAAATTGGTGCCTCCTGACTCTTTCCTTTATCAAATTTTCCCACCGGCCAGATCTAGAAGATATACATAATTCCTTCACCTTTTAACTCCGTTTTGCATCATTATCTAGTGCAGGATTATACTTTATGTAGCTTTTCTCCATTTAGAAGCAATATTACGTCAAAATGTCGGGCCCTGCTTCATTTGAAATACGGTTGAAGATCATAGATAAACTTTTAACCTCAGCCAAGTAATTTTGCCTCTTAAGTGGTTAAATTAAGGTCTGCATGTATTCTTATTTTCCTCCGTGGTGTATAGTTTATGAAGATAAAATGCTCTTCTGATCAACCCAGGGTTGTAGATGTAATATTTGACTGGATCATTAATACTGTACATTAGAAGGTTGCACACTCTGTTATATAAGTGGATACTTTTAATATTGAAAGGAAAGGGAGAAACTTAAGTTCTACCATTTTATGGTTGACTTCTTACTTGGCAAAAACGAGAAAAAAGGTTGAGTTGTTAGTTGCCAAAAAAAAAAAAAAAAGTTGAGTTGTTATAATGGTTCTTTTTGATCTTGTTGACCTACAATGTGTAAAATTATGATTGTTTGTACAATTTCTAACTAGTGAAATAGACGTGCTTCATAATAAAGAATAGCATCACTAGCTGTAAGTGGGTAGAAAATGTAATTGACATCCTCAAGTTTGTGCAGAGATTTATCATACAATGACCTTTCTGGGACATTTCCCACGTGGATCAGCGAACCAAACATACAAATGTATGTACATATATATGTATATATAATATAGTGGTTTCCTTGCTTCTTACCATTGTCATATTATATTGCAGTGGCAACTGTAATATTCCAAACTAACAATGAGAGCTTTATGGTATAATATGCAGTAATTTAGCTGTCAACAACTTCACAATTGAAGGATCAAATAGCAGGTGATTCTCAATCATCTAGTTTTTCCTAATCTAATTCTATTTAATATTGCAATTTCTGATGCATGATAAATGCTTCTAAGTGTGTTGATAATTTGTTCACTCATGGCCCAAGTAATCCACATCTATCTAATTAGCTATTCAGAATTTTAAATCAAATATATTCTCGCTGCAGTAGCATTTCATAAGTGCCGGTGCATATACATTAGAGACTAGTCACATGTTTAAAGTTGGGCAAAGATGTTTTGTGCAAAATCAGTGTCTGTAATTTAAAAGTATATAGCTAGTGGATTAGGTATAAGTGTTTTTAATGGCTGGAGAAGCACATATTCAAACATGTATTTCTTAAAATTAGTAGCTACAATATACAAATTCTCTAGTGGCACTTTTTTTCTTGGTGTATATCTTCGAAAGTTAGTTCTTGCATTTATGTTATTTTAGTTGACCTGCATTTTCTGCTCTCAGCATTCTCCCTGCAGGATTGAACTGTTTGCAGAGGGGTTTTCCTTGCAATCGTGATTCTCCAAGATGTAAGTGTAACTTAAATTTTTTTAACAGATAATTATAATTTTTGGTGATTGAGGTGTACCCTAATAGTCATTGAACACCTGCAAATATGAATTGATGTAGCGGCTTGTACCATCTCATTTTTTCCTAGCTTATTACTGTGTCGACATTTCTTTTATTGTTAAGAAAAATGGTCAATCTCATATATTAGCAGTTAAGAGTATGTCTAAAATTCAATACACTTGCTCCAATATGATCTAGAGTATGAGAAGGATGAAATCTAGAGGTTCATTAACCCACTGCAGCGTCCAATATTGGAAAATTTGGTTTCTAAAATGTTTTAGAAGACAACCCACTGCTGTTTTGCAGAAAAACACCTACTAGGCTACTACTTTGATCAGGAAAAAAGACATTGGACACATTGAGCCAATTAAATTTGGGATATCTATTTATACTTTCAAGTCCAAAACCATTGACAGATCAAATATATTTGCCTATTGGGAGCCAAGGGGATAAAATCTTCTGTCCCATTGTTGATTGATGAACCCAATAAGTTTATCATACCTGTATAAGATTGAAATACTGCATCCAGAATGCAAATATTGTGTATATAAAACCGAATGCAATATGTAATGCTTAAAAAACCTGAAGATGTGCATCAGTTATATGGTATTGTCCGTCATTCACTAAAACAACTTGGTAAGATAGAAATACATTTTATGTGTTTAACGAATTAACCCTTTGAAGTTAAATTTCTCCAGTTGTATCCTATTTAAACTGCTCATGAATATAAAATGCTATGTGTAAAGAACAGGTTAATGAATTTTAGCTTTTTGACAATTAAGACATTAAACGACTCTTGTCTAATCATACTGTGGTTGCATTATCTTACAGATTATAACTTTTCAATTAAGTGTGGTGGTCCGCAAGTTACGTCTTCAGACAGGATTGTATATGAGAGAGACAATGAGACCCTTGGTCCTGCCACATATTTTGTTAACACCGCAAATAGGTGGGCCGTCTGTAATGCTGGCTTGCATGCAGGGAGTAATAATCCACAATATACATCTGCATCTTCATCTCAATTTACAAATACCTTGGACTCAGAGCTGTTCCAGACTACACGAATTTCTGCTGGGTCTTTGCGGTATTATGGCCTAGGGCTTGAAAATGGTAACTATACTGTGAAACTTCAGTTTGCAGAGATAGCTGTCCTAGATCCTCCTACTTGGAAGAGTCTTGGAAAGCGGATATTTGATATATACATCCAGGCATGTGTGGTTTCCTCTTCTTCATTGTCATTCGACATCCAGGAATGTGAGAATTCATTTTCTTTTCTTTATGTTATAATATTTCTCTAATATATTAATATGTTATTTCAGGGGAACCTAATCTGGAAAGATTTCGATATACGCAAGGAAGCTGGATCTTCATTCCGTGCACTTTCAAAAGATTTTAAAGTAAACGTTTCTGAAAATTACCTTGAAATCCATTTATTTTGGGCTGGAAAAGGGACATGTTGTATACCAGATCAAGGTACATATGGGCCTTCTATTTCAGCAATCAGTGCCACTCCAGGTAATTAACACAATTTCAAAGTGTAGTAGACTGAAATTAGTAGCTTGAACCCTGCTTTTCTTTTCTCTGAATTCTTCTAATGAACTCACTTCATGCAGATTTCACTCCTACTGTTAGCAACGATTCTCCTGTCAATCCTTCCACCAAAAAGAACAACACTGGTCTAATTGTGGGGATAGTCGTTCCGGTTGTTGTTGTAGGCTTTCTGGCTGTATTTGTTGTGCTTTTCTTTGTTCGAAGAAGGAAAAAGCGGAAGGCCTTGGAAGATGAAGGTAAAGAAGTCTTAAAAGAGAGAAGAAGTATATTAATTGTGTTATCTATTACAAGAGTTTAGCATCTAATATATAGCAAATACTAGGAACATCATAATTAGATGATAGCACTAGGTTAAGCACTAGATTAGGATCCAAGGAAGTATCCAATGTGGATCCAATGTGGTATCCCAATGTTTAACACTCCCCCTCAAGTTGATGCATATATATCGCTCATGCCCAACTTGTAAATAAGAGGATGTAGCATCTTCCGATTTAGACCTTTGGTAAATATGTCAGTTATCTGGTCCTCTGATCTTACAAAGTGAATACCAATGGTATCATTATTGATCTTCTCTTTGATGAAGTGTCGATCAATTTCGATATGTTTGGTCCGATCACGTTGAACTGGGTCATGAGCAATGGCAATAGCGGCTTTGTTATCACAATGCAATTTCATTGGAGTTGCGGATGCAAGTCCCAATTCTTGTAGAAACAATCTTATCCACAATAATTCGCGTACACCTTTAGCCATAGCTCTATATTCTGTCTCAGCACTGGATAAGGCAATCACAGGTTGTTTCTTGCTTCGCCAAGTAACCAAATTGCCACCAACAAATGTACAATATCCTGAAGTCGATCGTCTATCGTCTTGACATCCGGCCCAATCTGCATCTGTATAGCTCTCAACCTCAAGATGTTTGTTTTTGGTAAACATTACTCCTTTTCCAGGAACAGCTTTAAGATACCTTAATATCATATAAACTGCATCCAAATGAGGTTGGCGAGGATCATGCATGTACCTACTAACAATTCCCACTGCATATGCTATGTCTGGCCTTGTATGTGCAAGGTAGATTAGTCGTCCAACTAATCTTTGATATTGAGATTTATCGACAATTTCACCCGCATCTCCACAAAGCTTATGATTTGCTTATATTGGAGAATCTGCAGGTCTACATCCCAACATCCCTGTTTCATTCAGAAGATCAAGTGTATACTTCCGTTGTGAGAGGAAGATACCACCCGGACTTCTAGAGACCTCAATGCCAAGGAAATATCGTAGTTTTCCTAAGTCCTTCATCTCGAATTCAGAGGCAAGCTTGCGTTTAACATTAGCAATTTCACATGTGTCGTTGCCGGTGATCACAATATCATCGACATAAACAATCAACACTGTGATTTTTTCATCTCGTCTTTTCACGAACATGGTGTTATCCGAGTTGCTCTGTTTGTAGTCGAATTTAATCATTGCTCTCTGAAATTTACCAAACCAATCCCTTGGAGACTGTTTCAACCCATAAATAGTCTTCTTTAGCTTGCATATTTTCCCAATGGTTGCAGCTGTAGAAAAACCCGGTGGAATATCCATGTAAACCTCTTCTTTCAGGTCTCCATGTAGGAATGCATTTTTAACATCCAATTGTTGAAGTTCCCATCCAAGATTTGTTGCACATGATATCAAGACTCGAATAGAAGCCATCTTTGCTACTGGAGCAAAAGTTTCCTGGTAATCAATCCCGTAAGTTTGAGTATACCCTTTTGCTACAAGTCTTGCTTTGTACCTATCAATCAGCCCATTAGGTTTCTGTTTCAAAGTGAACACCCATCTGCATCCTACTACCTTCCTTCCAGCAGGAAGATGAGTTAACTCCCAAGTACCATTATGTTTTAATGCATTCATCTCTTCTATCATGGCATCTTTCCATTTAGGTTCACATAAAGCATCCTGCCAAGTATGTGGAATAGAAACACTAGACAAAGATGACACAAAAGCAAGTGAAGACGGAGATAATGCATTATAAGAAACAAAATTCGAGATAGGATGATTAGTACAAGAGCGTTTACCCTTCCTAACAGCAATAGGAAGATTCAGAGTGGGATCAAGAGGCTCAATTATAGGAGCTGTAGGATCTGCCTCGAGGTCAGAAGTCTCTGGATGTGGTAAAGTGATGATATCATCATTTCTTCGTCTGGAATATGTGATCAAATCCGGCCTGTTAAATCTATCCAGATCATTTGGTTCACTAGGGGATGTGTTTGGACTCGGTTCCTTACTAGGCACATTTATGAATGGAAGTGATTGTGTCTCCTCTGTTGTTTCACTATTATGAAGACTTTGTTGATTAATCTCCCCCTGAAGCAAAGAGGAGGAACCAGGAGAGAAATACGAAATTGACTCCCAAAAGGTAACGTCATGACTGACAAAAGTGCGATGTGAGGGAGGATGATAACACTTGTATCCCTTTTGAGTTGGTGTATAACCAATGAAAACACATCGGAGAGCACGAGAATCAAGTTTGTCCCGTGAAGGAGAATGATTATGAACAAAGCAAACACTGCCAAATAACTGAAGAGGCAATGGATGAGCGGAAGGTGCAGGAACAAAAGACAATGGTGTTTTGAACTGTAGGACACATGAAGGGAGACGGTTGATCAGATATGCGGCAGTCATGACTGCCTCGCCCTAAAGATATTTAGGAAAATGCATAGTTAACATAAGGGATCGTGCTACCTGTTGTAAGTGACCAATTTTCCTTTCAGCAACCCCATTTTGCTGAGAGGTTTTAACACATGTAGTTTGATGAAGAATCCCATATGTATCTAAATAAGACTTAAATGGTCCATCATACTCAGTACCATTATCACTCCGAAGAATTTTAACAGAGGCATTGAACTGTGTTTGTATCATGTGGTGAAAGGATTTAAAACATCCAAATACTTCACTTTTGTGTTTAAGAAGATATACAAAAGTAAGTCGAGAATGACAATCAACAAAGACAACAAACTACCTATATCCATCATATGTAGGATGTCTAAATGGACCCCAAACATCAGTATGAATAGTAGAAAAAAGAGTAGAACTTCTTTTATTTCTTGATGGATAAGATGATCTTTTATGTTTAGCCAATTGACATGGTTCACAGAAAAATTCCTCCTTTTTACATTTTGATGCTAGAATAGGAAAAAGATGCGATAAAACACCAAAAGATGGATGACCTAACCGTCTATGCCATTGGTACAAGGATTCTAAAACAGGGCTAGATGTAGGATTAGAGGTAGATGACACTTGATAACTTGTTAAAGGCATAACAGAATTACCTTCCATAAGATATAGCCCATCTACCACTTTACCACTGCCAAGGACCTTGCCTGTCGCCAGATCCTGAAACACACAGTGAGAAGAAAAAAAGGTTACTGAACAATTAAGATTTTCAGTAATACGCTGAACAAATAGTAAGTTTGCTGTTAAGGAGGGAACATGTAACACATCAGATAACGGCAATGATGATGAGAAGCAGTGAGAAGTGCCTTGTCCATGAATAGGTACAATAGCTCCATTGGCAACACGAATATTGCCTGTTTCACCATTATATGATTCTAGGAAACTAGCATTTCCAGTCATATGTGCTGATGCTCCGGAATCAATAATCCATGAATTAGAACATTTATCGGAGGTAAGGTGACAAGATATACCTCCATGAGCAGAGTTAGCAGAGGGTGTTGATGGAGCAGTGTTCAATTGGAACATTAACTGTTGAAAGTTGTTGAGTTCTGAAGGGGTCATCGTTCCTGTTGAAGGGGGCACCTCATATTCTAACACTGCATAATGAGCATTAAAAGGATTTCCCCTGCCTGTATTCCTGCCCGTTCCTCTGGATGTTACACCTCGATAGCCACCTCGGCTGCGTCCTCCACGTCCTCTGATTTTTAGGTGAGGGTGTAGGATAAAGCAATTCTCACGGGTGTGATTCATCTTGTTGCAATAATCACACTGAAGAGTAGATCTTTCACCCATAAGAGCCACTGGAGACTGTTCTTCTTTCTCAAGCTCAGGTTGTGGAATTTTTCCAGTTATAAGTGTAGATCTATCAGAGGAAGTTGTCAGGGCCATGCTTCGCTTTCGACTTTCCTCTAATTGAACACGGCCATATGCATCCTCTACAGTCGGGAAGGGAACCTGTCCGATAAGTTGATTTTTGATTGAGTCATACTCATCAGACAGACCATCCAGGAATTTCATCACTCGTTCTTCAGTCACCAATTTTTGATATTTCTCCTGATCTTCGGCATTTTTGCATGCAAAAATAGTGTAATGAGCTAATTCACTCCATAGAGATGTCAGCTCTGAGTAATACTGAGCAAAAGTTCTTCCTTCTTGAGCCAATGCCCATATCTTTCGATTTACTTCAAATCGCTTGGTCACATTTCCGGAAAAAGAATATGTCCGGGTAAGAGAATTCCACACTTCTTCGGCTGTGTCAATAAAGATATAGCTTTTGCGAATATGCACCTCCATGGAGTTGAACAACCAAGAACATACCATGGCATTTTCTGAATCCCAATCATCATAGTCTGTATCTGTCTCCAGGGGTTGCTTGACTTTCCCATTAATATATTTCATTAATTTATGGGATTTAAGGGCCATCGTGCAGGCTTTCGACCATTCGAGAAAATTTTTCCCATCGAATTTAGGACTTACAAATGGAGTACTATGAAACCCCAATTTACTGCTACTTATAGCAGTACTTCGGCTTGAAATTGTGGAATCACTAATATCCGTCATTATAAAATAATATTCAAATAACAATTTCTCCCCTTTTTTTTCAGATCTTAGTCAAGTCTTAACTATATAGCAGTGGGTGTTGAAGAAGTATATTAATTGTGTTATCAATTACAAGAGTTTAGCATCTAATATATAGCAAATACTAGGAACATCATAATTAGATGATAGCACTAGGTTAAGCACTAGATTAGGATCCAAGGAAGTATCCAATGTGGATCCAATGTGGTATCCCAATGTTTAACAAGAAGGAAACCGATAAAAAGACTTTTTCATAATATTTTAACATTGATTCGACATCTAATAATTTTATTTGCCTATTTTTTGTCTATATTTGTACTTGGAATTTTTTTTTTCAAGTGCTAGTATGGATGCACCGTACTCATAGTTGTTCATATTATGTGTTGACACAAAGAAAGGTTTTTACTTGTTGCATTATACAACACGAATAATTTATGAAACACGGCAGTAACGTCTAATTATCTACTGTTCGGTATCCCAGGATGCGTGTACTAATATCTTTATATGTAAAACTTTAGTTAAGAACTCTGACTAGGCTCTAATCTGCATGAGTAAGTTTGATTGTATCTGTGAGTGGTTGACAATTTCTCAATATACTTGGTGGAAAATCCGTTTAATTAGGATTGCTTGTTTGCACCTCTGAGTCTCTGACCAATGTTTTTATATGGCCTTAAATAACGCCATTGTTTATATGTTTTTATCTTACATTATTAATAGACTTTCAGAGGTTGATATTGTCATTATCCTTGTGACTAAAGTGAAGTGGTTGTTTGTGTGTATATATGCAAGTTGTCACTAATTTTAAAACAAATTTCTGGAAGATCCTTAAGTGGCTATTTTTGCTTTGTGATTCTAATTGGTGAATTCTAGACTCTTTCGGAGGGTAAAAACGATTTGTGGTTGTCAGGAACCAACTTATGCATAAAATAAGTATAGATAACTACACTAATATGGTCAAGTAGATGACGAGGCCGCAAAAGAAAGGATGGAAAAGTAATGTGGAAAACTCCATGCAAGTGAATTAAAATATTGAGCAGGAGGTAAGGGGAAATAGTCGGTTAAGGGAATGATAGTGTGGACCTACATATGCCCCAGAAGACGAATGATTTCCTACATCAATTGTAGAAAAACTAAACTTTATGATGGCTGAAATTATCGAGAAAGGGTATGATTGTAGAGGCAAAAGGCAGAAGAATTGTCATGGTCATGACCTGATCAAGTGTTTGGGGCTTCAGGGAAAATTCTATAAATTACTATAACCAAATGATATCAGTATACTCCTAATGCATCCTTTTGTCACCACATGTCATGGAGGTATTTTTGGAGTCTGCACTGGCTAGTCTAGTTCATATTATTCTTATCATGTTTTCTTCTGTCATTCGGTGCTTTCCAATGTTCTACATCATAGTAGTTTGGTGTTAAATGAATGTTAATGTAGAAATTGGTGTCATATAATTTATATGTTTATGTTTTATTATACAAGTTGAAATATATTCCTATGGATATACTTCTGTTTTGATTTATTATTGTTCTTTTTGCGCCAAAATAACAGAGTTTCTGGGGCTGGATGCCAGACCATATACTTTTAGTTATGCAGAACTGAAAGCTGGAACTGATGACTTTAGTCATAAGCTTGGGGAGGGGGGATTCGGGCCTGTTTACAAGGTGAGTCATATTTGTAGTTAATAACTGTAATTTTTTTTGACAAGAGTTAATAACTTCAATTGAACAGGTGAATCAGTTCATATAATTAAAATAAAATAAGTGAAAACAAATATATATGTGATCTCTGTTGTGAATTGCTTCTGTCACTTCTATGGTACGAATTTGAGGTTTGCAGGGTTTTTTTTTATGACTGAAATACAAATTGTAATCATTACTCTCTCCCTTCTGGGGAAAGAGTACCCTGTCAAATTTGTACATACTAACGGTTCAATTGATGGCTTAGTACCCTTATGGAAAGCGATCACGGAAGTTTGGTATTAAACTTGTGGGCAACAGTCCTATTGTATGTACCATTAACTGAAACTGCGTTCCTTTTTGCAAAACTAAATCTTTTTTCCCCTTCCAAAATGAATTCTTATGTCAACCACGAATTTGTTGTTACTAAATTGTTACCATTGTTTTTAAAATTCTTAAATATGACTCAATTCATATTCTAGAAGGAAATTTTATGCTTGGCAGCAATATTTTTTATGCCTTTCATTGGAATGTGGACTACAAGTCATGCAGTGCTATTGAAAATGTCTTAATCAACAGGGTACCCTTAATGATGGTAGAGTTGTTGCTGTTAAACAACTTTCTGTAGCATCCAATCAAGGAAAGAGTCAGTTTGTGGCAGAAATTGCAACTATATCTGCTGTGCAGCAACGTAACCTTGTGAAATTATACGGATGCTGCATCGAGGGAGATAAGAGGCTGCTGGTCTACGAGTATCTTGAAAACAACAGTCTTGATCAAGCGTTATTTGGTAATTGTTCTTAGCTTTAACATATAACAAGTTAATAAACTGTGCGATGAACGTTTTTGATTATTATGTTTCAAAATAACTTTTGCAACTATTAGGATTGTATTAATTTTTAAAATTTGTAAAATATATGTTCTTTGTAAATATTTTTTTTGTATGTTTACGAGTAAATGTTTTGTTAATTCTTTGTGGTTGTCAAGTATAGAACCTCTGACTTTTTTTAGTAGTTAAGGGTGACAAACACACACTAAAAAATAAGTATTCCAAAAGTGTTAAATTTTGTGTGTTAATGAAACAGGAAACAGAACTTTGTTCCTTGACTGGTCAACTCGTTTTGAAATATGCCTCGGAGTGGCACGTGGTCTAACATATCTTCACGAGGAATCTCGAGTACGAATTGTACACAGAGATGTGAAAGCAAGCAATATTTTACTCGATTCTGAACTTGTACCTAAAATTTCGGACTTCGGCTTGGCCAAACTTTATGATGATAAGAAGACTCACATAAGTACTCGCGTAGCTGGAACAATGTATGACTTTCATTATACATGTCTAGCAGCATACATGGTTATTGTTTCTGTGTGTTTCTGTATGAAGTAGTTGTAATATATTTCTTGTGACTTCAGTGGATATCTTGCACCAGAATATGCCATGCGTGGACATCTTACTGAAAAAGCTGATGTGTTTGGGTTTGGGGTAGTAACTCTTGAAGTTGTTAGTGGAAGGTCCAATTCCGACTCAAACTTAGAAGATGATAAAGTCTATCTACTTGAATGGGTATGTTTAACTTATGCACTCTCCTCTCTCGCTCTTTAGACCAACTCATAGTAAAATGTTTTACGCATTAGTTTTTGTTTTTAACTGTGTTATACCCATATATGGTTTAGAGCAGGGTTAGTTTTTATTAGAGATTCTTTACATATCGTCAATAGAGTAATAGATTACATTAAATTTAGCTAGCCCAAACATCAGTAGAAGTTGTGATGGTCTACAGAGACACACCACACAGAGAATGCTCAGAGCCTTGAACTAGAGAACTGATATTAATATGCAGCTATTTATGGAAATTCTTGTATTTACTAAAATCCACTGACGTAGATATTTATGGAAATTCTTGTATTTAGTTGTCGTTACCGATTAATAGATTATTTGCTACACCAAGATTCTTGTGCAGCATATTATAGTTCACCTCTTTTTAGGCCTGGCAATTACATGAGGATAACCGTGGAATTGAGCTTGTTGATCCAAGTCTGTCTACATTCAATGAGAACGAAGTTAAAAGGCTCATAGATGTGGCACTCTTGTGCACTCAAACTTCACCAAATTTAAGACCTCCAATGTCTCGTGTGGTGGCAATGTTATCAGGGGACATCGAAGTAACTGCAGTCACGACAAAGCCCGGCTACCTTACGGACTGGAAATTTTCAGATTCAACAACCTTTCTGAGTGCCAATGCTTCAACATCAAATACTGGGAGTACGCCATTCAGCTCGTCTGCAGGTACAAGCCAGCTAACTGATCCAAATTACACCCCAGTAAATGTCTCTGCCTATTCTGCATTATTGGAACAAAAATAAAGGGTAAAAGGTCACTTTACCTACTGTACTATAATGAAATATCCGTATAGCCTACTGTACTATCACTGCACTTGAATGAATTCGAGCTTACTATATATGTGAATTGTTATACTGTTAATCAAGTTTTAAATGTTTTGCTATTTCTCTAATTCACTTGGCTGTACTGTAAACAAAAAACACATTGATATAATGGGTCATCATCACTAGGTTCTATTTCATGTTTGGCTACTCATATAAGTAGCATATATGGGCCGAATGCCCGTTCAACTTATTTGCTAAGTGTTTGGCAAAATAAGTTAGAATACTTATTTGCTAACTTTTTGGAAATAAGTTGAAAGTTAGAAATCCTAACATTCAACTTTCAACTTATTCTTATTTCTCGATACACGCAATATATAATATCCTTTAAATCTTCAAAATCATATATCTTTTGATCCATTCATTAGAAAATCGATATGTATATATCAAATTTTTCTACTCATTGAGATCTATCCATTGATATCCATTTATATATATTAAAAAATAAATATTTTGAAAATAATAAAAAAAGTTAACTTATAAGTTCTGATTTACCAAACACTCTACTGATTTATAAGTTCTGATTTACCAAACACTTTGCTAACTTATAAGCTCTGATTGACTTATCACTTATATGACACTTATCACTTTTAAGCTATAAGTTACTTATTTTAAGGTACGCCAAACGGGGACTGTTGTATTCTTGAAATTTTCTTGTTTCTTCGTGACAATTTTCTGTACAAAAAGGAAAAAAAAGGTAAGTCTATGCTCCCACCGAATCACCGATACTACCAATACAATTTTTTGAAGTGTTCTCGAATGTTTTAAAATAATTCTTTAAAACTGAAATTCAAAGTTTTTAAACGAAATAATGACATTTTTACCGACTTTTTATCACTTCTATTACGAAAATAACATATTTCAAAAATATGGCCAATATTACCCTCTTAATAAGCCAGTCACAAATGCGTAATACTGAAAATGATCCGATTCGCTGTTCTAAGAGCATCTCCAATAGGGGTTGCCAAGAGATTGCCAAGTCCTATGTGGCATGGCACCATTGGTTGCCCACCTATTGGAGGATCAATGTTGCCATCAAGTTGCCAATCAAAGTTGCAAAAAGTTGGCAACTTCCCCATTTAGTTAAAACACATACAACTCCCCAAAAGTGTATTTAACTTTACTCTTTTTTATATCTCCCACATTTTATTATCTCTTTAAATGTTTTTTTTTTCTTCTAAATATCTCACATATCTAATATCATTAATGCACATGAGAAAAAAAGAAAAAAATATCATTTTTTTTGCACTATTTTCATTTAATCAAATGATATTGATGTCAAGATAATATTATTTTATATTTAAAAATTTAAATCAATTGATATTTTATATTAATGTAATGTCAAAAAAAAAGAAAAAAAATCATTACGGGAGGGAATTAAGTATTTTAAATATCCAAATTTTCAATTTTATTTAGAATATATAAATATAATATGTGTTTATAAGATAATATAAAATTGATGTATGGGACCACATTGGCAACTTTTAAAGTTGCCAGAGTAGATTTGTAACAAAAGTTGCCTACAATGAGATGGAGGAGAGAAGAAATAAAAAAGTAATATATGTGATGATGTGTTAGAAGTTGGCAACTATGTTGGCAACTTCTATTGGAGATGCCCTAACCCTAACCCTATGGGGCTGTTTGTTTTAACTTATGTCCGTGGACTTATGCCTTATAAGGCCATAAGCACTTATTGGGGGTGTTTGTCAAAATAAATTTTAGCTAAACTTATAACTTATAAGTTCATAAGTTGAATGTTAAGAATTCTTAACTTTCAACTTATAACTTATAACTTATTCTCGATATACGTATCCTTCAAATCTTCAAAACCATATATCTCTCGATCCATTCATTAGAAAATTGATATGTATATATCAAATTTCCCTATTCGTCGAGATCTATCCATTGATATCCATTGTTATATATAAAAAACAAATATTTTGAAAATTATAAAAAAAAATTAACTTATAAGTTCTGATTTATCCAAACAGTCTACTGATTATAAGTTCTGATTTACCAAACACTCTAATCACTACTCTACTTATCACTTATATGACATAAGTGCTTATAAGTCATAAGCTACTTATTTTAAGATACCCCAAACATACACTATACTCACAAATGTCTGCAAAAATTCAACTAAACACAATTTAGCTAAATAATAAGAAGAAGAAAGACCCAACAACTGAAGCTTCTGTTTGTTTGTATTCTGAAGCTTCTGTTTGTTTGCTTCAAAAAATGTTGAATCAAATTTTCATGAGAACTTATTTCAAATAATAAGCATTTATATTTTATTGTCCCAAATCCTAAATTCGATTTTCGATTTTGAAAATAAATACTCTTTTATAAGGTATGTATAATTGTATGTAATATTTTTTGACATAATTCATGAACACAAAACAAAACAAAAATTATTTTTTATTATTTGTAGATTTTTAATATTTTACATGTATTTTAACTAAATTTATTGTCGTGTCTGTGACAAGATTTGCAGTAATTGTTGAATTTTCATTTTGCACATTTTTTTAAGTCTTATTTCAAGTCTTTGTTTAATGCGGTCAAGCCTCCGGTCACTTAAAGGCCATGCTAAATTGCTAAATTGCTAATGCATCAAGTTTTAATGTAACTACCAACCAACAACTTTATCCTCTGTCTTAATGACAGTTTTTTCTCTGTTTTTATAACAGTCTTCTATCCTCTGTCTTTATGACAGTTTTACTCGATTACCTATCAAATTATCTCAAATACAACCAAACATTTGTTTACTATCTCAGTTCACAATTATAAATCCGCTTGTTTCTCCAAATTAACTCATCTTCACCCAATACTTTGTTTATTATCAAAACTCAGTTCAAAGCCAGTAGCCATTATCTCTAGTTGGAGAATAGACCCTTAAAGCTATCATGGAACATGCTGAAGCAGCGTTGGAAGAGAGATATGCAAAGCTCGCAATCGAAGACGAGGAGGAAGAGGAGGAAATATTGGTGACAAACAAGGAGGTGGCTGAACACAACCCATCATATATGTTGGTGGGGAAATTCTTGACTGAGAAAAACATTAACTTCCAAGCTATGCAAAACGTAATGGCGTCATTATGGAGACCAAGAGAAGGAATGGAGTTTCATGAGATGGGAGATAGGAAATATTCGTTCATATTCTTTCACAAACTAGACATTCAAAAGGTAATGGAAGGAGGGTCGTGGTCCTTTGAACAATCGATGCTTGTTCTCCAACAAGTGTCATTGGGAGAAGACCCAAGTGCAGTGCAGATACAAGACATGGAAATATGGGCTCAGATACATGATATGCCTAGAGGGTGTATCTCTGAAAACATTTTGAAGAGCATAGGTGATTCAATGGGCAAGTATATCAAGTCGGAGCCAGGAACCTATGAAGGAGGCTGGAAACCATATGTAAGAATTCGAGTAGCACTGAATATCAATAAATCTCTAAAGCGAAGAATGAAAATAAGACGAGAAGGAAATCAATGCACTTGGATAAACTTCAAATATGAGAAACTTGGTACGTTTTGCTTTGTATGTGGAATCATAGGACACTCTGAAAGAGATTGTGCGATTGTGTACGAAAATCCAGACAAACAAATTGATAAAATATACGGTACGTGGCTTCGCGCTCAGCCTAGAGGAGCAAAACCAAATGTGGGATTAAGATGGATCCGCAACGCAGGAGGAAGGGAGAATAGCTGGGATACTAAGAAACAACAAGGGTCATCATCAAACTGGCATGGCGAGCAGCAGAATGCAGACCAGGAAGGCAAATCATGCACAGTACAGAAAGGAGACAAAGACCAACTGATGTGGCGGAAATGATACAATTAAATCGCAAGCGCACGATCTCGTTTTAGTATTTTAAGATTCGATCCACAGGGAATAATATTTATTTCGCGATCCTTAATTTCTAATTTAGTCGAATTAGAACAATTGGGATTTTTGGATATTTGATTTTACCCTAATTACTTATTAAATGAAATTCTATTCTAAATTAATTAGAACAAAATTATTCTAAATTTTATTTAAGAATTCTAAATTATTCTAAAATTTATCTAAAAACTATGCTATAAATTCTAAATTGGAATTAACATTAAATTTTATTCTTATTTTTTTAAAGAAATTAAATTAAAAAAAAAACTATTGAATTCGAAGTTAAATAAAACTCATTTTTTCGATAAACAAAACTCAGCTTTCGTACTAATCACAGTGAGGACTCGTCTGCAACTCAGTGGCACTAACAAGACACGATCTAAAAACAACAAATATCAAAACAAGATCAAATTAACAGACACAAATCTAATTCACACAGGACAACGCAGAAAACAGAGAACAGGACTCGTAAAACTTGGCCACAAAACACAGCAATTAATATGGACTCAAGAAACAACTCGATTTACTCCATTTTATTTCAACAACTAACGACATCAAGAAAGCAAAATCCGAACTACAAACAATGAACTCGACAGCGAAACAAACTTAATTTCATTTGAACAAACACCGACCTTAGTAACAAAACCAAGCAAAGCCAATGAAACTTCGAGCCAAAAGCTACTACACAATCCAACATGAACAAACAAATATTATCAAACCAAAAACGCAGCTTAGCCACTCGGCAACGAAACCAGGTGAACCCAACTCGCCAGTATGCAGACAGCCAATCGAAAGACCCAATAAATATAAGCAACCTCAACAGATTTTGATAGCAAAACGGACACGACTCATCTGCAAGACTCAGAACTCGGAAAAAAACACAGAAAATCTTGAAATCAAAATAGGCAACTAGACTCGTTAATTTAAATAACTTCAACTCGACTTCAGGACACAAAATAACAAAATGAAACCAGTACAAACTCGACTTAGCACAGTTACAAACTCTATAGAATCAAACACAATGGAAATTAACAGCAACAACAACTCAAACTCTGCAAAACAGCGCGGCATACAACTCCAGAAAACATTAAACATTAAACAAAACTAAGCTTAGGTTCAGCGAATTTAAAGAACAATTGGAACAACATTAAACAAAACTAAACAAGAAAAGTGATTGTGGCTTAAATTCGAAAGGAACAGGAGGAGAGGAAGGGGTTCGTGGCTTGTGCGAAATGAAAACAGGGACGAGGGAGGTGAGATGCGGAATTGAGAGAGAGATACACGAGAGAGAAGGGGAAAGGGAGAAGATGGGATTGATGAGTTTTGAGAAATAGAAGAAAGAGTAGTTCGGTTTTGGCAGGAATTTGGAAATAAGAAAAAGAAATGGGTTTGTTCTGTTTTGTAAAAGGAGAGGGGATAACTAATACTCCGAATTACAAAAATTATAGCTGGAAAAGCATATACTTAAAATTAAAATGATTACAAGAATGGCAGAAAAATTACATTACAACTATTAAATTTTGGGAGTGAACTAAACACTAATCCTAATCCTAAGTCTACTCCTAATGAGTTTTATTACAAAGAAATGAGGCCATATTTATAGGAAAATTTTAGGGTTTTAGGTAGGTGTGGGTAAATCCTAGCCCTTGATTTGGTTTAGTGTTGGCTAAATCTTGGCCATCCATTTTCTTTGATAACAAAATGCACCACCACCCCTAGCTTTTCATTTTCTTCTTGTTTTGGTCCTTCTTCTTCTTCTTCTTTTTCTCTTCCTTGACCTTTATTTTCTTTATTTTGCAATTTCTTCATTTTTTTTATGAATTTCCTGAAATAAAACAAAATAATTTATTAAAATATGAACACAAGCAATAAATAGGCAATAAAAATATGCAAAAATATGCACTTATCACCAAATGAGATTCATGGGAGGGAATTTTGAGCGGGAAAGGGAGGATACCTTTATGACAATAGTGCCCCACACTAGAGATAAAAGTGCAGACAAAAAAGAAACACTAATCAGTGAAACAGTTGTAATGGACTTAAAAAGAAGGAGACTGGAACAGGAGGCTAGTGGAGAAAATGATGGGTTGAGCAATGTATTTGATATAGAGGATGTTCACAACACTGGGTCAAAAAACTTACAGCTGGCGGGTCCTGGATCCCAGGCCCGCCAATCATTATGAAAACACTCAGCTGGAACTGCCGAGGAGTGGGCCGTACTCGGAATTTTCAGTTCCTTTCAGACTTGGTCCGTCAAGAAAAACCCATGTTTATATTTCTGTGTGAAACATTAGCTAGGAAATCAAAAATGGAGTGGGTTCAGTTTAAGTTGGGGTATGAAGGTATGTTCGTAGTCGACCCGATAGGTAGAAGTGGGGGCTTAACCTTGTTCTGGAAGGAGAAGGATAAAGTGGAGATGTTAGGATTTTCTCAAAACCATATCGATGTGAAGATCAATTTGGAGGATAATCATCCTTGGCGTTTAACAGGTTTATACGGAGAACCAGAAAGGGCGTTGAGAAGAAGAACATGGGACCTTCTCCGTAACCTAGCAAGAGACTCGAACCTCCCTTGGTGCGTTATAGGAGATGTAAATAATGTAGTAGGCATCAGTGATAAGAATGGGGGATCGCAATACCCAAGCTCGCTCATAGAAGGGTTTAATGAAGCTTTACTGGATGCAGGCCTTACAGATATGCCTCTTCTGGGCCACCAATTCACTTGGGAAAAGGGAAGAGACACTGCAGACTAGATGGAAGTAAAATTGGATAGAGCCCTAACGAATCAACCATGGTTAAATATGTTTCCCATGGGCAAACTGTACAACCTTGAAGGCTCATCTAGCGACCACAGTCCTATTCTTTTAGAGCCTATTGTTACCGATTATATACATGCTCCAGCCTCTTTCAAATTCGAAAATGCATGGTTGTTGGAGCCAATGTGTGAAGTAATCGTCCAGGACACATGGAAAAGGGACACGGATTTTAACATTCTCCAAAAAATTGAAGAATGCAGTCAAAGTCTAGCTATATGGGGGAAAGAAATCACTGGAAACTTCAGTGGTAGAATTAGGACCTGCAAGACAGTTATGAAGCAGTACAGGGGAGGTAGAGACGATATCGCGAGGGAGAAATATAGAGAGGCAAGAAAAGAATTATCAAAAGTGCTAAATCAAAGAGAAATTTTCTGGCGCCAAAGATCCAAGCAATTATGGCTAAATGCTGGGGACAAAAACAGTAAGTTTTTTCATTCCTATGCCTCGAGTAGGAGAAGAAATAATCAAATCAATAAACTGAAAAACGAGGATGGTCACTGGGTGGAATGGGATAATGGCCTCTCAGAGTTAGTGGCAGGCTACTTTTCGAATCTATTCACAGCCTCGAGGGTGGATTTCCAGGAGGTGATCAGTAACATCCCGACTACCGTAACAAGAGCTCAAAATGAGACCCTGTTGCTTCCTATTACAACAGAAGAGGTCAAGAAGGCGCTGTTCCAAATGAACCCGGACAAAGCTCCCGGGCCTGATGGGATTACTCCAGGATTCTATCAGAAATATTGGAAAACAGTGGGGGTCGACATTGTTAACCTAGTGAAAAATTTCTTCCATTCAGGGAGGCTTTTCGACAACTTGAATGATACGAACATTGTTCTCATTCCTAAGAAAAAATGCCCGGTGGTGGTAGGAGATTTACGTCCAATCTCATTGTGTATTGTTTTAGTAAAAATTATAACTAAAGTCATAGCAAATCGTTTGAAAAGCATTTTGGACCAAGTGATCTCAGAAAATCAAAGTGCCTTCATGGCAGGACGATTAATCTCTGATAACGTCATGATTGCCTACGAGGTAATGCACGCTTTAAAAAGGAAAAGAAGGGGGAGAGAGACATACATGGCCTTAAAACTCGACATGAGCAAGGCTTATGATCGTATCGAATGGAGCTATTTACAAGAAATTCTTTCCAAGATGGGCTTCGACGGGTGGTGGATTCACTTAACTATGCAGTGTGTCAAGATAGTGTCTTATCAAATCGTCCACGCTCGTAGGAAAATAGGCCCTATCAAACCATCCTGTGGTTTACGTCAGGGAGATCCTCTATCTCCGTACCTATTCATCCTATGCGCGGAGGGACTTTCAGCGATGCTTCACAGTTTTGAAGCCCAGAATTTGATTAAGGGAGTCAAAGTATGTAAACGAGCTCCAACTATAAGTCATATGCTTTTTGCAGATGACTCTTATCTGTACTGCAAGGCTCAGGAGGAAGAAGCTCATAGAATGCTAGAAATTCTATCTAAATATGAAACGGCCTCGGGACAAATGGTTAATAAGGCGAAGTCCTCGGTTTTCTTTAGCACTAACACAAGAGTGGAAGAAAGACATCACCTTTGCACTGTTCTTCAGATGGAAGAAGCAAATGAGAACTGTAAGTACTTGGGCCTTCCAAACATGATGCAAAGAAGTAAAGTAGCAACACTGGGTTTTCTAAAAGACAAGGTCAAGAGGCGTACGTTAAGCTGGGTTGGGAAAATAATCACGCAGGCAGGGAAAGAGGTCATGGTTAAGTCAGTTATTCAAGCTTTACCGACTTATGCGATGAGCGTATTCTTACTTCCTCTCGAGATAACAAAAGACTTGGAAAGAAGCATATCAAGATTCTGGTGGAACTCAAAATTATCGGACAGCAGAAGCATCCACTGGATGAGCTGGGATCGTCTGAGTCGACACAAATCATATGGGGGTATGGGCTTTAGAGACTTCAGAGATTTTAATTTAGCAATGCTAGGAAAACAGGCTTGGAGGCTCATTTCTAATCCCAACAGTGTAGTCTCAAGGATTTACAAGGCTCGTTACTACCCAAGTACCTCCTTCATGGAGGCAAAAATCGGAAACAATCCAAGTTTTGTTTGGCGCAGCATTTGGGAGGCTAAGCAAGTCATTTCGGCAGGAATGAGATGGAAAATAGGATCGGGAAACTCAGTTAACATCTTGGGACAGCCATGGCTGCTAGACGACAGTAATCCGTTGATAACTTCAAGTGCTCAAGGGTTGGAAAATCATAAGGTTAACGCTCTAATGGTCATGGGATCCAGACAATGGGACGAGGAGATCCTAACTGATATGCTCAACACTCGAGACCAACAATGCATCAGAAGTATAGTCTTGGACGAAAATGAGAATGAGGATACTCTCTATTGGGGCAAGGAACCTTCAGGTGAGTACACGGTCTGTAGTGCCTACAGACTTTTGCAAGCCCAGAAGAGTTTATGGAGACAAGAAAATCATGATAGCATGTGGCGTAAAACCTGGAGAGTGAAAGCTCCTCCCAAGGTTCTGAACTTCATGTGGAAAGCCTTATCTAACTGCTTACCTACGTTATACTCTCTAATGCAGAAAAACATTCACCTAGACCCAATATGTCACGTTTGCAGATTACAAGTGGAATCAGTAGAGCACATCCTCTGCTCCTGTGATATGGCAATTCAATGCTGGGATCGAACGCTCCCCCAGGGACATAATTTAGACGGCATCAGTTTCCAGGATTGGTGGAATAGAGTGTTGGAAATCTGTGATAATAAAAAGATAGCAGAAGTGGCAACAATATGTTGGTCGTTATGGAAAGCTAGGAACGACCTTGTTTGGAATAAAAACTATACTCGAGTGAATGTCGTCATAGCTAACGCTAGAAAATATCTTCTTCAATGGAAATTAGCCCAGAATTTTTTCCCTCAGCCCCGTTTTCCTCAATATGTGGAGGGAGATGGAAGCGAAGTCTGGGTAGCACCACAGATAGATTACACAAAGATATCGGTAGACGCAGCGATATTCTCTGAGTACAATGCTTATGGCCTTGGTTTGGTGGCACGAGACAGTAGAGGCTCTCTCACTAAGGCAAGGACGAAGTGCGGCTTGGGTCTGTTCTCGGATATTATGGCTGAGGCTATGGCCGTCAAGGAGGCTCTAAGTTGGATATATAATGAGGGCTGGAGCAAGGTTCAGGTAGAGTCAGACTGCTTGACAGTCGTTCAGGCAATTCGAAGCAAAGTCCCGATGCGATCTCCATTTGGACGGATTATCCAAAATTGTCGAGACTTGCTTAGGAATTTAAACACAGTTTCTCTGTTTTTTGTAAAACGGTCTGCTAATATGGCGGCACATGAGCTAGCTCGGTTGTCATATTCTGTTCCAGACCGAGTTTTCGATAGGTCTTCTATACCTATTGTGGTTAATGATGTATTGAGGTGTGAGTTTTCATTTTAATGAAAGTATCCTTGTTTGTCAAAAAAAAAAAAAAATTGCTAATGCTTAATAGTGCAGCAGATATTGACATGTTTTTTGCTATAATTATTTATAGGTTTAAAATTAGTTTATACATTAATGTATAAACGAGAGGGTAGCATTTATTGGATTTCAATAAATTGTAAAAAAAAATATAATCTAATTGTACATACTCAATGAAAGAATTCACACACATATTAATTTTATATATAAATCTTTGTCCTATGCACTGCTAATCTGTTCTAATTTACATTATTACTCCCTTTGTCTTAACAGATTGTTAACATTTTCATTTTGAAAATGTTTAACTCAATTGTTAACATTTTACAAAATAATAATTTTTTATTGACATATTTTTAAAAAAATGTTTCATCCAATTGTTAAACATTTTATAAAATAATATGTTTTTCTCCATTAATATTAATGAGTTCCATTATTTTATCCATTATTTTTACGTATTTTAATTTTCATATCCTAAATTTCAACAATTGGGTGGAACGGAAGGAAAACTTAGGCTCACCCTTTCCTTTTTTCTGCAATGAGGGAGGGTTTGTTTGGTTTTAATTAAAATCCGTGCGATATACGGATTTTTTTTAATATTATATGAATTTTTTTCATTAATTTAAATTACTTTTTCTAAAACATGAATTTTGGAAACTTAAATTTTTAAATAAGGTGATTTGATAATAATTATATAAATGTTATTCGTGAATTTTAGTTAGAAAATATAGAAAAGATGATAGGCTTTAGTTAAAAAGAAAATTAGTTAATTATTAGTAATTATACAATTGTTATTTTATTTTATTAAATCGAATGTCCGTGATATTATTGGAAAAAGAGAGGACTTTGTTAGAGAAAATTAAAAGGGTAACATGTTTTAGATGAAAAAGGTAATTGATTAGTTTATAGTAATTATAATTTATTTATGTTATTTTACTAAATAAAATTGCTCGTAATGTTTTTAGAAAAGGAGAAATTAATGTTGTCCGTGATATTTTTAGAAAAAGAGGAATTAGTTAGAAAATATAAAAAAGATGTTACGTTTTAGTTGAAAAAGGTAATTGGTTATTAGCATTATAATATTATTATTTTATTTTATTAAATATAACCGGTCGTGATATAATTAGAATAAGAGAGATTTTGGTTAGAAAAAATAGAAAAGGTAGCGTGAATTAAAAAGGTGACATGCTTTAGGTGAAAAAGGTAATTGTTTAGTTTATATTTTAATTATGTTATTTTACTAAATAAAATTGTTAATGGTGTTAATAGAAAATGAGAAATTAATGTTGTCCGTGATATTTCTAGAAAAAAAAAGAAATTTAATTAGAAAAAATAGAAAAAATGATATGTCTTAGTTGAAAAAGGTAATCGGTTAATTATTATTATTATTATTATTATTATTATTATTATTATTATTATTATTATTATTATTATTATTAAATAGAACCTCCCGTGATATAATTAGAAAAAAGAGAGTTTGAGAAAAGAAAAAAGGTAAGGTGTTTTGGCTGAAAAGGTAACCGCCCGTGAGATTTTAGTTAGAGAAAAGGGAAATGGTAACGTATTTTGGCTAAAAAGGTAAATGATTAGTTAATAGTAATTATAATATAATTATGTTATTTTATGAAACAAAATTGCTCGTAGTATTTTTAAAAAAGGAGAAATTTTAGTAAGATAAAATATAAAAGATATTGTATTTTACCTGAAAACGAAAATTATTTAGTTATTGAAAAATAGAAAAGATAATATGTTTAACCTGAAAATAAAAATTGATTAGTAAATGAGAAATTTTATTTAGATAAAATATAAAAGATATTGTATTCTACTTGAAAAAGGAAATTATTTAGTTATTGAAAAATAGAAAAGGTAGTATGTTTAACTTAAAAAAAGAAATTGATTTGTTGGTCGGATGAATTTTATATTTAATTAGGTAAGGGTAAATAAGTAAAATCAATAGGCTATTATATAATAGTATATAGGGTCTTGCTCAAATGAGAACCCTCACTTATTGTGAGATATGAGATCTAATCCTAGCCATATATTTTTTATATCTAAATTAAATCCTAGCCCCACAATTAATATTTAAAATTTTATTTTATTGTTATTCATTTAATTCAACCTCATCTTCCACAATCATTTCTTCCATACTCCGGTCACCATTTCCGGTCACCATCTCCGGCGACAAATTCCAGCCAACCCATAAAATCACCACCGGTAAACAGAAAATCACCGCACTGCCGCCACCTCCGACCACCACCTCCGATCACCACCAACAAAAATCACCACCTGTAAACAGAAAATCACCACACTCCGCCACCTCCGGCCACCGCATTGCCACCACCACCAACAAAAATCACCACCAAATAACGAAAATCACCACAACCAAAAACATTACAAATCACCCCATCTCCGCCACCACCTCCGGCCACCACCAAAAATCACCACCGAAATCCCAAAAATCACAGCAAATAACCAAGTTAATCACCAACAAAGTCACGAAAAATTTAAAAATAAACATTACAAAGTGATCTGCTTCGGTTTGAAGATAAACATGATTGGGTTTGAAGATAAGATTGTAAAATATAAACTTTGTCTTCAATCAAAACTTTCGATCATCACCGACGATTCAATAATTACAAAACATGGCTGGGCGACGCGTTTTGTTTAGTTTTGATAAAGACGGATACGGTGATGAATCGTAGCTTTGTAAGTGAATCGAAGATTGAGACACAAATCGATAATTCAGATCTGGTTGTTCCGACGGGTGGGGCGGGGAGAGACGGCGGGGCGGGTGGCGATAGGGGGTGGGGGCAGCAGGGGATGGGTGCGTGAGTTTGTGTATGTAGTGCGTGTGTATATGTCTGTTTGTGTGGGTGTGTGTTAATGTGTGGCTGAGATTAAAAGATTTAATAAAATAGAGGGCTGAGATTAGATCTCAGTTCTCATTTTAATTGGGGGTTCTCATTTGAGCAAGACCCATAGTATATATTACTAACTATAAATAATTAAGTAAGGATAATTACGTAAAATAACATATATCAATAAGTAAGGGCAAATAAGTAAAATCAACAGGTACCGTACCGACCAACCAAACTTTTAATGTTTCGACTTTTATATAATAGTATAGATTGTATACATATTTTCTCCTCAGAAATAAAAACATTTTCTATACATATTTGTTATTCTCCTCAGAAATTATTAAAGAAATAGAAACGGCCTACTTGTTTGCCTGGTTAGTTGTTTTAATTAAAAAAAGATTAAAATATTAACCGTTGGCCTCGTGTAAAATTAGACAGCCAACTTGTCTCATGACTCGTTTGTTTAAAGGTGTTTGTGTCAAGCATGCATCTTCAGTTCTATCAAAAAACCAAAGCTGATGGGAGGAGCAAAACTTGTCATCTTCTTCTTCTTCATCTTCTTAAGCGATTCCAATGCTTTAACTTCAGTCATGAAAGCATTTTCAGCATGTTGAGGTCCTGAAAAAACCATTACTATATTTCCATCAATAGTTTTGGCTATTCCCCCTATACCTGTGGAAGAAGATCCATTCGAAATTTTGATCCAAGAACCGTCTATAAAACAGATGAAGTCACATTCTTGCTGTAGAATTTCCTTCTCAAAATCATCTATTGTACTTGTGACTACTCTGACTGGATTGTTTTCCCACCACTTGACATGTTTTTGTGAAATGTAGTTTGAAGCTAAGTTCCATTCCTGTGAACGTTTTTGCAAAAGGATCATTAAGCTGGCTTCACTAATGATAAAATTATTAAAAACTCTTTCATTTCTGTTTAGCCACAATGTCCATATTGAAGCGATGATTGTTAACTTCCAGACTTGTCTTAAACTTGCATCCTTGAACCAGAATGCCATCTTCCAAGTGTCAGTGAGATTTGAGGGAAGAGGTTTGTAGAGGAAACCCCACCAATCTAAGCATTTTCTCCAGATTCTTTTAGACGCATTACAATTCCAAAGTATATGATCTGATGTCTCAGGTGAACTTGGACATAAAGTGCAGAATTTTGACTCCTTCCAATCTGGAATTCTATGAGCAAGAAAATCTTGAGTAGGAAGTACATTGCATACCAGTTTCCAGATGAAAATTTGAATTTTTGCTGGGATGTGTAATTTCCAGAGGTCTTGAGGCAATAGAGACACTAAAGAAGAAACTGGCATTGAGGCTGATAAAATATTTGCACCTCTCTTAACAGAGTACTGATGCCCATTACCTGGTAACCATTGAAATGAATCATTTAAAGAATTGAGGGATATACTTGAAGTTACCTGGCAATAGATATGATTGAGGTGTTGAACCAATACACAGGAAGGCTATCTAAAATTGATTTAATAAGGACCACCTTAGAGCATCTCGAACCATGGAAACCCCTTAGCTAAAAGTGTGTCAAACATGCCTTAAATAAAAATTATAGATATTGTGTAAAAAAAAATCATCTCCAACGGGACATTACTGTTATCTAAAATTTTAGATAATCATCTAAAATCCTATCATATTGGCTATATTTGTCGAACCTCTAGAGACCTGTAGTAAAACTCCACATCATCAATATTACCATATTAAAGTAATACATTCTATTTTTAACAATTTAAAATAATAATAACTTGCTATTTTTAAAATATGACTAATCATTATAGCCAACTCCATTGGAGCACAATACCTTACAGATTCAATAAATTTTACATAATCACTATTTTATATCATTTTAGTCAATCATTTTAGTCAATACCCTTGGAGATACTCTTGCCTGCTTGATTTAGCGAATCAATTTTCCATGAAGCAAATTTATCCCTGAATTTGCACAAAAGAGGTTCCCAATAAACTTGTCTAGTTCATGTAATTGTCCCGTTGACCGGTGTTTTGTATCATTTTAATATTTTATATGGTCAAAGTAAGTAATAGCTCGTTTGGTAAATCAAAAAAAAACTTTTGACTTCACGTTAATAGTTGCTATTCGAATAATGTTATAATTATGTGTAATTTGTTAGCTATTATAAAGAGAAAAAGTTCATGAGATACTTCAAAAAATTAGTTTTAAAATTTACTGAATCCGCAGGATTAATTAATAATATTGTAAAATTTTAAGCAAATTCTAATTTTACAAAAATGCTCACCACATGTTTACATATAAAATTTGTGTATCTCAGGACGTATCGTAAACTCCCTAATCTCGATTACAAATTTTTAAATAAAATAAAATTATAAATTGATATGCTTTTTTATAGTGACTAGCAATTACTATTAATAATAAGGGCCAAGCCCAAAGTACAGATCAATACAAGCAATGGAATTCAGCAAACTTCCCATCTCAAAAAACGAAAACTCAAAGCCCAGCCCACTTAGACAAAACAACAACCAGCAGAATGTCATTCCGCATATACATGGTCACGGTTCGTGAACCGCCGGTTCCAGTTTGTAAAAATCTTGAACCGGAACCTAAACCTTAACAGTATATAAACCGCCGATTCTGGTTCAGACGGTTCAGGTTCAGGGTTTGACCCGGTTTTGACCCGGTTCAAGACCCGGTTCCGGTTTGAACCTTATATATGCATTATACTTGATACGTTTTTTTTCGAAATACAATAAGTTTTTCTGAATTTGGATGGAATGAATTATAATTTAGAAGTATTGTAATGCTAAGTAATTTTTTAAAATTTGTAAGATGCAAACCATTTTAAGAGTTCAAGGATATAATAGTTTCACTTTTATTAAGTGGTATTTTCACGTAAATTAATTTAATGTTAAATTCATTGGTACTTTTTTTTTATTAAAACATTACAATAATTTTTATAATCTATACTACATTAATACATAGCCAGTCATTACTAACGGTTAACCACTGGTTCGAACCGCCGGTTCACCGGTTTCAATACACACAAACCTGAACCTGAACCTTTAAAATAAATAAACCGCCGGTTTAGGGCCGGTTCCGGTTCGAGCCGGTTTTGACCGGTTTTGACCCGGTCCGGTCCAGTCCGGTTTTCCGGTTCCGGTTCCGATTTGGCCATGTATAATTCCGCACCTCCAACTGATTTTTTTTTTTTTTTTGACAAACTGAAATTTGTTTTAATATGATATGATATATACTAATAAATTGCTTTTGCTTCCCTCCAAAAGGTTTAATCAATTCATTATGAAAATTTGTCATCTTATCCTATAAAAGAATTCCTTGATGAGAAATGCTAGGTTTCCAAAAATGAATGCACCTAGAATTAAATGTCCAAAACATCACTAACAGCCAAATTAAGACAATACGGGGATAGCAGGAAGGTTTTACGAGGATATTATATTATAACAGTTTCATTTTTGTTCTCGTTTGAACTAAACGGTTTCAATATGTACTTTGAGTGCAGGGAGAATCTTGAACTCCATTTTTCAAAAATGGAGGATTTCAGCATCTAGCAAGTGGAGTATAAGAGCAAGTCCAACAATGTCCTAAATATTGTCCTAAATCAATATTTAGGACATTTAGTCACTTTTTGTGTTCCAACAATGTTCTAGTGGTGCCTTAAAACACTAGGACATCCATCTCATGCCCTACTTTTAAGGCACATCTATATTTGTCCTAAATCATTTTTAACAATAAAAAATTAACTTCCCTCCTTTTCTACACTTCTCTCTCCTCTTTTTTTTTTTCCCTTCCCTCCAATTCTAATTCAAATATATTATTATTTTAATTTATAAGGCACAAGTATAAGGCATATTGTTGGAATTGATACACAAAAAATATGACTTAAATCACCAGGACACTATATTTTATTATATTTATAGGGCACCAACTAGTACATTGTTGGACTTGCTCTAAGCGGAGAATTATGTAGTGGAGTTGCCATTGGTTCAGCTACGATAGATAATTCAGGCATTAAATGTGTCTGCAGCAATACTACTTGCCACATTACCCAGCTGTATGTCCTCTCTTCAACAACTTTATCATCATATCTTTTAATTTTGTTAAGCTCAGCGAGTACTACAACTGTTTGATATTTGTTACAGGACAGTGTAATGTATATTTCATTTTATCCCGAGATACTTTGCCAATGCGGATTTTTTAATGCATTTGTATTTGACAGGATGGTTAATAAACTGGATGTCGTGGGTGTCATTCCCGATGAGCTATGGAATTTGACTTCCCTTACGAATCTGTATGTTTTCTAAGCTATTAGGCTATATTGTGCCAACGCACATACACAAATGTCGCACATCAACATGACAATTTAGAATTGTATATATTGCAGGATTTTGAACCAAAATTACTTGACAGGTCCTTTATCCGCATCTGTTGGAAATTTAGCTAGAATGCAGTACTTGTGAGCAAATTTCTTATTGATTTATATTTTTGCGTAGTTGAGATTCTTATAGATTTCTGAATTCTGATGCCTTACATGATGTCTATAGGGGAGTGAGCATTAATTCACTATCAGGGACGCTTCCAAAGGAACTTGGGAATCTTACTGATATGAGAGTATTGTATGGTTTTGTTCATTTTAACAGTATTAAAAAATTATTATTTAGCGATGTACTTACCTTAAAGCTATTTAGACTCTTCACAGGTTTGTAAAATTTGCCTTACCGGTTAATATTGCAGTTCTTTTAGCGGAAACAACTTCAGTGGCCATCTGCCGTCGGAGCTGGGGAGTTTTACAAAGTTAGAACAAATGTAAGTGCTTGTTTTAATAAGTATGTAAATCCACGCTCTCAAGGCATTAAAAAGCAGTCAAGTCTTAACGTGACAGTTGCATTCCTCTTGTTATGGCATTGCAAATTTTCAGTTTTTCCAGAAATAACATTTTATGTTATAAAGGCATCACAAGACACAAAAAATCACTTTGCATGAGGTTTTACCGATCACTAGAAAATTTAATTGATAGAAAAGAAGAAATCTGATTGTTTAGGTTTGAATTTGAGTAGATGCAGCTGGAGAAAGCATAGATTAGTGTCATCAGGAAGTAAATCAGCCTCCAGCAACAAGTAGTTATTTAGAGGAATCAAGACGGCTCCTTAAACCTACCCTTGGTGGTTGGTTTAAGGTATTATGTTGTACTATATAAGAATCTCTATGCACTATATAAAAATCTCTATGCATAGTATGCAAATGAGAAGAAATGGAGAAATCCATATGAAAATTCTGAGGCAAGAACCGTCATTTCAAAGTACTAGAAAGATAAATCCATATGAAAGATATATGACTACCTTTAACTGCTAAATCCGCTGATCTTGAGTTGTTTGTACCATTTTTTATAGCAGCGGTCAAGTTTGCACTTAATTTAAGACATGTGATATTATGTTTTATAACTAGAATTATATAGAATATGGTATGCAGCATTCCTCACATCGGCACTGTTCCTCTTTTCAGTTACTTTGATAGTTCTGGACTGAGCGGTCCAATACCTACAACATATGCTAGTCTACAAAATTTGGCTACTGTGTAAGATCCTTCAGTAATTATATAACATAATCAGAGCAAAATGAAGATGACTATCATGACACGTGATTTTTAATCTAGTTCACGAGAGGTAACTATTGTGATTGCAGATGGGCTTCTGGCAACGAACTCACGGGGAGAATACCCGACTTTATTGGGAATTGGTCAAAGCTGCAAGACCTGTAAGATTTATTTCTTACTATTCTGTTCTAAAGATGCTGGAAACTGTTAAAATTCATCTCAACTTGAAGCATTTGAAGATAATATTTGCTTAATTATTAAATATTTAATGGCATACTCAGTGTTTAGACATATCTTGGTGTTTGTTTAGGAGGTTTCAGGGAAACTCTTTTGAAGGTCCCATACCGATGACACTTTCCAATTTGACATTACTGACAGAATTGTGAGTGCTGGCTCGGTATATGTTTGTTTGCATACCCACACATTATATTACAATGAATGTATTCAATAATTGGATATCTGTTGTCTGCTTTCCCTTACTTGTCTACTGACCTTTGGATACTGCACAGGAGAATAAGTGATTTATCGAGTGGGAGCTCTACACTGGAATTCATCAAAGATTTGAAGTCTCTGACTGTCTTGTAAGGAAATTGGTTCAAGGTTCTAGTATGTGTGTGTGTGTTGGGGGGGGGGGGGGGGTTGTGGAATATGCTTTTACTTCAATGCAATAACTATTCCAAATTTCCTAATCACTTTCTTGAAAGATGTAAACTGTAATGATATACTATGTCTGATCTCTTCTTTTCTTTCTGTTCTGCAGAATTTTGCGGAATAACAATATTTCTGGTTCTATCCCTTCCGACATTGATGAATATCAAAGTTTGATTCAACTGTAAGTTATATATGCTGGATGATTATTCAAATGGAATATCGGGGGCCAGTGATTCCAAGATTAATCTTGGTTTTGTCCTCACAATTTTTTTCTGTAGCTGACAATCTAAAATCTGAAAGTAAATGGAAATATGAACCCCTTTTAACGAAAGCCAATCAGTATTGGTTAATAAAAGCCTTTGAACAAGTGTTAACAAGTCATATTGAATTAAGCAAGACCTCACGACTCACTAGTATTTTACTAACATGAATTGTCCAATGTGTATATATATTTATATGAAATTAGATTAAACCATTATTTTCCAAATATTACCTTAAAATAACCGGATACATTCAACAAATGGAAACTGCGTCCATAATATAAAAGTATCACATATGTAATCATGGATATCACTTAAAATCTTTTTTTTTTCATGGATTTTGATTAGTTTAATTTATTTGTTTCCCAGAGATTTGAGCTTCAACAATTTCAGTGGACAGATTCCAAACTCGCTATTCAATATGAGTTCACTTCAGTTCTTGTACTACGCATTTCCATGTCATTCTTTTTCAATCATGATATATGATAAATTTCTTAGTGCTTCATGCATTAATTTAAGTAGACTGAAGCCTGCTTTTCCTTTTCTTCTGTCAGGTTTCTTGGAAACAATAAGTTATCCGGCACTCTGCCTTTGCAGAAGAGTGCATTTCTCAAGAATATGTAAGTAAGCTTCTGTGAAATGTTGGCTATTTAAAAGAATCAGAGTATCTAGATCGACCGAGTAATTCTAGTATCATCAATGATCAATTCAGTAACTCCTTGTGTTGTTTTTATAAAACAGGCTTCCCATTTCTTTTGGTATTCTAATCCTAGTTCTTACATAATGAATTTTATTTATCTCCAGAGGTAGGAAGAACAAATAACATGTACCCAATAGCCTTATCTTATTGCAAATACATATTGTAGGGACTTAGGAAGTGGGTGCATGTTTCCCAGAAATTTTTTGGAATAAGATGTTTCTCTTTGTCGGGGAATTGTAGCAGTGTTTCCGAGATTTTTTTTGGAATAATATGTTTGGAGAAAATTGAAAGGGTGCAAATCTCCTTAGTATGGACAAGAAAAATATAATGATCACTGTCCATTTACGCTATTATGAGCTTATTGTAGATTAAAATCCCCCTCTTCGAAGTCTTCCCTTTTTACAGAATGCTGTACTTAAAGAACTAAATCAGTGGTTCACTGAACCGCTAAGCTAAATTAATAGCTTCCAAATAGAAATCCTAATCAGTGAACTTTCCTTTTGTCTAGTTCTTCCACCTACCAGATATAGGAGAATAATGCAATCCTTTCATTCTGGAACTCCATCCCGTATCCTTATCAAGTGCAGCATTATAGGCAGCTTCTTTCCATTTTAAAGCAATAGTGTGCCAAACTTGTGTGGCCCTGCTTCATATTTAAAGCTATAGAAGAGCATAGGTCAATTTCAAACTTCAAAAGAAGTAATTTTTCCTCCCAAGTGATGATATCAAAGTCTGCTTGTTCTTCTTTTCCTCGGGAAGTTTATTGTCTTTTACGATTAAGGGATTATGATTGAGGGCCAGTCTGATAAAGCCAGGGTTGTAAATTTAAAATTTGGTTGGAACATTAAATAGTTATTAATAATTCAGAAGATTGTGCGGCTGTTATGTTGGTGGAATCCTTTTAATGTATAAAAAAAGAGAGAGAAACTTGTAGTAATCTTCTAAACGATTATCTGCCTGATCATGTTGGCCTAAAATGTGGAAAGTTATGATTGTCAGTACAAGTTCTAAACAGTGACAATAGATTTTACGTCGTTAAGAAAGAATAACACCATTAGTTGTCTTGTATCTGGCTAAAAATATAATTGACACCTTCAAATTTCTGCAGAGATTTGTCCTACAATGACCTATCTGGAACATTTCCTTCGTGGATCAACGAAACAAACATACAACTGAATGTACATATGTATATACTGGCTTCCTCGGTGCTCCACAATTACCATCGTTATACTCAATAATCACAGCAACTGTAACATTTTAAATTAACTATGGAAGCTTTTTGGTGTAATGTGCAGTAATTTTGCTGTCAACAACTTCACAATTGAAGGATCAAATAGCAGGTGATTCTCATAATGCACTAATTTCCTACTCTGATTCTTTATTAATAGTTTTCATATTGCTATTTCTGATGCATCATAATTATGCTTTTTAAATTGTTAATAATATGTTGTCATTTTGAAGTAAATAACTTACATCTACTATAGAGTAATTACTAGAAGTTACTCTTATATTTTGTTTTCTGAGCAGGCATGGTGGTGCTAAAAGTATATATAATGATCATCTTAAGAAATGTAGATAACAACACACCTCATTTACACGAATCAAGAATGACATTAGTCCATGTAGACCGTAGACCATTTTTATACTTTATATAAATAGCATACCAGGCATAGATATAGAATTTTTAATCGAATTGGATAATCAAAATAGTGAATCAAACATATTTTCATTGCAGTTAGATTTTGTAACTGTGTGTGCATATAGATTACAAATTAGTCACATTTTGTCTTGGAGTACAGACAAAAGTATCTGCAATTTATCAATATCTGTAATTCTGTGGAAGATACAGCTCATAGACTATATATGGGCGATTCTTTGGGTTGAAGAAGTACAAATTTGGGCTATAACATGTATTTTGCAGTAATACTAGCCACAATGTACAAATGACTTGGTGGCACTTTTTTACTTTGCCTCTTTCCTTGGTATATAACTTCAGAAGTTATTTCCTTTATTTTTGTAATCTCTAGTTGACCTGCATTCTCGTATGTCAGATTTCTGATATCAGGATTGAACTGTCTTCGGAGGGGTTTTCTTTGCAATCGTCATCCTCCAAGATGTGAGTGCAGCATAATCTTTTTAGTCTAGTATCATATACATGGCTAAAACAGGAAAATATCAGATTTTCTAACTAGTTCCTGTACATAGAAAATTTAATATGATTGTCTATGTCTTGGTATTTTTGCGGGGCTGGGAGAGGAGGGGGCTTATCAATGAAAGTTAGCTTTGAATAATTAAGACATTGAACATGTCTTCTTTGATCATTTCTTTTGTTGCATTATCTTACAGATTACAACTTTTGAATTAAGTGTGGTGGTCCAACTATAACTTCAGACGATATCGTATACGAGAGAGACAACGAGGCCTTTGGTCCTGCCACATACTATGTTCCGACATCAAATAGATGGGCTGTCAGTAACGCTGGTGTACGTGCAGGTGCTGATAGTCCAGACTATATAAACTCATCTTCATCTCAATTTACAAATACAATGGATCCAAGTTGTTCCAAACAGCACGAACTTCTGGTGGGTCCCTGCGATACTATGGTTTAGGGCTCGAGAATGGTAACTATACTGTGAAACTTCAGTTTGCAGAGATAGCTATCCCAAATCCTCCTACCTGGAGGAGTGTCGGGAAACGGATTTTTGATATATAGTATATACATCCAGGTATGTGTACGTTCATTTCCGTTAATATTAATTTTATTATGTATTTTTTAAGGGCTCAAACGGATTTTTGCATAGAATATATCCTAGGTTTTCACAATGTTTTTACTATGACTTGCTCCATTTTTGTATCAAATTATACATCTGATGCATTGGTTTTTTTATTTGTGTCAGGGGAACCGAGTTTTTAAAGATTTTGATATAATAAACGAAGCTAGAGCTTCGTTTCGTGCAAATATAAAAGATTATAAGGTACAGGTTTCCGAAAATTACCTCGAAATCCATTTTTTTTTTGCTGGAAAAGGGTCATGTTGTATACCAGCTGCGGGTACATATGGACCTTTGATTTCAGCAATCAGTGCCACTCCAGGTAATTTACACAATGCAGTACACTCAATAAAGTAGGTTGAAGCCTGCTTTTCTTTTCTTTGAATTCTACTTGTGATCTTAAATTTTTCAGATTTCATTCCTACCGTTAGTAACGATCCTCCTGACAATCTTCCTGCCAAAAAGAAAAACACAGGGTTAATTGCGAAGATTGTCATTCCTGTTACAGTTGTAAGCTTTCTGGCTGTTGTATTTGTTGTGTTTTTCTTCATTCGGAGAAGAAAAAAGCGGAGTACCTTCGAAGATGAAGGTAAAGAAGGAAAGCGATCAAAATGTATTTTCGTATAATTTTGACATTGATTTAACATCTGATATTGTTATCTTCCTGTCTTGTGCTATACTCTTACTTGGACTGCTCCATGTATGACAGCACGAATGTGCCATGCCCATAGGTCATATAACCATTCTTATTAATGTGCTAAGTGCTAACTAGGCTCTAATCTGCGTAATTTTTTTCACTCAGTTTTGCGGGTGCTTGTGTGCACCTCTCACCGCTTATAGAAATCTCCGGTTCAAATTTTTTTCTATGACCTAGAATCGCGACTTTCCGGTAGAAAATTGTTCTCCACTACAGGTTCATTACATCAACTGAAGCAACAACTGAGAGAGGAAAACTAAACTTTATATGGTCAGAATTGATTGGGAAAAGGATATGTTTTTAGAGAGACAAGTGCAGAATTCCTTTCCTTGGGGTCATATGACATGATTAAGTAATTGAAGTTCCAGGGAAAATTATATTATCTAGTTCAACTCAATTATACAAGTTTCTTACTACTACATCCTTTTGTCACCACATGCCAGGGAGGTATTGTTGTGGTTTGCACTGGCTAATTAATTATGTCTAAGCTTTCTACTGTCATTCAGTGCTCTCAAGCGTCCTGCATCATTATATGCTTGCGTTTGACATATAGGTCAAAATTGTTCTTATAGATATGAAATTACCAGGTCTTATTTAATTGTTGTTCATTTATGTGTTGATATAACAGAGTTTCTGGGGATGGACGCCAGACCATATACTTTCAGTTATGCAGAACTAAAAGTCGGAACAGATGACTTTAGTCCCACTAATAAGCTTGGGGAGGGGGGATTCGGACCTGTTTACAAGGTGAGTCATATTAGTAGTAAAAAATCATAATAAATTGGCTAAACACTTCATCATATCTACCCTAAATTTTGAATCCCTTCTTCATCCAAGAAAACAAAACTAACAAAAAAGAATTTATATGTAAATTGTGATGTAAAAATGTTGCCGTTTCCTTTATGGTAATACTTTGAGACTTTTCTCTTCTTTTTATTTGAAAAACTTGTATCTTGACTTTTTTTTTTCTAAGCTTGACTTTGTTAATTACATTAACTTAAATGTGACTTTTTTTTTGTTTCCATTGTTATTATTGTGTCAACTTGATCATGTTTTAGCTTCTACATGTATGTGTACTGTATACATATTAAGTTTTCATGTGAAGTGCTTCTCTTTGATAAGCATGTGCCTCACATTTGTGCTTATGCTCCCGGATGCCTTTGCGCTTAATTAATTAACTATATGTCCCCTTTAGAACTACAGTTGTGGCAGTATTTTTAAAATGTACAGGGTACTCTCAGTGATGGTAGAGTTGTTGCTGTGAAAAAACTTTCGGTAGCATCCCACCAAGGAAAGAGTCAGTTTGTTGCAGAGATTGCAACGATATCTGCAGTGCAGCATCGTAACCTTGTGAAATTATATGGATGCTGCATCGAGGGAGATAAGAGGCTGCTTGTCTATGAGTATCTTGAAAACAACAGTCTTGATCAAGCGTTATTTGGTAATCGTTCGCAGCTCTTACCCATATTATGGATAAATTTAGAAAATGTTAAATTGTTTGTGTCGATGAATCAGGAAAGAGAAATTTGTTCCTTGACTGGTCAGCTCGTTATGAAATATGCCTTGGAGTGGCACGTGGTCTTGCATATCTTCACGAGGAATCACGAGTGCGAATTGTACACAGAGATGTGAAGGCAAGCAATATTTTGCTTGATTTTGATCTTACACCCAAAATTTCAGACTTCGGCTTGGCCAAGCTTTTCGATGATAAAAAGACTCATATAAGTACTCGTGTTGCGGGAACAATGTATGATTCGAAAGTTATGCATTTTTAACAGCATATGTAGCCATTGTTTTGTAACAGCATATGTGGCCATTGTTTTTGTATGTTCTTTTTTCTGTATGAAGTACTTGGTTGTAATACATTTCTTGTAACTGCAGTGGATATCTTGCACCAGAATATGCCATGCGTGGACATCTTACTGAAAAAGCTGATGTTTTTGGGTTTGGTGTGGTAGCTCTTGAAGTTGTTAGCGGAAGGTCCAATTCTGACTCAACATTAGAAGATGATCGCATATATCTGTTGGAATGGGTATATTCTACTTCTCCAATCTCCTCTGTTGCTGGTATGACTCAACAGGGGATTTCTTTAGTGTAGCTATTAACTACACATATGCTTCCGAACTCTAGCTTAGGGAAAGTATATTAATACTGGTCTCGGGTACCTGTTTATGAACGGAACATGGTTAGGTTTTTTTTATATTTTCATTCAAAAACTAAAGCTTTTTCTAAAAGAATTTGCATAGTAGCCAATTAGGTGTAGTAACAGAAATTTTCACACTAAAATTCTTAAAGTGACTTGTAATAGTTTACCTCTTTTTAGACTTGGCAACTACACGAGGATAACCATGGAATTGATCTTGTTGATCCGAGCCTGCCTTCAATGAGGATGAAGTTAAAAGGCTAATAAATGTGGCACTCTTGTGCACTCAAGCATCACCAAATTTAAGACCTCCGATGTCTCGTGTGGTGGCAATGTTATCAGGAGACATCGAAGTAAGCACAGTCACAACAAAGCCTGGCTACCTTACGGACTGGACATTTACAGATATAACAACTTTTGAAAGTGTTGATGTATCAACATCAAATACTGATCAAAATACTCCATTCAGCTCATCTGCAGATATAAGCCAGCTGACTGATCCAAATCACACTCCAGTTCATGTCTCTGCCTCGTTTGCTTTATTAAGTAGCAGGTACAATGATGCACTTGATTGAACACAAGCATGTACTATATCTGTACATTTGTACTGTTATTCTATGGCAACTCACAAGCAGTGTTGCTTATCTATATTCAGATATCTACTATAATAATTATTTGTCTTGCATCATTTTGGTTCACTCTTCACCACTGCCGGTTAGCCTGTTGATCATCAGGCATGAATAGAGACTACTCTCCCCAAATGCTTTATTTCTATTTTATCACTGTCGCTAGGGACTGGGAATTGAGTTACTAATATCTTGTTGGATGGAATTTTAATCTGGAGATTAACACGTTGATGTCAGTAATAGTTGAACTACCAGTAAGCGAAATAGCCCAAGAAAGTAAAAGTATTAGGAAATGATTACATCTTCTGAGAATCAGGAATTTGTTTAAACGAAGGCTCCAATTACTTCGTATTTCTAGTCCGAAATGCAATGATCCGCATCTGTGAGATGAGTTGCAGTTTTTTCGAGTACTTTTTTTAGTTAAAACAGTAGATATCGAGAAAAATCTACAACGAATAACTGAATCCTGTTAGGTTCTGCTATTTTAGACTAGTGCATTCTAAAGTTGTGCTTCTTCAATACTTTCAGGCTGAATGTTATGTGTAGGATCTGCAACCCAAACAAAGATGCCTTTTACACACACAATCCAACCCCAAGTAGGTGAAGAAAAATTATTCGAAAACTAACCCAGAATAACATATAATTTCATCAGATAGGAAGAAAAAAACAAACATAAATTTCAGATACTTCATTTCAATATCTCTATAGGTTTTTCGACAATCCAACAGCAGAATTATGTATTCTACTATCCCCTTCACCTATACATTCCGAAAAACAAAACGACGGTAGCTTCAGAAGCCTAAAAATAGTTTTCGAAAGAATCTAGTTACACAGAATGACCCTAGTAAGGCCAAGAACCAAACAAGAAACCCCAACAAAAAACAAAGTAACAAAATCTCTGGCTTCCCATTTCTTCACAGCTTTCGTTTCGATTCTCAAACTTTTCGCCTTCCTTAACGCATCAACCTCCTTCAACAAATCAAACTCAACTCCCTTCTTCTTCAACTCCTCAACACACTTCCCCAACAGCTTCCCATCCTCTTTCTCCCTCTCCAACAGCTTCTCGAAATGAGTCTCCACATCGGATTTATATCGAACAGCCCAAATTAACGCTAAAGAACAAACCAATGAGCACACAGAAGGTATCCAAGACCTCTGACACCCTTTAGTACTCCCAATAAACGAAGTCGAAGTAGTGAAGAGTAAAATCAATGAAGTGGAGTGGAATAGAAAAAAGAAGCAGTAGAGCTGAGTGATTTCTTTTCGAATCGAGTCGAGTTGAGTTTCTTTATTCGAGATTCGGTTGAGGATTAGTTGTTCCTCTTTGAGCCATTGTTTGAGGAGGAGTTTGTGTGTGGGCGTTTCCGCGATTTGGTGGAGAGGGTGGGGGGGTTTCGTGTTCGAGTCCATGAAAATCGATGAATTGGTTTCGAGATCAGACATTTGGGGGTTTTTAGATGGAGAAAATGAGAGAAAATGTGATTAGTAATGTGAAATAGGAGCGTTTTTAAACGGTTGTTTTTGAGTTTGAAATTTTTGTAACGGTCGAAATTTGAAGGCAGATTTGATTTGCTTGCTGTGGTGGATTTAGAGAGCACGTGGTCTGGATTAACGGTTTGTGAAGTGTCACGTGCGTGCCGGTGATTTTTTTTTTTTTTTTTTTTTTTTTTTTGTACTTTTAGCCTCTCAGGAATTAGGGGTGACCAGGTGAGTGATTTGGTGACCAGGTGAGTTATGAAAATATCATTTTTGAAAATGTAAAAAACATATAAATTTTTAATAGTATTTTTTTTAAAAAAATGTTATAATTCTCAAAACCAATGATGAGGTATCACCATATTATTGGATATTCTTTTGTAAATGGGATGGATTTCTTATACATATATGAATTCCACGTTTATCATTCGAAAATATATTTGGGATCTATTTTTAGGTTGTAGCACTATTTTTTTTTTTTGTAGTTTTAATTTTGTTTTAATATTCATCGTTGCAGATAATTCACCAATCATGTCGATTCAATCAAACAACTGGTAAAATTGTTCCTCTTTTGCAATATATATGGCAGTAGCTAGCTATAAATTATTAAACGAATCTTTTTTTTTTTTGACTATAATCTTTTTTTTTCATCGAGAGAAGCTTACTTTTTTTTTTTTGAATAAAAGACAAATTCATTAATGAGAAACATCATACATGAGAGACTCCAACAACATACTTGAAGGAGCCGTAATAATGTTTTTGAATATATATGGCTCGAGCTCGTTAGCTTAACGAGCTTTTTTTTGTGCTCGAGCTCGAGCTCTTAACGAACCGAGCCGAGCCGAGCCCTTAACGAGCTGAGCTCGAGCTTGCTCACGAACAGCTCGGTTCGTTAACAGCTCTAGTTTTGACAATTCATGGAACAGGGCAATTTAGCTACTAGATGAGCGACCCTATTCGCTTGCCTTTTAACAAACGAGACTGAGAGACCAACTTTCGCATCAAAAAATCAAGCGACAAGCATCTATGATTAATCCAACTTCCATAAGGTTTGCTTCAGAGGATTGCAAAGCTCGAACACCACTCAGAGAATCTGATTCAATAACCACTCGATCATAGTCCATAGTAAGTAACCATTGGAGACCTTCAAGAATTGCCTGGGCTTCAGCTTCGACTACTGAGGCGACCATAGCCCTACAAACTGTTTTACATGTTACAAAAGCGCCAGTGTGATCCCGAAGAACCAGCCCCATAGAAAAAGAAGTATCCCCCAACTTAATAGCAGCATCAACATTAAGCTTGTATGAATCAATTTCTGGTTTCTTCCACTTCACTGGCTCCTGCGCTCCAGTAGACTGAGTGGTTAGCAACTTCGATCGTTTGTCTTTAGCTTCTTTCCAGTCCGATATAGATTTAACACTCCACTCCATAGCTATGGCTGCAGTAACACCTTTATTGTCCCAAACTTTTTTATTACGAAAAAACCAAATACCCCAAAGCACTTTGGCAATCGTCAATATCTCAGAAGAAGAAGCCGTTTGTAGTTTAAGAAGCAGTCAACTAGGAGCGTAATCTTCAGCAGATATGTCGATAGATCATCCTGTATACTGCCAGCAAGCCACAGCGAAAGGACAAGCAAAGAAAACGTGGATCATATCTTCAATACCGGAGTTGCACATAGGACAATCAAGGGGAATACATACACCTTTAGCACTCAACCTGTGCTTAACAGGAATATTGTTCCTGCAGAACCTCCAGAGAAACAACTTAATTTTATGGGGGAGATCGATTTTCCAGAGCTTACTCCACCCATTAGATTGAGTTACTGATCCCACACCAATATTTCGATCATGCCACATTTGATACCCTGTTTTAACTGAGTAATGGCCATTTGTAGTTCTAGCCCAAGCTAAACGGTCTATAGCTGAGAGAGTAGGAATGTTAGTTGCCAAGATAGTTGCAGCATCACTTGGAGAAAAAACACTTAGAACTTTATCTCTGTCCCACTTTCTTTCAGCCTGCAAGAACAAGTCAGCGACCACCAAAGTGCGATCAATATAGTCTCTAGATTTATCAACTCGAAAATCCTCTTTCTTTGCTAACCAATGATCCTGTATACATCTGATAGAAGCACCTTCTCCTAGAATCCACCTATATCCATGTGCTACTTCGTTCTTGGCATTGACGATCCCTTGCCAAATGAAGCTAGAGCCTGGAGGCGCTTTGGCTTGTAAAACATGGATATCAGGAAAGTATTTCGCTTTATAAAATCTCGAGATCAGAGACTGAGGGTTCTTGATAAACTTCCACACATGTTTCACCATAAGAGCAACATTGTAGCCATAGAGATTACGGAAAGCTAGTCCTCCTTGACATTTAGACATAGACATCCCATTCCAGGCCACCCAATTAATTCCTCTTCTGTCAGAAGAACCCGACTGCCACCAAAATTTATTCATCATTACCTTCATCGAGTGCATATCGATCTAGGAAGGAGAAAAGAAGACATACAATATGAGGGGATAGCAGTAGCCACATTTTTGATCAATACCGTTTTACCAGCCCGTGAGATTTTTTTCGCTTTCCAACCTTGAATTCGCTTCCATAATCTCTCCTTAATGAAACCAAAAACCTGTTTTTTTGACCTTCCAACCAGTGATGGGAGGCCTAAGTACATACTGTTCTGCAAGTCATTATGCACCCCTAACAATGTTGAGATTTCATTCCAAGTGTTTGTTCTGACATTAGAACTAAAGAATATTCCTGACTTTTGATAATTAATAAATTGACCTGAAGCAGTGGCATAGTTATCTAGAATTGATTTGATTGCTTCCGTTTCGACAGTATTAGCTTTGAAAAACAAGAAAGAGTCGTCTGCAAACAAAAGGTGGGAAATAGTTGGAGCTGAGCTAGTAACCATGATACCATGGATAACCTCCTCGGACACAGCTTTAGAGAGAACCCTCGACAAGCCTTCCACGCAAAAAAGAAAAAGATAAGGGGAAAGGGGGTCCCCCTGTCTTATTCCTCGTGAAGGGATAATTGGACCTACATTTGCTCCATTAAAACAGAACTCATATGAAACCGTAGTCACACATAACATCATCCATTTTATCCATTGTGGACAGAAACCCATAGCTTGCATACGTTTCTTCAAGAACCTCCAATCCACTCTATCATACGCTTTTGAGATGTCCAGTTTTAGAGCAACATCACCTTCGCTGCCTCTAGCTGGCCTCTTCATATGATGAATGAGCTCAAACGCTATCAACACATTATAATTTATACTTCTACCAGGTACAAAGGCTGCTTGATTCTCCTTGATAATATTGGGAAGAATACCTTTTAAGCGATTTGCTAGAACTTTAGACAAGATCTTGTATAAGACATTACAAAGTGCTATTGGTCGAAAATCTCTCATTCTGCAAGCTTTATCTTTCTTCGGGATAAGCACAACATTCGTATCATTTAAATTCGCTGGGAAGGAATTTGTTTTTAACCAATCTCTGCAGCATGTATACACTTCCTTACCTAAAATAGGCCAAAAATGTTGAAAGAATGCGGGGTTTAGGCCATCCGGACCACTAGCTTTGTCCAGATGCATCTGTTTAACAGCCTTAGTAAACTCCTGAAAAGATAACTCTGCCACTAGCAACTGATTATGTGTATCAGAAACACAACCTTCTTCCTCAACAAACTCCAGCTCCAATGTTTGCTGTTCTCCTCGAAACACCTCACTGAAATAGTCGTGAACCAAAGTACACATCCCAGTTTTATCAGACACCTGCTCACCACTATCTGACTCTAAGAAGGGAATTCGATTTGCTTTTCTTCTAGATGAGGCTGAAGCATGAAAAAATTTAGTATTTTCATCTCCTTCCGTTAACCAAAATAATTTGGCTCTTTGTTTCCAATAGATTTCCTCATGGAACAGAAGATCATTTAATTTTTCTTTCTCCTCAAAATACAGTTTGATACCTTCGCTATCGAAACGATTTACCAGCTTAGCTAATAGCTCCTTCTGCTTTCTAACATTGTGGAAAAAATTCCTCCTCCAACGAGCCATAAAATTCGAGACTGAGATGAGCTTGGGAAGGATGTGAGATGCTGGAAGAGAGAGCCAGAAATCAGTAGTCTCTTTATAAAAACCTGGTTCTTGCAACCAAGTGTTTTCAAAGCGAAACCGAAATTGATTTAAAGAAAATGTCACACTGTAAAGATCCAGCAGAATAGGGTCATGGTCCGAGACTTAAAACATCTAAAATTCAAATTTATCTAAAACAAATGCAAATTACCTTAATGTTCTAACGGAAAATGCTACAGCTCCCGAAACCATTTCCAAAATAATTGAGTTCATGATTGGTTATGTTTTTATAAATAAAATGAATCCCTCGTGCATTAATATAAATACCCTATATTATTTGAGAACATTTTTAGGGTTTTTTTCCATATAGGTGGCATTACTCTATTCTAACTCGTAATTCTTTGGGATTGGTCCAGATTCATTTATAACTAGTTGATAAAGCCGCGCTTCGCGGCGGCATTACAATATTTTTAAAAAAATTAAATACATTTACGTTATATTATAATGTTAATATTAAAGTTTAATAATTAAATAATCTTCTCTAATGAATCAATTTCTTGTTAAATACGATTCTTTCAATTGAGCCGCTCTCTCGTTAAAACCGAAATCCCAACTTTTTAACATATATTATAAAGACTTATATAATATTTTTTTATCTATAAAATTGTACAATAAAAAAAAATTATGACTTCAGTATCAAATTCTAATAGCTAATACAATCTTTTCTAGCGAGCCGTCGTCCCGTTAAATACGTTTCGAGCCGCTCTTATTTGAAACCGAAATTCTAACTTCATTATATAAAGAGAGTAAATTCAAATTTTTATATTCTTTAAACTTTCTAATATTTATGGAGTTTTAAAATATGAAAATACATCTTATATTTTCTGTATATTATAAATATTCTTGTATTTATTTACAGTTTTCGCATGGAAATGTTTTTCTGTTATGTTAACATATCAAAAAAAAATCAATCAATATATATATATAAAGGAGGATAGCGGGAGTTTAGGTGGCGCTCTAATATCGTCTTAATCGATTTTTCTAATTTTCTAGAATTTTAAACACTAATATATATAAAATATCAAGAATAAAGGAGAAGTTCGAATTTATAGGGAAGACACTTTTCGTTACGGGAATAATATTAAATTTATGGATATATTTTTGTAATGCAAGTACAATTAACTTGTATAAAAAAGTTAAAATAAAGGATTTCTAGAAAAAATATGTATAGTTTTAAAAAATCGTATAAGACGTCTCCACCGCCCTCGTATTCTACTTCCAATAAAACAATTTATTTTATGTATTAATTATATATTTAAACATCTTTTATACGGTCTTATCTAATGAACCGCTTTCTTATTAAACACAGTTATTACTATTGATTCGCCCTCTCGTTAAGACCAAAAACCTAACTTTTACATATATTAGTTGTATGATAATGTTTATCCATAAAAATCAAATCCTAAAAATAAAATAAAATTTATAACATCATATGATATTTTAATAGCTAGTACAATCTTTTATAGGGAGCCGTCTTCCCGTTAAACATGTTTCGAGCCGCTCTCGTTTGGGATCGAAATTCCAACTTCATTACATATTATTGATGATACTTATCTTACACAACAATTTTTTTCCTTAAAATCAAAACCTAAAAAATAGAGTGAATTCCAATTTATACTTTCTCTAGACTTTCTAAAAATTTTGGAGTTTTAGAAAATGAAAACACATCTTATTTTCTCTTTATATTATAGATACTCCTGTATTTATTTAGGATTCTTGCATGAGATTATTATTTTATTATGTTAACACATCAATTCTTTTCTTTGTAAATACGGTGACTTTTTTTATGACAATAGTAGTGGATTTATAAATAAATTTTCCTAATATAAGTATAATTAACTTATATAAAAAATATATAATTTAAGAATATCGTACTTTCTATAAAATATTTAATTATATTTCTGCTCTATATATTCAAACACCTATTCTACTTCTAGTAGAACGTTTATTTATATATTTTTCTATAAATTCGAACTCTTATTCTCTATAAATTCGAACTCCTATTCTACTTCTAATAAAACTTTTAATATTATGCCTTATAAATACTTATTATACTTCCAATAGAACTTCTAATCATATGTCTTCCCTGTAAATTCGAACTCTTCTCCTTTATAAATTCGAACACCTATTCTACTTCTAATATGTTAATTGATATTTTTATATTTATTAGTGTTTAAAATTCTAGAAAATTAGAAAAATAGATTGAGACGATCTTAGAGCGCCACCTAAACTTCCGCTATAAATTCGAACACCTATTCTACTTCTAATATGTTAATTGATATTTTTATATTTATTAGTGTTTAAAAATTAAAAAAATAGATTGAGACGATCTTAGAGCACCACCTAAACTCCCGCTATCCTCCTTTATATATAGACTAGTTGATAAAGCCGCGCTTCGCGGCGGCGTTACAAAATTTTTAAAAAAATTCAATACATTTACGTTATATTATAATATTAATATTAAATTTTTATAATTAAATAATCTTCTCTAATGAATCAATTTCTTGTTAAATACGATTCTTTCGATTGAGCCGCTCTCTCGTTAAAACGGAAATCCAAACTTTTTAACATATATTATAAAGACTTATATAATATTTTTTATCTATAAAATCAAACCGTAAAAATAAAAAAAAAATTATGACTTCAGTATCAAATTCTTAAAGCTAATACAATCTTTTCTAGTGAGCCGTCTTCCCGTTAAATACGTTTCGAGCCGCTCTTATTTGAAACCGAAATTCTAACTTCATTATATAAAGAGAGTAAATTCCAATTTTTATATTCTTTAAACTTTCTAATATTTATGGAGTTTTAAAAGATGAAAATACATCTTATATTTTCTGTATATTATAGATATTTTTGTATTTATTTACAATTTTCGCATGGGAATGTCTTTCTGTTATGTTAACATATCAAAAAAAAGTTAAAATACTAAGACTTTTCGTTACGGGAATAATATTACATTTATGGATATATTTTTGTAATGCAAGTATAATTAAATTGTATAAAAAAGTTAAAATAAATGATTTCTAGGAAAAAAGATGTATAGTTTTAAAAAATCGTATAAGACGTCTCCACCGTCCTCGTATTCTACTTCCAACAAAACATTTTATTTTTTGTATTAATTATATATTTAAACATCTTTTATACGGTCTTATCTAATTAACCGTTTTCTTGTTAAACACAGTTATTACTACTGATTCGCTCTCTCGTTAAGACCAAAAACCTAACTTTTACACATATTACTTGTATGATAATGTTTATCCATAAAAATCAAAACCTAAAAATAAAATATAATTTATAACATCATATGATATTTTAATAGTTAGTACAATTTTTTATAGTGAGCCGTCTTCCCGTTAAACACGTTTCGAGCCGCTCTCGTTTGGGATCTAAATTCTAACTTCATTACATATTATTGATGATACTTATCTTACACAACAATTTTTTTCCTTGAAATCAAAACCTAAAAAATAAAGTGAATTCCAATTTATACTTTCTCTAGATTTTCTAAAATTTTTGGAGTTTTAGAAAAGGAAAACACATTTTATTTTCTCTTTATTTTATAGATACTCCTGTATTTATTTAGGATTGCTGCATGAGATTGTTCTTTTACTCATTGTTCTTTTATTGTGTTAACACATCAATTTTTTTCTTTTTAAATACGGTGACTTTTTTCATGACAATAGTATTGGATTTATGAATAAATTTTCCTAATATAAATATAATTAACTTATATAAAAAATATATTTTAAGAAGATCGTACTTTCTATAAAATATTGAATTATATGTCTGTTCTATATATTCAAACACCTATTCTAGTTCTAGTAGAACTTTTATTTATATATTTTTTCTATAAATTCGAACTCTTATTATCTATAAATTCGAACTCCTATTCTACTTCCAATAGAACTTTTAATCGTATGCCTTATAAATACTAATTATACTTCCAATAGAACTTCCAATCATATGTCTTTTCTATAAATTCGAACTCTCCTCCTTTATAAATTAGAACACCTATTAGTTCTAGTAGAACTTTTATTTATATATCTTTTCTATAAATTTGAACTCTTATTCTCTATAAATTCGAACTCCTATTCTACTTCCAATAGAATTTTTAATCGTATGCCTTATAAATACTTATTATACTTCCAATAAAACTTCTAATCATATGTCTTCCCTATAAATTCGAACTCTTCTCCTTTATAAATTCGAACACCTATTCTACTTCTAATATGCTAATTGATATTTTTATATTTATTAGTGTTTAAAATTCTAGAAAATTAAAAAAATCGATTGAGACGATATTAGAGCGCCACCTAAACTCCCGCTATCCTCCTTTATATATATATATTGATATTCATATTGATGATTGATTGTGATCATCATACGACTTCAACTTACACTTAAAAGTTTATCTCGAAGATACGTGATACGAGCTACTATATAAATTAACTTTATTTCGAACTTTAAAAATGAGTAAATACAAATTTATAATGAAATTCACTCTCGCATATCCACAACCCTTTATAAATGGACTAAAAAACCTACGTCCAATATCTCCATGCTCTAAAAAGATTAGGGTTTGTGAGATCAAATAGTCTCTCTAATGGCCATTCTTCGAGTCACAGTCTCTTCACTAATCAACAAGGCACGTACACGTTCTTCTTCAACTCCTCCTGTGATTCCACAATACCCAAAATTCGTTACCAATTTTCCGAAAACCTTAACTTCGTCCCCCTACAATGACTCCTCGCTGCCTCCTCCTCCACCTTCTTTCGGGCCCATAAATCTCGAAAAAATTAATTCTTCGAATAATCCGAATCCGAATTTAAATAATTCGATTATTCCAGGAACCACCGATTTCTCGAATCAACAAACTAGGCAACAACAAGATTCTCCCCCGCCAAACGCAACCAGGCTATATATAGTGCAAGGTTGTTATACGTACCACGACCAGCAGCTGCAGCAGAAGAAGAAGAAACTGTATCCGTACAACGATCAACAGCAAAAAAGTTTAAGTCACGATCAGCATATGGTGATTCATATTGTTATACATGCGGTTATTCGTACCACCATCGGCACCTTCCTCATTGGTTATGCGATTCGGAGCTGGAGCGGAATATTATATTAGCAGCGGAATATCTAGATTTCGAAAAAAATGGGTATTATACATTTTCTGTGATTTATTTTTATGTAATGCATGACGGGAATTTGTCTACTTAATTACTTGATGTAAATTGCTACGTTTATAATTTCCTACTTAATTAGTTATGATCTCTTGTGGTATAAAATGGTTGTTTGCTGAGATTTAACTTTAAATCTTGTCAAATGCCATATTTTTTTCTTCTAGTATTTCACGAATTTGTATTATTTTATATTTTTAATTTTCTTCCCCGGCAGAAATTTAAAATGTTCTCTGACAAAAAAAAAAAAAAAAGGTTCGGCTTCATCATATAAACAATGGAAGTTCAGAAGAATACAAAGGGAGAAGAATACAAAGGGATGAATGGGTTTAGCAATGAAAAGCGGTTAAATTTAACGGTCAAATTTCCGTTGAATTTAGCTATTTACAACAGGATCCTGTTAAGTTTAACATAAATTTAACCGAATCTTTCCCGTTGTATATAAAGTTGTTGAATTTAGCATTTCGGTTGAATTTAAGCTTTAAATTCAACGACTTCCCGTTGAATTTGGTGGCACTATTTTCAACCACTTTCCGTTGAAAATGCCCTTGCAAAGTTTGGACAAAATTTGAAAATTTGATTTTGAATTTCACCAAAATCATTTTGCCGCCAATGGAAATGTAATCAACCGAAAACTGTTGAATTTAATTCTTCAAAAATCAACGAGTTTCCGTTGGTTATATCATCTTGCCACGTGTCTCGGTGGATTAAATTTGTAATACCCGATAATTTTATAAGTGATTTTATATATTAGTTAAGCAATATATTTTTTATTTTTTTATTATTAATTATTATTTATTGTTTGAAACCAAATTTAGTACTTAAAATTCATGCTTGTATTTTATGTAATAGGTGCCTGTATCTAGTGACGTGCTTGATGCTATGTGTGTTTTTCAGATTTTTGTTCAGATATCAGTTAAAGTATAAGGAGTGTATATCTTGTTTGTTAAGATAAACGAAAGTTGTAAATTGATATTTTATAATTTTAAAAAGATAAGAATGTCAGCTTTCTTAAAACTAATCAAATACTTATCTTGAAATTTCTATAAATTGAATAAGAGTACCTCATTCCCCAGTACTGGATACAGGTACGTGATCTACATTTTCTTATTTTACTTTAATTTTTTTTTTCACTTCTCTCTACGTATAGCTTACATGCTGATGTGGTGAATGTGATTTAATAATTTATATTAATTGATATTGCCATGCATGCCTTGTAAAATTGCATTGTTATTAATTAGTTGGCATATTTTTTGGTCCATCTAGTGATTGAGTTAGTAGTGAGATACTAAGATGAAGTGATGCCTTGCCAGACTTGTTTGTTGAATAAATGTCTTACCATGTAGAGCATCCGAGAATTTATTATTTTCTTTTATGTATTATAGAATCAAAATTTTGTAAAGAATGTAGTTTGGTATATAGAGAAAAATGTTTCTACAGTTAACTTTAGGAGAATTTCCTAAAGTTAACCTTTAAAAACATTTAAGTGTTACCATTTATTTATATGGGCCCCGCAGGGGCATTAAAGGTGTGTATTTTTATTTAGGAAACTATATGATGTGTCATTATTTCAGTGGTTAACTGTAGAAAATTCTCCAATAGTTAACTATAGGATCATTAAGCCCTTGGTATATATATTATTAAAGTCGTAGTTATGCTATGAATTTGTTTATATTTAAGGATTGTAGATTTTAGTCAAATTACAGTGTTGATGAAAATTATTTTCTTTTAAATCAAAAATATATATTAAGATACATCCATTTTATTTTCTTTATAAAAATAAATATGATTCTTAAATGTGAGCATGATTGTTTTGACCCGGGAATGATAAATTTAGTAGCACTTAAGGTACAAGAATTGATTAGCTTGATTCTGGTTATATATTCTTAATTCCTTTTAATGAAAATTAGGTGCATGTCTAATTTACTTAATATTAAAACAAAGTCCCTGCTTTTAGATGATACTAATTAGCTTGTTAAATGTTAGTAATATAGTAATTGTTGTTTACTGGCCATCTAGAAATTCGAGGAAATACTGATTCGACTTTTACTTATGTTTTATATTTATTTAGGCTTAACGTGATTTTGTACGATACAACTTTAGAGGTAAGTTAACTTTTCGTGCTCTCCGATATATTTATAAAATGTTTTTATATTTGAAATGTTTTTAAATGTTTTATACTTTTAATATTTTTGTTACGAAAATTTGGATCAAGTGTGAATTTTTATATATAAGAATTCCCAGCTAGCTATGACTTATGAATCCGTTAGTAATTATGTATAGTTCCGGAACTAGCCTATGATACCTTACTAGGGCGTGCTTTTTATGATGCCTTCGGGAGTGCACACTTTATGATACCTTAGTAAGGGGCGCATTATTAACAATTATGAAACTATGATACTGTGTCACCAGGTATTTGTGACCTTATCGAACTGTGGAATTTATTATACGTTTTTGAATTTTGATTATGAAATTGTGATTTACGAACTATGAAATTGTGAACTTTAATTTATAAAAATTTGTAAAATATTTTGTGAAACTTACTTGATCCACTGGTTAGTTCGATTAGTTTTCTTGCTGGGCTGTGTAGTTCATTATTTATGAATTTTCAGGTACTAGCTGCGAGTGTGGCATTTGGATTGGATTAGAGTTGAACCAGTGTCACTTAATAATGTTGTAGTTTGTATCTGTTTAGATTTGAGGAGCTGCGTCTCTATGGATTTTGGTTTTACATTGGATTATTTTATTTAGTATCATTTCCGGATTTTAGAATATTTTTACGATACTTTGGGAATTTATTTTATGAATTTACGAAATTTGAATTTGGTTTGATAATTTGATCAAAAGATAATAGTCCGAAATGTCGGGCTGTTACAGTTGGTATCAGAGCAGACTTCTCTTCGGAATGTATTAGGTATGGGACTAGTACATTTCCTAGGGAGCGTTTTGCGATCCTATAGACTTCCGCTTAGGATTGACCCGTAGGGTAGTCCGCCTATGTGAATTTTGACATGTGTGATTTGTTGTGTTATTTGATTTTGTGTGCTATGTGATCGTAATTTGTGCATCTAAAAGTTTTATTTTATTTGTGAAGGTAAGTAAGAAAACATAAGCACTCGAGGTCGAGGCCGAGGCAGAGGCAACGGAAACAACAACCACAACAACAACGGCAACAACAATAATGATGGGGGTAATATGTTTAACCAGCTAGCGCAAACCATAGCTACACTCGTTGGGAACCAGCAACCGGCGCAACGGAGCATTGTATCGGAGTTTAAGCGGTTAAATCCTCCTACTTTTGAAGGTGCAACGGATCCGGCTATTGTCGAAAAATGGACACAAGAAATGGAAAAGGCGTTTGAGCTGATGGGAAGTAATGATGCACAGAAAGTAACTTTAGCTGTGTATCAGTTGCAGGGCAGTGATTATGATTGGTGGCTGATGGAGCAGAGAAGAAACGAGGCAAATCCTGATCCTATCACCTGGGAAAGATTCAAGGCTGCATTGACTGACAAGTATTTCCCGAGAACTGTGCGCGTCCAAAAGGAGAGAGATTTTATCAGACTTGAGCAAGGAGACAAAACAGTGACAGAATATGAGGCGGAGTTTACGAAGCTCTCTAAGTACGCTCTTACTCTGGTTGCAGACGAAGCTAGTCGTGCTAGAAGACTAGAAGAGGGATTTAGGGCTGACATTAGGCATGCGGTCGCTAATTTTGAGCTTACTACGTATGAGCAAGTGCTTAACAAGGCGCTTGTAGTTGAAAGAGGTTTGGTAGACGCAAAGAAGAAAGATGAAGATGGTAAGAAGAGGAACGAGCCTGCTAGTGGATTCAATGATAATGGGCCAGCAAAGAAGTTTGGCAATCGAGGATTTGGTGGAAATGCGAATAAGGGAAGTCAAGGGAACAAACTTCAGTGTTCAAGGTGTGGTCGAAATCATTTAGATAAAGACTGTCGATGGAACACGGGCGCTTGCTTTAGCTGCGGTGAGATGGGACATAGGGTTGCAGAATGTCCGAAACGCGATCCGACCAAAGACAAAAATGACGCAAGTAAAGGCACTTTGGCAACTCTTCTTGGACCTACCTACGGACGAGTGTATCAGCACCAACCGAAACAAGATTAAGGTACGAATTTAATTTCTATGTCAATTTATTTGAAAAGAATGTGTTATTATATACTTGTTGCATTTACGTGTATCTTTTTATGTTATATGAAAATTTGGGGACAAATTTTTTTTTAAGGAGGGTAGAATGTAATACCCGATAATTTTATAAGTGATTTTATATATTAGTTAAGCAATATATTTTTTATTTTTTTATTATTAATTATTATTTATTGTTTGAAACCAAATTTAGTACTTAAAATTCATGCTTGTATTTTATGTAATAGGTGCCTGTATCTAGTGACGTGCTTGATGCTATGTGTGTTTTTCAGATTTTTGTTCCGATATCAGTTAAAGTATAAGGAGTGTATATCTTGTTTGTTAAGATAAACGAAAGTTGTAAATTGATATTTTATAATTTTAAAAAGATAATAATGTCAGCTTTCTTAAAACTAATCAAATACTTATCTTGAAATTTCTATAAATTGAATAAGAGTACCTCATTCCCCAGTACTGGATACAGGTACGTGATCTACATTTTCTTATTTTACTTTATTTTTTTTTTTCACTTCTCTCTACGTATAGCTTACATGCTGATGTGGTGAATGTGATTTAATAATTTATATTAATTGATATTGCCATGCATGCCTTGTAAAATTGCATTGTTATTAATTAGTTGGCATATTTTTTGGTCCATCTAGTGATTGAGTTAGTAGTGAGATACTAAGATGAAGTGATGCCTTGCCATACTTGTTTGTTGAATAAATGTCTTACCATGTAGAGCATTCGAGAATTTATTATTTTCTTTTATGTATTATAAAATCAAAATTTTGTAAAGAATTTAGTTTGGTATATATATTATTAAAGTCGTAGTTATGCTATGAATTTGTTTATATTTAAGGATTGTAGATTTTAATCAAATTACAGTGTTGATGAAACTTATTTTCTTTTAAATCAAAAATATATATTAAGATACATCCATTTTACTTTCTTTATAAAAAGAAATATGATTCTTAAATGTGAGCATGATTGTTTTGACCCGGGAAATGATAAATTTAGTAGCACTTAAGGTACAAGAATTGATTAGCTTGATTCTGGTTATATATTCTTAATTCCTTTTAATGAAAATTAGGTGCATGTGTAATTTACATAATATTAAAACAAAGTCCCTGCTTTTAGGTGATACTAATTAGCTTGTTAAATGTTAGTAATATAGTAATTGTTGTTTACTGGCCATCTAGAAATCCGAGGAAATACTGATTCGACTTTTACTTATGTTTTATATTTATTTAGGCTTAACGTGATTTTGTGCGGTACAACTATAGAGGTAAGTTAACTTTTCGTGCTCTCCGATATATTTATAAAATGTTTTTATATTTGAAATGTTTTTAAATGTTTTATACTTTTAATATTTTTGTTACGAAAATTTGGATCAAGTGTGAATTTTTAGATATAAGAATTCCCAGCTAGCTATGACTTATGAACCCGTTAGTAATTGCGTATAGTTCCGGAACTAGCCTATGATACCTTACTAAGGCGTGCTTTTTATGATGCCTTCGGGAGTGCACACTTTATGATACCTTAGTAAGGGGCGCATTATTAACAATTATGAACCTATGATACTGTGTCACCAGGTATTTGTGACCTTAGCGAACTGTGGAATTTATTATACGTTTTTGAATTTTGATTATGAAACTGTGATTTACGAACTATGAAATTGTGAACTTTAATTTATAAAAATTTGTAAAATATTTTGTGAAACTTACTTGATCCACTGGTTAGTTCGATTAGTTTTCTTGTTGGGCTGTGTAGTTCATTATTTATGAATTTTCAGGTACTAGCTGCGAGTGTGGCATTTGGATTGGATTAGAGTTGAACCAGTGTCACTTAATAATGTTGTAGTTTGTATCTGTTTAGATTTGAGGAGCTGCGTCTCTATGGATTTTGGTTTTACATTGGATTATTTTATTTAGTATCATTTCCGGATTTTAGAATATTTTTACGATACTTTGGGAATTTATTTTATGAATTTACGAAATTTGAATTTGGTTTGATAATTTGATCAAATGATAATAGTCCGAAAAGTCGGGCTGTTACAAAATTCAACCGAATTTTGTTATATTTAATTCTATTAAAATCAACAAGATTTAGTTGATTAAAACTTTTTTTCTTTTTATATGTACTTTAAATGCAACCATATCTTGTTGAATCTACTTGACCATATGGTAATTATTTTCAACAGTTTAGTGTTGAATATAATATACCATAAAATACAATATTTTTATTATAACCTGCTTATGCAATTCCTGCTATGTACGTGAAGCATAACTATTACAATAGGAAATCAACTCCAAATGGTAGATCCAAAATAAAATCCATACATAATATTGCATTAGTTCCAAAATACAATCTAGACACATTGTTGCATTAGTTCAATGTCTTCATGTCTAGCACAAAATACCTTAACTCAAGGTTTTAAAAGAGAAGGCAATACTTAAATAAAGTCGATACTTAAATATTCCGAGACACAAAAATCACAAACAATGGTCTTCAAGCTAAAGAGGGTAGCGGGTTTGTAAATCCTCTAAATCGACATCGCTGACATTTTCGTGCAACACCATTTGACCCGATCTAGTATCCTGCAATCAAAAAGAGAGTAGACTCAATTTAGCAACAGATTAGACTCAATTTAGCAGCAGGCAAAGGATATTAGAACAGATTTCTGAATTTCTGAATCAAAAGATTGGGAGTACAGGGAGGACTGTAAATCAACATGTAAACCACCAAATAACACTTGAACAGATTGATGCCAGTACTATGCTCATATAAACATATATAACAGTCACTGTTGCCAGTACTATGCTCATATATACATATATAACAGTCACTGTTTTCAAGAGGAACAGGCAGCTTAGAGACAAAATGGTGAACACCTCCATGTTTACAAGAGTAAAAAAAACTTTCAAGACTTGATAAAAGATGAGAGCAGGAAAATGATGGCAGCTTAGAGACAGAGCACAAACTGATCATTCAGATCCATTCCATACCCTCAAAACTATCAGTAACAGAAATCTTGATATAACTTGCCACAACGATAGTAGAAACCTACAAGGTTACATCACTAACCTCTTTAATACCAAGTTATGTCCGGTTTAACAACTATACTACTACATAATTTGCCTCTTGACCTAGAATGTTCAATTATGCTTACGAGGTTACTGGACCTAAGGGCAGAATTGCAGACCAACAACAAATCCATATAATTCTCTGGAAACCTTGATTACTAGAAATATATTTTTAAACCGACAGCGAATTTGTCAGATTCTCTAAAATGATCGTGATGTAGATCATTGTCTACCGACAAAGATAAACATGTTTATTTATGAAATCTAGAGAGGATTTATGGCAACTGATCATTGTCTTTAAACCTCTTTTCGTAAGATTTATTCAAAAATAGCAATTTGTATTTGATTGTTGAGTAACAATGAATGACCAAAATAACGTTTGCAAGTAAACGGCTACATAGAAATTCACAATTAATGGACATCTAGAGAGGATGCAACTGATGGAAGTGAAAGGGGAGTGAGATAGAACTTTCATGTGAAAAGTTCGTACTTTAGGATGGTGATCTACATTTCAGAAAATAGCATAAGCATTGCAAAATGAGCAAGCTAGTACTTTATTCATAACCCTAGTTTTTTTCTTGCTCTTGACCCAAACGTGATGCTTCTGGCATATTTTTTTCTTGAAATAGTAAACAATCCCTCGTGTAATCTAGCTTTGAGGTAGCCGAGAATGTCATTGAAGTATGACTACCTTCCAGTCTTAAAAGCTCTGTTTTAATTTAGTACATCTATTTATGCAATTGTGTCTCTTGTTTACCTTCCAGTCTTAATGATCATTGTCTACTACAAAGATATACATGTTTATTTATGAAATCTTTGAATTGATCAGTTGCCATCATTCTGACCTGAAAAAATTGGTCCAGCATCCTAAAACTGAACCTAAGAGCTGTTTGGTGTTCATATGGAGGAAAGAGAATCACAAAAGAGAACAGCAACTTCCGTCACATTTTAGACAACACAACAGTTCTCTTTTGATCATCCCCGTTTCCAAAAAAGAGGACACATATCCAGAAGTTGATCAACCACATAATTGCTTTAGATGACAGATAAGTTTGTACAGTGCATATACTAAAAAATGATAAATACATTACTTTAATATTATTACCTCTATGATAACCTTTTTGTAACGCTCAAGGAGAGGAGAAGTCATTTGTGCTACTATTCGGATGTACTCTTCCCATAAAATCTTATAAGCAGGATCATCTTTGTTTGGATAAGCACGAGTAGCCAATTTCTGCACTTCTTCTTCAAGTCTAGCACGTGTCACCTCAATCTCGTCTAATGCCTCAACCATATTAGTCACCTCTGTCATGACCTTCCCAATAATAGAATATGCAGATTTCGGAACACGCTCAGGAATGCAGGCCAAAGTAGATTGAGAAGTGGTCCATTTGGAAGATTCATCTCTACCAATAAGCTCTAGAAGGGTATGGCGTGGGAACATAAGTAGTTTTCCCTTCTTTGGTGGACAAACCTCCAGCAATTGCTCGACTTCACGTTTCCTTTGGCTGACTAGAGATGGTGGTGAATCCTGAGAAAGTTCTTCCTGCATAGTACGCTCCACAACGTCCTACATTACATAAGAACCTCAGATATAAGACCTGGTCATTGAATACAATAATTTCTGTAATACAAACCTCAAAAAATTGAAAGATTAAGTGAAAAATTTACTTTAAGTTTTCGCCCTATTTCTTCCACTTGTCCTTTCTTCTTGTACGAAGCATCAAACTTTTCCAGGATAGTAAGAGGTTTACTCGCTTTCTCCTCTAGTTCCTACAAAAGAAAAAAATATGGGAATAAAGGTAAGGAATGAATACAAGACAACTTGCTTAACAAGATGGCCCAGCAACTTGCTCTACTTTTAATAATAGGTAAACAACTCATTATCAAATAACCAGACACAAAAATGTACAAAGGTTAACTCGGCAACCAGATTGTGGAAGGAAACTCGGCAACCAGATATTGACAGGTGCAAGTATGACCTGCTTAATAGAGCCAGTGATTTGCATGCTTAATAGGTTGACTTGAGTATTAGTGATCTGAGTCGAGATTAACATGATTAGCTATGGTAGTTCCACATTTGCATGCTTTTAAGCAATACAGTTTGCTTACACTGCCACCATCAAAATTTAAATAGACTTCTGATATTGGATGCAGTTACTGATTCATAATCAATATAGAAATCTAATTGATTAACATACTGTCCATACACCAGGTTGTTTACTAATTACAATTTTAAATTGCTTGCAGGAATTTCATCTCTAATATGGTTACGGGATACCTACCAAGTGCGATGTTGACGTTATTCCTCTTATGTGTTCCGCCAATAATGATAGTTTCCTCAGCAGTAGAGGGTCCCGTTGCACGTAGTCTCAGAAAAAAGAGTGCTTGCATCAAAGTTCTATACTTTATAGTATGGAATGTCTTTTTTGCTAATATTTTATCAGGTTCTGTTTTAGAGAGGTTCGATAAAATTACGAGTCTCAAAGACATTCCTGTGCAACTTGCCAACGGAGTACCATCAATGGTGATGACTTTTTTACTGATTAAAGTTGAACTGAATTTTCTCACTTTCTTAAATTTTTTTCATTACTGTTACAATAACTTTTAGTGTTAGTACTGTGAGAACTCGTTGCTCTGTGAAGTGAAAAGCTATCGTGCACGAATATAAAAGATATCTGCCTTTCCACTAAAAGATTGTGGTTTCCTAGTTTTGGTGCTGTATGACTGACATGAATGTGGTTTTGAAGTTTTGGGGAATTACGTAGCATTTCTTTGCCACTTCATAAAATGTGGTTTTGGGGTGTATGGACTGCATCCTGCCACAAATGTTTGTGTTTAGTTGATTTTCTTGTTCATTTCTTCTTTCCAATCTTCACCTTCCGGCCAGTTTGAGAGTGAAGTCATCCTATATGGGGGGTTAAAAGCTCTCAAGTGACTGCATGGTTACAGGCATCTCCTAAAATGTGGCTGTGATTGGGATGCTCTAACAATTATAATACTCAAAGATTATATTACTGTATAGTAGATGAAGCACTTAATATGATATCTATATTATTCGGATGCAAGTGTTCATGTACAAACTTTTAGGATGTTCTTTAAGTACTGACTCTGGATCCCAATCTGCAGGCTGTCTTCTTTATGACTTATATATTAACATCTGGTTGGACGAGCCTGGCATTTGAACTAGTGCAGCCATATGCCCTTTTGTTGCACTGGGTGGATAAAGGCTTGTTTAGAGGCAAGAATGTTTTAAGTTGCGAGTCACTGACTTTTCCATACCACACTGAACTTCCACGGGCACTACTATTTGTACTGCTTGGCTTTACTTCTGCGGTCACAGCACCTTTAATGTTGCCTTTCTTGCTGATTTATTTTTTTATGGCTTATCTCATATACCGTAATCAGGTGAGCATTCCTCAGCACACTATGTTATAAATCTTAAATTATGCTAAAATTACTTTCTTTCAGGTTACTAATTCATGGTGGTGGTTGTGATGTCATCACTTCTTTGTAATATTGTTCCAAACTTCCAATATGTTGCTAAAACCTATTTCTCTTATGGATCTGATATATGTGGTAGTAGGCTAAATTCACACCTAGTTTACTAATTTGGAAAGACAATTGAATGGAAAAACTGCTCCATTTAGATGAATTTAGTTTTTTTTTTCAACTGTATAATTCAGTTCAGACTTTCTCGCTGCCTTCTGTATTTGATTCTTACTTTGAACTTAAATCCTGATAATCGTCGTCTGGTTAGAATTTCACAGTGTTAAAGTTATAGCTGTCAGCTTCCCTTCATATATTTTGAAAGCTGGACATTTTAGTACTTTGTTGTTGGATATTAAATTACTAAAAAAAAGGAAGAGGGCTACTGCATTGTAACTGAATTTTGAAAACTCGGTTCTCTCATGTTACATTGTATGTCTACGACTCCCTGCATTGTTTAGTTCTGGACTATTTTATCCGAGTTTTCCGTGACACAGTTACAATTACATTTTTCCAGTTTATCAATGTCTATGTTACAAAATATGACACTGGAGGACTTTATTGGCCTATTGCACATAGTGCGATAATCTTCTCGTTGATGTTGATGCAATTAATACTTCTGGGAGTCTTTGGACTTAAGAAATCAGCAGTTGCCTCAGGTTTCCCCATCCCACTGATCGTTTGCACTTTCCTATTCCACTTATACTGTAGGCAAAGGTTTCTACCCGTGTTTAAAAGGAAATTTCCGCAGGTAATAAATATAATCCATCCATCTATTTAATTTACTCTTTCTCCCTCTTTAATAATCGTTCTACAGGTTATTATGGAAATGTATAAACAAGATGAGCTCTCTGGAAAATTAAAAGAGTATCATGATCAGTTGCTGTCAGGTGCCTACTGTCAGTTCAAAACAATTCCGAAGAGCTCCTCTACATCTGGAAACAAGGAAGACTGTGAAAACGGGAATTTGGACTTTCCTTTAGTTGCACAGGTGAAGCAGTCTGATAGTAATGATCATGACAGGCTGCGAGACCCCGAGGATTCAAAACCAGGTGTGTGTAAATTAAAATGCACCGAAATCTTTACATTTAAGTGGCCTCAACTAAAATACTGATTGTCTATCCCTTTTATCTAGCAGTAGAGAAATCCAACCGATCACCGAATAGATTTCGTTACGAAAGGACCAATGAAAAGAAATTGAAGAATCAAAAGATGATGCACATTATGCAACATATGGCTTCGACGCTTTAACTGTAAAGAAAGGCTTGAACTGAGTTAATGTTGCAATTCTTTTTCGCGTTCGATCCCCATATTCTTTCAAGGTGTAAAAAAACATAGATATTCTGTATTTTGTGAGAAATGTTACAAGCGTGTTAATTTTTAATTTAAACAAGTCCTAGTATATTAATTTTTGAAGTTGAACAATAAAATAAGTCATAAAATAGATCGACAAATAAATTTGAATTTTGAAAGAATTAGGTGACTAATATAATCAATTTCCTACGTTTAATTGAATTGAGGATGCAAGTAATATAATCAATTTCCTAAATTAATTTAGATTCTTACCCATATTATAATCTATATATATACATGCTCATTCCGCGCAGATCATTCCAGAGAAGTTGTTCTAAAATTCTATACATCTATATTACTTAGATTATTCTCATTATTACAAGACAAGAAGCTTTTAAGAGGTTTGAGTTTGATACTTTGATGATGGCAGCACAGGAAGATTCAACTAAGTATCTAGTGGGATTTAGGTTTAATCCTTTCGATCACGAGCTTATTGATGATTATCTTAAGCCCGAGATTCTTAAGCCCCAAATTATGGAAAAAGAAGACCCATGCAGCTTTATCAAGCATAAAAAAGTCTATGGTCCGTATTCGAATCCGTGGTGTGTTTTTGATTCAGATGATTGGTTTAGATCTCCTGGTCATAAACTAACTGAGAAGTCCGTTTATGTGTTTGCTAAATTGTCGAAAGTATCTAAATCGAATGGTAGTACTTGGAAAAATACATCCAAGAAGGCGGGTTGTGGAACTTGGGCTGGGAAGGGAAAGCAAGATCAAATTTTCGATTGTAAAGGAAATTTGATTGGAGAGAAGAAGTACTTGGTGTATGAAATTAATGATGTTAATTCTCTTGAAGATGGATTTGATTTGAAGAAAGTTGGACAGTATAAGATGCATGAATATAGTCTGAGTGGAGATAATGCGGATTTGAATTCTGCTGGTGCTTATGTTATTGTTCTTTGTAGAATTACTCATGATTCTTCTAAGGAGTGCACGATTAATCTCAAATCCGGTACCAAAGCTGCTGGTAAAGTTTTGAGAAGTAGAAGTGAAGTGGCCAACGTGAAAGAAGAAAATACCTACAACAATGTGGAGGGTGAATGTTCTGCTGCTGTTCAATTCAACAATGATGCTCTAGAGTTGGGTGATTCGAGAAGTGGAGGTGAGGCCAACGTGAAAGAAGGAAACACCTACAACAATGTGGAGGGTAATAGCATTGTTACAACAGAGAATATGACTGTGTCAGGTAGTGGTGTTAGACCTGTTGGTGAATGTTCTGCTGCTATTCAATTCAACAATGATGCTCTAGAGTTGGGTGATTTTTGTGAGGGTTTGGATTTTGATGATCTAGGTGGGGATTTCAGTTTTGATGATCTAGGTGGGGATTTTAATTTTGATGATCTAGGTGATTGCGACGTGAATTGGTTCATGGAAAGTCAGGATTCCGATCAACACCAGGAGGAGCCATCTCAAGACAACAGTGATAGTCAGCTTAAAAGAAAATCTGAATATGACGAGGACTTGTTCCAGTCTAAGAAGATGTGTTTGGATAATACTAATTAGCAGCTGGGGATGAATATATAGGATGTAAGATTTTTCATGAATTTTGATATACCATGTGTATTGATTTTGCATACAACTCAGTATTAACAGACCCACATATTAATATAATGTACGAGATTAACTAATGCAACTAGTTTGACGTTTTTTCTGAATTTCTTTTTCATATTCTTTTCTTATTGTTTCGAGTTACTGTTTCATGAACTGTCTGATGATAGGAAAACACAATTATATTTAGTAAGTGGATTAATTTCAAGTTCAATAATTTTGTGTAGAAACATAATTCAAGTTCTTTCACTAGTTTTGTCCATAGGATCATCATAGGATCACTAGTTTTGTGTATTGATGATATAGTCTGTCCATAGATCACTATCAAGTTCTGTAGAGAACAGCATCATTCAGGTCTGTTATTCAATTATATGACTGGCTGGGAACTCTTACAGTCAATATATAACTGTAGTCTACATGTTAAAACTACATAATTTTGTTCATGTACTATGTTCACCAGCACTTGTTACAGTTATTCATAATAAAACACTTGGATCCTGCACCTCAGATCTTGTCTTCTGTGCGCGATGCTATTAGGACTCGAGAGTATCGACTAAGCTTTTTCCAAGTGCTGGCAGTCTCTGGTGTATGTCATGTTATCGGTGCTTCAGCTGATGTGTGTTTCAAAAACTTACTCGAAGTTTATCGTGCTGAACTAAAACTAATCTACATTTTTTATCATCTGATGTGGTTTTGCTAATCTATTATGTATAAAATATAAATCCAGCAAATATTCTTGTATCTTATTTGGTCAACTGATCTTATATTTTCGAGATATCTTTTATTAGTGATATAGAATTACTAACCAGTTTTTTATTAGTACCAGAACCTATGTCAAAAGCTGCTTAATTTATTTTACTGAGGCACCAAAGTAGTATTTACTCAAAACTTCGTTGATAGTCATAGCTAATTCCCAAGCTGTCTGAGAAGAGACTGATGACTAGCAGACATTAACATGAACACATTCAACCATTCAGTTTATTGTTCGCTAAATCATCACTCCAAGACAGTGATCTGTGGTTCTGAAAATAAGCGAGAACACGAAACAGAGATGTTAGCACCTTCTTTTACAATCAAAAATCAAATGAGTGTGCAACAGTGATCAAATCAAGTTGATCGTTATAGTTTTAGCTGATACGAAAGTTATACGAGAAGAGACTGATCAATAGCAGACAGTAACATAAACACATTCAGACGACATTCAGTTTATTGTTTGCTAAATCATCTCTTTAAGACAGCGATCCCTGAAACTGAGCTGGTAGTATCTTCATTCACAATCATAGTTGTAAAAATAAAAAATAATATGTATGATGGTAGTATATTCTTTAACAAGCATAATTAGTTGTAAGAATTAAAACAAATCAAATGGATGTGCGCGCACACAAGCATAATATGATGAGCTCTCACAGACTGATTTCTTGCCATTTGGCTCGTTGCTCTAACAAAAAGATACACGTTAACACGTATCAGAAAAGGATCTACATGGATATCCGGCATATTGCCACTGTAATTTTTTTTACAGAATTTCAGGGATTGAAAAAGTGAGAATTTTTACATTTGCAGTAACATGACGAATTTCAGTCAATTTCTACAACCCATCCCCATTTATCTTCAACAGTACCTCTATAAATTCCTGTCAAAGTTGAGTACAATCTGCGACACACAAGCTCAGCATCCATCTTGTATTGTACACTGCATTATGCAAGTTCCATTCAATGTGTGTAAACATACTAATTGTGTGTGTGTGTGTGTGTGTGTGTGTGTGTGTGAGAGAGAGAGAGAGAGAGAGAGAGAGAGAGAGAGAGAGAGAGAGAGAGAGAGAGAGAGAGAGAGAGAGAGAGAGTTTTGTGACAGAGCAGAGGGGGAGGGGGTGAGAAAGAGAGAGCTTTTTAATGCAGATAATCAAAAAAAGTGTTCAAACCGGTTACCTTTTGTTCTGGTAAGTGATGCTACCAACTGGAGCAACACCAACAGCCGTTCCAGAGCAAAAAACTTCTTCAGCATCCATCAAATCGTCCACTGGAATGGATCGCTCCTCAACCTGCATCCGTTAAAAAATTAACATTCGTACTAAATCCTCAGGTTGACAGTAATTTACGAACCGGGAGACACATTATGAGCAAAATTTTCAATTTGCATTTAAAATATAATTTAGAAGCATATGTAAGATTATATTATAAATAAAATGGACTCCTTGGGAGAGTGTCTAGCATGGCATCCCCATTAGTTTCTAGCAAATATTAGAATTAATTACCTGGTAGCCAAGATCACGAGCTGTATCGATAATGCTTTTTCGTGTAATTCCTTCAAGAATTGATCCATTAGGTTTTGGAGTGGAAATAACACCATCCTGTTATGTAGACATACATTCTCACATCATTGCTTTGATCAAGCCAGATTTTTGTGAGTGTGCTTTCTGAATCAGGATAGGCAAAAGAAAATACCTTAACAATAAAAATGTTACAAGAACTAGCCTCCTCTAGATTTCGCTTGTCAACTGAATTGAGATATAAGACATCGGAGAAACCTCTACTTCTTGCTCTGCCTTGCGCTTTTAAAACCTAGAAAGAGAGAAATGTAAGTACGCTGATTCCCATACTGATGTAGATAAAAAGATATGTTATACAGTTGTTTACCGGAGCATAATTTGTAATGCTTTTGACACCTCCAACTCCACCCTGAGAGGAACGAAAATATTCATCTTCAACATACAGATGCAATGGTGCTGTACCCTCCTGTACAAAAGAAGTCACACATATCCATGTTTAAAAATAAAAATATTCAAAACAAGCGTAATTACTCAAAAAATTAAATCAGAGAAATCTAAGCAAACCAAACCTAAAGTTAACCTTAAAGTAGTTGCCAACAGGGGAAGCATAGATAAGGAAAGTGTATTCAGGTGCTGGACCTAATCCTAGTATTGGACCGCTCCCCATAAGCAGAGGCCTGATATAGAGTGACCCTTTTCCTGGAGGAGGAATCTGCATGCTCAGATAATATATTGCGTCACTTTCTTAAGCATATGAAAATGCAAACATACAATTTCGACCACTAAACTGTACAAGGTAAAATTTAGCCCTTGAAAAAGAAAAAAAATTGAATTACCCAGCGACGATTAGCAAGGGCGGTCTCTTTTACAGCATCTACAAATTGCTCAACCGAAGGTGCTGGCATGCACATTCTCTCTGCACCAATTTGCATCCTCCTTGCATTTTGTTCTGGCCGGAACAGGAAGAGGCCTCCATTGTCTCTCCTGTAAGCTTTTATGCCTTCAAACAATCCCTATTCAAGGTTTAAATAGACATTATTAAATTCATTGATCTTACTAAAGCGGAAAATCAGAAAGGAAGAGGAAGCTGGAGAAACAACTTCTTGCATCGAATAGTGCTAAGTAACTAATAATTGATGACGACTAAATCGATTATATCTTGCCTGTCCATAATTTAAGACACCAGCAGAAGGGCTCATCTCAATGTTTCCATATCGACTAAGTTTCCCCTGTTTGAAATTTTCATAGTCTGAGCATTTCATTGTGTACATATAATCTGACGGCATTAGTCCAAAACCAAGATTATTCCAATCAACATCAGCATGTTCCTCGCCACTGATATTGTTTTGCCAAAGAAATATTCCAACAAACCATAGTCAAAAAAGTTAGCTCCCATGCCAGCAATAATAGTTTCTAATTTCTTAGACCTATGTGACATTTGAAAATAGCAGAAATATTTTTGAAGTTTAGTGCTAGTGTACTCCTAGCCCTTCAAGATCTTAATTTCTTCTATTTTACCAATTACATTTTACATCTGCTTAACAAAAGACAATCACTACTACTACTACTTTTCCTTTATCATCTTTACCAAGCATTTGGGATGTATATTATTTCCGGATATAGATGGTGATTTTAATTTCCAAAACGTTAAAAATCGAATTAGATTTGCTATAGACGTTCAAACATTACATCACAGATATGTGTATTCCACAAATACACATTCATCTGGACCACACAGTTGTAACAAATTTGTTCAGAATGTCTTATTTTCGATGTCACTCTGCATTTTTCAAGGTTAAAACGATCACCACTTCTAAAAAGGCATATAAGTTGTAGTTTTAGATAATAACAGGGTGAAAAATAAGAAAATTATACATAAATCATGTAGTGTAAATTAACAAAAGGTCAAATATCATGAAGTTTTACAGTTACCTGAAAGTTGACGGTTCACAGGAATTTAAAGCCGCAGTGGCCTGAGTTGCAAAGTATGTAGCTCCTGCCTACAATATATTAGAAAAAACAATCATTATATAAGGATACATTAATATGGCCTAATTGATGAGGTCCTAGCCTAGTAATGAAGCCGAGGTCCGAGGTCATGGGTTCGATTCCATTTCTTTCGGAAAAGAAATGGATCATGTAGTTAGAACCAGGGATATATATATATAGACCCTCCCAAGCATAAACAAAGGTTAAATGGCTTTTTTTCTTTTTTGAAGCATAGATGAACTACAAAGAATGAAAGAAAGTAGTAGTAGGTGCATGTACATACTTAATATGTGTATTAAACACAAATATTGATAAAGAGCGTAAGATAGCTATGTAGAAGAAATAGAAGTGAGGATGTGATAATGACTTTACTTAGAATAACTTGATTATCATCATAAGAGTAACCATACAGTTGTGAGGTATATAACCCCTCACTACACTACACTTCTTGATAACAACCTAAGTACAACCAAGGACAGCTAGTTGTTACACATTGGACAAAGCTTATTAATAGACTCTACCACCTTGCATGAAGGGACAAAAGGACTTAGGCTAAGATAAAGACAAGGCTTATTAAATAGACATTGCTGGAACCAGGACCATGCAATGCAGCAACCTCCATGTCACAATCTTCATTACTCCCCCTCAAGTGGAGTGGAGGTGTTAACAGAGACTCCAAACTTGCGTAGTAGATGATTGTGTTGCTTGATTGTCAATGGCTTTGTGAGAACGTCCGCCACCTGGGAGTACGAAGGCACATGAGTAGTAACTATGTCTCCAGCAGCGATATGGTCACGTATGTAGTGGCAATCGATTTCAATGTGCTTCGTTCTCTCGTGCAAAACTGGATTTGCAGCAATGGCCAAGGCTGCTTGATTGTCACTTTTGACAATCGTAGGTGGCAAGTCAGTAAGTCCCATATCCTTGAGGAGTGAGGAGAGCCAAGTAACTTCACAACATGTCAATGCCATGGCCCTGTATTCTGCCTCTGCTGTGGATCTTGCAACCAGAGATTGTTTCTTTGTCTTCCAGGAAATGGGTGAAGATCCCAACAAGACACAGTACCCAGAGATTGATTTCCTTGTAGTGGGACACCTTGCCCAATCGCTATCGCAATATGCTGTGAGTTGTGCAGCTGATGATGATGCTAACAGAATTCCTTGTGCAGGATTAGACAGTAAGTATCGTAGGACGCGTCTAGCAGCTTGCATATGCACGTTGGTAGGTTTTTGCATAAACTGTGCAAGGTTGTGCACTGGGAAGGATAGATCAGGGCGTGTGATTGTGAGGTAGATTAGCTTACCCATCAGACGCTGGTAAACTTGAGGTTCTGGCAATAGTTCTCCCTTGTCTGGTGTCAAGACAACATGTGTATCCATTGGGAGTTTTAGTGGTGTGGATGTCATCATGCCAAACTCTTTGATCAAATCCAAAGTGTATTTCCTTTGAGAGAGAAAAATCCCAGTGTCACTCCTGTCGATCTCCAAACCCAAAAAATAACTTGCAAAACCCATGTCTTTGATGTGAAAGTGTGCAGCCAACAGCTTTTTCAACTCATGGATTGCATTTGGACAGCTCCCAGAAACAAGGATGTCGTCCACATAAATTAACACAAGGGTAATGTTGTCGTCTGTTACCCTTGAGTATAGGCTATAGTCTGCCTTAGAGTGTTTAAATCCCATGGAAGTGAGGGTTGCTGACAACTTTAGATGCCACTGTCTAGATGCTTGTCGCAAGCCATACAATGCCTTGATCAACCTGCACACCAACTTCTTATTCTCATCGCTTCCAACTACACCTTTCATACCAATTCTGCTCCCTTGACCAGTGTACCCCTGTGGCAGGTCCATATAGATCACTTCATTCAAATCTCCATTTAAGAAGGCGTTCGAGACATCCAATTGATGCACCTCCCAATCTTTCATCGCTGCAACTGCCAATAGTGCTCTCACAGTGGCCATTTTTGCCACTGGAGCGAATGTCTCGACATAATCGATTCCATATGTTTGTTTGTAGCCCAAGACAACCAGACGTGCCTTATACTTATCGACCGTTCCATCTGCTTTGAACTTTGTTTTGTACACCCACCTACACCCAATTGATTTTCTGTTGGGTGGCAGCGTTGTAACTTCCCATGTGCCATTGCTTTCCAATGCTTCTAGCTCTGCATTCATAGCTTCAATCCATTGTTGTGATTTCACGGCTTGATCAAAGTACAAAGGGTCCACCTGGGGTGTGATTGCTACCAAAAAGCAGTTGAACCTTTGACTGACTAGTTGAGGTGCCACAACATTCACATTTGCAGCTTGATTTGAGCGTGGTGTGACAAAGTCAGTCATCCATCTTGGCTTCTGTGTTACTCGAGTTGATCTCCTTGGAACTGTTTCTTGTGCATCATCATCACTTGCATCTCCATTTGTATCATCGAGTGTTTCTTCCTCTGCTTCATTTTCAGCACTCTTCTCATCTTCAAGTTCTCCCCCTTCTTCATAAGCTAGCTTGTTAGCATGAGGCATGTCCACAGGTAGGGGCCTCATATATGGCTTCTCTGTATTCTTGTTTAGAGGGAAAACATTTTCATGGAAAATCACATGCCTTGATACAAAGGGCTGCATCGTTGCAAGATTTAGCACCCTATAGCCTTTAGTGTTTGCTGGATACCCAATGAATACACATGGAATCCCCCTTGCAGCAAATTTATCTGTTCCGTGCGTCGAATTGTAAGCCAGTGTCAAACACCCAAATACCTTCAACTCATCATATTCGACCTCCTTCCCGGTTAGTTTCTCATAAGGGACCTCAAAGTTGAGTGCTGAGTGTGGCAACCGATTGATAATGTGCGTCGCTGTTAGCACGCAGTCACCCCAGAAACTCAAAGGCAAGCCTGATTGGAAGCGTAGAGCCCGTGCCACCTCCAATATTTGCCTATGTTTCCTTTCCACCCTAGCATTTTGCTGGGGTGTGTAGGCACAAGCTCTTTGATGTATAATGCCCTCCTTTGCAAAGTAGTTGGCACACTCCTTATCTGCGAATTCTAAAGCATTGTCCGAACGAACCACCTGTAGTTTCTCTTTGAACTGGTTTTTAACATAACTTGCAAACTTCTTTAATGTATCCAAGTAATCAGACTTCCTTTCCAAAAGATACACCCAAGTCACACGGCTATAGTCATCCACTAGTGTCAAGAAATACTTGAACTTGCCTCTAGTATTGACCTTATATGGGCCCCAAATATCACTGTGCAGCAATTCAAATTTCTTCGTAGCATGTGACACACTTGCAGGGAAAGGTAGTCTAGTCATTTTAGAAAGGGGGCATGTGATGCATACCTGATTCTTTTGCTGACTTAGACAAGGCTTTACTCGAGCAATGTGCTGCATCTTTGACATGGAAGCGTGCCCCAACCTTTGGTGCCACAGCGTGTATTCATTTACATTCACTACTTTATCCACTGTGCAAGCCATCGTTTTCCCTGACTCACCTCCATTCACTGTGTTCCCAGGTTTACACGTCTTTTCATTCTTCAAGTAGTACAAGCCTTGTCTCATTTCTCCAAAACCAATCACACTTCTAGTAGCAGAGTCAACCATTTTGCAACTCTTTGGGCCAAACAGAACATTACATCTACTTTCTTGAGCCAGTTTTTGTATGGAGAGCAGGTTGTGATTGAACTTGGGCACGTACAAGACATTTTTTAACTTCACACCATTTTTCAACAAAACGTCTCCTATATGTGTGATCAATGCAGTGTCACCTGTTGGTAAGGTGATGGTGAAAGTAGAGGGGGCGACTCTGATATTCATCATATGACTCAAGGAAGACGTCATGTGATCAGAAGCTCCCGAGTCAATTATCCACTCATCATGCCCTGCCCGTTCGCTGCTAAAAACCATTCCAGAGAAACCATAATCGATCTCTTCATCTGTTTCTGACTCCTTTTGACCCACAGAATTTCCTTTTGGAATCAACTTTAGCAATTGATTTAGTTGCTCAGAAGTCATCACCACTTGCTGTTGTTCACTTGTACTTCCAACGACATTGTTGGCTTGCCTTGTTCCTCCTGCCTTCTTCCCCATCCATTTGTTTGTTGAGTTCTTTGAGGTTGGCTTGTATTTGTAGTGCCATTTGGGATATCCTATCACTTCCCAACACTTGTCATTCACGTGCCCCTTTCTATTACAGATGGTGCACACCAGGTCTTTGTCTCCATTTCCTTTGCTAAACATGGCAAGAACATCCCCATCACCTAGCACACCTTGAGGAAGTACTTCTCTCTGGGACTCTTCTTGTTGTACTACTGCACATGCCTCTTCAACGGTTGGCAGTGGAACCATCATCAACAACTGGCTCCTTTGTGTCCCATACTTCTCATCCAAGCCATTTAAGAACTGAAAGAGCTTTGACTCCTCTTTCATATCGTTTATGGCCTTCAACAATTTCGTTACTTCAGTTGTAACTGTAGTCACCATGGGTAAGACATTCATGGAGTCTATTTCTTCCCACAGACTACTCAGACTAGTGAAATACTCACTCACCTTCATGCCATTTTGTTTCAAAGCAAACAGATCTTTATTCAACTTGTACTTTCTTGAACCATTTGTTAAAGAAAATCTCTTTTCTAGGTGTTTCCAAATCTCAGCAGCAGTCTCTATAAATAGTACGGAAATTTTAATATTCTCAGAGATGTTGTTATGGATCCAAGAAATTACCAAGTTGTTGCATGTATCCCATTGGTTGGCCTCCACTGTATCCGTGATGCTTCTTGTCACTGTCCCATTGACGAAGCCAAGCTTCCTTTTGGCAGAAAGTTGTATTTCAAAGGATCTTTTCCAAGCCCTGTAGTCACCTGCACCTTGCAGCTTTGGCACAGCTATGGAGGTTGGTCCATCTGCTGGATGCAAGAACAAGGGGTTTTGTAGGTCTAATAATGATACCCTATTAGCAGCCATGAGTATTTTCTAGAAAACAGGAGTATATCTACTCTCTTCTAGACTAAGACAACGACAACTCAAGCTTTAAACACCAGGGCTTTAACTACTCACTAAATTTGTAAAACTTTCCTTACTATTATAGCTATCAAACACAGCTCTGATACCATAAACACAAATATTGATAAAGAGCGTAAGATAGCTATGTAGAAGAAATAGAAGTGAGGATGTGATAATGACTTTACTTAGAATAACTTGATTATCATCATAAGAGTAACCATACAGTTGTGAGGTATATAACCCCTCACTACACTACACTTCTTGATAACAACCTAAGTACAACCAAGGACAGCTAGTTGTTACACATTGGACAAAGCTTATTAATAGACTCTACCACCTTGCATGAAGGGACAAAAGGACTTAGGCTAAGATAAAGACAAGGCTTATAAAATAGACATTGCTGGAACCAGGACCATGCAATGCAGCAACCTCCATGTCACAATCTTCATTATGTATAAATGATGGTAATTACCTTAGGAATCGAAGAAAGAATGGATGAATGTTTGGTTAATAAACCAGCTAGGCATGCACTTGTTTTTATCATTTTGCTATGCTTCAGATTTTTTGCAGCAAAGTTTCCAAAGAGGTAGGAATCCTAAAAAAGAGAGGAAACGGAGAAGAACAAGCTTAGAGGTGATGCATTTAAAAATATTGAATTTTTTTGGATCATATTTTAATTTTTTTAAAATAAGTATGAATCATATTTCCTATTCAAATTACATATCGTTCGAAAAGAAATATGAAAAATAAGCAAAAATTAATTAATAATAATAGGTATCATCAACACAGTAACACGTCACGTATAGATATGAGATACTTTAGTAATACGACGTTTATGTGTGATGTTGAAGATCCTAAATTGGTTCATAAAACGAATTCCAACTGCCAAATACATATTCAGATTTGTTAAAAAATATTGTACGTGTTAAATTTCCAGGTGTAACATCCCGACTTTTCGGGATATTAATTTCTAATTTCGAAACTTAAATAAATGGAATTCTTTATTCAAATACTCCAAAATTAACGAAAGTCAAAGCAGCGGTCAAACTCAAATAATTCATGAACATAAAATTCGGAGACGCAGCTCCACAAATCCAATATTCAATATCTAATAAAGTACTGAAAATTTATTCAATAATCTGATAAGTCTTTTTCTATAATGGCATCTAAATCAAGAAGCACGAAATCCACACGGTTCAAATCTTTTATCTTATTAAGCTTCCAAAAGTCCGAACCTGAAACATATTAAAACAATGAGCTGCGAAGCCCAGCAAGTAACTATCGTCCAACGGCTCAAAAATAATATTTTCAAAAGTGAACAAAATTTCTGAAACTTTAAATCGATAAAAGAATCTAAACAATAAAATCATATTTTATTCCCACAGTTCTAAATTACGGTCACACTAAACCAGTGACACGGTTCTATGTTCGATGAGGCCAGTTTACGTCCCTCATTAAGTCTTACTCAACAAGGTATCTATATGTTCCGGAACGCGCGTAAACTAGTTCTATAATTCTATATGCCACACTATCCAGTGACCGGATTCTATGATTCGATACGCAACTAAAACTGGGGAATTCTAAAATAAATCTTTTTCTAAAATCAATTTTCGATATCACAAATTTCAATAACCAAATCAAACAGATATTTTGAAACAGAATAAAATAGAATTTATAACAATAGTGAGCAACGAAAAGTCACTTACAATAATACGGAGCAACGAATAGTTACTTACCTTAAAAGCGACCAAGCACCGAATATTAATATACGAACAAATCCTAAAATTTGATTAATAAAACATAAAACAGTCAATCATTTATCCAACACATAGTTTTTTTTTATTTACACATGTACTCGTTTAAAATCATACAATCAAAATCTTTTTAAAGAACCAGAATCATGTTTATTATATAAAAGAAATCAATTAGACCTTAAAACCTGTACTAATACTAATTACCAGACGGCCTAGTCTACACATAATGTGCAAAACTTCAAAACCATAGTTTTTAACCATGTACTCTATATGTCTCTAATTTATAATATTTGCTATATTCTGTACACATACATGCATGGAGACAACATACCACCAAACCAAGTCAACGATTATTTAATAATTATTTCTTGTGTTAGCTTAAGCAATTCATGTTCGAAATTTTAGTAATTTACAATTTACGAAATCAAATATTTATATCCTAAACATGTTTTAAAAATTTCGAATAAGATATCAAATGTCAAATCATATAATAAGCAAATTAAAAACAACTTATTAGATCAACAAATAGACTATACATGCATGATTGCCTGTTATTCATAAATCAGAAGTTTAATAAAATAATGATCTACTATCAAATTAATACTTGCATGGTAACGAATAATTAAACACGTGAGTGAGAAAAAAAAAATTACAAATAATCCAATTAGCAGACAAGAACATGCTGAGGTACAAGTATTAAAGATAAAAGAGAAAGAAACATACCTCTCAATTACAAGCTTTACGAAGGCTGTACGAGTTTTAATGTATTCTAAAGGGGTACTTATATAGGGCCCAAAACCCTAATTTTAATAAGGTAATCCTAAATCTTATCAATAAAATTTCTACAACTTCTCCAAGTAATACTTAAAATAAAAGATTCTAGCACACATAGTTAACATAATTAAAAAGATATCGATTTGTTAAATTATTCTAACACTTCTTTCCTTTAATAACCAATCTTATCCTTAATCAAATAACTTATACGAAAAGAAATTCTAAACTTTTCTGAATAAAATAAATATCTAATTAAAAATTACTTTAATATCTAATATCTAATAAATAAAATAAAATAAAAATTATGGATTTTACATTCTCCCCTCCTTAAAAGAATTTGGTCCCCAAATTCACAAAATAACATCAAATAAGTTACAAGTAAAAAGAAATCATACCTTAATTACGATTGTTCGCGCGACTTTCCGTGAGCATAAATACACGTCTAGTGGTCTTGTTATCTGCTTCTTTCCTTGGTGGTGGATTATGTGGGCATTGAGCAATCCTGTGTCCGACTTCACCACAATGAAAGCACGCGCCTCTGTTCCAACGTCACTCTGTATCAACATGGTTCCCGCCACACCTAGTGCACTTATCTTGATTTCCTTGTCCTCCCATTCGGTCATACACGTAAGGTTTCTTGAGTGGTCCCCCTTGAGAAGATTGTCCACCAGTTGGAGTGAACCGTTTCTTGTTCCAGTTGCTTGTCGCCTTTTCAGATTCAGCAAGGCCTCTCTCGATTACCAAAGCCTTGTTAAGAACAGCCTCGTACGTCTGGAGTTCAAAAGACGCCACCGAATTCCTAATGTCGGTTCGAAGTCCCTCTTCCAATCTCCTTGCTCGGCTGCTTTCATCTGCCACTAAGGTCGGCGCATACTTCGAGAGCTTTGCAAATTCCGCTTCATATTCAGTAACAGTCTTTCCACCTTGCTCAAGCCGAATGAAGTCCCTTTCCTTTTGCAGACGAATGGTTCTCGGAAAGTACTTATCTTCTAGAGCCTTCTTGAACTTTGCCCATGTATATGGTTCAGGGCCACCCTCAGTGGTTGAAGTCTCGTTCTTTCTTTTCTCCATGAGCCACCAGTCATAAGCACTGCCTTGTAATTGATACACAGCTAAAGTGACCTTTTGTTCTTCATTGCTTCCTAGCAGTCCGAAAGCTTTTTCCATCTCTTGTATCCACATCTCGACTATGGCCGGATCAGTTGCCCCATCGAAAGTTGGTGGGTTCAAACGCTTGAACTGAGAGACGATATTCTGCTGTCTGGGTTGCTGATTCACGAGTGTAGCTAGAGTCTCGGCTAGCTGATCGAATACATTTCCACCATCACTATTGTTGTTGCCATTCTGATTGTCGTTGCCTTGATTGTTATTGTTGTTGCCATTCTGATTGTTGTTGCCCTGATTGCCATTGTTGTTGCCTTCTCCGTCCATCTTTTCTAAAAACAACAAACTTTCAAACTTATAATCAATGATCAAAAAGCACAAAAGCCACACAGGTCAAATAATCACACAAATAAGTGCCCTAGATTCAAAACAATATACTAAATTAAAGGTCAATACCAATACGATAGTCTATCGGATCGCATCCTAGGGAATGTACTAGTCCCATACCTAATACACTCCGAAGGAAAACCTAGGCTCTGATGCCAACTGTAACATCCCGACTTTTCGGGATATTAATTTCTAATTTCGAAACTTAAATAAATGGAATTCTTTATTCAAATACTCCAAAATTAACGAAAGTCAAAGCAGCGGTCAAACTCAAATAATTCATGAACATAAAATTCGGAGACGCAGCTCCACAAATCCAATATTCAATATCTAATAAAGTACTGAAAATTTATTCAATAATCTGATAAGTCTTTTTCTATAATGGCATCTAAATCAAGAAGCACGAAATCCACACGGTTCAAATCTTTTATCTTATTAAGCTTCCAAAAGTCCGAACCTGAAACATATTAAAACAATGAGCTGCGAAGCCCAGCAAGTAACTATCGTCCAACGGCTCAAAAATAATATTTTCAAAAGTGAACAAAATTTCTGAAACTTTAAATCGATAAAAGAATCTAAACAATAAAATCATATTTTATTCCCACAGTTCTAAATTACGGTCACACTAAACCAGTGACACGGTTCTATGTTCGATGAGGCCAGTTTACGTCCCTCATTAAGTCTTACTCAACAAGGTATCTATATGTTCCGGAACGCGCGTAAACTAGTTCTATAATTCTATATGCCACACTATCCAGTGACCGGATTCTATGATTCGATACGCAACTAAAACTGGGGAATTCTAAAATAAATCTTTTTCTAAAATCAATTTTCGATATCACAAATTTCAATAACCAAATCAAACAGATATTTTGAAACAGAATAAAATAGAATTTATAACAATAGTGAGCAACGAAAAGTCACTTACAATAATACGGAGCAACGAATAGTTACTTACCTTAAAAGCGACCAAGCACCGAATATTAATATACGAACAAATCCTAAAATTTGATTAATAAAACATAAAACAGTCAATCATTTATCCAACACATAGTTTTTTTTTATTTACACATGTACTCGTTTAAAATCATACAATCAAAATCTTTTTAAAGAACCAGAATCATGTTTATTATATAAAAGAAATCAATTAGACCTTAAAACCTGTACTAATACTAATTACCAGACGGCCTAGTCTACACATAATGTGCAAAACTTCAAAACCATAGTTTTTAACCATGTACTCTATATGTCTCTAATTTATAATATTTGCTATATTCTGTACACATACATGCATGGAGACAACATACCACCAAACCAAGTCAACGATTATTTAATAATTATTTCTTGTGTTAGCTTAAGCAATTCATGTTCGAAATTTTAGTAATTTACAATTTACGAAATCAAATATTTATATCCTAAACATGTTTTAAAAATTTCGAATAAGATATCAAATGTCAAATCATATAATAAGCAAATTAAAAACAACTTATTAGATCAACAAATAGACTATACATGCATGATTGCCTGTTATTCATAAATCAGAAGTTTAATAAAATAATGATCTACTATCAAATTAATACTTGCATGGTAACGAATAATTAAACACGTGAGTGAGAAAAAAAAAATTACAAATAATCCAATTAGCAGACAAGAACATGCTGAGGTACAAGTATTAAAGATAAAAGAGAAAGAAACATACCTCTCAATTACAAGCTTTACGAAGGCTGTACGAGTTTTAATGTATTCTAAAGGGGTACTTATATAGGGCCCAAAACCCTAATTTTAATAAGGTAATCCTAAATCTTATCAATAAAATTTCTACAACTTCTCCAAGTAATACTTAAAATAAAAGATTCTAGCACACATAGTTAACATAATTAAAAAGATATCGATTTGTTAAATTATTCTAACACTTCTTTCCTTTAATAACCAATCTTATCCTTAATCAAATAACTTATACGAAAAGAAATTCTAAACTTTTCTGAATAAAATAAATATCTAATTAAAAATTACTTTAATATCTAATATCTAATAAATAAAATAAAATAAAAATTATGGATTTTACACCAGGACAGAGAGAGAAATTGTATGTAAAACTTGAAGAAGTTTTTGACTTGTTGGAAAGGGGTGTCCGACGGATTTTAAGTCAATTTACGAGAATTTTCACTCTCATAATATCTCCGATGATGACGACGTCATGTGATATGATATTAATATGATACGCATTTTTTTTTATAAAACTAATATTTAGGAATGATAATTATTGAAGTATTTTCTGAAAAGAAGTGTTAAGATGGAACAAAGAATATAAATATTAATATTTTTTATTGTCCGACAAAATTGGCATCCCAGTACCAATCATTGGAGATACTCTTACTAAACAAATTATACTCCCTCCGTGCCTTAATGTGTTTCCTGTTTTGACTTTTTATACTATTTATTTTAAGCGATAGACTACTAATTTACGCATAATTTATAAGATAAAATATAGTCATGAGTGATCTTGTTGGATTCGTATTTATGAGTACTTTAATACAGTGAAGTTTTTATATTTAGTACTAATACAAAATTTAAGATATTAACAATCAAAAGTGTGTGTTGACAAACGTGTTTTTTCAAACAAGAAACATATTATGAGACGGAGGGAATATCTCTTGATTCAAATCGTACTTAAATTTGTGTGGGAGATCAGACAAACTTGAGAATACTAAATTAAAAAATTCCTGATTCTTTTTAGAAATTGAAATTCTAAACAGATGTAAACTCATTTTCGGAGTGTGACAAATAGAAAACAACTCTTTTAAAACTGAATCACACTAACAGAGCTCCCTCCCTTCTAACCTCCATTAAAGTGTTTTGAGGGGACTTCCATCGATTTTCATCGGTGCAAAGCCCCAATTCCTTTTCGTTTTTCCTATTTTCATATCTTGTTTCTTTCAATAAATTTTCCAATTTATTTGGATTTCAATAAATTCCCAATTTATTTGGGTTGTGTTAGTCTCTCCTTGTGAGAGTTGGGTTTTTTGTGTTGATTGTGTTTTGGTGTTTTCCATGACCGAGGTTATAAATCGGCAAGATTTTCGCTTCTTGATTATGAACGTGGGTCTTGATTTAGTGATGAAATTTTGTATGGGATTGCAGTTTTGGTCGATAGCTCAGACAATAGCTCTATCGGGGCATGATGAAGAGGGTACCAGTAATCCAACGAGGATGCATGAAGTGAGTACTTGTATTTGTATATACATTATCTTCAAAATATCGTTAAACTGTCTCTTCATGAGAACAGGCGATTACAATTTACTGTTTGTTCGACTCGATCATTGGTGTAGATGCCGTAAGACTTTTTATTATTGAATTAACATCTTTGTTCTTCAAAAAAAAAAAAAAAAAAAAACTGAATCACTTTAAAAAATATTTACAAAGTCTAAAAATTCACGTGTCTAAACAATAACGGCCGAATGTATTACTTTAATTCTTTTAAGTCTTTATTATTTAAAAAAAAAAAAAAAAAAGATTACGTAAAGTTTGAGGTTTGATATCTTAAAAAAGCTTCGATTAATTTATATCCAAGCCACGGCCCAAATCGAAAATTTAGTTAAACCCCCGATCGTTGCTACCTTGGCCTATATATAATTAATTACAAAAAAATTAATGAAGTTAGGGTTTATACATGAAATCCATTCAAACAAAAAGGCTCTAGAATCTGGATCAATGGCGATTCTTCGAGGATCAACACAATCTTCCCTACTCACTATATCTTCATTAATCAACAGTGTACGCTCTTCTAAATTCCCAAACTTTCGCACTCTTACTAAAACTCTGACTTCGAACGCCTCCCCCAGCTATGACTTTTTACTACCACCACCTGGACCTTCTTTCGAACCCATAAACCTCGATAAATTATCGAATGATTCGAACAATTCAAGAGGCAGTGGTTTTTCGTGTTTACGAGACGTTAATAAAACTCCGAAACAAGTAGGGGATCAGCTGCAACGTGATCTTGAACTAGCAAGAGCAAAAAGACTGAAGGGTGTTATACTAGGAAGCAAGGACACGGGTGCGGGGGTGCGGGTGCGTAGTACGGGGACACGCGGATTCGGTAAATTTAAAATTATGGGGATACGGGTGCGGGGGGACACGTCATATATAACTATAAATTTTTATGTATAGTTCATGTTACACATATAGAAAACAATTGATAGAACCAAAAATTATATGTAAATTGATTGAAATGCATAATTTGCTCATCCAAAACACCAAATATAAGTATAATCTCTCCATTTTGTGCAAAAATGAACATGACAATCAATACTTTTGTATTTGCTTATAAACATTGATACTTAATTTTGTGAAAGTATTTAGTTAATACAAATTTTGACTATAATTGATGAAAACAAAATTTGAAAGTAGGATTTTGGAAGAATCCACGCGTGTCCAAGAATCCGACACGGGGATACGTCAAGTCACTGAAGTGTCCCTGCTTCCTAGGTGTTATACATAACGCGATAGTAAGAACCAAGGTTGGTGATTATCTAACCGATCAGCAAAAAAAATATTTCACGTACCGCAAAAAGCAGCAGCAAGGTTATACCTATTGCGAACAAGGTTATGAATTAGGGCAATATGTGAATAAACAGAATATTTCAAAAGTGCAACCTAAGGAGGATGGCTTGGTTGGTTTGTGTAGAGATGGAAAAACTAAAGAATTTTACGAATTGTTGGATAAGGGGTTGCATGTTGATCCTATGTGTTTTAGTTTGCTTTTCGAGTTATGTGGAGAATCGAAGAATCTCGAAGAAGCTACGAAAGTTCATGCTTATTTTTTAAGATCGAAATTTAGGGCGGATCCGAACTTGTTACACAATTTAATCGAGATGTACTTAAAATGTGGTAATGCGCTTACCATCGACACATATAACATGATGATACATTCATGTGCCACAAGAAGGCTAGGAAAAGAAGCAATAGCATTGTATGAGGAGTTGCATAGGGCGTTTTTGAACCCTAATGAAGAGACGTTTCTTGCGATTTTAGGAGCTCTAGCAATTGCTGAGGATCGGCATAAAGCTAATATGGTCTTCAAAGCAATGAAACCAGGGTACGGAATTTCTCCAGGTAAGGAACATCTCTTGGCTCTCATTCATGTTTTCGGAAAATGTGGGTATATTACTGAAATTTTGGAGGTGGCTAGAAATTGGCCTGTTGAGCCTAGCGCCGAGGCTCAAATTCAGAAGGTTTTGGATTATTATTGTGAAAGACGGTTTGATGTTTGGAAATTAGAGGTACCCAAATGGTTCCAATGTATGTACCATCTAATTGGCTGATTAGAGCTGAGGACTCAGCGTTTACATATAAACTACTAATTAAAAAGTAGCCATTAGTTGGGAACAAAGTAAAATTACATTTTGGGGATCCAAGAATTATTGATTTTTTGGGCTCTATATTGTAAGACGTAAGTAGTTATATATAAATTTATAATTTAGTTGATCAGTGTACTATGAAATCAATATAGTTTGATCGTATCTTTTTGAATATCAGCTTAGATTTTATTGATTATTGATGTCTTTTGGTTGCATAGTGTTTTTGTGTGCGTACTTGTACTAGTGCTTGAACTATTAATTTACACTAGTCTTGTTATTCCTTTTTTCACTTTTTATGATATACTAGCTTATAACCCGTGCGAAGCACGGGTTTCTTTTGATAGGTTATAAAATTTATTTAACATTATAATTATGTTTTTATATAATCCTTATTTTTAATAATTTTTTAATTTTAATTTAATATAAATTTATATAATGAAATGCATGATTTAAATTTTATTTTGTAAAATTCTAAATTAAAAATGTCGTTGACGGGTTCGAACTTTGAATTTTTAGTAAATTAATTTAATCATATAATATATCTTATTATTAGATCTAACGATTGTTATTTATTAATAAAAATAATGATTTTTATATATGGTGAGATATTTTTGGGTGTATATTAGTGATCGCAAAATTAATTTTAAATTAAAAAGTACTTCATGTTTTAATTACAAAAATTACTACTAAAAATAATTACGGAAAGATATGGTGTGATATTTTGGATATATATTAATTATTGTAATATTAATTTTAAATTAAATGATAAAGTGTTTTAATTAGAAGTAAAATCTTTAGAAAAAATGAATAATTGAGTTGTTGGAGCAGAAAAAAGAGTCCAAGTAAAAGTGGATGAAGGAATTTTAATCAGAATATAATTATGTTAACATTAGTAATTAGCTTCTTGAGTTGTTTTTGTAATTTAATTATTTATTTTAATAATTAGGATAACCAAACCGAAAACCAAAACTTAGGATAACCAAACCGAAAACCAAAACTTTCAATGTTTCGGCTTTAATATAATAGTATAGATGAAGGAATTTTAATCAGAATATAATTACGTTAACATTAGTAACTAGCTTCTTGAGTTGTTTTTGTAATTTAATTATTTATTTTAATAATTAGGATAACCAAACCGAAAACCAAAACTTAGGATAACCAAACCGAAAACCAAAACTTTCAATGTTTCGGTTTTAATATAATAGTATAGATATAAACATGTACACACTAATCTTATCTTTAACAAGATTAGAGCCCTTGGACATTCACGAGGGAGATATCAAGGGTGAGAGGTAAGTCTTGTTATTCTTAGATTCATGGTTAGTAAATTCGGATAAACATTAAGCAGAATCTCAATATCTTAGTTTAGTATTTGAATTAATAATCTTATTTTTTTTCAAATGAAATTTTCAGTTAATTAGTATTTAACTGAGGGGTTAAATGGCTATTTGGTTACTGACTTACTGTACTATTCAAAAACTTTCAATTGGATCCCCAACCCAAAAAAGTTTTCAATTGCATAATAAAGAACTCAAAAACTTTCAATTGGGTCACTGCCGTTAGTCATTGCCGTTAACTTTAACGGAAAAACGTCAACTTTCAATTAGGTCATCAGTATTAAGTTTAACTTTCAATTAGGTCATCGGTATTATAAATTTTTGAATAAATTTTTAAAATTTGAGAATTTTGAATTAAATTTTTTTGAATTTAAATTTTTGAATAAATTTTTAAAATTAATAATTTAAATTCTCAAAATTCTCAAAATTTTATTAATTTAAATTCACAAAATTTACTAATTTATTCAAAAATTTCAAAATTTAAAAATTTATTCAAAAATTTCGAAAAAATTCAAAAAATATTTCAATGCAGAGGGAGAGTAGTATGTGTCTATATGTGTGTATATTTTTGGAACTACTTGCAGTCAAACTAACTTTATAAAACGCTCACGATTCTCACAAAATTAACTCGATTTAATAAATTTATATTCAAAAATTTCGAAAAAATTCAAAATTTTCGAAATTTCGAAAAAATTTTAAAAATTATTCAAAAATTTAAATTCGAAAAAATTTAATTCAAAAAAAAATTAAAAATTTATAATTCCGATGACCTAATTGAAAGTTAAACTTAATACTGATGACCTAATTGAAAGTTGACGTCTTTCCGTTAAAGTTAACGGTAATGACTAACGGCAGTGACCCAATTGAAAGTTTTTGAGTGCTTTATTATGCAATTGAAAACTTTTTTGGGTTGGTGACCCAATTGAAAGTTTTTGAAGAGTACAATGACCAAATAGCCATTTAACCCTTTAACTGCGACATAGCTGAGACATATAGTATAATGACAAATGAGTTGTCCTCAAACTTTGGGAGAAATAAATGGATCAGTTTCTTTTTGGGCCTACTCACTGATATAATGGATTGGGCTTGACTTTGTTAAAAATATTTATGGGCCATGATATTATTCTATTAGGCTCACGCATAACTTAGCAGAGTGATATTTTTATTTCTTTCAAGTTTTTTTCCTTCTAAACTTTTGATAAATCACTACAAATTACGAAGTAGTAATCTCTTCTCTTCTCTTCTCTTCTCTTTCTATATATAATAGAGCAACACATGGATAATTTAGGGGTATTGAGCCAATTAACCCCCTGTGAAATTACAGTTATATCCTTACAAGTTATAAAATTACATGAAATGTCACTCTCTTATTTAAATAAAAAAAAAATGAGTTTGTTTTCGTGGTGATTCGAACCAAGAACCACCACTACACAAGTTATCCTATTAACCATTGTACTACATGGACTTTATTGTTTTGAGTTAAAAAACCTTTTACATAAACCTAACCTCTCCATTATCTTATTTTTACTATTATTTTAATTTTTGAGTAAAAATAATGGTGATTCACATTATTTTAAAAATATTATATTTTAGGTTTCACAATATGGGCATTTTGAGCCAATAAACTCCCTGTGAAATTACGAGTTTGCCCTTATATATTACAAAATTACATTGATTTTCACTCCCTTATTTATTTGAAGAGAAAAAAAAATATTTTGTGTTTGTGGGGAATTGAATCCACAACCTCCTCCATATATTTCTTCCTCCAAATCATTACGCTACATTATGTTTTTTGGTATGAAATTAAAACTCTTTTTACATAAGTTTGATCTCTATATTATCCTGTTTTTACTATATATTATTTTAATTTATGAGTAAAAATAGTAATGACAAATATTAGTTTCAAAATTTGAAATTTTACTTTTCGAAATATGGTACGTAATTATATACACTAATTTCAAATTTTTATTCCACGCTCTTATTTTAAATGAGTTAGTTTATTTTTGTTGTGAATTGAATCATTAATCTCGTCCAAAAAATTCATTCTTCCGATCAGTGTACTACATATATTTTTGGTTTTTAATTAAATTTTTTGAGATAAATTCGACCTCATATTTATTCTATTTTTAGTGCTAATTTAATTTTTTAGCAAAAAATAATGGTGATTCACATTACTTTTATAATATTGTATTTTAGTTTGCAAAACATGGTACGTGATTATATATACAACTAATTTAAAATTTTGATAATAATATCACGCAATGTAAATTGGCTTATTTTCAATTAATTAAACATTTCTTACATATAATATTAACTATAATATATTTTATATTTTTACATAATAATATATAATTAAAAGATGAGATCCTTAAAAAATATAAGATAGTACAAAAGAAAAAAAAATGAACCTTGTAGATAAGTTGAGAAAGATAAACTTTCTTGAAAAAAGATCATATAATATATAATAATACAAAATATAGGAATCAGTTCATATCATATGTACATCGATTAAAAGTCGTATAATACACTTAGAGAAATTTTGGTTGGAAAGAATATTAAAAAATTCAAAATAAATTGTAAAAAGGATTAAAAATACAGTCAAGTTAACAAATATCTTAGAAATTAGTATATTGCATAGAATGCACATACACAAAATATTATGATCGATCAATCACATTATACACTATGAGGTAGTTAAAATTATTTGCCTAAAAAGATAAAATTTTAAATTATGCAATTAGTTTTTTATATACTGATTGGACAACATCTTTATTGTGAAATATTACGTAGGTAAATAACAGGTTTATAACTGGAATATGAATAAATATGTCATTCGTGTACGACTCATTATTTTATGATTGTAATCTTAAATATACATTGAAAGAGAAAGACATCAAAAGAACTTATTTCTCCCTCTTATGTATTGACTAGATTCTTTATGAAAGAATGGCAAAACAATGAGGATAAAATATTAAAAAATATCACTCCAAAAATTGATTTATAGTGATGAAAAATACTACGGAGAATTAAACAGAAAACCCCCCCTTATTATTTAAATTTTATGTTCTCTTACCCAAATTTATTATAATAACAAATTACTAGATATTTTCTACTTGTGACATAAATTTGTACAAATTGGTGTAAATGTGTTATTCTATATCCAACACCATTATATGCCACGAAATATTTTATTTTGAGTGCTTATCTGAATAATTAAATCAAATTTTCAGTAAAACAAAATTGAGACATTATAAGGAACATGTTTTAACGAAAATTATACAATCATGTCAATATATATTCTTTAAATCGTAAAAATAAATAAGTTTACGCCAACTTCTAGAAGATGACCCGTGCCTCGCACGGGTTATTACGCTAGTTATAGAAAAATCCTCAACTTCAGTAACCCCAATATAACTTTGTAAAAATAAAAAATATTTTTTTATCTACAACAACAATTTTTTGCTGAAAAGGAGTGAAAATAACAAGTTTGGAATCACTCATTATTTTATTTATAATCATAGGTATATCAAATTTACCATTTATAAATAAGGTAACCTATTAATATAAATACTCCTTTCACAAATATGTATTTAAATATTTTTTTAATTATTTATAACATATTTGTTTCAAAAAAGTGTTTATAATATAAATTAATTCTAACAGATCTTGAATAAGATTTGAACGTATATGTTTTGCTATCTTCAAAACTAAAATCATACATATTAAAACTTTACATGTTATCATTAACATTCAAATTCTTAGTTTTTAAATCTGGCAAAAAAACATTCTTAGTTTATAATCAATAAATTACTTATACATGATAGAATACAAATTTATAAAAAAAATTATTTATATTTTAATACAAATATTTTTTAAAATATCATTTTCAATATTATATCCTTATATATAATTTGAGTAAAGAATTAAATGACATGCATCATGATTAGGGGTGGCAAAATCTGACACGATCCGAAACCCAACATGGAAAACTATGAATTAGGGTCGGGATTTTTACGTTTCGGGTCAGGTTCGAGTTGAGTAAATTTTTACCCGTTAGGTTCGGGTTGACCTAATGTACCCGAACCCGACCCGAAAATTATATATGTGTATATATATATATATATATACATTTATATTACAAAATATATACATTTGTCATATATTTGTATATTATTTAAATAATTTTATTCAAATATCATTTCATAAGTTATTATTATAGATTTTTTCAATATATTATAAATAAAAATAATTTAATATAAATTTTAATAATTTTCGGGTCAAAATAGGTCATTTTCGAATTGATTTGGTACATAGTTGAAAATTTCAACCCGTTGTTAGGGTTGATCAAAAACATGATCAGGTATAGCAAATTCGACATGAACCCGACTTGTTATCCAAAATTGACACCTCTAATCATGATCGTCTAAGAGCATTAGTCAAAACATTCATTATCCTACCTTAGCTAAAACACCCAACTATATACATGAAATTTTAATTAAAAAAAATATAAAAATTAAACATGTATATGCCTAAAAACTATTGGAAGTATGAAAATATATTCTAAATGTAAAAATTAAAAATGATTCAATAATCAAATAATTTTTTTAAAAAAAACTTAGATTACATTTTAGATAATTTATAATATTTTGTAGAAAACTAAATAATATTAAAAAAATAAAATACTTCAAGTGAAATTTCAAAACCTCGTATCTTTACTATATTATAATAAGCGAAATGGAGTATAATTTGTAGTTTGGTTATACTCATTTTTGGTTATCCCTCATTCACAACCGTTAGATCATCAACTCAAATTGATCATTGTCGTTAGATATAACAATATTAAAAGTTGTTATATACAGAGGTCCAAGGTTCGATTCCCACCAAAAACATATTAATTTATATTTAATACTAAAAATTATTATATACAAATATGCAAGCCTCGAATTCTTCCAATAACATATTAAAATTAATATTTATAATATTATATTAAACTATAAACAAATTATAAAAATTTAAAAGTAACTCATACTTTGCACGGGCTATAAGCTAGTTATCAATAATATGTATAATGAGACAATGCCCAAAATATCCCATCCATAGAAGTTTAGCCCTTATGTACCCCAAGCACATCTTTTTTTCCCTACAGGCAAATTGTGTGTCGCATTAGTCATTAATTATATCTTAATACTGAGACAAAATGCGGCATTACCTACTTATATCCAACACGAAATGCCGCATTACCTTCTGATACGATGCACGGAATGGCGTGACAAAGGTTGCGACGGATGGAACCTTGTATTTATGGGGTATTTAGGGTTGAATTTTTGAAATGGGATAGTGAGGATCATGAAGATAGAAAATTGGGTATTTTGGGTCATCATCCATGTATAATTATAAATAACATATTATCAACATCGAGTATTATTAAAAGTTAAACTTAAATCTTCATATAAAAAAATATAATTTATAATATTTTTTAGAAAAATATAATTGTATTAAAAAAATAAAATGAAGAATTAATAAATAATTATATCCTTCTATACTATTATATAATAAGCAAACGGGGGTATAATTTGGTTGTTTGGTTCAACTTGGTTCAACCATCTAAAAGAATAGTGACCGTTAGATATATTTAGTAAATAGATGATAGCCGTTAGATCTAATAATAAGGAATATTCTATATTTAAATCCCTCTACTAAAGATCCAAGGCTCGAATCCCGTTAACAACAAATTTACATTAAGATTTTATATTATTAGTTCTAATCAATACATATTATTAAATAACTATTATTATTACTAATAATTTTATTAATTAATATTTATAAAGTTAAATTATATCCATAATAAATTATTATACTCTATTCTATTTAATCATATAATTTTAAAAGGATTTAAAAGTAACACGTGCTTTGCACGGGCTATAAGCTAGTATATATAATAAGCGTAAGAGGGATTTTATCATAATTTTGGTCACTATACTACCAAAATAATCTCAACCGTCGAATCTAATATTTTTTAATGTAGATGATCAAGATTATATCATATTAAAAAAAATTATAATCTAAAAATTATATAAATAGAAAATGTTGTATTATAATTAAATTTTAAAAATCACATTATAATATGAAAAGCATACAATTAAAAAGGGATACAACTGAATTTTTTTACTTTTTTTTATTAGTATTAAACAAAAATTCATATTTAGTATTTGGCTCTATCTCGAGATTTATTAATCAGATTTGGATGATTTACAGCACATGCAAAACTCATAAAATTATCTTTAATTTAGTGATAATTTAACAATTATTATCGAAATGGAAACATTCGGAATCTCAAGATAAAATATAATTACGAATTTTTACATTAATCATATTCAGTGTAAAAGACCTACATTGATAATCTTATTCAATGTAGAAAACCAAATTATATATGATTTAAATCTTTGACATACACTTTTTCGTATTTCAATATAAATACACTTTTTAGTTTACATGTTAAAATATAAAATATCTATTGTGTTAGATCCAACGTTTTTCATCTATTTGATCTAACGTTTCTTATTTATTTTGTCTTACTGAAGACCAGATTACCGACTAACAAAATTTTGGACAAAATTACTCTAATACATATTATTAAAATTGTATTTTCAAGATTATATCATATTAAAAAGAAAATTGTAATATGAAAATGATATAGTTAAAAAAAGTTGTATTAGAATTGAATTTAAAAAAAAAATTATAACATGAAATTGATATAATTGAAAAAGTATACAGGTTAATTTTATTTTTTTTATTAATATTAAAAAAAGTTCATATTTACTATTTAGACTTTATCTCGATATCTATAAATGAGGTGTGGATGATTTTACGGCCCACGCGAAGCATATAAAAATTATCTTTAATTTGGTGATGATTTAACAATTATTATCAAAATGGAAACACTCAAAATCTCAAGAAAAAATATAATTACGAATTTTTACATTATTCCTATTCAGTGTAGAAGACCTGCATTGATAATCCTATTCAATGTCAAACCAAATTATATATTATTTCAATCATTGACATACATTTTTTCGTATTTCAATATAAATACACTTTTTAGTTTACATGTTAAAATATAAATTATTTATTATGCTAGATTCAACATTTTTCAGCTATTTATTTTATGATCTAACGATTCTTATTTATTTGTCGTACTGATGACCAAATTACCGACTACCAAAGTTTTGGACAAAATTACTCTTATACTTATTATTAAAATTGTATTTGGTTGTTAGGAAAACTATTCAAATAATAAAAGGATATTTTGATAATAAAAATGAAATATAAGTTGATTTCATAAATCGAATAGATTTTTCAACGTAAAAAATCGTCAATTTTCTCTCTTTTTTGTTTCTCCATAGTTTTAATTGGAAAATAATTGTTAAATCATCAATAAAGTAAAGATTATTTTGTTAATTTTATGTGGGATGTCGTCCAAATCAAATTTTAAAAATTTAAGATGGAGCACAAATATTAAATTCAACATGCAAAATCACACATATATATATATATATATATATATATATATCAACTTTTTAAGAACAATTTGATATGTATATTAATAAATATAATTATAATTTTTTTTAATATAGTTATAGATTTTAAAAAAGATGTATTGCACGAGTTATAAGCTAGTATTTATGAATTTGTGCATTGCACGAATATAAAATTAATTAATTTAAATATAAAACTAATTATTTCAAATATGTATTATAAATTAGTGGACAACCCATATCTTAGGTTCGGTATCCATATTTAGGTTCGGTATCCATATTCAAGTTCGGATTAAATTTTTTAACTTTATTTAGATCCATGGATTATCCATATTTTTGGTTTGGTATCCATTTTTGGTTTGTAGAAGATCCATATGGATATTTGACCCATTTTTCATTATGGAAAGTTTGGATATCAAATTTAAATATCATTAATGCAATATATTATCTATGGTAAGTTTATTAATATATAGATTTGAATTAATCTTTAAATTTTGGTAACTTGATTAATGCAAATGATATCATAAGTCATAACATATATAATAAAATATTATTTATTTAAATGATCTCATAACATATATAACAAATATAATAAAATATATAATATAAATTTATTACAATATATAAAGAAATGCACTTATTGTACTAATTTATTTTTTTCACAATTAAATTATTCAATTTTTAAATATAAATTATATAATTTATTATAATTATTAATTAATTTTTAAAATATCCGTGTGCGTAGCACGGGTTATAATCTAGTAGACATACAAAAATTAATATGATAAAAACGGAGCTAAATTAAATTTCTTGCAAATATCCATCCACTCATTGTGGTCACAGCCCATATCGCAAAACCCCTGTTTTTATTTCTACATTTCATTAACACCCCCAAAAGCTAGGGTTTATAAAACTACACAAACAAACTAGAGATTAAAAATCAATGGCGATTCTTCGAGGAACAACACAATCATCCATTTTCACGCTCTCTTCATTCATCAACAAGGTAAGCTCCTCTTGTAATTCTTCTCGTTCGAATTATTTCATTTCACAGTTCCCGAGGTTTACTAAAACCCTAACCTCATACGCCGCCCCTAACGATGATGTAATGGCACCGCCTCCCCAATCCTCTTTTGATCACGTTAACCCTAATAATAATAATCAGTTTAATGGGTCGGGTAGTGGGTGGAATAATCAGAATTATTCGGGTTTTTCGAAAAACCCGAATGAGAGGCAGTTTGGGGGGAATCAGAATCAGAATCAGGGGGTTGGGCAAAATGGTGGGTTTAATCAGTGGGGTCCACAGAACCCTAGGGGTTTTGTTGACACCCCCAATTTGAGTCCCAAGCAGAGTAGTGAGATGCAACAGCAGCAGCAGCAGCAGCAGCAGCAAGGTTATTCACCGCGGTTTCCGCAGCAGCAACAGGCTTATCAGCAACAGGGTTATCCGCAATATGTTCCTCAGCAGCAAGGTTATCCGTCGAGCAGTGCTCAGCCGCAGCAACAGGGTTATCCTCCGAACATACCTCACCCGCAGCAGCAGCAGGGTTATAGGCCAAACATTGCTCAGCCACAGCGACAGGGTTATCCTCCAAATGTTCCTCACCCGCAGCAACGAGGTTATCCACAACGTGGTCAGCATCAGACGCAACAAGGTTACCAACAGGGCGTCCAGAGTCAGCCACAACAAGGTTATCCACAGGGCATCCAGCGGCATCAGCCACAACAAGTTTTTCCTCAAGGCGTCCAGCATCAACCACAACAAGGCTATCCGCCGCAGCAACAACAGGGTTATCCGCAACGTGGTGAAGGTTATGCAGAGCGTGGTCAGCAGCGTATTAGTCCTAATGAAATGAACCAAGGATTTCAGAGCCAAGGGCAAAATGTGAATACTCAGAAGCCGGTTGTGCAGCCTAAGAAGGAGGATGATTTGATTGGTTTGTGCAGGGAGAAAAAAGTCAAGGAAGCTATTGAATTGTTGGAGGAGGGGGTGCGTGCTGATGGCATGTGTTTCAGTTTGCTTTTTGAGTTATGTGGGAATTCAAAGAAACTTGAGGATGCTAAAAAAGTTCATGATTACTTTTTGAGATCGACGTTTAGGACTGATGTGGATTTGATTCATAAGGTGATTGAGATGTACGCTAAGTGTGGGAGTATGGTTGATGCACGGAGAGTTTTTGATCATATGCCCGAAAGGAGTCAGGATACATGGCACTTGATAATTCGTGCATATGCATTTAACGGGTTGGGGGATGAAGGATTAGCGTTGTATGAGGAGATGAGAAAGTTAGGATTCCTACCCAATGAACAGACCTTTCTTGCTGTGTTAGCAGCTTGTGCAGGTGCCGAAGCTGTGGAAGAAGGTTTTATACATTTTGATGAAATGAAGGTAGTGTATGGAATTTCTCCGGGAATAGAGCACTATTTGGGTCTTATTGAAGTTCTTGGATATTCTGGCCATGTCACTGAAGCTTTCGAATATATCGAAAAGTTGCCCTTTGAACCTACTGCTGAAATATGGGAGGCTTTGATGCGTTACGCTAGAATGCACGGAGATATTGATCTTGAGGACCGTGCTGAGGAGTTCTTGATTAGTATTGATCCGTCAAAGGTTAATCCAAAGAAGATCCCTACGCCACCACCTAAGAAGCAATCTACAATAAACATGCTGGAGGGTAAAAATAGGCTTGCTGAGATAAGGAATCCAACCCTTTACAAGGATGATGAGAAGTTGAGGGCAGCAATGAAAGAGCAACGTTATGTACCAGACACCCGATACGTTCTGCATGACATCGACCAGGAAGCCAAGGAACAGGCCTTACTTTATCACAGTGAGCGACTGGCAATTGCATATGGTCTGATTAGTACCCCAGCAAGGACACCCCTAAGGATTATCAAGAATCTCCGTGTATGTGGTGACTGCCACAATGCGATCAAGATCATGTCCAGGATTGTTGGTAGAGAGTTGATTGTTCGAGACAATAAACGTTTTCACCATTTTAAGGATGGTGTATGTTCTTGTGGTGATTACTGGTGAGTTTAGATTTAGTACCACATTTTCATATTTTATTTGCTTATGGACTTTCATAGTCATAATGAGACTCCTCTATCAGTAGTATTGCTGTGGTGTAATCAGTTTCATGATAAGAATCATCTATTTTTATCATCTTGAATCACATTGTCTTTTGTAAAGTTCACTGATTCCTTGCCTATATATTTATTTAGTATGAATGTGGACAATATTTCTGCTGTGCGATTGTGCAAAATGTTATGGTAGCACGAACTGACAAAGTACTTATGTTATTGATCGACAGAGTTATTTCTTAGTGCACAAATTGTAGGGATTTATTGAACTGCTCTTATTTCGTAGTTACATATGTTGATTTATCTAAAAAAAATTGTTTTATTGTTGTCTTCTGGTAGAGTGGCGATTTTATTGTTACATTAGTCGATATATATATTAAGTGTCTAAATTTGTTTTTTCGCACGCTAACCGTGCATGCTAAATTAAATTTGATGTTGGTGATTGTAGTTGTATTTCTTGTAGTACCATACATTGCCTTATCTTGTACGCTGCTCTACCTGTACTTTTCGTTTTCTTTTTCATATTGTATGTAGAAGAAACATTTCTTTTGTGTGGCTGATTTATCTAAAAATTATTTTTCACGTAAATTGGGCTCATGGCGGAAAATTGGTCTTGAATTGTTCTTTCATTATACATAGATGGCTGTTAAACAATCCATAGTATCAAACAAGTCTCTAAACACATACAAGCTATATATGCCTACAAAGAAAAGAGAGAGAGGCTATTTATGCATATGCACACAATGTTGTGTATTTAGAAAGTGTTGCTGTAATACCAAATTATCTCACATGTAACTTACTAATGTCGTGTCTGTGATCTAATGTTTCGGTCCTGTTTTGTGAACTAATATTGCGGGGAAATACTTCTGTAATAGCACCAATGGTTATGTTTTATCCCGTTGTGTTCTGGTGATCTTGATGTGGTTTGTGTTTTAATATTATGATTGTGCTAGTGCGGCATTGCCACCTAATTATATTCGTCCATAGCCTTCCCATGAACCTTTTCTTGGTTGATGTGGACTGTGTCTGAAATTGAGTCTGAAATATACTCTTGTTTTGTGTCTGGGAAGTGGAACTACTTATAAAATCTAACCCTTGTGTAGCCACGGGCATGTAATTAAATTTGTAGTTTATGACTATTACTCGGGTGCCAACAACGGGTATATATAATACATCTGCATCAACTCGTGTTTTCCTAGGGTTGCAATCTGTCATCTCACCGCTGTGGGAAGAGGTTTTATAAAACATAGGGGTAGGAAGTATAATGACCCTTCATTTGAAATACAATTAAATCTATTAAACCATGTAACGTTATAGAGTCTAGATTATGCATTTTTATTTGGCATATTGCAAGTGTTTATTAAGTTCTATTGAATGCATCTCCGGAGAACTGATTTGCATGCAACCACCCTGCATCTATCTACAGCACTTGTCTTGTACTGTATTTCGCTCAGCTCGTTTTCAAATCAACCTCTTATGTTAAACAATTTACCCTCCTCTGTCACGACAGTAATGTACGTTATAGAATTCCAAAAACCAGTATAGATATAACAATACCTGTAATCAAATATTTTTATAGATGTAAGTAGATACAATGCTACTTACGCTACCTGAAGAAAAAATGTACACAGCTACTCATCCAACATTCACAATCCTAGTTAGCACAAACTGACGAAGTACTTATGTTACTGATTGCTGGATTTATTTCTTAGTGCATAAGTTATTGTAATCTGATTCGCCAAACCTAGTTTAATTTTTGCTACATGATGGTAAATGGTGGGACTCGACTCGACAAACTTTAGCTATGTGAAGGACCTAAAGCTGTATATTGGTTGCAGGCTGCAGCTATGTGTTTGGTTTTTCTAGTTTTATCCTTTCTGAAGTTTCAAAAGTTGGATTTCTTTTTAGATTCCATGCTCTATTTTTGTCGAAATTTTACTGCCCGTGTTATGTTTGAAGTGTTTGGTTTTTAACTTTGATCTTTTGTATCTGAATCAAGGTAAAGTAAAGATGCAGTACATGCAATTCTTTTAATTAGCTACGGGCCTTTTTTAAACCAGAAATACATCTTTTTTTATATAGTACTTTTAACGAAGGGAGTCTAAACAATCTATCGTCTAAACAATCCATCGAAGCCAATAAAAAATTAATTTTTATTAGTGCTCTCTTATTTTACTTTATTAGTAAGTGAAATTTCATTTTGCTCTCTTATTTTATTGGAATTATGATGTAATTACAATTTTTTTATTATAAACTATCGAATTGCATAAATATCGTAGTTTTCTTTTGTACTTTAATCATTTTTTAAAGTATTTTTTAATGATAAATAAAATAATTCTTATAAAAAATTAATAAAAAAATGATCAATTGTTCCTATATTCTATTCTAGCATCACGTCTCTGGGAACTAATAGCATCTCCAAGAGACTCCTACTTTCACTCTTCAAAATAATATAAATAAAAGGCTCTTAGCAAGTTATTACATTGGTTTATGTGTCAAACTCCAACAATCCTCTTTATATTAGCTCCTTATTAATAATTTATTCATAAATTAACCCCACTATAACCAAAAGTTGTGCAAGAATTGGTGGACATGTATATTTTATTATTAAAATGCAAGTTAAGAGCTACTAGTGGCTCTTAGAAATGAGGAGAGAGAAGAGACTCTTAGTGTTTTTAAGAGCCACTAAGTGTCTCTTGGAGCAACATTTTCATTCTCTCTCCTCATTTTTTGAGTTAAGAGCTTGAGTAGAGAGTCTCTTGGAGATGCTCTAACACACTAATAATGTACCAACAGAGATTGCTAATAAATATAGAAACCCATATCTATAAGGAAAAGGATTCAACTCTTGAACATGACTGCTAAATGCAAATCAACTTTACTTAATGCAGACAAGTATATTACTCTTATGTCCCTTACATGTATTAAATGATTCAAACCCTAATAAATGATGTTTCAGCATGGATTGCTATAATATACACATTAACAACTGTGCACGGATTCCTGTAATATACACATTAACAATTGTACACGTATCATTAACAATTGTTACTACTAAAACAAACATTACCATAACCTATAATAATCAATACATTATATTATTTTTATTAATTTTATTTTAGAAATAAATTTTTATATTTAAAAATTCAAGTTTTATATATCATGTTATTAATGATTTTAATTTTTAAATAGATTATTACAATTATACAATTACGAGTTATTATATGATTTAGTACTTATTTTATTATCCACAAAATAAATTTTTATATTTTAAAATTCAATATATATATTGTTGGAGGTCCATCTATCAAGTCCATATATAAGGATGAAGGCCCATCACTGTAGAAGCCCAAGATAAGTATGGTCCAATCATCTTCAACGATCATCTGACCATGTCTCTCCAGTAGTGGGATAATAATGATACACATTCCCCACTTTTGTGCAACGGTCAGACACTTCATTTCACCTTTTCCACCTCCCAATGATTCACAACCACACTATAAATAAGAGAGGAAGCTATTCAAGGAGGGGGATTACAAGCCAAGTATTCTCAAAAACACAATCTCTTTACGTTTACCTATTTTCTATCTAAAGAACCGGAATACTTATTCTTACGCCGGAGGTGAATCGGGGGTTAACACCCTCGCATTCTTCTTCTTTTGCAGGTCCAAACAAAGGATCCACCTGGCAGAAATCTGGTTCCAACATTTGGCGCCGTCTGTGGGAACGTAGGGATACTTTTGTGTTGAAAATCAAAGCCTGCCAACAGCTATGGCTAATGAAGAAAAATATGGAAAGGGATTTGGCCGAAGCGAAGGAATTTGGCCGAAATGAAGGAATTTGGCCGAAACGAAGGAATTTGGCCAAAGCGAAGGAATTTGGCCGAAACGAAGGAATTTGGCCAAAGCGAAGGAATTTGGCCGAAACGAAGGAATTTGGCCGAACGAAGGAATTTGGCCGAAGCGAAGGAATTTGGCCGAACGAAGGAATTTGGCCGAAGCGAAGTGATTTGGCCGAAGCGAAGTGATTTGGCCGAAGTGAAGGAATTTGGCCGAACGAAGGAATTTGGCCGAAACGAAGGAATTTGGCCGAAGCGAAGTGATTTGGCCGAAGCGAAGGAATTTGGCCGAACGAAGGAATTTGGCCGAAACGAAGGAATTTGGCCAAAGCAAAGGAATTTGGTCGAACGAAGGAATTTGGCCGAAGCGAAGGAATTTGGCCGAAGCAAAGGGATTTGGCCGAAGCAAAGTGATTTGGCCGAAGCGAAGGAATTTGGCCGAAACGAAGGAATTTGGCCGAAACGAAGGAATTTGGCCGAAGCGAAGGAATTTGGCCAAAGCGAAGGAATTTGGCCGAACGAAGGAATTTGGCCGAAGCGAAGGAATTTGGCCGAAGCGAAGTGATTTGGCCGAAGCGAAGGAATTTGGCCAAAGCGAAGGAATTTGACCGAACGAAGGAATTTGGCCGAGACGAAGGAATTTGGCCGAAACGAAGGAATTTGGCCAAAGCGAAGGAATTTGGCCGAACGAAGGAATTTGGCCGAAGCGAAGGAATTTGGCCGAAGCAAAGTGATTTGGCCGAAGGAAAGGGATTTGGCCGAAGCAAAGTGATTTGGCCGAAGCGAAGTGATTTGGCCGAAGCGAAGGAATTTGGCCAAAACGAAGGAATTTGGCCGAAGCGAAGGAATTTGGCCGAAACGAAGGAATTTGGCCGAAGGGAAGGAATTTGGCCGAACGAAGGAATTTGGCCGAAGGCAAAGTGATTTGGCCGAACGAAGGGATTTGGCAAAAAAAAAAAAAAAAAATACACAAAGATGAAAATAAGTCCAGAGGCTCCGAATTACACCCCCGAAAAGCTAGGACGAGAACTACTGCCACGTCCGACTTCAAAGATAAAGAGTATGAAGCATCCAAAGGGGAGAAAAGAAAGAGTCTCCTAGCGAATCAAGCTAGCTGGGGACATACGAGCTTCGGCGACCCTACCGGTAAGCGTACTGAACGCCCCCAATTTCATATTTAAATGTGTTTTCAGTTCGCCCAAAGAACAATTAAATGTTCACGATCTAGTACGAGGCTTAAACAGACCCATATTAGGGGCCGATCGAACAAAATATGTGTCCTTTTTAAGCATTTAGCATTCAAGGCACTCATAATTTAAAATAGGTGAACCACTTAGATTAATTCATCCCTTAAATACTGGGGGAAATATGCTAGGTATCAAATACCAAAGACGCATAGTCATGCTAGGCTACGGCCGAAGACGCATAATCATGCTAGGCTACGGCCGAAGACGCATAATCATGCTAGGCTACGGCCGAAGATGCATAATCATGCTAGGCTACGGCCGAAGACGCATAATCATGCTAGGCTACGGCCGAAGATGCATAATCATGCTAGGCTACCGCCGAAGACGCATAATCATGCTAGGCTACGGCCGAAGATGCATAAAATTAAAATTAACATGCTAGGCTACGGCCGAAGACGCATAATCATGCTAGGCTACGGCCGAAGACGCATAATCATGCTAGGCTACGGCCGAAGACGCATAATCATGCTAGGCTACGGCCGAAGATGCATAATCATGCTAGGCTACGGCCGAAGACGCATAATCATGCTAGGCTACGGCCGAAGATGCATAAAATTAAAATTAACATGCTAGGCTACGGCCGAAGACGCATAATCATGCTAGGCTACGGCCGAAGACGCGTAATCATGCTAGGCTACGGCCGAAGATGCATAATCATGCTAGGCTACGGCCGAAGACGCATAACCATGCTAGGCTACGGCCGAAGATGCATAAAATTAAAATTAACATGCTAGGCTACGGCCGAAGACGCATAATCATGCTAGGCTACGGCCGAAGACGCATAATCATGCTAGGCTACGGCCGAAGATGCATAATCATGCTAGGCTACGGCCGAAGACGCATAATCATGCTAGGCTACGGTCGAAGATGCATAATCATGCTAGGCTACGGCCGAAGACGCATAATCATGCTAGGCTACGGCCGAAGATGCATAAAATTAAAATTAACATGCTAGGCTACGGCCGAAGACGCATAATCATGCTAGGCTACGGCCGAAGACGCATAATCATGCTAGGCTACGGCCGAAGAGGCATAATCATGCTAGGCTACGGCCGAAGACGCATAATCATGCTAGGCTACGGCCGAAGATGCATAATCATGCTAGGCTACGGCCGAAGACGCATAATCATGCTAGGCTACGGCCGAAGATGCATAAAATTAAAATTAACATGCTAGGCTACGGCCGAAGACGCATAATCATGCTAGGCTACGGCCGAAGACGCATAATCATGCTAGGCTACGGTCGAAGATGCATAATCATGCTAGGCTACGGCCGAAGACGCATAATCATGCTAGGCTACGGCCGAAGATGCATAAAATTAAAATTAACATGCTAGGCTACGGCCGAAGACGCATAATCATGCTAGGCTACGGCCGAAGATGCATAATCATGCTAGGCTACGGCCGAAGATGCATAAAATTAAAATTAACATGCTAGGCTATGGCCGAAGACGCATAATCATGCTAGGCTACGGCCGAAGACGCATAATCATGCTAGGCTACGGTCGAAGATGCATAAAATTAAAATTAACATGTTAGGCTACGGCCGAAGACGCATAATCATGCTAGGCTACGGCCGAAGACGCATACTCATGCTAGGCTACGGCCGAAGATGCATAAAATTAAGAAGAACGATGCATAGGCAAGCTGAAGCCGAAGATGCATTACTATACAGAAATTATGCTAATGGAGCCTCCCGAAGATGGACCAAAAAAGGTGGCCTTCATTCTAGCAAAGCCCGATTGAAGCCCGGGGACATGTTGGAGGTCCATCTATCAAGTCCATATATAAGGATGAAGGCCCATCACTGTAGAAGCCCAAGATAAGTATGGTCCAATCATCTTCAACGGTCATCTGACCATGTCTCTCCAGTAGTGGGATAATAATGATACACATTCCCCACTTTTGTGCAACGGTCAGACACTTCATTTCACCTTTTCCACCTCCCAATGATTCACAACCACACTATAAATAAGAGAGGAAGCTATTCAAGGAGGGGGATTACAAGCCAAGTATTCTAAAAAACACAATCTCTTTACGTTTACCTATTTTCTATCTAAAGAACCGGAATACTTATTTTTACGCCGGAGGTGAATCGGGGGTTAACACCCTCGCATTCTTCTTCTTTTGCAGGTCCAAACAAAGGATCCACCTGGCAGAAATCTGGTTCCAACATATATATATATATCATGTTATTACTATTTTTTTAAAATGAGTTATTATAAGATAAGTTACTTTCATTAATAATTATTTTTATATAAGTGTGTGTTTTTAAAAATTATTTATTTTAAGATACTAATTAATTACTTGATAACAAAAACATGCACTAATGTGTCGACTATGAAATGCCTCATCTATTTCGAATAAGTGACCAACATTCACTAATGTGCTCGAACTAATATCAAAATATACATCCTGCAATTTTAAATAAAAAATATTTTATGTATAAACATGCTAAATAAATATGATAAGTCAGCTAGTGATTAGTTTACATGATAAAATAAATATTAAATATGATAAAACTTTTAACAAAAAATAATTTTGAACTCACCGAAAAATCTTCTTTTCCATCCATAGTTAAGTAGTGATTTGCCTGTGAAAAAAAAAATGAAATTATACATCATGTTAGTCTAAAATTTTAAATTATATAATTAAATAATATATTATAGTGTTTGAAAAAAAACCTTAAATTTTTATAGAGCTGGGGAGTGACTTCACACCTTCTTGTATACATAATTATTATTTTATCTATAATGTAACAAAAGAAAAAAAAAATGTTAATCATAAATAGTAAAATATAATATAATAACACTTACTTTTTAAAATCTTATAAAAAATTAAAGGAGATTATTAATAAATTAATATGTAGTATATATCCGGTTTTAACAAATTATATGAAGGTTGTGTTTGTAGGTGTAAATTAACAGAAATTTGATAATAACGAATAAATAAGTTCAAAGGAATTTAGCAAGGAGAAAAAAGTTAAATGTAATAAATTTTTAACAAGCAAATTATTTTATTTTCATTTTCAGATAATTAAGCTAATAAGACTAATTTTTGCTTTGCCTTGTACCTGATTCTGTTTGGCTTCATAAACAAAGAACTGAAATAATATTTGACTTAATATGATGAAGACAAATTTATGCAAATTTAACGTAGTTTTTAGCATCATTATGTAAGCAGTTTCTAATTGAGTTTTAAAATCGAGAAAGTTAGGATTCTCATTCCTCTTAAAAAAATGTTAATCATAAATAGTATAATATAATATAATATAATAACACTTACTTTTTAAAATTTTATAAAAAATTAAAGGAGATTATTAATAAATTAATATGTAGTATACATCCGATTTTAACAAATTATATGAAGGTTGTAGTAAGAGAATATTTATAAAAGATTTTCTAACATAACATGTAAAAAGTGATACTTACATTAGGTCAGGGCTGGAAGGATGTTTTTAGTTCCCGAGCTATGTGATGTCTTCTTGAGGAACTAGAATAGTTGATATGTGTTATTTAGGTTATATTTCTCACATGCATATGGTGGACACAGGAACAGTAGGTTGATGAAGCTACATGTTGGTGACAAAAAATGATACAAATGATCCATTTATATACATATGATTAGGGAATATGAAAATTTTAGTTATTTATTTGATTAATCTTGATATTATAAATCAAATGTATCCATACATGATGAATATGAATGTACAATGTATATTTTAAATGAAAATATGAATGTACAATGTATATTTATATGAGATATGATTTTAATAAAATATAATATGAATATTAAAACAAAGTTAAATGCATATCAATAAATGTAGTGTGCAGAAAACTAGGTTATAGGTAAGTAGAAAGAAAAGTGGGATAAGTACACAGAAAACTAGATGTACATGCACTTTAGTCAAAGAAATAAAAAGGATAATAAAGTAATTTTTGCAAATTACATTAAGTAATTTGATTTGCATTTAGCAACACTCCTTTTGAATTCAAAATCCAAATCAAACTCGAAAAGTCTCGATCGAACAAGTCTATAAATAGAGACCAGGCACTACTCTTTTCTCGACGTACCATATTCCTCCTCCAAATTATTTTCCTTCGATGGCAACTCATGAAGAAACTAACCCTAATCCCACCCTCCCTATCGATTTAATCTTTGAAATATTGTCACGGCTTCCCGCTGAGTCTCTTTCTGAATTGATAGTCCCGAGTTCATCAAGACTCACCTCTCTAAATCTACTAATGACCCTAGCTTAGTTCACCACCGTTTGCTTTTAATCACCTGGCATTATGAGGAGCAGTCTAATATCCCATACATGAAGCTCTCGTTGTTCAGTATCTTCGTTGCTTAATGATGAGACGGTTCCAGACACTATTCAGACTTGCCATCCAGCTGATGCTGATGACAACATTGATGTAGTAGGTTATTGTAATGGCCTGTTTTGTGTGACTTCTCGCTTGAAAAGTGGTGAACAAATATTCTTGTGGAACCCCTTTACTTCAGAATCAACACAACTGCCCAAACATGAACAGGATGAGCATAGAGCAGGTGGGTTTTGCTATGATGAATCGAATGATGATTATAAAGTCTTCGCAACCTTTCATCATAATGTGTCGGTTTATAGCTCAAAATCTGGTTGTTGGAGATTATCGGTCTGGGAAAATATATGGTGAGGGGAGTTCTGCAAATGGAGCGATGCACTGGCTTGTTGAAAGAAACAATATGCAGTCTTTAAGGACCAGAAATCGGAGATTATTGTTTCTCTAGATATAAATACTGAGACTTATGGAGAAGTTCCCCTGCCACCGGAACGAGAAGATGGACGATCTTGGACAACCTTGGACACTTTCGGTGAAAGCCTTTCTATATTGTATTCCTCCTATAAAGAAACCTGTTCTGATTTTTGGGTAATGAAGCAATGTGGTGCAGAAGAGTCATGGACAAAATTGTTCACAATCCCGTTTATAATTGGATTGCCATCTTGCATTTGGATTAAACCGCTCTGTATTTCTGTCAGTGGTGAAATAATATTGTTATCTGAGTCAACCATAGTACTCTACAACCCTAAAGATAACACCATCAAGAAGCTGTTAACTCCTGAGTTTTCCGATGATATACTTTTTGTGTATACCTATGTTGAGAGCCTAGTTTCACCACCATAGTTTGCAGGCAGCACCAAGTGAGAATGAAGGGCCATTCCGGTTATTTTTTCTTTGTGTTACTCTTCCTATAGAATGCTTTGCGTACTCTCACTTTTTGAGTATATTATTTGTGGTACATCTTATTTGCAATTTTTTGTAGCTAAATTCTCGAAGTCATTTGATAGCATTCAGAAGAGATCCATGACTCCTTCTTTAGAAGTTGATTAAGTTTAGAATCAACTTAGGGATATATGAAAGTTTGCATTTGTGTGATCATCAAAGTTTGTTTGCCAATCTTTTCTTTTGCTTGCAATTACCTTGGTTGTACTGTTGGCGGATTCTTTTCTTTCACTGCAATGTGTTTTTTGTACTCATTTGTATTGCTGCAAAAATGTTAAGACTTGAATATGGTAAATCAAATCAACAGGTTAGTTTAAGAAGAATCGACTATTTGCAATGCTACACATGAGAAATTGTGTTGGAGTCAAATTCTGGTGCTGCCATTTCCATAACTTGGACTCAAAAAAGTATGAGCAAGTCCATGCTAAAGCAGTAGTTGTGTCTCTGTTTTGTTTCTTCTTTTCCACTGTTTTAGAACTAGATAAAAATTCAATGATTTGTCGCTGTGATGTTTTAAATGTTATTAGAATAGTCCAGAATCTGAATTGTTTTGAATGATATTTAAAGGACATGCTTCTTTAGTATGTTGCTTTATTAGTATGCTGGGAAATGGGAATTTGTGTGGTTCCTGATTTTCAGATATTTGAATGTTTTTGTGATTTTCTGGTTTATAGAACTAGGAATGTAAACAAACAGCAATATTAAGCTAAGATGTAGAGATAAGAACAGGTTTAGAAGCAGATCGGATAGAGATTCACGGAGAAACAGAGATAACTTGAAGAAGAAGACATGTTTTGAAAGTTAGTTATAGAGAAAGAAAGTGCAGATAATTTAGGGAGAGACAGATTTGGTGAAATGAGAATTCATAATACTGAATTACAACTGGTAGTTATATACTGTTTTCACACAGCCACAGTAAAGTAGTAAAATACCTCACTACACAACTATTAAACAATAGTAAAAATACTAGACTGCCCTTACTAACACTGCTATGCAAACACACAGTGCTTGCTAATACTAGTAATAAGGATGCTATCCTGACAATCCTCCCTCCAAATGCACCAAGTCCTCATGGTTTTCTGCTAAAACCTTGCTGGGCTCATCAGAGAAATCTAACTGATCATGCTCATGCATCCTAGAGAGAGCATCAGCTACTGTGTTCTCCTTCCCTTTCCTATACAGTATTGTATAGTTATGCCCCATTAGCTTGTTGATCCATTTCTGTTTAGGGATGGGAAAAAATCCGATCCGATGGATACCCGATTCGAAATCCGATTTTTTATCCGATCCGAACCCGATTTTTTGGATTTGGATATGGATTTAAATTTTAAACCCGAAAGATTTTGGATATGGATATGGATTTCATGAAACCCGATCCGAAACCCGAAACCCGATCAAAACCCGAGCCAAACCCGAAACCCGAAAAATACCCGAATTTTATTTATCATATTTTATATTTTATATATTCTATATTATATATAAATGTATATTAAATATATATATATACACATTATTTTGTATATAATATATTATATATTTTAATATAAATTTTTATAAAACATTTTACATGTTATTCAAATTCTATTTTAATAAAACATTTTAATAATTATACATAATATAATAATTTGTAATTAGTATATATAATATTTCAGATATAAGGCATATAAAATATGTATTTTATTCGAAATAGTCAATAATAATCTAGTGATTAGTCTTTTCTTTCTCAACATCAAATTTTATTAATATATGTAGGATGTAAATTTCTTTATTTTACATATTTTTCATTTGTGTTGGTATATTAAGAATTATTAATTTAACATATTTCAAATTTTACTTAGTATGTCAATCCGTATAATACGTTATATTTGACTACTTAAATATGTTTTATTTTAATTATTGTATAAGCATTATTAATGTTATTTGCATGTAGCGGTGTTTTTAAACTTACTTACACTATTTTTAATTTTGAATACCCGGAAAAAATTCGATCCGATCCGAAACCCGACGGATTTGGATTTGGATATTGAGTTTTGGATTTGGATATGGATATGGATTTAATTTTAAAACCCGAAACTATTTGGATTTGGATTTGGATTTTACAAAACCCGAGCCGAACCCGACCTGTTCCCATCCCTATTTCTGTTGTAACAGATTGCTTATCTTCTGCTCAGACAGAAATCTATACTATTATATAAATTCCGAAACATTAAAAGTTTGGTTAGTCGGTCGGTCGGTCGGTCAGTCGGTCGGTCGGTCGGTCGGTACTGTTGATTTTACTTATTTACCCTTACTTAATTACAGATAAGCTAACTAATCAATTTCCTTATTGAGTTTAAACATATTATCTTTTTTATTTTTCAAGAACTAACTAATTTCCTAAAATATAATATCCTTTTATATTTTATCTAACTAAAATTTCTACTTTATTAATCAATTACCTTTTTCAGGTTAGACATATTACCTTTTCTACTAACTAATCAATTTCTAACTAATCAATTAAGGTTAAACATATTATCTTTTCTCTTTTTCAAAAACTAAATAATTTCCTTTTTATGATAAAATATAATATCCCTTTATATTTTATGTAACTAACTAATTTCCTAAAATACAATATCCTTTTATATTTTATCTAACTAAAATTTATCCTTTATTAATCAATTTCCTTTTTGAGATTAGACATATTACCTTTTCTACTAACTAATAAATAATTACAGATAAACTAACTAATCAATTTCTTTCTTGAGTTTAAACATATTATCTTTTCTATTTTTCAAGAACTAACTAATTTCCTAAAATATAATATCCTTTTATATTTTATCTAACTAAAATTTCTACTTTATTAATCAATTTCCTTTTTCAGGTTAGACAAGTTACCTTTTCTACTAACTAATCAATTTCATTCTTAAGGTTAAACATATTATCTTTTCTCTTTTTCAAAAACTAAATAATTTCCTTTTTATCCATTTATATTTTATCTAACTAACTAATTTCCTAAATTACAATATCCTTTTATATTTTATCTAACTAAAATTTCTCCTTTATTAATAAATTTCCTTTTTCAGGTTAGACATATTACCTTTTCTACTAACTAATAAATTTCCTTCTTGAGGTTAAACATATTACCTTTTCTATTTTTCAAAAACTAAATAATTTTCTTTTTATAATAAAATATAATATCCCTTTATATTTTATCTAACTAAAATTTCTCCTTTATTAATTAATTTCCTTTTTCAAGTTAAACATATTACCTTTTATATTTTTCAATAACTAAACAATTTTCTTTTTCAAGTAAAATAGAATATCTTTCACATTTTATTTAACTAAAATATCTCTTTTTTTAAAAATAGTACGAGCAGTTTTGTTTAATAAAATAACGTAATTATATTATAATTATTATTAACTAATCAATTACCTTTTTCACCCAAAACACGTTACCTTTTCTTTTTTCTCTAATTAACATCTCTCTTTTTCCAATTATATCATGAACGGTTACCTTTTTCAACCAAAACACGGTACCTTTTTTCTTTTCTCTTACTAAAATCTCTCTTTTTCCAATTATATCACAGATGTTTCTATTTAATAAAATAAAATAATTATATTATAATACTAATAACTAACCGATTACCTTTTCAGCTAAAATGTATCATCTTTTCTATTTTTTCTAATTAAACTCCCTTTTTTTCTAGAAATATCACGGACAACATTAATTTCTCATTTTCTAAAAACTATGAGCAATTTTATTTAGTAAAATGACATAATTAATGTAATATCCCGTTATTTTAAAATAATAATAATAATAATAATAATAATAATAATAATAATAATAATAATAATAATAATAAAAGAATAATATAAAAAAATGAATAAAAAATTACTAAAAAGTTAGGTATTAAAATTGAATTTGAAGATATTAGTCTAAAATATAAATGAGATTCTAAAACTAGGAGAATTAGTAAAATTGGAATTAGAGTTTTAAAAATATACTAGATTAATTCTTATTTAGAGCATTAATTTCTTTTTGTACAAGTTAGTTAATCAAAGATAAGATTTGTTATTATGGGAAAGAAGCGTGAAAAAATGTTAGAAGATTGATATCATAAATAGGATATTTTAATATAATACCCATAAAATCACATAAAAATATAACCAAATCTAATAACAAAAATATAAGTATTAATAATTATTTATTAATACTTAACCATTCTCTATAATTATTTATAAGAACATATAAAATATTATTATTTATTTTTTTTGTGATTATATAAAAGCCGAAACATTAAAAATTTGGTTAGTCGGTCGGTCAGTCGGTTGGTCGGTACGGTACCTGTTGATTTTACTTATTTACCCTTACTTAATTACAGATTTCCTAAATAATCAATTACCTTCTTGAGTTTAAACATATTATCTTTTCTATTTTTCAAGAACTAATTAATTTCCTAAAATACAATATCCTTTTATATTTTATCTAACTAAAATTTCTCCTCTATTAATCAATTTCCTTTTTCAGGTTAGACATATTACCTTTTCTACTAACTAATCAATTTCTAACTAATCAATTTCCTTCTTGAGGTTAAACATATTATATTTTCTCTTTTTCAAAAACTAAATAATTTTCTTTTTCTGATAAAATATAATATCTCTTTATATTTTATCTAACTAACTAATTTCCTAAAATACAATATCTTTTTATATTTTATCTAATTAAAATTTTTCCTTTATTAATCAATTTCCTTTTTCAGGTTAGATATATTACCTTTTCTACTAACTAATAAATTTCCTTCTTGAGGTTAAACATATTATCTTTTCTCTTTTTCAAAACCTAAATAATTTTCTTTTTCTGATAAAATATAATATCCCTTTATATTTTATCTAACTAAAATTTCTCCTTTATTAATCAATTTCCTTTTTAAAGTTAGACATATTACTTTTTCTATTTTTCAATAACTAAACAATTTCCTTTTTCAATTAAAATAGAATATCTTCCGCATTTTATTTAACTAAAATATCTCTTTTTTTTAAAATAGTACAAGCAGTTTTGTTTAATAAAATAATATAATTATATTATAATTACTATTAACTAATCAATTACCTTTTTCGCCCAAAACACGTTACCTTTTCTTTTTTCTCTAATTAACATCTCTCTTTTTCCAATTATATCATGAAGGGTTACCTTTTTCAACAAAAAAATGGCACCTTTTTTCTTTTCTCTTATTAAAATCTCTCTTTTTCCAATTATATCACAGACGTTTCTATTTAATAAAATAAAATAATAATATTATAATACTAATAATTAACCGATTACCTTTTCAGCTAAAAAGTATCAACTTTTCTATTTTTTCTAATTAAACTCCCTTTTTTTCTAGAAATATCACGGGCAACATTAATTTCTCATTTTCTAAAAATTATGAGCAATTTTATTTAGTAAAATGACATAATTAAATTATAATTATATAAGCTAATCAATTACATTTTTCACATAAGTCATATCATTTTTTTAATTTTCACGTTACCTTTCTATTTTCTCTAACTAAAATCTCTCTTTTTTCAATTATATCAAGGGAGGTTTTATTTAATAAAATAAAATAATAATATTTTAATATTAATAATTAATCGATTACCTTTTTCAACTAAAACGTATCATCTTTTCTATATTTTTTAACTAAAATCCTTCTTTTAATAGAAATATCACGGACAATATTAATTTTTCATTTTCTAAAAATATTTCGTGCAATTGTATTTAGTAAATAAGGTAATTAAATTATAATTGCTATAAACTAATCAATTATATTTTTCACCTATAACATGTTTCATTTTTAATTTTCTCTAACTAAATCCTATCTTTTTCTAATCATATCACATGCATTCTATTTAATAAAATTAATAATTTTATAATTACCAATAATTAATCGATTACCTTTTTCAACTAAAACCTATCATCTTTTCTATATTTTCTAACTAAAATCCTTCCATTTCTAAAAATATCACGGATAACATTTGTATAATTATTATCAAATCATCTCATATAATAATGTAAGCCTCCAAAATTCATCTTTTAAAAAATTAATTTAAATAAATAAAAAAATTTATATAATATTAAAATAAAAAAAATCCGTGCATCGCACGGGTTTTAAGCTAGTTAAAGTAAAATTTTAATTAAAGTAAAATTTGAATAACAAAGTAATATTTACAATGTACAGTAGTTGTGTTTAAAATAACTATAAAAAAATCACATTTAAAAAAAAAAATCTTTTAGACTCTCTGATTTTTTTTGTTTTGACTTTTTACTCTCTAATTTAATGACTTACTATTGTTGGAATTGGTCTGGGCTTTGTTTAAGATTATATGGGCCTTTACATACTTTTTCTTTTTAATCATAACCCCATGAAATAAGTTTAAGATTATGGACTGATACATACGTCGTATGTATACAGCTGTATAAAAAGACGTGATCGAGAAGAAACACACGTATAATTCGATCGAGAAGAAACACACGTATAATTCAACCTTGAAAATCCAAACCAAACTTGAAACTGAATCAGACAAGTCTATAAATAGTGACGACAGACCAGATTTAATCTCCATACCATTCTCTCATTCTTTTTTCCGTAAATTGGGTCGATGGCAACTCAGGAAGAAAACACAAACCCCACCCTCCCTATGGATTTGATCTTTGAAATATTCTCACGACTTCCCGCTGAGTCTCTTTCTGAATTGCAGGATGATTGTGAGTCATGGGATTCGCTAATTTCTAGTCCCGATTTCGTCAAGACTCACCTCTCTAAATCTACTAATGACCCTAGCTTAGCTCACCACCGTTTGCTTTTAATCACCTGGCATTATGAGGAGCAGTCTAATATCCAATACATGAAGCTCTCGAGTTGTTCAGTATCTTCGTTGCTTAATGCTGAGACGGTTCCAGACTCTATTAAGACTTGCCATCTTCCACCTGAGGTTGACAACATTGGTGTAGTAGGTTATTGTAATGGCCTGTTTTGTTTGACTTCTCGTGTTAGAAGTTCTGAAGAAATATTCTTGTGGAACCCCTTCACGGGAACATATAGAATATTGCCCAAACATGAACAGGATGAGTATAGAGCATGTGGGTTTTGCTATGATGAATCGAATGATGATTATAAAGTCTTTGCAACCTTTGATCATAATGTGTCAGTTTATAGCTCAAAATCTGGTTGTTGGAGAATCATTGGAGATTATCGCTCTGGGAAAATATATGGTTGGGGGAGATTTGCAAATGGAGCTTTACACTGGCTTGGGCTTGTTGAAAGAAACAATATGCAGTCTAAGGACCGGAAATCGGAGATTATTGTTTCTCTAGATATAAATACTGAGACTTATGGAGAAGTTCCCCTGCCACCGGAACGAGAAGATGGACGATCTTGGACAACCTTGGACACTTTCGGTGAAAGCCTTTCTATATTGTATTCCTCCTATAAAGAAACCTGTTCTGATTTTTGGGTAATGAAGCAATGTGGTGCAGAAGAGTCATGGACAAAATTGTTCACAATCCCGTTTATAATTGGATTGCCATCTTGCATTTGGATTAAACCGCTCTGTATTTCTGTCAGTGGTGAAATTATATTGTTATCTGAGTCAACCATAGTACTCTACAACCCTAAAGATAACACCATCAAGAAGCTGTTAACTCCTGAGTTTTCCGATGATATACTTTTTGTGTATACCTATGTTGAGAGCCTAGTTTCACCACCATAGTTTGCAGGCAGCACCAAGTGAGAATGAAGGGCCATTCCGGTTATTTTTTCTTTGTGTTACTCTTCCTATAGAATGCTTTGCGTACTCTCACTTTTTGAGTATATTATTTGTGGTACATCTTATTTGCAATTTTTTGTAGCTAAATTCTCGAAGTCATTTGATAGCATTCAGAAGAGATCCATGACTCCTTCTTTAGAAGTTGATTAAGTTTAGAATCAACTTAGGGATATATGAAAGTTTGCATTTGTGTGATCATCAAAGTTTGTTTGCCAATCTTTTCTTTTGCTTGCAATTACCTTGGTTGTACTGTTGGCGGATTCTTTTCTTTCACTGCAATGTGTTTTTTGTACTCATTTGTATTGCTGCAAAAATGTTAAGACTTGAATATGGTAAATCAAATCAACAGGTTAGTTTAAGAAGAATCGACTATTTGCAATGCTACACATGAGAAATTGTGTTGGAGTCAAATTCTGGTGCTGCCATTTCCATAACTTGGACTCAAAAAAGTATGAGCAAGTCCATGCTAAAGCAGTAGTTGTGTCTCTGTTTTGTTTCTTCTTTTCCACTGTTTTAGAACTAGATAAAAATTCAATGATTTGTCGCTGTGATGTTTTAAATGTTATTAGAATAGTCCAGAATCTGAATTGTTTTGAATGATATTTAAAGGACATGCTTCTTTAGTATGTTGCTTTATTAGTATGCTGGGAAATGGGAATTTGTGTGGTTCCTGATTTTCAGATATTTGAATGTTTTTGTGATTTTCTGGTTTATAGAACTAGGAATGTAAACAAACAGCAATATTAAGCTAAGATGTAGAGATAAGAACAGGTTTAGAAGCAGATCGGATAGAGATTCACGGAGAAACAGAGATAACTTGAAGAAGAAGACATGTTTTGAAAGTTAGTTATAGAGAAAGAAAGTGCAGATAATTTAGGGAGAGACAGATTTGGTGAAATGAGAATTCATAATACTGAATTACAACTGGTAGTTATATACTGTTTTCACACAGCCACAGTAAAGTAGTAAAATACCTCACTACACAACTATTAAACAATAGTAAAAATACTAGACTGCCCTTACTGCAAACACACAGTGCTTGCTAATACTAGTAATAAGGATGCTATCCTGACAATCCTCCCTCCAAATGCACCAAGTCCTCATGGTTTTCTGCTAAAACCTTGCTGGGCTCATCAGAGAAATCTAACTGATCATGCTCATGCATCCTAGAGAGAGCATCAGCTACTGTGTTCTCCTTCCCTTTCCTATACAGTATTGTATAGTTATGCCCCATTAGCTTGTTGATCCATTTCTGTTTAGGGATGGGAAAAAATCCGATCCGATGGATACCCGATTCGAAATCCGATTTTTTATCCGATCCGAACCCGATTTTTTGGATTTGGATATGGATTTAAATTTTAAACCCGAAAGATTTTGGATATGGATATGGATTTCATGAAACCCGATCCGAAACCCGAAACCCGATCAAAACCCGAGCCAAACCCGAAACCCGAAAAATACCCGAATTTTATTTATCATATTTTATATTTTATATATTCTATATTATATATAAATGTATATTAAATATATATATATACACATTATTTTGTATATAATATATTATATATTTTAATATAAATTTTTATAAAACATTTTACATGTTATTCAAATTCTATTTTAATAAAACATTTTAATAATTATACATAATATAATAATTTGTAATTAGTATATATAATATTTCAGATATAAGGCATATAAAATATGTATTTTATTCGAAATAGTCAATAATAATCTAGTGATTAGTCTTTTCTTTCTCAACATCAAATTTTATTAATATATGTAGGATGTAAATTTCTTTATTTTACATATTTTTCATTTGTGTTGGTATATTAAGAATTATTAATTTAACATATTTCAAATTTTACTTAGTATGTCAATCCGTATAATACGTTATATTTGACTACTTAAATATGTTTTATTTTAATTATTGTATAAGCATTATTAATGTTATTTGCATGTAGCGGTGTTTTTAAACTTACTTACACTATTTTTAATTTTGAATACCCGGAAAAAATTCGATCCGATCCGAAACCCGACGGATTTGGATTTGGATATTGAGTTTTGGATTTGGATATGGATATGGATTTAATTTTAAAACCCGAAACTATTTGGATTTGGATTTGGATTTTACAAAACCCGAGCCGAACCCGACCTGTTCCCATCCCTATTTCTGTTGTAACAGATTGCTTATCTTCTGCTCAGACAGAAATCTATACTATTATATAAATTCCGAAACATTAAAAGTTTGGTTAGTCGGTCGGTCGGTCGGTCAGTCGGTCGGTCGGTCGGTCGGTACTGTTGATTTTACTTATTTACCCTTACTTAATTACAGATAAGCTAACTAATCAATTTCCTTATTGAGTTTAAACATATTATCTTTTTTATTTTTCAAGAACTAACTAATTTCCTAAAATATAATATCCTTTTATATTTTATCTAACTAAAATTTCTACTTTATTAATCAATTACCTTTTTCAGGTTAGACATATTACCTTTTCTACTAACTAATCAATTTCTAACTAATCAATTAAGGTTAAACATATTATCTTTTCTCTTTTTCAAAAACTAAATAATTTCCTTTTTATGATAAAATATAATATCCCTTTATATTTTATGTAACTAACTAATTTCCTAAAATACAATATCCTTTTATATTTTATCTAACTAAAATTTATCCTTTATTAATCAATTTCCTTTTTGAGATTAGACATATTACCTTTTCTACTAACTAATAAATAATTACAGATAAACTAACTAATCAATTTCTTTCTTGAGTTTAAACATATTATCTTTTCTATTTTTCAAGAACTAACTAATTTCCTAAAATATAATATCCTTTTATATTTTATCTAACTAAAATTTCTACTTTATTAATCAATTTCCTTTTTCAGGTTAGACAAGTTACCTTTTCTACTAACTAATCAATTTCATTCTTAAGGTTAAACATATTATCTTTTCTCTTTTTCAAAAACTAAATAATTTCCTTTTTATCCATTTATATTTTATCTAACTAACTAATTTCCTAAATTACAATATCCTTTTATATTTTATCTAACTAAAATTTCTCCTTTATTAATAAATTTCCTTTTTCAGGTTAGACATATTACCTTTTCTACTAACTAATAAATTTCCTTCTTGAGGTTAAACATATTACCTTTTCTATTTTTTAAAAACTAAATAATTTTCTTTTTATAATAAAATATAATATCCCTTTATATTTTATCTAACTAAAATTTCTCCTTTATTAATTAATTTCCTTTTTCAAGTTAAACATATTACCTTTTATATTTTTCAATAACTAAACAATTTTCTTTTTCAAGTAAAATAGAATATCTTTCACATTTTATTTAACTAAAATATCTCTTTTTTTAAAAATAGTACGAGCAGTTTTGTTTAATAAAATAACGTAATTATATTATAATTATTATTAACTAATCAATTACCTTTTTCACCCAAAACACGTTACCTTTTCTTTTTTCTCTAATTAACATCTCTCTTTTTCCAATTATATCATGAACGGTTACCTTTTTCAACCAAAACACGGTACCTTTTTTCTTTTCTCTTACTAAAATCTCTCTTTTTCCAATTATATCACAGATGTTTCTATTTAATAAAATAAAATAATTATATTATAATACTAATAACTAACCGATTACCTTTTCAGCTAAAATGTATCATCTTTTCTATTTTTTCTAATTAAACTCCCTTTTTTTCTAGAAATATCACGGACAACATTAATTTCTCATTTTCTAAAAACTATGAGCAATTTTATTTAGTAAAATGACATAATTAATGTAATATCCCGTTATTTTAAAATAATAATAATAATAATAATAATAATAATAATAATAATAATAATAATAATAAAAGAATAATATAAAAAAATGAATAAAAAATTACTAAAAAGTTAGGTATTAAAATTGAATTTGAAGATATTAGTCTAAAATATAAATGAGATTCTAAAACTAGGAGAATTAGTAAAATTGGAATTAGAGTTTTAAAAATATACTAGATTAATTCTTATTTAGAGCATTAATTTCTTTTTGTACAAGTTAGTTAATCAAAGATAAGATTTGTTATTATGGGAAAGAAGCGTGAAAAAATGTTAGAAGATTGATATCATAAATAGGATATTTTAATATAATACCCATAAAATCACATAAAAATATAACCAAATCTAATAACAAAAATATAAGTATTAATAATTATTTATTAATACTTAACCATTCTCTATAATTATTTATAAGAACATATAAAATATTATTATTTATTTTTTTTGTGATTATATAAAAGCCGAAACATTAAAAATTTGGTTAGTCGGTCGGTCAGTCGGTTGGTCGGTACGGTACCTGTTGATTTTACTTATTTACCCTTACTTAATTACAGATTTCCTAAATAATCAATTACCTTCTTGAGTTTAAACATATTATCTTTTCTATTTTTCAAGAACTAATTAATTTCCTAAAATACAATATCCTTTTATATTTTATCTAACTAAAATTTCTCCTCTATTAATCAATTTCCTTTTTCAGGTTAGACATATTACCTTTTCTACTAACTAATCAATTTCTAACTAATCAATTTCCTTCTTGAGGTTAAACATATTATATTTTCTCTTTTTCAAAAACTAAATAATTTTCTTTTTCTGATAAAATATAATATCTCTTTATATTTTATCTAACTAACTAATTTCCTAAAATACAATATCTTTTTATATTTTATCTAATTAAAATTTTTCCTTTATTAATCAATTTCCTTTTTCAGGTTAGATATATTACCTTTTCTACTAACTAATAAATTTCCTTCTTGAGGTTAAACATATTATCTTTTCTCTTTTTCAAAACCTAAATAATTTTCTTTTTCTGATAAAATATAATATCCCTTTATATTTTATCTAACTAAAATTTCTCCTTTATTAATCAATTTCCTTTTTAAAGTTAGACATATTACTTTTTCTATTTTTCAATAACTAAACAATTTCCTTTTTCAATTAAAATAGAATATCTTCCGCATTTTATTTAACTAAAATATCTCTTTTTTTTAAAATAGTACAAGCAGTTTTGTTTAATAAAATAATATAATTATATTATAATTACTATTAACTAATCAATTACCTTTTTCGCCCAAAACACGTTACCTTTTCTTTTTTCTCTAATTAACATCTCTCTTTTTCCAATTATATCATGAAGGGTTACCTTTTTCAACAAAAAAATGGCACCTTTTTTCTTTTCTCTTATTAAAATCTCTCTTTTTCCAATTATATCACAGACGTTTCTATTTAATAAAATAAAATAATAATATTATAATACTAATAATTAACCGATTACCTTTTCAGCTAAAAAGTATCAACTTTTCTATTTTTTCTAATTAAACTCCCTTTTTTTCTAGAAATATCACGGGCAACATTAATTTCTCATTTTCTAAAAATTATGAGCAATTTTATTTAGTAAAATGACATAATTAAATTATAATTATATAAGCTAATCAATTACATTTTTCACATAAGTCATATCATTTTTTTAATTTTCACGTTACCTTTCTATTTTCTCTAACTAAAATCTCTCTTTTTTCAATTATATCAAGGGAGGTTTTATTTAATAAAATAAAATAATAATATTTTAATATTAATAATTAATCGATTACCTTTTTCAACTAAAACGTATCATCTTTTCTATATTTTTTAACTAAAATCCTTCTTTTAATAGAAATATCACGGACAATATTAATTTTTCATTTTCTAAAAATATTTCGTGCAATTGTATTTAGTAAATAAGGTAATTAAATTATAATTGCTATAAACTAATCAATTATATTTTTCACCTATAACATGTTTCATTTTTAATTTTCTCTAACTAAATCCTATCTTTTTCTAATCATATCACATGCATTCTATTTAATAAAATTAATAATTTTATAATTACCAATAATTAATCGATTACCTTTTTCAACTAAAACCTATCATCTTTTCTATATTTTCTAACTAAAATCCTTCCATTTCTAAAAATATCACGGATAACATTTGTATAATTATTATCAAATCATCTCATATAATAATGTAAGCCTCCAAAATTCATCTTTTAAAAAATTAATTTAAATAAATAAAAAAATTTATATAATATTAAAATAAAAAAAATCCGTGCATCGCACGGGTTTTAAGCTAGTTAAAGTAAAATTTTAATTAAAGTAAAATTTGAATAACAAAGTAATATTTACAATGTACAGTAGTTGTGTTTAAAATAACTATAAAAAAATCACATTTAAAAAAAAAAATCTTTTAGACTCTCTGATTTTTTTTGTTTTGACTTTTTACTCTCTAATTTAATGACTTACTATTGTTGGAATTGGTCTGGGCTTTGTTTAAGATTATATGGGCCTTTACATACTTTTTCTTTTTAATCATAACCCCATGAAATAAGTTTAAGATTATGGACTGATACATACGTCGTATGTATACAGCTGTATAAAAAGACGTGATCGAGAAGAAACACACGTATAATTCGATCGAGAAGAAACACACGTATAATTCAACCTTGAAAATCCAAACCAAACTTGAAACTGAATCAGACAAGTCTATAAATAGTGACGACAGACCAGATTTAATCTCCATACCATTCTCTCATTCTTTTTTCCGTAAATTGGGTCGATGGCAACTCAGGAAGAAAACACAAACCCCACCCTCCCTATGGATTTGATCTTTGAAATATTCTCACGACTTCCCGCTGAGTCTCTTTCTGAATTGCAGGATGATTGTGAGTCATGGGATTCGCTAATTTCTAGTCCCGATTTCGTCAAGACTCACCTCTCTAAATCTACTAATGACCCTAGCTTAGCTCACCACCGTTTGCTTTTAATCACCTGGCATTATGAGGAGCAGTCTAATATCCAATACATGAAGCTCTCGAGTTGTTCAGTATCTTCGTTGCTTAATGCTGAGACGGTTCCAGACTCTATTAAGACTTGCCATCTTCCACCTGAGGTTGACAACATTGGTGTAGTAGGTTATTGTAATGGCCTGTTTTGTTTGACTTCTCGTGTTAGAAGTTCTGAAGAAATATTCTTGTGGAACCCCTTCACGGGAACATATAGAATATTGCCCAAACATGAACAGGATGAGTATAGAGCATGTGGGTTTTGCTATGATGAATCGAATGATGATTATAAAGTCTTTGCAACCTTTGATCATAATGTGTCAGTTTATAGCTCAAAATCTGGTTGTTGGAGAATCATTGGAGATTATCGCTCTGGGAAAATATATGGTTGGGGGAGATTTGCAAATGGAGCTTTACACTGGCTTGGGCTTGTTGAAAGAAACAATATGCAGTCTAAGGACCGGAAATCGGAGATTATTGTTTCTCTAGATATAAATACTGAGACTTATGGAGAAGTTCCCCTGCCACCGGAACGAGAAGATGGACGATCTTGGACAACCTTGGACACTTTCGGTGAAAGCCTTTCTATATTGTATTCCTCCTATAAAGAAACCTGTTCTGATTTTTGGGTAATGAAGCAATGTGGTGCAGAAGAGTCATGGACAAAATTGTTCACAATCCCGTTTATAATTGGATTGCCATCTTGCATTTGGATTAAACCGCTCTGTATTTCTGTCAGTGGTGAAATTATATTGTTATCTGAGTCAACCATAGTACTCTACAACCCTAAAGATAACACCATCAAGAAGCTGTTAACTCCTGAGTTTTCCGATGATATACTTTTTGTGTATACCTATGTTGAGAGCCTAGTTTCACCACCATAGTTTGCAGGCAGCACCAAGTGAGAATGAAGGGCCATTCCGGTTATTTTTTCTTTGTGTTACTCTTCCTATAGAATGCTTTGCGTACTCTCACTTTTTGAGTATATTATTTGTGGTACATCTTATTTGCACTTTTTGTTGCTAAATTCTCGAAGTCATTTGATAGCATTCAGAAGAGATCCATGACTCCTTCTTTAGAAGTTGATTAAATTTAGAATAAATTTAGGGAAATATGAAAGTTTGGATTTGTGTGATCATCAAAGTTTGTTTGCCAATCTATTCTTTTGCTTGCAATTACCTTGGTTGTACTGTTGGCGGAATTCTTTTCTTTCACTGCAATGTGTTTTTTGTACTCATTTGTATTGCTGCAAAAATGTGAAGACTTGAATATGTTAAATCAAATCAACAGGTTAGTTTAAGAAGAATCGACTATTTGCAATGCTACACATGAGAAATTGTGTTGGAGTCAAATTCTGGTGCTGCCATTTCCATAACTTGGACTCAAAAAGTATGAGCAAGTCCATGCTAAAGCAGTAGTTGTGTCTCTGTGATGCTAAAGAACTAGATAAAAATTCAATGATTTGTCGCTGTGATGTTTTTAAATGTTATTGGGATCGTCCAGAATCTGAATTGTTTTGAATGATATTTAAAGGACATGCTTTTTTAGTATGTTGCTCTATTAGTATGCTGGGAAATGGGAATTTGTAATACAGCCTAGTGTTTGAGTTGAATGGCAGTTATGTTAAATTGTGCTTAAACTTTCTTGTTTTGCAAATTATTATATCAGAGACACTTACAAAAACACCGGATGAAAGTATGAAACTTTAGCATGTGGTACTGTGAAACAGAACCAAATTTTGTGCCAGTCCTTTTTTTTAATATCTGCAGTGTCATGCTTGCAAATTTTTTGATTGTGAAGCACTTGGGCACTTTCAACTCTCTTCGGGGAGCTGGGAGCAAACATGGACTGTGGTTTATGCTCTGTTTTGCAAGGACCTAGCTCACAATGTTGACCAACAGGATGGTTTAACCAAGTATTCCTCCGCACTATACAGACATGGCAGCAGGTCCGGGACTTCAAAAAATTGAGAAATGGAGCAAAATAGCACATAATAAAATTCAACACAATGCCCTCAGAGTCACAAATCAGAATTATGGCCCTATTTGTCACAATCACAGCAAAATGACTCTTTATAAAGCGTTTCTCCTGTACCATTAAACTGGAACTTTTTTTTTTTTTTTGTGAAGAAACTGGAACTTCTATAGCACCATATGCAGAGAGTAATTGTATTCGCTTCTGTATGATGACTGCTATCGAGGGACAACTCTCTCACTCTCTCTCTCTCTCTCTCTCTCTCTCTCTCTCTCTCTCTCTCTCTCTCTCTCTCTCTCTCTCTCTCTCTCTCTCTCTCTCTCTCCTAGAATGAGCAGAAGTTGCTGTTTAGTAATCATTGAAGCAGATGTAATTTTACTAAAAATTTATTAGTGATGCAACCGTATACAAAACTGCCCAAACATGAACAGGATGAGCATAGAGCAGGTGGGTTTTGATATGATGAATCGAATGATGATTATAAAGTCTTTGCAACCTTTGATCACAATGTGTTAGTTTATAGCTCAAAATCTGGTTGTTGGAGAATCATTGGAGATTATCGCTCTGGGAAAATATGTGGTCTTGGGAGCTTTGCAAAAGGAGCTATACACTGGCTTGTTGAAAGAAACAATATGCAGAAGCACCGGAAATCGGAGATTATTGTTTCTCTAGATATAAATACTGAGACTTATGGAGAAGTTCCACTGCCACCGAAAGGAGAAGATGGACGATCTTGGACAACCACCTTGGACACTTTCGGTGAAAGCCTTTCTGTATTGTATTCTTTTAAAACCCGGGCTGATTTTTGGGTAATGAAGAAATGTGGTGTGGAAGTGTCTTGGACAAACTTGTTTACGATTGGATTATCACGGAAAAATTGGATTAAACCGCTCTGTATTTCTGTCAGTGGTGATATAATGTTGTCATCTGACGCAACTACTATAGTATTATACAGCCCCAAGGATAACACATTCAAAAATCTATTATCTTCAAAGTTCTGTGATGACATACTTTGTGTGTATACTTATGTTGAGAGCTTAGTTTCACCACCAAAGCTCGCGGACATGTGAAAAAGAAGAACTATAGCCTGGTTATACTTTAGTCTTTATTGCTTTCTATGTACATATGTAGGTTTAGCTACGTTCTGTTGCTTTATTACTCTTATTATATTTTGCTCTTCTTTGTGGTACATCTTATTTGCACTTTTTGTTGCTAAATTCTATTAGTTATGTAGTAATTTGCAATTTTCTTAGTTGTTTCATCAACTCAATTTCCGGCAGTGAAAAGGAAGCAATTGTGTTTGCTATCACTTCTAGCTACTCCAAACCCCCAAAACCTATTAGAAGATACCTTGGAAGTGGCCATCAACATGAGTTCAATGGTGCTTAAGGCCTCGGGCATTCCTCAACCTAGACACTTTACCTTGCATCAAGGGAACAAAGAATATGAAGAATGATCCTTCACGAACTCGTGATCAACAAACCAGGCTGCCATCTATCTGAAGGCAGTCTAAGTGTGTATTTAGTTCTTCTGTATTTTAAAAATTTCAAGCTGCATAGGAGATTGTGCAATTGGTTCTCTTTTTATTATTGTATTATTTAATAAATCACTTATGTCTCTCAAACTCAAAAATGGCAATCGCCATTTTTCTGGATTTTTTGTTCCATGTAGAGCCTATGCATTATGCTTTATTTTGATGTGCATATTAATAGTTTGTGTGTGATGCTACAGGTTCTTCCTTGACAACATAGACTTCGTCAATTTGCCTCCGACCCAGTCGCTACATTTTCAGACTCTTACTATCTGGATCTGGACATTGTAGACCTCAAACAGGTATACAGGCGAGGAAGAATAATGAGTACTATATATTCTTCATTGTAAATTATATGTATTATTAGCACATTTGGATGTATATCAACCTGAATAAGACATTCTTCTGAGTTAAGCCAACTCTAATGCAATCAGTTAACAAAAACAACCAAACAAAATTTAAAGTACTTCAAATGGCTTCCCATCCCTTCTTTCTAGCTACTCCCTCATAATAGATGCTTATCAAGGGACTACCAGTTTAGTTCAACAACAGAAATGCACAGTCATATATTTCAGTTGCGACATCCAGTAACATACTTCAAACTAGCAATCAAATGTTGAACATTTTTGCTCTTGTGTATTTCAGTGAACAGTATATTTTGTGCACCAACAATCTCGTGATGACTCCCTCTGTTTTTCATACAACTGTGGTTCATTTTGCAGCTTTTAAACAACGTTGATAGATCAGAAGATTCGAAGTCTGTTGACTATTACAAGACGAAATACTGCCCAAAGGATAAATGGTGTTGCTTTACTTGATGCTGCATTTATTTTCACCTGTCAACTCAGTCGTAAGATCTTTTCTTGTTGTACTCATCCCTGTAAATAAACTTTTTCTAGTGTTTGCCTTCCAGGTCTAAGTTTTATCATAATTTCAGGAATTCAGAATCGAAATCTTTGCTGGAACTTGCACAAAGAAGGGTGAAGCTTGAAGTTTCCATGGGTGGTGGCAAAGTCGGCAGAAGTCTTTCTTACGCTACACATTTGGTCATCCAGTCTCTTCGATTTCTTGATGTGGGTATAGCGAGCTGCAGCATTAAATAGGTAGAAACTCGCTTCAAGCATTTTATTTATGTTCCTGTCCACATTGGAAATGTATTTACTCCCCCAAATCTTCAGCAAAATGTAGACCTTGTTACAACTTGATTATGGTTATATTTTTGTTACTTTTAAGTTCATTAGTTTTCCTTATATTTCTCTTTTGTTAACCAGCTTCTCAACAGCAGATGTGCATCATATATGTAACCAGCTTGTTAACATGTGTTGTACACAAAGCTGTACCAATTATACATACAGCACCTATGCATCGAGCAATCAAGTACATCATGAATGTGTATATGAAGCTCCTCATCTACTTGCTAGTTAAAGGGGACTGAATGTGTATCTTCTATTTAGGCTGTCTGTGCTAATTTATCACAATGTTTTTGTGATTCCAAATGACTTGCAAATCGATCTAGAAGACATTCAAACTATTAACTGACATAAATGGTCTAGTTAGGAAATTTCGGTTATAGTTCTCATAAATTTTGGCGATATCTGACATGTTGATATTTTTAAAAAAAAAATCAAAAAGGTTGTTGAGTTGTGCATCTGATGATGTTAAGCTTAGAAACAGGAGGAGTCTTGCGGCGGCACTCATCTGATGCTTGAAAGGTTTAGAAATTCTGCTAATGTGAGGCCAGAAATAAGATTGTTCATGTGACATTCATCATAGGATGTTAAGGTTATAAATAAAGAGTGGCCATTTGGCGTCCCATTCTAATATATACATTCCGAGGTTAAAATTAAATATTGTGTGGCTGTCGCATAACAAACATCATACAAAGTTACAATCTGTTTTAAAAAAAAACCAACGAAAATGTCACAATCCCGAATTAGGGGTCTATTTCTGTTACATAAAACTTTCACCCGAAAGATGCATATCAAACTTATTTTTTTCTGCTTCAAAGACCACAGTTCTGGAGGTTGATAAGGTTCTTTTAAGCATTGACTGTATTTCTGTCAGTGGTGATAAAATGTTGTTATCTGGCTCAAGTACTTATAGATACAGCCCCAAGGATAACACGTTCAAGAATCTGATGTCTACAAAGTTCAGTGATGACGAACTTCATGTGTATACTTACGTTGAGAGCTTAGTTTCACCACCAAAGCTTGCGGACAACACCATGTGAAAAAGATATAGTCCGGTTATAATTTAGTCTTTGTTGCCATTTATGTACATATTTTAGTTTTAGCTACGTTCTTTGCTATACATCAATAACAAAACCAGCAAATCATGTATATTTGATAGATATAAGCTACTGGATGTAGATTGTCATCAGCACGATGTATCCTCTAAAAAAAAGTAAAACATTATTCATTATCCAGCAATGAGCTACTTTGCTTTACAGAAGGAACTTACTTTATATACATTTTATAAAGTAGAAGAGCCTGTGGGAAAAACAAAACTAGAAGTGCTTTGAAATGTCTCTGGAAAAATCTGAAAATTGTAGTTTCAAGGTAGACCGGTTGTGATAGACGTTCTGCTCTTCCGAGATGACATTTGCTGAAACTTTGTAGCTTAAAGAAAATCTTTCCCGCTGCATTCAATCTAGCTATAAAAAGAGAAAAGTACTTTAAAGTTATAAATGCAGAAATTTACGCATGAAAGTCTAGAAGATTTTCTCAAGAAGGGAAACAAAGCACGACTTCACCGTCTATATACTATAATAAACAGATGGCTGAAGGTATGATACATCTATATATAGCAGGACTTGAGATCCTGCAACTCATTAGGAAACTGTAACGGAGCTGACTATAACATCACATCTTAAAAATACATGCACACATTATCGAGAATAATTGTACCTTGGTAACAGAAAGTGACATAAGCAATAACGAACATACTACATGTCGAACTTAGCTGAGATTTTACATAATCATTAGTGAATGCATTAGTGAATGTGCCTGTTAGAGGGTGGAAAGGTTTACCAAAATCTCATCAGTGGATGCAGTGTAAAATCTCCCACTCGTGTAGGATACTACTAATGACAGTCAAAATATTTTTCGTATCACATCGAACTGAGAACTTTATCATATGCACAACTGCTTCGCCTTTCGGTAGATACTCTGCTTTGATCATGATTCAAGAAATACTCATGTACATGGTATGCATTAAAGTTAGTCCTTTATTTTTCTTTTGATATCTATCCCCCCGGAAAATAACATCCTTCAAATAAAGAAATCTTGTTACAACATCTTAACTTCTTCCGGGGACAAAGTTTGTGCAAAAGCAGGGACAAAGTTTGTGCAAAAGCTTTTTCAGAATCCGTCGTATAAAATGTACACTCTTCCCATTTTGGCTGAAGTCACTTAGTCTAGCATCTCTAAAGAAATTCTTTCGTACTTCGAGGTCTTCTAGTGAAAGCACCATCCATCGACCATCTTGAACCTATATATCCATAGCCCATCAAATTAAACTTACTACAATCGAAAAATCACAAGAAATAAATCATAAGCACACATTAAGAGAAGCTTGAATTTAAGAACTTGGAGATTTAGTACATACTCTGCCACAAAAAGTTGTCGAAAATGTTGATAGCATTGAAACGTCATCGACTATGGCAACAAAAGCTTTGCATGATACGGGTTTAAGTTGGAAATCAACTAAACTAAAGCTTTCAGAAGCATTTACGCTAAGTGTAATCTATATAAAGACAAGACAAGCATTTCGTATTAGTACTAGCTATAGGACTAGTACTAGAGAATTTTTCATACACGTCTAACGGGAAAAGATCGGGCAAAAGCTTGTTGTAGTTGTATTGAAGTACTAGATATTTGTCCAAAATGTGAAATGATGTTCACTTTATGATCCATTCGAAGCTGCACCCTATCCAAATGGAAAGGATATATAACAATATTCAAATAGAATATGAGCAGCATAATGATAACCAAGGTACTATAATAACAACAAATTCATTAAGTTAAGTTGTAAAAAATCATGGCCTTCAATACTATACTCCCTTGATCCCACATGAAAACTCAGTGAACCAAACAATGAAAACGCAGCTGACTTATTTTACACAAAACTTCGGCAAACAACAGAAACAAACCACACTTAGCTACCATACGAATACTGCAATCGAACCGAGTGAACTCGGCTACAACTCTATTACGACTCGGCAGCTCAACCAAACAACAAACCCAGAAAACGATCTCAACAAAACGCAGTGAACTCACTTAACGAAAACATCGACTCAGTAAACCAAAACTCAGCATAATGAAGTAAAAAAAAAACTCAGCAAATCGAACTCGGACATAAATTATACTTCACAACAACAACAGCAACACAAGAACTCAGCCAACAGAACAAAACTTTGAAAGCACAAATTCAAATTCTGAAAACTTAGGCAAACAACAGACGCAACATTCGCAAAAGCGCACGACAAACTACACAACGAAACAGCTCTAAAACAGTTCTAACACTACAACTAAACAAGACTCAGAAAAACGCAGCAAAGAAACGCGAACTAGAAACAAACTGAAATCTTTACAGAACAAGCAAACACAGAACACAGAATTCGCGAAAACTCGACAATTAAAATTGGATTTAGACTCACTAAAACTCGACAAACAAACAAACGAACTTAATTCTAAAACTCGAATATAACAGAACTGAAATCAAAAGGGGTTTGTGGTGAAAATAAAAGAGAAGAGGGAGAAAAGGAGTTGGGGTAAGAGAGTGAGATGGATTTTGTATTTGTTCGAATAAGAAAGAGTCAGGGGAATGTGTTTGTTTATTAGAAGTGATTGGAAGAAGAAGCAGCACAATTGAAAAGAAAACAGAGAAGTGAGTAATCTATTAAAGAAAACAAGGGAGGCCAAACTTGTGTTTCGAATTAAACATTAAAAATAGAAAATACGATCTCAAAATTAAAATTAATATTTTTGTGGTTTTAAATTTTTTTTAATTAAACTAACACATAAAACAAGAAAATTAGATCTACAATTAAAAATAATGAAACCCACAATAAAATGGAAATTTAAAGGGGCAAAATTACTAATTAAAACTAAAATTAAAATTACGAGCAAGAAAATAAAAATCGTTATTTTCAACCCATAATGATTAGCATTTCGCTACTTTGTCCACTAAACGGATTTACGAAAATAACGAAAGCTATCCAACAAAAACGAAAGAACCAGACGAGAAAATAAAAGAACCTTGAAATTACATTAAAAATAAAGAGAGTGTTTACAAGAATTGAAACTACAAAACAAGAAATAAAATCTACCCTAAAATCTAAGTTGATAATTACAAGGGGGTGAGGGGGTATTTATAGGATAAGAATTTGGGTTTAGGGGTGTGTTGGGTTAATCTCCACCAAACACCTTTTTTTTTTTTGACGAAAAGCTAAGATTTTATTACGTACTCAAATCCATGGAAATACATTGTTGAATCGAAGTAGGAACAGAATTCCTATCGATTATACGACCGGACAAATAATATGATTCCCGAGCTAAATGATGGGCTACCATATTAGCAGATCGTTTTACGAAAAACAAACTAACGTTGTTCAACCGATGAAGTGTCCTACGACACTCCTCAATAACCGACCCAAAGTAGGATCGCATAGCTACTTGGCTTCTGATAGCTTGCACCACACCAAGACAGTCAGTCTCCACAGTAGCGTCGTGCCAACCTCGAGTCTCCATCCAACTGAGGGCCTCCTTAAACGCCATAGCCTCTGCCATAATGGGTGTGACCATGTTCGGATAGAAAATTGCTTTAGCTTCAACAAGGTCTCCACTGCAATCTCTAGCCACCATACCAAAACCAACTCCCTGTCGATCCTCAAAAACAGCTGCATCAACTGATACCTTGACTTTGTTTGGTTGAGGCTTAACCCAAGTGCAAGCTCCATCTCCTTCTTGAAAAGGCTGAAGAGGAGTAACAAACAATCTATTTTGGGTTGCTTTCCACTGTGCAAGATACTGCCTTGCTGCTGCTACTGTTTTAAGAGCCGAAGTAGTTTTTTGATTCCAGATGAGATCATTCCGTGACCTCCAAAGTGACCAACACAACATAACTATCTCAGCATGCTTCCTAGAGTCCACTGTACTGAACACCCTCAATAGCCAAGAATTAAAAGAAGGGGCTTCGAAAAAATTGATACCTGGTAAGAGCAACAACCAACTTTGTTGTGCATACTGGCAGGAAACCAGGCTGTGTAAAATCGATTCCTCCTCTAGTTGACACACTGGACAGATAGAGTTGACTGGCACTCTTTTAAACTGAAGTTGAACTAGAGTTGGAAGGCACGCAGACAATGCTCTCCACACCAAATACAAAGCTTTAGGCAGAGCTTTTATATGCCATAATAGCTTCCAGATTTCATCACAGTTCTCTTCGTACCAACTACCTCTCTGGGCTTGTAATAATCTATAAGCTGATTTTACAGAATAGTTCCCTGACTCCTCCAAGCTCCAGAACAAAATGTCATCACAGCTCGAAGCTGCAAGAGGAATTGCTAGCACAAGTTCCTGATCTCTCTCATTCAAAACATCACTTACCACCTCTAAATCCCATTCCTTCGAGTCAATGCACATTAGATTTGCAACTGTTTTACCTTGTAATGGCTCTGGAGAAGAGGTAATATAAGGATACACATCGCCTAACAGCCAAGGTTGATCTAAAATTTGAATTAAAGATCCATCACCCACTTTCCATCGAATACCATCAGAAATTAACTGCTTGGCCTCTAAGATGCTTCGCCATATGAAACTTGGATTGTGACCCAACTGAGCGTGTAGCACATTTGATTTTGCATAATACTTGGCTTTGTACAACTTCGACACTAGACTGTGAGGATTGGTAGCTAATCTCCAGAGCTGCTTCCCTAGCATTGCAATGTTAAAATCTCTAAAATGTCGAAACCCCATACCACCAACATGTTTATGCATAGCCATTTTGTCCCAGCTCATCCAGTTAATCTTCGAGTTACTTGACTGATTCGAAGTCCACCAGAATTTTGAAAGAGATTTCTCAATATTTCTTGTAATCTCCAGGGGAAGAAGGAATACGCTCATTGCATAGGAAGGCATAGTTTGGGCCACATGTTTGACTAGAATCTCTTTCCCAGACCTCGAGATGCAATTCGTTTCCCACATCCGTATCTTGTCATTCACTCTATTTTTCAAGTACCCCAATAAAGCTGATTTGTTTTTGCCAATTACGTTTGGTAAGCCAAGGTATGTTGAATGATCATTTGCCTCAGGCATCTGCAAAACTTGGCCAACTGCTTCTCTGTTATAACTCAACACATTGGAACTATAGAAGATCGAGGACTTCGCTTTATTCACCTGTTGTCCTGAGGCTTTTTCATAAATACGCAGCAACTCTACCACACTACCAGCCTCACTCGAGTCAGCTTTACAAAATAAGTAAGAGTCATCCGCAAATAACATGTGACTGATCGTTGGAGCCCTTCTACAAATTTTCACCCCATGAATACGCTTTTGAGACTCGAATTTGCCCAAGAGAGCTGATAAGCCTTCCACACAAATGATAAACAGGTAAGGGGAAAGGGGATCCCCTTGTCTTAATCCCCTAGTTGGTCGAATTGGCCCAATTTCGTGCTCCTCATGAATAATCGAGTACACCACTGAAGTTACACATTTAAGAACCAAGTTAACCCACCATTGAGAGAACCCCATCTTCAACAAGATTGCTCGTAAAAATTCCCATTCTATACGATCATAAGCCTTGCTCATGTCCAGTTTCAAAGCCATGTACCCATCTTTCCCAACTTTTCTACCTCTCAGATAATGCATAATTTCGTATGCGATCATAATGTTGTCAGAAATGAGACGGTTTGGGATAAAGGCACTTTGAGTATCAGACACCACCTTATCCAACAGCACCTTCATGCGATTAGCCAACACCTTCGTGATTATTTTCATAATGACATTGCATAAAGCAATAGGCCTGAGCTCACCTACTACTGTCGGGTTTTTCTTCTTTGGAATCAAGACAATGTTTGTGTCGTTAAGGCTCCCCTGTAGTCAAGAAATTCTTTGTTAAAATAAAGATATCCTCACCCACAATATGCCAGTGTTTTTGAAAAAATGCTGGTGTCATTCCATCTGGCCCCGGAGCTTTGTCGGGGTGCATTTGGAACAACGCAAACTTTACCTCTTCTCTTGTTAATTCCTTGTTAAGTTCCTGGTTTTGCTCATGAGAAATAGACTGAGGGACACAATTCATAACTTCATCATACACAACCTGATCTGCAGTAAACAGATTGACATAGAAATTGCCAACAAGATCTTTTAATCCGGTGTTCCAGTCCTGCCATGTACCTGAATCATCCTTCAACTTCGTGATACAGTTTGTACGTTGTCTTTTATTACAAGAAGCATGAAAATACTTTGTATTCTTGTCACCAGCATTAAGCCACAGTTGTTTGGACCAAACACCTTTTTAATGTGGTGGAGAAATCCTAGCAATCCAATTGTTTCCTTCCTCCTTAAGCTTTGTAGAGTGGATCTTGGCCATACACTTATTTATTGTGTTGGGATGATCTCCACCTTCCATGTGTCTTAAAAGATTCCCTTTCCTCCAAGCTCCTAATTCTTTTTCCTTTTTTTCATTTAAGTCCTTTTTTTCCCTCTTTTTCCCTTCCTTGCTCTTTATTTCTTTAATTTGTCATTTCTTTATTTATTCACGAATTTTCTGAAATGCAACAAAATAAATTATTAAAATACGAGTTCAAGTAATAAATAGGTAATAAAAATATTCAAAAAAATATGCACTTATCAAATGCCCCCATACCTATCTTTTGCTCGTCCTCGAGTAAAATAAAAACAAAAAGAAAATCTAGATAAAAAGTCCTATACTCCTTTTCGTAGGTGTGACGGTTGCATTTGGCATATCCAACAAGCCCTTTAAACCCCTAGGCAGCCCTAGTGGACGAGTGAGGTCTCGTGAGGGCCTATAGTGAATGTACCCACAAAATCCATCTAGTTCGTATAAAAGATTACATGGCAATGCAACACCACGCATACATGTCCTCTCATGATACATCAACTTAAGAATCAAAATGAATTTGCAAAGTCTTGGTGTGGAAAGTACAAGGATTCAGATAGTCTACTTAAATAAGTATGAAAGAATGATTACAAGTTCATATCAAGTACAAAAATTATTGGAAACCATGCTAAGTCTACAAGAGCACACCTTAGAGTCAAAACTTGAGATCTCATATGCAAAAGAAACAAGCAATACCTCACATTTCATTCACAAAAGAGCATTCACTCAAGAACAAGGGTAAGTGTATCACTCAATTCCAACAAAATCAAAAGCATGCTTGACATTTGGTATCATTCTAACTTAAACACAACATACATCAATGATGACAATCAAAAGGTCTTTATTTGGGTTGTAATGGGGCTAGGGACAGGGTATGTCAAGTAAGGCCAAAACAAGGTGAAGTGTCAAAAGCTAGTAGTCACCATGAAATCATGCACAACACCAAACTTCCTCCCCACACAATTATTTTTCTACTTTCAACAAAAAGACTTGACTAGTCGAATGAAGGAGAATTACAAAAACATAAGTATGCTCTCATATATATATAAATATTTATTTTTTTTTATTTTTTTTCTTTATTATTATTTTTTTCTTATGAGAGCTATAAGAAACCATAATCCTCTTTTAGATTTAACTTGAAAATCGACTAACAAGGTAACCAACAAAACATATGTTTCCTTAAAAGTTATGAACAAAAGTAAACCCATTTCACACACCTTATTACTCCCTCAAGTTCCTATTAACCTTTGACAAATTGGGATCAAGTATACGTAAGGTTGTACAAGAAAAAGGTCTTAGGCAAGTAATGTGGTGTGTCACTGAAAGAATTTGGTTAAGCTCAAAGGGGTAACTAATTGATCATATAAGAATGGTGTGGATATTTTGGAAATATGGGTTATTCCTAAATGCCTTTATCATCTTATCATCAATCAATGTCATGTGTTTCAAGAAAGAACTCAAACAATTGCTAGCAATGCAAATGACAAGTGGACACTCAAGCAAAAGAATATAAATGCAAAAGATGTGCATATAGGCTCAAAACTCACTTGGTGTGGTAGAACATAATCAATCTCAAGTAAAGGTATCCTCAATGCACCTACTTGTACTCAAAGCATGAAAACCAAATCATCTTACACCTAATCATGACCTTCTAATTTCTTGCACAAATCAAATAAGTCTACTAGTTTCACCTTGCTAGTGTAAGTGTGTGGACAAGAACTTAGCAAATCACTTCTCAATCAAAAGCTAAAGGAACACAAGATTATCATAGCATGTAAGGGTGCATCAAGCAACTAGCAATCAATTAACAAGACTATGATAAGATTAGAACTCTACTATTTACAATTCTACAACTCTTTTTGTGATTTTTTTAATTTTTTTGGGTTTTTCAAATTTTATGTATTTACAATAAAAACCCTCCCCCATACTTAAATCATGCATTGTCCTCAATGTATGCAAATGCAAGAGAAATGGGAAAGGAGAAAGGTGAGGAAATACCTGATAAAGGATGACGGAGACTGAAAACTTCTAAAAAATTACGAAAGAAAACAACTCACACACGCACATAATTCCTCCCCCATACCTAACTTTCACGAGGGAGACAGATGAATAAAACCGAATTAGCCGATGCCGGTGGGAAACAAGGAATGAATTTCCGAGAAGAGCTCAAGAAGCCGTTGAAGCTCTATCACCTTAGTGACTTTTGCAAGAAGACAAAAATATTCTTTCAACGTAAAAGCATTGTAACCAATAGTGTTTTCCACAGACCAAAGTAAGGCTTCTTTGTGTTGTTTAAGCAGATTAATTAATTGGATTTCTTGGTCTGGGTTTAAATCACTATTGATAACAGCAGAGAGAAGTTTGTCTTTTTGCAAGAAAATGTGATCGAAAGTGGAGGGGTATGTTACGAAATCAAGTGGAGGTGGCTCACCAACGGGAGTTGTAACAATGGTACTAGGGTTGACATGGTCAGTATTAGATTCAGCTTCCCATTTAGAAAAAATATGATTTAAAGCCCCTAACAACTCATCGAATGTAGGTGGTTCACCAACGGGAGTTTTGACAACGGGATCAACATTAACATCTTCGGGTGGGGTCTCCCACTTGGAATAAATGTCGTCCAACTCTCGCAACATTTCTTCCGATGTCATATCCCTTAACGACTCAATATACTCTTTATTAGACACATAGTTGACTTTGAAATCCTCATTGAGAAGAGACTCAATCTCACTATCCTCAAGGTTTGACCATTTAACAATGTCATCAACAAGATTAACCCCTATTGTTTGTTCATAAAGCTCATTGGATTCTTTTCCGACATTAAAGATGTTAAGATTAATTTTCATATTACCAAACGTGAGTTTCATCGAACCATTCCTACAATTAATCAAGGCATTGGATGTAGCAAGAAAAGGTCTTCCTAGAATGATCGGGATTTGGTTCTTAGGATTCGAGACGGGTTGAGTCTCGATGACAACAAAATCAACCGGAAAGATGAATTCACCAACCTTAATTAGCACATCCTCAATTATTCCCTTAGGCATTTTGACAGAATGATCGGCTAATTAAATTGTCATGTTCATCTTTTGAAGTTCGCCTAAACCTAGGGCTTGATAGACCGAAAATGGAAGGAGATTCACACTAGCACCTAAGTCAAGTAACGCCTTGTCCACAAAAGTATTGTAGGACAACCAGGGTCCTTATATTTCACGGGAATTTGGTTCGAAAGAATTGAACTAACATGAGAAGTTAAAAAGGCTTTCTTAGGGACGTGGGTGGAACGTTTGTGAGAACATAAATCTTTTAGACACTTGGCATATGAGGGAATTTGTTAAATGGCATCTAAAAGAGGAATGTTGAATTCTACTTGTTTGAAAACTTCCAAAATCTTTTCTATTTGAGGCGATTGTTTGGTTGAAAGGAGTCTTTGAGGATAAGGAGCTTTAGGCTTAAAGACTCGTTCGCTAGACACATTGGGAATGGAATTGGAAAGTGGAACAATAATCGAAGATTCGTTAGGTGAAGGTGGTGTTTGAGTCGATGAAGGCTCGCTAGATGATGATGATTTATGAGAAGATTCTGATGACTCGGGAGTGGATTTTGTAGATGAAGGTTCAAGTGGTGAAGGTGTGGGACTAGATGACTCGAAAGGCTCGGGATTTTGGAAGATGGTTTGAAGGATCGAGTTTAGGGTTTGGTTCAACATTTGACTCTTCTTCGTTTTCGGGAGACTCGACTCGTACTTGATTATCAACTTGTTTTCCCGACCTTAAAGAAATGATAGCATTAACATTTTCGGGAGGTCTTTGGTTGAGAGGAAATTTAGGGTTGACCTCGGGTTGACTCGGGAACTTGTTCTTCTCTTGCTCACACATGGTGTTGGCTAATTGACTCACTTGAACCTCTGACTTAGATATGGCTTGAGTACTAGCATTCAAAAGTTGCCTATCTTGAGTCATGGTTTGCATGAAGGTTTGTTGAGATTGAGCCAAATTAGTTGTTGATTTCAAAAGCGCATCAAGAGTCTTTTCCAAGGAATTAATTCTCTTATCTGACTCATGAAAGCCGGGAGGGTGTGAAAGGCATATGATGTAGCCTATTTGTATTTCGAGGATACAACTCAACTTAAACAAGATTGTAATAGGAAATAGTATATAGACTGTCACAAGGAATCTCAGATAGTATTATCTGTCAGAAGAAAAAAATCAAGGTCAATCTACAGACTTGAAGAATTACTACATTGAAAGAAGTTCAGTCATCTGATCAAGCCTCAGTGAAGTATTCGTTAAAGAAGTGGATTCATTTAAAGTGACAGAGATTTCGACAGTGACAGAGACAGTACAGAAGAATTAATAGAGAGAGAAGAAAAAGAAAAGAAAAGGAACCAGATTTTAAAGTCAATATATGAAGAACAGTCATTGCGGTTAGTCACTCATGAACCAGACAGTACATCGAGTGTCAACATTAAACAGTGGTTGTTCATCATTAACTTCAGTGGTTCAAGATGTCAAGACTGGTATGTTAAGAAAAGAAAGGAACCAAATCATAGAGTCAAAAATAAAGAAAAGCCGTTGGAGTTAGTCGCTCATGAACCAGACCGTGCATCGAGCGTCAACAAAAAATTCGGTGGTAATTCTTTATTACTTTCATTGGTTCAAGAAAAAGATTTGAGCTGTCAAAAGATTTATATTTATTCTCTTTTAATTAATATAATTATGTAATTGATTTAATTTAATAAATTAATTCATGTCGAATTAATTTATTTATTAAATTTATTATCATGTTAATTAAATTTTGAATTAATGTATTAATCTATTAGATTTAATTAATTAGTTTATTAATTAATTAATCATTATTCATTTAAATGATTAATTGATTAATCAAGTTAATTAAATTAAATACAATAGATAAAGAAAAGAAAAATCAAAAGAAAAGGAAAAGAAATAAAAAATAAAATAAGAGTTGTAGGATATTCACATGGTGTGGTCGACCAAAAGAGAAGCAAAAAAAAAACTAGTAAAAGAAGAAAGACAATCGTGCATGCAGGGAAAACAAAAGGAATCAAAAGAAAAATAAAAATAAAAAAACTCACCTGTCATGCCTGCATGCTCTGTCGGTATCACGCGCCTGCCTAGCGCGTGTTCAACACGCGCCCGAGAAAAACAAAGAAAAGGCAGCGTGTGTTTTTCACTTGTCCTTCCTGCAGCTGGGCTTCGTTTAGACAACCATGAATATTTTGTTTAGACAGAATATTTCAAATCATTCAGCCGAGTACTTTATTAATTAAAGACAATTTTGATTGTCTTGACGATTGTCTTGGTTAGCCTGGATTGTCTTGCCCATTGTATTGCCTATTGTCTTGGCAGTACAAGTTGATTGTCTTGGTGGTTTTGGATTGTCTTGCCGATTGTCTTGCCAGTACAAAATTGATTGTCTTGGAAGAGCAGATTGTCTTGCCGAATGTCTTGGCAGTACAAATGAAAAAGAAAAGTTGCAGAAGACTACATAAAATCAAGACAGGCGGCCAGATCAAACAACACACACATAACATATCATCTTTAAACAAACCCAGCTCCATTCTCTCTCATTGAAGAACAACACAGCAAGAGAAATAAATTTGTATAAATTCAAATTCATCTTATTTTTAATATCTGATCCGATAGAATTTGTTTACTTGATACTCTTGTACTATTAGCGAGTTTTTACTCCTAATCTATATCTTGATTTTTATTAACAAATCTAGAAAAATTCATGTCGAATTTTCTAATTTGTTTTTATTAACTAGATATAATTTCTGTACTGTATTTGTAACAAACCCCTCAAGTTAATATAATTTTATATTCAACTTGAATTTTGTTTCATTTAATTCCGCTCAAATTTGTCAAAATATAAATTAAATTTATCCGGATAAATTTCGATTAAACAGTACTGTCTGTATTCAACCCCCCCTTCTACAAACATATTGGACCTAACAGGGTGGGCGGGTGTATGAGTCGGGGCTTGAATCGAGTTTGGATAAGGAAGTTGATTTTGAATCGGGTACGAGTTTTGATTGGGCTTGTGAAAATAAGGAGGTTGAAAAGAAGGTGGCGGAGATTGGTAGTTTTGGCCTTGGTTCCACGAGAAATTCGGGTGATTCCTCCAACCGGGATTATAAGTAGGTGCAACCGGATCATTCTTAGGGATTGGTTGAAACACCGCATTAATTTGATCATAACCGGGAAAGTCCGAAAAACCTTGATTAAAATTAGAGCACATAGACACATTTGAGGGGGCCTTACTAGTTTCTAGGGCTTCGAGTCTTCTAGAAAGGGTGGCTAACTTGGCATCAGTAGCAATATTGTTTCCAATTGAATGCATACCCCTAGAAGAACTAGACTGTTAACTCGAATAACTTGTAGAAGGGGGGGGTTGAATACAAGTTATATAATCGTGTCTGATTTTTGCTTGATTAGATGAACAAGAACAAACGAATGATTCAAACTTTGTTTGTATTAAAATAAATCAAATACAAACTCTACCAAAGGTGTACAATACCTTTAGCAACTGCTGACAATACAAATCTCTCTCTCTCTGTTAAATATAATTGATGTGTTTTAATCAGTGTTTAAGTGTTACAGTGAATTATCAGAGTTTAGCTGGAAGCGGTCAGAGTTTAGTGTAAACTCTGACAGACGGAAGCTGGTCAGAGTTTAGTAAAGTCTGTCTGGAAGCAGCGCGTACAGAGTCAACAGAAGATATTAGAGATCAATTGAAGATTTATTATGGAAGCGATATCTTTGAAGATTGGATAGCTATCAAAGAGATCGAGTTGACTTAAGAGACGTGTGACAATCTGTAATTGATATCATTGTATAGCTGATTATTAGGAATATCAATTAGAGATTGTATCGAAGCTGTATATTTTATAAATACAGTTAGGTTAACCCTAGAAGGGTATCGTGCATCGAATTATCTTTATTGTAACCTAGCAGCTCTTTGTGATAGTTTACATCACGAAGAGGGTTCTTAATACCAGAATTTTTTAAGTGCATAAACATCTTACTTGTTAACCTCTCATACGAATTTGATTATTAATTGTGTATTCGGCCTAACACTCTCTCTCTCTGTTTGTTTCGAACTATCGAATACAAACCTTATACAGAGCTTCACACGATATGCACTCTAAAATTCACAATTCACTCTTTTTACAATAATATAGAGAGAGTATTTATAATACCTATCAACTAATAACAGAATTATAATCTATCTATGACAATGTTCTGCCGTCCAGTTGATAGTTTCCATCAATAGAGAATTCGTTTCCTTCACGATATCTTCTTGCTTGTTTTTCAAAACAACGATCCTGTTTTATAGCACTTGCCAGTTTCTGTAGCATCCATAATGACATCAACAGTAACACGACTGATATCAGGATTTCCCATTGCATCAGGATCTGATCATCCCATTAGTATTTGATCAGGATCTGACTTGCTGTATCAGGATATGCTCTTAGTTCCTGAAATGTAGTCTCTGACGCACTATTCCTGACTAACCTCCACAGATTACTGTCTAACACATATATCCTATACAAAGTGCTAAATCCTTTATAAGATCAAGATATACAAGAAGTATTAGCAAAATTCTATTCTCAACATCACAACTTAGGAATTATTCCTAACAATCTCCCCTATTTATGCTTTAGAATATGAAGCATAAATCTAAGTTGTGGATGTCAAAACATATAACAATACAACCAGAATAGAATTTATGAATTTAAGATCATGTTGTTAAGTACCTCCTTCTTCAAATGTAGACATGTATCTAGTACTTAGAAGAAAGAATTCAACTATTTAATGCTTCTTTTCTTTTACCACTTCCATGATGAAATTTACCAACTCTGTCACCCTTAATTCTTCTCCCAGTATGTTTATCTCCCCCAGTCTGTTGTTGTTGTTGTTGTTGTTTCTGAATTGTCTTTATCTCCCCCTTTTTGACATCAGTAACATTAATTCCAAGAGATTCAGTAACAGAACAAATGAGATTCATCAGAACTGCTTGATTATCCATAATAGTGACTTGGTTTTCTTCAAGAATTTGAAGTCTCGATTGAATATCAATTTGAGATTCTGAATGTTTCGAAGAATTTCAGAATTGACTTCAATGTTGGAAGTGCTTGTTGTATCTTCAGATTCAGATGCAAAAAGAACCTTATCTTCAAGTCTTGTAGAAGAAGTTGCCTATATAGAATGATATTCAAGTAATAATACTTGAGTAGAAGTACAAACATCTTCATCTTTCTGATCTGGAGCTGAAGTATGATCATCCTGTCCTTCACCAGTATTCTGTGTACCAACATCTACATAACCTGACTCCTCCTTAGATTGATCAGATACTGTTGATGTCTCAATTCTAGCTGATATTGGAAGTACATACAAAGGAATACTAGGATCATTAGAAATATCTTCTGGTACTGGTTGAGTAGAAGTTTGTCTTAGCCTTTCACCTCTTCTGTTGATGATTCCTGCAAGCCTTTCTTTCTGTTTCTGAGCTTTAACTTCTAGCTTTGCATTGTGATGTGCTAAGTCATTCTTCTCATACATCTTGATAAAATAATAAGTACCAGCATCCATACCAAGATTTTCAAACCAAGATTCAGGAAAAACCTGATCCCAGAAATCAAACGATGGTGGTTTCCTAACTTTCCCTCCCTCACTATGGAGTTGATCATCCATACCCTCATTCTCACTTTGACGATCTAAAGTCAACACTCTTTCTACCTCTCCTTTTGCCTGGTCAGGAGCCAGCCTCTCTAAGTGTGGATCTATGTCCATCTTTTCAAGTGTATCACTCAAATTTGGATAAGTGCTCTCATGACCTACAGAAAAATAGGGGTTAGAAGAAGTTTTTATACCTGAACTCACATGGAGAGAGGGTTCTTCATATGGCATGGGGCTTGAGGTTTTCTCCAAGGAGTGAGCTGCTATAGTCTCTGAACCCTTACAAACATCTACTTTCTTTCCAGAAACTACAGGCTCCAGTATACCACTTTCAGGTTTTACACCAGACTTTGATGTCTTCAGTAATACTTCATTAGACACCATAGCTAGTATGTCACCATATTGAAGTGTTGGTTTCTGAGACACACCCTCAAGGTGGATAGACTCTGAAAGAACAATATTGGTTTGATCTTCAGAAAAATCAATCAAAGTCATTCCTCCCATATCATAGGGTCTCTCACTTGCAATTTCAGTCATCACAGAAGAACTTCCAACATCAGCCATCACAGTTCCTGAGTCATCCAACCTCTGACTAGATGGTTCTTGTGTTGTAGTGACTGTGATCTGATCTATTCCACTATTCACCACTGGTGCAATAGTGTCTTCTGTTGACTGCTTCCCTCTATCAACTACCTCCTCTTGCTCACCTTGAGCTAAAGCATCTTCAACAATGACATCCTTGTCAAATAGATATGCATGAAGTGATTAAAGTGCAACATGCTTAGGAAGTCCAAATTTCTTATGTAATTCCTTTCTGACTGATACATAGAAGTACATCTTCATGAAATCAAGTCTTTGATGTAACAGTCCATATTCTTCGGGAAATGAAAGTTTAGGAACTCTTTTAGTTAGAAAATCTAGAACAAGCCTGGAAAGCTTCACTTGTAGAGAAATAAGTTCCATAGCCAATCTGTATGTCAATGTAGTTTCCCATGAAGAATCAAGATCCAGATCTCTCTTGTCAGATACTGACTTGGATATAGCCTTATTTGTAGAGACCTGCATAATATTAGTTGGACTTGACACTGTGTGTGTAGGTGACAAATGAATCTTTCTCCTTGTTCTCCTAGTATAGTGAGCAACAGATTTGTCTTGAGAAGACTCAAGAGGTGTAGACACAGAAGTGATCTTGGGATGAGATCTTTTTTCAATAGACACAGTCTTTTGAGAGACAGTATCCAGTAACTGTTTTCCCTTTTTAAGAACTACAACCTTTTGGGAGACTGCAGCCTGGCTGTGACTAGATGTTTCATCTCTTTGTCCTAGCTTAGAAAGTTGAATTGCAGCCTTCAATTCTGCTCTCTCAGTAAGAGATATATTATCATCATCTTCACTAGAACTACTACTTGAAATGACAAATCTTCTCTTCCTTACAACTGATGTCTTTTGAGAAACACCAGATGTTGGCTTCTTTGAAACAATAGGTTGTGGATCAAAATTTGGTTCTAGACTTGTTTCAGAGACTATAATGTTTTTGGCTACTTGGGTAGACACAGGGGGGTTCTCCTCCAATTAAGATTCCTGAGTCATTTCACCACCAAAGAAAGAAGAATTATAGATAGTAGGAAGATGAGTTCTTAGAAGTACCTGAACATGATTTGGATATTGTAATACAGGTATTTTATCTAGATTCTTTTCACTGTCCTTCTTTGTAATGTCAGAGAAAATTCTCTTTTGCTGTACATAAGAAGAAACACAATATTCTCTACCAAATCTAGCTTCAACATCAGGAATGAAATGGTTAATAAACAGTTGCATGAATCTGTGATAATAAACCATATTCCTGTCATGATCTCTTGACCCAAGTTTAATACACATCTGATTTAAGATAATGTGACCAAAATTAATTACTCTATTATAAAGCAAGCCATATGCAATATGTGATGTAACAGCAGTAATTTGTTGAAAAGAACTACATTTACCAGTATAACATTTAGCAATTTGATCAAAGATAAAAGACCATTCTTTCTAAGAAAAGATCTATTTAACTGGCTCATGTTATCTAGAGGTCCATCATAACCTAATTTAGATAACATAGTTCTCACATCATCATCAGATGGTACATTCTTAAAATTCGTACTAACAGGTAAGCGAAGTACTGAATTAACAACAGATTCAGTAAGATCAAATGAGTCTTGTCCTAAGTGTAGAACAATCTTACCTGATTGACTCTGAGTAGAGTCAATTACCTCAGCATTCTCCCATGCTTGTGAAACAGCTACTTGATTAATTTGTGGAGATGCTGTCAAGGCATAGCTTAATGGTCCTTTCGCCATAAAGTCCATTATCGGGTGAAAATCAGTTGACACCCCTTCCTTGTTGGTGATAGCTGCAACATGATTGTTCATCATAAAATCAAAGTCACCAAACTTGAAAGATACTGATTTGGGTAGTCTTCTTTGAGTTGCCATTTTGATCTGAAAAGAACATAAGAAATCTTTGAAATTGATTAGTGATTTTGAGAACTCGAGAGTGTTTTTGCTTTAGAGAATGAAATTAGAGAAAGCAATTACACGATTAGAGTGTCAAAATAATTATATTTCAAAAATCCTTCAGACCCATTATCCCACGTTGACACGTAGGTTGACAGGTGTCAGTCCCTGAAAAGTGCAGTTACCTACGACTTCTGGAAAATAAAATCCAAAAATAATTTCAAGTAAATAAGTAAAGGTAAAATCAAGATAAAAATCAATACTGATCAACTTCCTTTTCCTGATGTGATCTTCTCATCAGGATAATCACACGATTCAATGTGATTTCTGAATAAAAAGAATTACTAATCCTGATGTGAACACACTTGTATTACTGATCAATATCATCCTGATTCCAGAGACTAAATGAAGTTTCCACATGGCATTTTCTTTTACCTGTAAAAGAAATAAATAAAATCTGAACAAAATCAATTGGTTAAATTCATTCAATATTTCTTGAAAATACAAGAAATATAGTCACACATAATTATGACTGTCTGCATTGATATTTCCCAAACGACTGTTCAGCTTCTCATGTCTTTCTATAAAAGCAACCGACGTCTTATGCCATTTTCCAAAACCTTTTCATTCTTTTCTCTTTCCATCATGACTTCCAACCCAAATCTTCATATGAACCCTAGCTTTTGGTTCATTACCACTGAGAAGTTCTTTACTCTTGATGATCAGGAGCAAGTAAACTATCTCTTAGAAAAGATGACTTTTCTCATTGAGTCAGATATGGTTGGTCTTAACCCAGATAATTTCCACGAATCTCCTCTAAAACATCTACCAGTTGGATACAATCCTCCTCTAATCTCTTCACACCTTGAGGATGAAGAATTTGGTGAAGAGTCTGAGGTTGATCTTGATGGCGATGCTATTCATCTTCTTCAATAAGCATGAAGATGAGTCAGCTGCTTTCATTCAAGTCGCCCAGACAAGAAATCCAATCTTGAGATGCTCCTTGTCCTGAAGTCGATCGTTGAGGATTGAAGCAATAACATCATAATCCATCAACTGATTTCTTATCCAAAGGAGTTGAGCACAACAACTGCCTACTGCAATGTATTCAGCTTCTGCAGTTGAGGTTGAAACTGATTGTTGCTTCTTGCTTGCCCAAGAAATCAATATGTTTCCCAAGAATTGACATGTACCTGTAGTGCTTTTCCTGTCTATTTTACACCCTGCATAATCAGAGTCTGAATAGCCAATTAGGGAGAAATCAGATTCTCTAGGATACCACAAACCAAGATTTGGAGTTCCCTTGAGATATCTAAAAATTCTCTTCACAACAATTAAATGAGATTCCTTAGGATCACTTTGAAATCTAGCACATAAAAAGGTAGAGAACATTATATCTGGTCTACTTGTAGTTAGATATAACAGTGAACCTATCATGCCTCTATAGCCAGTGTTATCAACACTCTTTCCCTTAGAATCAGAATCTAGCTTAGTGGCTGTTGCCATGGGTGTCTTTGCAATTGCACAATTTTGAAAGTCAAACCTTTTTAAAAGATCTTTGATATACTTTGACTGATTAATGAAAATATCAGTCTCAGTCTGTTTGACCTGCAAGCCTAAAAAGTAATTTAGTTCCCCCATCATGCTCATCTGATACTTAGACTGCATAAGCTTGCTAAACTTAGCACATAGCTTTTCATTAGTAGAACCAAATATAATATCATCAACATAAACTTGAACTAAAAGCAAATCACCTTTTATCTTTCTAAAGAATAGAGTTTTGTCAATTGTACATCTTGTGAAGCCATTTTCAAGAAGAAATCTAGACAAAGTCTCATACCATGCTCTTGGTGCCTGCTTTAGTCCATAGAGTGCCTTGTCAAGTTTGTAGACATGATTTGGAAACTTTGGATCAACAAAACCAGGTGGTTGTTACACATACACTTCCTCATCAAGCTTGTCATTAAGAAAAGCACTCTTTACATCCATCTGGTATACCTTGAATTTTGAATGAGCTGCAAATGCAAGAAACATTCTGATTGCTTCCAATCTTGCTACAGGTGCAAAGGTTTCATCATAGTCAATTCCTTCTTCCTGAGAATAACCCTTGGCCACCAATCTTGCTTTGTTTCTTACAAGCATACCAGATTCATCTAGCTTATTTCTGAAAACCCATTTAGCACCAACAATAGATCTATCTTTAAGTCTTAGTACCAGTTTCCAAACTTTGTTCCTCTCAAACTCATTCAATTCTTCCTGCATTGCTATTACCCAATCAGGATCCTCTAAGGCTTCTTCAACCTTCTTAGGTTCATTCTTTGAGAGAAAACAACTGTACAAGCATTCATTTTGAATTGATCTTCTAGTTCGAACACCACTATTTGGATCACCAATTATCAAATCCTCAGTATGATCCCTTGTCCATTTTCTAACAGGTGGTAGATTGCTCCTGCTAGACTCTCCCCCTAAGTTAGTGGTATTTCTTGTAGAAGAGTGTTCATTTCCTTCAAAAGCTCCCCCTTGATCAGTAGAATCAGTGGATTCAATACTACTGCTAGTTTCTGATCTTCCTTCATTAGACTCTAAAGGATCAGTTCCTGATGAAGTAGACTCTGAAAGACTAGTCTGATCCTGACCAGTACTGTGTTCTCCTTGATTGAATTGCTCCCCCTCAACAGTATCATTCCTTTGAGAAGCAATAGAGATTTCCTCTGGGGAACCTTCATCATCACTGGAGAGAATCTCAGAATACTTAAGATTTTCAAATTCCAGATTGTCATGGCTTTCATCAGTTTGCAAAATTCCAAACTTCTTATCATCAAATGCAACATGAATTGATTCTATAACAATGTGAGTTCTGAGATTGTATACTTTGAAGGCCTTTGATGCTGAATATCCTAGAAAGATTGCTTCATCCGATTTGGCTTCAAATTTTCCAAGTTATTCTGGATGAACTTTCAGGACATAGCATTTGCATCCAAAGATGTGAAAGTATTTCACACTTGGTTTATTTCCTTTGATCATCTCATAGGGAGTCTTACCATGAGCATTTACCAAGGTACAGTTTTGAGTGAAACATGCAGTGTTTATAGCTTCTGCCCAGAAATAGGTTGGAAGCTTTGCATCTGCAAGCATGGTTCATGCTGCCTCTATGAGAGTTCTGTTCTTTCTTTCTACTACACCATTCTGCTGAGGTGTTCCAGGTGCAGAAAACTGTTGAGTAATTCTTTTGTCTACACAATACTCCTCCATTGTAGAATTCTTAAATTTTGTACCATTGTCACTTCTGAGCACTTTGACCTTGTACTCAGAGCTATTTGAATATTCTTGACAAGTTCAATGATTTGCTGAGGAGCTTCATCCTTGTTGTGTAGAAAGAATACCCATGTGAACCTTGTGTAATCATCCACTATAAATAGAGCATATCTTTTCTTGTTGATAGACATAATGTTTACTGGACCAAATAAATCAAGATGCAGCATGTGAAATGGTTCAGTAATTGAATTTTCTGTCTTGCTCTTGAAAGTGGTTCTTCTTTGTTTTCCAAGCTGACAAGCATCACAAAGTCCATCTTGCACATAATTTTCCTGAGGTAGGCCTCTCACCAGATGGTGCTTAACAAGTTGATTAAGCTTCTTGTGCCAGTTCCAGCTTTAAACATTTTATGCCTTGCTGTAAAGACATCTGACAGTTCCTTTAGATGTGTCACTCAAGCTGGCTTCTTATATGTTACCATGTCTCTGACCAGTCAAAACAATGTCTTCATTCTTCATATTCAAGATTTTGCATCCTTTACTGTCAAAGATTGATTGGTAACCCTTATCACCCAGTTGACTTATGCTTAAAAGTGTATGTTTCAAGCCTTCAACCAGTGCTACATTTTCTATGATGACATTCCCCAAAATAATTGAGCCATATCCCAGAGTTTCTCCTTTGTTGCCATCTCCAAAGGATATTACTGGGCCAGCTTTCCTCTCAAACTTTGTAAGCAAGGACTTCTTTCCAATCATATGTCTAGAGCATCCACTGTCCAAGATAATTAAATGCTTCTTTCCAGTGCCATGCAAACAAAAAGTAGCTAGTTAGAATTTTTTAGGACCCAACTTTGATTGGATCCTTTCTTACTAACTTTTGAACCAACAGGCTTTGAAGATTTTGCTTTAATTTACCTGTTGCAGAGTCAACCTTAGACTTTGATTTCATAAACTGTTTGTGACTAGGAGTTTCAGATTTCAGAGAATAATAGTCATAATACAGTTCATGATATTCCTTACACATATAAATGGAATGAAGTAAACTACCACAATGATAACAGGGTTCTTGTGGCTGGTATTGAATTCTCTGTGTCTTCGGGAATCTGGACTCAGTTTTCCAAGAAGGTTTTTAATTGCAGTCTAGGGCCAAATGATTATGATTTCCACATTTATAGCATTTCTTCCTAGGTGCATCAGGTACATTCTTGTAATTATTCTCTTTGTTAATACCTTCTTTTCCATTCTTATTTCTTCTGATCTTGCTAGACTCTGAAATACTTTCTAGTCTCTGTTTCAACTGAGACTTAGACAGAAAACCTATGTTGACATTCTTAGGTTTTACTAACACTCTTTCATCTGAACTGCTATTGTTAATTCTTTTGTGCACAACTGGGGTACCTTTAGAATCAACAAATTTAACATGTTTAGGTTCAGAAACTATCTTCTTACCTTTAGACTTAGATGTGCTAGCTTCAATTTTACTATTATCATTGACAATAGCTACAGTTTCTTCTTGCCTAGCCTTATCAAAACCTAAACCGTTAACTTTACCAAGAATTTGATTTTCAATGATTTCTTGAGTCTTTTTACCAGAATTGTTAATGGTTTTAATCACATCTCTCTCTCTTCCTCTAGTTCTTTTCTGACATAGTCATAAGCCTCAAGAATAACACCATAATCATGCTTAGCTTTATCAGAACTTAACCTATATTCTTCCATTTGAATTAACTCAGATTCAAGAAAATTATTTATACTAACTAATTCATCATTCTTAGACTTAAGTTCATCTTTTTCACTAGCAAGAATTTTGAAATTAGTCATAAGATTTTTAAACTCAACATGAATAGATCTAATATCATCAGAATCTAAGCTATCAAATGAATCAAGAGAGTGAAGTGATACCTTAATAGAAGATGAAGAAGTTTTCTTCGGAGATCCAGGCCTGTCTGATGCACTTGCCATCAATGCAATGTTGTCATAATCCAATTCATCTTCAGAATCACTGGAGTCTGCCCAATCATTCTGTGTGACCATGAGTGCATTACCCTTCCCTGAATTCCTAGGCTTCTTGCACTCACTAGCAAAGTGTCCAAGCTCACTGCAGTTAAAGCACTTGATTTTGGCCTTATCAAGCTTGATAATTGTACTTTTGCCTTTGTCACTCTTCTTCTCCTCTTTCTTCTGAAAACAGCATTTGCTAAATCTTCTCCTGTTGAATCTTCCTTTCTTGAAAGCTTTAGCAAACATAGCAAAGAGTTCTTGCATCTCTGATTCAGAATCATTATCTTCAGAGTCTATATCTGTAGTCTCTGACTCAGAACTTTCTTTGCTCTTTTTCTTTCTCAAGTCTCTTTCAGTAGATTCAGACTTTTCTTCTGGAAGCTTCTTTGATTCAGATTGAGCAGTGAGTGCAACAGTTTTCATCTTTCCTTCACTCCTGCTCTTTTTCTGCTGCCTGTCAAGTTCATAAGCTCTCAATTTTCCATAAACTGCTTATAATGATATTTCATCCAGATCATTAGCTTCCTCAATTGCAGATATCTTCTCATTGTAGAAATCAGGAAGAGATTTCATGAACTTCGTATTCATATCCTCCAAGTCATAATATTTACCATGCATGGCCATCTCATTGATGAGTTTAGTAAATCTATCAAAGGTGTCAGTAAGTGACTCACCAGACTTGGATTCAAAGTACTCATACTGTTGTATGAGAAGTGTCCTCATATTCTTCCTGACAGGTTTTGTTCCTTCACAGTGAACCTTTAGATTGTCCCATATCTCCTTAGCAGTCTTACAAGAGAGAACATAGTTAGTGAGAACAGAATCAAGACTGCTGAATAGTATGTTTCTCACTTTAGCATCCTTAAGAACGTTCTCCTTTTCCTTATCTGTCCATTCAGATTTAGGCTTCTTTGCTGTATGTTCTGGAACAACTTTTCCTTCGACAGTTGCTTGAGGAACAAGCCTTGTTGGAACAAAAGGCCCATCTCTGATTCTATCAAGATAAACATATCAAGATAATCAGGATCTGTTGCTTCCAGGTGATGCAACATCTTCACTTCCCATAGAGTATTTTCGTTTCTCTTGAGCATAGGGATCTTAGTATTACCATCCTTATAACCAGACATGATTGTAGATCTTTATGATTATTCGAAATCAACCTGCTCTGATACCAATTGTTAACTCGAATAACTTGTAGAAGGGGGGTTGAATACAAGTTATATAATCGTGTCTGATTTTTGCTTGATTAGATGAACAAGAACAAACGAATGAATCAAACTTTGTTTGTATTAAAATAAATCAAATACAAACTCTACCAAAGGTGTACAATACCTTTAGCAGCTGCCGACAATACAAATCTCTCTCTCTCTCTGTTTGTTTCGAACTATCAAATACAAACCTTATACAGAGCTTCACACGATATGCACTCTAAAATTCACAATTTGCTCTTTTTACAATAATATAGAGAGATTATTTATAATGCTACCTATCAACTAATAATAGAATTATAATCTATCTATGACAATGTTCTGCCGTCCAGTTGATAGTTTCTGTTAGTCACAGAGGCATGCCTGAATACATCTAATAACAAGCCTAAGTATGTGTAATGCTATGCATTACCTACATGACCTCTTAACTGAGGGAACCTCTAGTTGTAGAGTTTCTACTTGTTTGTACTATGTAATAGGCATCAAATTCTATCTGTGTAACTGTACCTACTAAGTCAAGAATAAAGCTTGAAAGAAGTTCTAAGGTTCATGCCTCAAGCAAGGAAATGAAGACTGTCAAATAATCACAGTTGGGATTTGAAGAAATGAAGAATTTGCCTAAGTACCAATTCGAGAAGTACATTTGTCTATTCGAGAAGTCTAGCATTCGAGAAGTCTGGAGTTCGATATCTCAGAAGACACTATTCGATATCTCTCAATATGCTATTCGATATCTCAGGGATTCGATATGTCAAAATGCTCTATTCGATATCTCAAGGAGTCCCAGAGAAAAGAGCTATTCGAGAAGTGATTCGATATGTCAAGATAACACTATTCGAGAACTCAGAGTTATCGATCAAGTCAACTCCAGTTCTCGAATCACTCACTTAGTCACTTCTCGAATACATTCTTGAGGACAAAATACTGAAGAATTGTACAAGTCAGAGACCTGCAACAAGCCAGCACACTTTATTTGACTCTGTCCTATAAAGCATGCTGGAAAGCCTACAAAGAAGCTTGGAGAGATAAGACAAGGGACAAGGAGCTGAAGAAGTGGATCTAAACAGGCTTTTCAAAGTCAAATCTGTAGCCGTTTGGACTCTTACTAAAATGAGATAGACAGACTGGAAAGTGCTTTTGTTTTACCTACCTCATTTGTAGTAAGTGGGTGTATCCATGTCTATAAGGATACAGCCTCACTTCCTTAGCTGTTAAGGTTTTGAAGTTTCTCAAATATATCCAGAAAATATCTCTCTGAGAAAAACGAAGCTGAGAATACTATCATTTGTATTCACAGATTGTAGCAACATTTTAATCTAATAAAATATTAGATTAGAGTGATATTGTGTTGTGTTTGTGTTTAATTATCCGCATCTTCATATCTCACACACTCATCACTTATCTTGCTGCAAAGATTCAAAACCGAAGAAAAACTCAAGAATCCATTCACCCCCCCCTCTGTATTCTTTTACTGTATTCAATACTCAACAAGTGGTATCAAAGCAGGCTGTTTAATCTAAACAGAAAACGATCATGAGTTCGAATACACCAAAGACTACAGGTACGGTAAAGGTCCCTAAATTCGACAAAGAAAATTACAACCTCTGGAAAATAAAAATGTTGTTGTTCATCAAAGCTGCCAATCCTCTCTACCCTGACATTCTCAAGAATGGTCCATTCATACCACAACAAGAAGTTGCTGAATCCACAGTGGGCGCAGTAGTCATTCCTAGATCATACGTTCCAAAAGAGCCATCCAAATGGACGGACTCAGAGAAGGAAAAGATTGCCCTAGACAGCCACCTCATGTTGTTAATCATAGACTCCTTGGATATGTCGATGTTTGCCAACGTAGCATCATGCAGATCAGCCAAGGACATGTGGAATCACATCGAGGTGTTATGTGAAGGGACAGAGGAGGTAAGAGAAAATAAGAAACAGATACTGGTCACACAGTATGAGGCGTTCATGGCACAGCCCAAGGAAAGTATCACTGATGTGTTTGAAAGATTTCACAAACTGGTGACTGAGCTCCAAATGAATGGGAAGGTTTACAGCACTAAGGAATTAAATATGAAGTTTCTACTATCGTCACCAAACCATCTAGAGCAAAGGGTCATATCTCTAAGAGAAAGAGATTTGAACAAAGTCACGTATGATGTGCTCTATGGGGTTTTAAAGACACACGAGCTTGAGTTGCTTCAAAAGAGGGCTATCCAAGCTAACCAAGGCAGAATGATAAACACATCCTGTGCCTTGATTGTCAACAAATCTATTCAAGACCTGGAAGCATCTGCAAGTCAGCTGAGAATAGAAGAGATAGTAGATGATGAAGAAACTGAGGAAGTAGTGACTGAACCTTCTGATGACAAGGAAGAAGATGAGTTCTACACTCTTGAAGAGCTGGATGGCATGGAAAATACATCATATGCTTTTATGGCTAGAAAATTTCCAAACATCAGATTCAAGAGGAATCAGCCCTTCAAGCCTAGACCTCAAAATCATTCATTCAACAAGGGCAAGGCACCTATGAAAACAAACAAGAACAGATTCAAAACCAGCTATGTGGATAGGTCATCTGTAAGATGTTATAGATGCAATGACCTAGGGCATTTTGCCAGTGAATGCAAGAAGCCTAAAAAGAAGGATAAGGAGTTTCTTGAGCTTGAAGCTAAGTATGAGGCCCTTCTAAAGAAGCAGACACCAGGCAAGGCTTACATAGCTGAAGGGAAGTGTTGGGATGATTCTGACAGTGATGGGGAAGAACAAGAATTCTGCAACTATGCCTTGATGGCCAATTCCAAGGAAGAACCATCTGCATCAGACTCACAGGTACCATCTCTCACTACCATAGACATGTCTGTTTCTGAATATAAATCTTTGGTTGAACAACTATCCGTTGAGATGTTTAACATTCATACTAGTATGACTGCTGCTAATGAAGAGATTGCTAAACTGTCTACCAGGAATGAACTGTTAAATAAGAGAAATGAGGAACTAGAGCTAACTACTGTGCAAATAGAAAATCTTAAACAAGAGATTGAGTATCTAAAGAACAAAGTTCTATGTGCTAGTCAAGTTGAGAAAGCTCTTAGGGATGAATTAGCTGAAAATGAATTTAAGTTGAAAACATTTAAGAATTCCTCTAGTCTATTGCAGTCTTATCATGAGAAAAATCTAGCTAGACCTAAGGCTGCCATTGGACTTGATTATGACACTCTTAAACAGAGGAAAGGCTATGCAGTCATTGAAGATGACATTGTTGTTCAAGAGGAGGTGCCTCAGATTTTGAAAAAGACTGAGAATCCAATATTTAAAACACCAACACTTGAGATTGATGAGGATGCCTTACTCATCAAGCAAATGTTGGAGGATGAAGATGAGGCACAATCAAATGAACAACAAGCATCCTCTGAGAGTAAGAATGTCAAAACCAAAGCCAAGGAGCCAGTAGGAGGTAGACCTAGACTTGAGAAACCTGTAAAGTTTGTTTCAGCTGGAAATTATGAGACTAAGAAGAAAGTGACTAATAAGAGACCAAACAGGAATGGCAAATTAGGGATTAACAAAGATAACAACTATGCTTATGTGCCAAATGCCCCTAGGAAAGTTTGTCAAAACTGTTTTAGCTCTAATCATTTGACTCATGCTTGCAAGAAACCATCTGGTAGTGTTGCTAAACCATTCTATGATTGCTCTGTGCCTTTAAGACATAGAGACTCTCCTTTCTGTGATAAACTTGATTGTATGCCATGTAACATGAATGTGATGACTAGTTGTTTTAATTTGAGAAGACAATTCATGGAGGGCTGTATCAATCATAATGTTCACACACACTACACAAGGACAAAGTCTTCAAGTCCTCCTAAAGTTAGGAAGGTACCTCTGTCACCTAAGTCTAAGAACCCTGATTCTAAGACTCCCAACAGTGACAAGAAGACCAACATCAAGAAAACTGATAAGCATGCTGATTTTGATAAAACTGTCACTAAGTCACATGGACCCAAACTCGTTTGGGTACCAAAGGAGAAGTAATACTTTTGTGTTTGCAGGGCAAAGAAAGTAAAAAGAAAGTCATGTGGATTTTGGACAGTGGATGCTCAAATCATATGACTGGTGATATGGCCCTGCTATCACAGTATGAGGAAAAGGCTGGCCCAATGGTTGCTTTTGGAGATGACAGCATCGGCAACACACTGGGATATGGCAAGTTGGAAATTGGAAATGTCATCATTGAGAATGTAGCACTGGTCAAGGGGCTCAAGCATAATCTACTGAGTGTTGGTCAATTCACTGACAGAGGCTTCAAAGTGAACTTTGACAAAGATGAATGTTTGATCACCCACAAGAAGACTGGTGATTTTGCTCTGTCTGGAGTAAGGAAGGGAAGCCTGTTTGTAGCCAATTTGGACTCTGCAAGCAAGGACACAATTTGTTGCTTCTACTCAAAAGCATCAAATGAAGACAGTTGGCTGTGGCACAAGAAGCTATCACACCTGAACTTCAAAGCCATTAATTCCCTAGTCAAAAGAGAGTTAGTGAGAGGCATGCCCACACTTGAATTCTGTCAAGAAGGAGTGTGTGAGGCGTGTCAAAAGGGAAAAATGAAAAGATCAAGCCACAAGTCAAAAACAGTGACATCTATAACCAAGCCCCTGCAACTGATTCATATGGATTTGTTTGGGCCTGTCAATATTATGTCACTAGGAAGGAAGAAGTATGCTCTAGTGATGGTTGATGATTTTACAAGGTATACATGGGTAGAATTTCTGGCATCAAAGGATGAGGCTCCACAAGTAATCATTGAGCACATAAAGAAAGTTGACAAAGAAGCAAAGGCCATAAATGCAAGTGTGATTGCATTAAGAAGTGATAATGGGACAGAATTCAGAAATGCCATGCTTGGAGCATTCTGCAAAGAAAATGGTATTTCTCAACAATTCTCAGCTCCAAGGACTCCACAACAAAATGGAGTTGTTGAGAGAAAGAATAGGACTCTGATAGAGGCTGCTAGAACAATGCTACTTGATGCAAAGATGCCTACATGTTTTTGGGCTGAGGCTGTGAGCACTGCATGCTACATCCAAAACAGAACCCTCATCAACAAAAACACTGGAAAGACACCTTACAACTTGATGACTGGAAAGAAGCCTACTCTAAAGTATGTTCATACTTTTGGAAGCAAGTGCTTTGTGCTAAAAGATAATTCAGAATATGTTGGAAAGTTTGATGCAAAGGCATTTGAAGGAATCTTTCTTGGCTATTCTATGGAAAGAATTGCATACAAAGTTTATGTCATTTGTCAAAAGAAAGTAATGGAGAGCACAGATGTAACATTTGATGACAGCAAACTACCTGGATTAGAAGAAGCCAATGATGAAGATAAAGATCCCTTGAGGTTTGACAATCTAGATGATTCTGATGAGGAGATTGAAAGTGAATCTGAACTCATAATCCAACAAACTCAAGTGAATGAAGAACCTGTGTCAACCAACAATGAAGAAACAAGCATCCAAGATACACCTGTGAGGAGTGACAACTTCACAGGGGGAGGAAATGCAGATGATCATGATCTAAATGATGAAGCAACATCAAGGATGAGAAATCAATCTGAACATACAAGGAAATGGGATAGATCACACACTGCAGATCAGATAATTGGAAATCCAAATGCAGGAGTAAGGACAAGGAGAGCAACTATAAATGAATGTCTCTATGGCTGCTTTCTATCCCAAGTTGAGCCTAAGAAACTTGATGATGCATTGTTGGATCCTGACTGGATAATTGCTATGCAAGAGGAGCTAAATCAATTTGAAAGAAGCAAAGTATGGGAACTAGTGCCTGCACCAAAGGATAGAACCGTTGTTGGAACTAAATGGGTTCTAAGGAATAAGATGGATGAAAATGGTGTAGTCATAAGAAACAAAGCAAGGTTGGTTGCAAAAGGATACTCTCAACAGGAAGGTATTGACTATGATGAGACCTTTGCCCCTGTTGCTAGACTAGAAGCCATCAGAATTTTCTTGGCATTTGCTGCACATTCTAATTTCAAGGTCTATCAAATGGATGTCAAGAGTGCATTCCTGAATGGGGAGTTGGAAGAAGAAGTATATGTGCAACAACCACCTGGCTTTGAGGATCCACAGTTTCCCCACTTTGTCTACAGATTACTTAAAGCATTGTATGGACTCAAGCAAGCTCCTAGGGCATGGTATGACACACTATCACAATTTCTACTGGAGAATCAATTCACTAGAGGCACACTGGACAAGACACTGTTCTACAAGAAACATGGTGATGATATTATCCTAGTTCAAATCTATGTGGATGATATCATATTTGGCTCTACAAATGAGAAGCTGTGTGAAAAATTCTCTAAGCTCATGCAAAGCAGATATGAGATGAGTATGATGGGAGAATTAACATTCTTTCTTGGACTGCAAGTGAGTCAAAGGAAGGATGGCATTTTTATAAGTCAAACCAAATACATTAAAGATTTACTGAAGAAATTTGATTTGGAAGAATGTTCACCTGCGAAGACACCCATGGCCACTGCCACCAAGTTAGATGATGATGCTAAGGGCAAAAAGGTAGATATCTCAATCTACAGAGGCATGGTCGGTTCTCTACTCTACCTCACTGCTAGTAGGCCAGATATCATGTTTGCTACATGCTTATGTGCAAGGTTTCAATCAAACCCAAAGGAATCACACATGATAGCAATAAAAAGGATCTTCAAATATCTGAAAGGCACACCAAACTTGGGGTTATGGTATCCTAAGGACACAGGGTTCAATCTGGTTGGTTATTCTGATGCTGATTATGCTGGATGCAGAGTGGATAGGAAAAGCACATCAGGTAGCTGCCAGTTTCTTGGCCAAAGGTTAGTCTCTTGGTACAGCAAGAAACAACAATCTGTGTCAACTTCCACAGCTGAAGCTGAATACATAGCTGCTGGAAGTTGCTGTGCTCAAGTGCTTTGGATTAGAAACCAACTTAGAGATTATGGACTTGTGTTGGAAAGAATTCCTATCATGTGTGACAACACAAGTGCAATCTCTATAGTTGCCAATCCTGTCAATCATTCTAGAACAAAGCACATTGACATCAGATATCATTTCATAAGGGAGCATGCAACTAATGGAACCATTGAGTTACATTATGTTCCCACAGAAAAACAACTAGCTGACATATTCACTAAGCCATTAGATGAAGCCACCTTCATTAGGCTGGTCAGTGAGATTGGAATGCTGAATTCTTCGAATTCTGGCTAAGTGAATATATCAACTAGATTGTTGCAGCAGTAAATACTTACCTTATCAAATGCTCAATATTTTTAAAGTAAGTATTGGCTGGAGTATGATCTATAAATATTCCAATGCTGCACATGTTGAAAATCATACATCTTTAGCTTGAAATTTCTGTGAAATTTTGAGAAAATCACTATTTAATTTAGTAGAATATTCTTCAGTGAATATTTCTGGTAAATTTTAAAAGATAGTGAAAATTGAATTTTATGAGTGAAAAGTATAGTTCGATAAGTCAGACTTCTCGAATGGTTCATTGTTATGTCGTGGCTCGAGTTCTCGAATAGGCCTATCTAGAACCCTCTTTGAGTTCTCGAATAGAGTATTTTAGTTCTCTAATGATAGAGTTCTCGAATACTGCATTTGAGTTATCGAATCATTTGAAAAGGCTGATTTTTCGCTGACACTTAATCGCTTTTTGGATTTATATTCAAAATTTCATTTCGCTCATAAAAACATATTTTATTTAGCTTAGAATTATTTTCTGAGTCAAATAACTGCCAGCTGTGAGTTACAAACTGTCTGAGATATCGAATAAGCCTTTCTTGACTTCTCGAATAGTTGTTTCATACTTCTCGAATGACTTGTCGCTACAGAACACTTATCTATCGACAACTCAAGACATTCATATATATATACATACAACTTCACAACTATTCAATTCTTTTCGTTCGATTTCTCAAGCACCTCAACTCCTGAAACCTCTGAAAAACCCTAACTGCGAATTTCTTCTTCAATCCTAATTCTCTTTTCTTCTCTACCCAAATGGCAAACCCTAAACTCACCATATCATTCCAAACTAATTTCATCGCAATCACCAGTGATGTGGAAGCACCGAATGCCAATTTCAAGTGCTTTGTTCGGTGGTTGTCTGAATCATACATCAAGAGTGCGCTCTCAGCCAACCCAACTCTGTACATAGATCTATTGGAACAATTCTGGAGGACTGCTACTGTGGAGGTCATCGCTCTTGAGAACGCTATCACTTCTTATATTGTTCACTGCAAGATTCAAGGAGAGGATATCACTATCACCACTGCAGACATGAATCAAGCCTTGGATATGCAGCAAGAGACGTATGATGCTCTGGCCTCCAATGATGAGTTGGAAGAATTCTTTGACTTCATCAACTACTCTGATACTATCAAGCTGGGAAAGTTGAATAGGAAGTTCTTAAGGAAAGAATGGAGCTTTGTATTTGCTACACTCCTTCATGTATTCACTGCACGGAAATCAAGCTTTGATCAGATTAGTACACCCGTGCAGCAGATTGCCTATGCCTTGGCTCATGGGAGAAAGATAGATGTTGGACTTCTCATCCTACAGGAACTCTATGGGAGACTTGGTCAGACCACAGCCAAGAGAGGTAATGAAATTTTCTTTCCTCGCTTTATTCAATCAGTGCTTAACTTTAAAAATGCTTCTTTGATTGAATTGCCTGGAGTAGATAAGAGTAAAATAGGCTATCCTAGGTCCATGACCAAACTCATTTTTGGTAATTTGGAAACTAGGAATGATGTGGATGTAAGACTTAGCATAACTCCCCACATGGAGGGTTTGTTTAGGTCTTACCCCCACAACATGCCAATATTTGATTCTAAATCACAGTTAGCACAGCCTAAGCAAGGAGAACAAAATGCTAACCCAAGGCCTGCTAACCAACCCCCTCAGCCAAACACTCTATCCAGCAAAGAGCCAACTGCATCATCCTCTCAAAAGGGTGATGTTAGTAAAAAGAAGAGAAAACAGGTTGCTTCTGAACCTTTAGAAATCTTAACTGAAGCAGCCTTGGCTGTAGAACTAGGGTTAGAAAGTGAGAAACCTGAGTTACCTATCATAAGCCTAAAGAAGAAGAAGAAGTCTAAAACCACCTCTTCAGTCACTCAAATGGCTGAAGTTGTAAAATCAGGGGCACACAGCTCACTAGATGTATTCTCTCAACAGGATGCATCTATAGAATCAAGCATCCTCCCCAATGCACCTATCTGTAAAGAGTCAGCACAAGGGAGTGATAAGGCTGGCACAACACTGAGTGGAGAGCACATCATAACTGAAACTCCCTCTATTTCTCAGGGGGAGTTGCCAAAATCTTGTCTACAACACACTTCTCTTTCAGAATCTACCACTCATATTTCTTTGAAGCCTGCAACTCAAGCAATTGAGGAGCAAGGCATTGATCATCAAGAATTCTTTTCCTTTGATGAGCCAATGAATTCAAGTGACTTGGTGCATGACACCTTGCTCACCACCCAGGTACCACATTTGGATGGTCAGGGAATGCATGCTGGGGCATATCCTAATGACACCATCACAAACACAGAGGATTCACTAGTTTTTACTAGAGACTCTGTGCCTGTGTCAACTACTGTTGTAACTCATCCCACTTCTGTGGAGACAACAGTAGTAGAGTCTGTTCATCCGGTTGCAGAAGTTGCATCTGTAACTGAGGAGCCTAGCAAGCCTAGCTCTAGCTCTAACTTTTTGTCTCAATGGCTGAAGCCTGTGCAACATGACAGTGCTTCAGGATCAGGGTCTGTTCCACCACAATTGACGGTCGAAGCACTTCAGAGCTTAGTTGTGGATCAGATCCCTGAGTTCACAAAAATTGCTCAGCACCTTCTCACTGCAAACATGCCCAATCCAGACTATGAAGCTATTCTCCTATGTCACAAAGAGGATGTAGAGCTACAGAAGGAGAAAATCATAGATGAAACTGAGAGAGATGGGAATATCGATGCTTGGCTGCAAGGAACCAATTCAATCCCTCTCTCAGAAGGTCTCCAGTATCTCAGAGAAGAGTACATCACTTCACTAAGGTCCAATGCCAAATCTCTCAACCCTACTGATGTGTTTGAAGCAGTGAATGACAGCTATAAAGGCATTCTCAAGGCTGCACACTATCTTGGTAAAGGCTTAAAGACAGAAATTAATGAAGTGTGTTCAGCTACAACCAAGGAGGTGCATGAGATCAAGAGGACTTTTGATGCTAAATTCCCTCAATTGGAGACTGTGCTCAAGGACATTCGAACCTGCAATGCTACTTGCACCAGGATGGACAATGGTTTAGCTATTCTCAAGGATGCTGTCACAGGTCTGGGGCACAAATTTCAATCCTTATCAGATCAGACAACTGATGCCAATGCCATGCTCAGGACCCTCTTTGCAAATCAATATGGAGACAAGCTGGTCACTGAGGTTCCTGTGCATGAGATGTCAAGGTTCGAAGTGCAGAGACTGAAGGATCAATCCCTATCTGGTTTTAAGGCCAATGAACTCTTCACTAAAGTGGATACTCTTGAAAAGGAGGTAGTCTCTCTCCACAAGTCCAATGCTCATCTTACAGACACTGTGACAACTCTGACTGAGCAGTTGAACACTCAAGCCACCACCACAGCTGATGTTCTTCTGCATCAACAATCAATGTTGTCTGCAATGATGAAGCACATGGGTCTTCCTCTACCTGATGAATCTTCAACTCCAAAGGTGCATCCTACAGTCCCTGTGTCTGTCAACAAGCCTAAGGGGGAGAAGAGGATATCAAAGAACTCAAATCCAAAGGGGGAGAGATCACTAGAAAAGGGCATCAAGATCACTGAGGGTGGCCATCAGAGAACTTTGAAATCTACTACTCATATGCCTCCCACTTCTCTGCCAGTTGTCACTCTACCAACTGTGCACATCACTACTCCTGATGGTCAAAGGCAGTCTATTACAACCACAGTGGTTGCAGGGAGTATGCCATCTGACAAGCCTCAAATCTCAATATCTAAGAGTGCCAAGCCAGTAGAAGTGAAGGTGGTCACTGAGGCCAAGCTACAAGAAATTGCAAACTCAAATGTCTATCATGATGATGCATTCTTGGAGCTTCTGAAAGTCTCTAGAGAACAGGCTGGTGATGCTCTGCTATATCATGAGAGTTTGAAGAGTCAGATTGACTGTCTCACTGTAGTACCAAGGAGGCTTAATGATCTATGGCTCAAGGAGATATTGATGGTAGGAAAGAACAAGATATGGCATTTAACCATCAATACTCTACAGAGTCTAAAGCACTCAGAAGTGAATGTGCTTCTTGGACTAATTGAGAAGGGAAATGAGAACAACAAGAGTCTTCATGATGAATTGAGGAATGGTCAACCTTCAAGGCTACCTGAAGTTTTCACAGATCCTAGAACTATTATCTACCAGGCTGGAACAAGAATTGAAGATATCAAGCAGCTGGTCATTCCTAAGCATCTAACTCCTCAAAATAAAAATCTCATCATAGCCATCATTGAGAAACTGATCAAGAAGAAGGGATCTAGGACAGCAGAAGAATTAGAAGCTATATCTTATCTCAGGTCATATATTGCAACTGGCATTGTATCTGAGACTGCTAAGTTCAACCCAAGCAAAGATCAAGACAAGGATGAAGATAAAAGTGATGGAAGGAGAAGATATCACAGGAGTAATAAGGGTGATGAAGACAAGAAGAAGAAGAAGGATGATGAGAAGAGGAAGAATGATGATGATCAAGGTAAAGGCTCTGAGAGGAAAAGTGGAAGACAGCAAGCCTCAGGCATTGCTGACAGTAACCTCACCACAACACAAGACTCTAAGTCTAGGGTGAATGCTGCCAGTAGTGACCTTTCAAAATTTGCATCTATGGCTTCTGCAACTGTCTTGCCACCTCAAGAAGAGAAGAAGATTCAAGTCAAGAAACCATCTGTATGTTTCAAAAAGCAAACTGCTAATGGAATACTACAATGGTCTACAAACAAAGGTCACATACTGCTGCCAAGTAATCATGTAAAAAGAATCAAGTTCAAGCAAGCTGCAAGGAAATCAAAGCCAACCATATCAAAAACCCTGACAATCTATCCAGGCCTAAAACTCCAACCACTAGATGAAGATTATGATGTAGACCAACTGCAATTTTTGCAAGCTCAAAGAATCTATCATGTTGCCATTGTTGATAATTGCCTTGAGATTAAATATTCGGATGGAAGGGAGGAGAAATTCAAACAAGGAGGATGTCAACACTGGGGCAAGCTATATGACATAGAGAGAATCATTGCACTGTTGAGCTCAGAAGATAAAGTGGAGAGAGTATGGAAACTGGAGCTAATTGATTTTGTGAAAATGAAGAGAGATCATGAAGAAAAAGTCAGAAAAGAGTGTTTTGAGAAATGGCTGGCAAGGGAGAAAGAAATTGAGAGACTGGAAAGTGAAGCAGAAAAGCTGAGGAAAAAGGGTTTGTGTAGAGTTCAGTTCAACCCCTACATGGTAAAGTATAGGAGGAGGAATGGAAATCAAGTCAACATCAGAATGAATCTACTCAACCACTATCCTGCAAATATTCTGGAACCAGTACTTGAAGATTTCAAAGACTCAATTTTGCTTGAAGAATTGGATGCTATGGCAGAAATAATAAAAGCTATGGATGAGAATACAAGGAAGGAGAAAGAAAGAAGAGAGAAAGAATATGATGAATTTCAAGCCAAAGCTATGGAAAGGGAATCAAAAGACAATGGCTAGTTCTTCATCATAGGCTGTAAGATTACTCACTCTGTAGTTCTATCCAAATTGCTAATGGAAATTCATACCTGTACTGTCAAGTTTTATCTTTATGTATGATAGGCTTGTTATCAGACATGAAATTGTGACTAAGGGTCTTACTCACAATTTGGGGGAGATTGTTAGTCACAGAGGCATGCCTGAATACATCTAATAACAAGCCTAAGTATGTGTAATGCTATGCATTACCTACATGACCTCTTAACTGAGGGAACCTCTAGTTGTAGAGTTTCTACTTGTTTGTACTATGTAATAGGCATCAAATTCTATCTGTGTAACTGTACCTACTAAGTCAAGAATAAAGCTTGAAAGAAGTTCTAAGGTTCATGCCTCAAGCAAGGAAATGAAGACTGTCAAATAATCACAGTTGGGATTTGAAGAAATGAAGAATTTGCCTAAGTACCAATTCGAGAAGTACATTTGTCTATTCGAGAAGTCTAGCATTCGAGAAGTCTGGAGTTCGATATCTCAGAAGACACTATTCGATATCTCTCAATATGCTATTCGATATCTCAGGGATTCGATATGTCAAAATGCTCTATTCGATATCTCAAGGAGTCCCAGAGAAAAGAGCTATTCGAGAAGTGATTCGATATGTCAAGATAACACTATTCGAGAACTCAGAGTTATCGATCAAGTCAACTCCAGTTCTCGAATCACTCACTTAGTCACTTCTCGAATACATTCTTGAGGACAAAATACTGAAGAATTGTACAAGTCAGAGACCTGCAACAAGCCAGCACACTTTATTTGACTCTGTCCTATAAAGCATGCTGGAAAGCCTACAAAGAAGCTTGGAGAGATAAAACAAGGGACAAGGAGCTGAAGAAGTGGATCTAAACAGGCTTTTCAAAGTCAAATCTGTAGCCGTTTGGACTCTTACTAAAATGAGATAGACAGACTGGAAAGTGCTTTTGTTTTACCTACCTCATTTGTAGTAAGTGGGTGTATCCATGTCTATAAGGATACAGCCTCACTTCCTTAGCTGTTAAGGTTTTGAAGTTTCTCAAATATATCCAGAAAATATCTCTCTGAGAAAAACGAAGCTGAGAATACTATCATTTGTATTCACAGATTGTAGCAACATTTTAATCTAATAAAATATTAGATTAGAGTGATATTGTGTTGTGTTTGTGTTTAATTATCCGCATCTTCATATCTCACACACTCATCACTTATCTTGCTGCAAAGATTCAAAACCGAAGAAAAACTCAAGAATCCATTCACCCCCCCCCCTCTGTATTCTTTTACTGTATTCAATACTCAACAGTTTCCATCAATAGATAATTCGTTTCCTTCACGATATCTTCTTGCTTGTTTTTCAAAACAACGATCCTGTTTTATAGCACTTGCCAGTTTCTGTAGCATCCATAATGACATCATCAGTAACACGACTGATATCAGGATTTCCCATTGCATCAGGATCTGATCATCCCATCAGTATTTGATCAGGATCTGACTTGCTATATCAGGATCTGCTCTTAGTTCCTGAAATGTAGTCTCTGACGCACTATTCCTGACTAACCTCCACAGATTACTGTCTAACACATATATCATATACAAAGTGATAAATCCTTTATAAGATCAGGATATACAAGAAGTATTAGCAAAATTCTATTCTCAACATCACAACTTATGAATTATTCCTAACATAGACGACTCGTTAGACTTATGAGGCTCCCTAGTAGACTCCCACAACATAGTTTTCTCGGCTAATTCCTCAAAAAACGCCCACCCTTCATCCTCATCCTTCTCCATGAATTTTCCTTGGCACATAGACTCTAACAACGTGGTTGTTGGACTATCTAAGGCCTCGTAAACGATCTTACAAAGTCTCCATTTTTCTATTCCGTGGTGGGGGCATTATGATAAAAGATTTTTAAAACGATCAAAATATTTCCAAAAAGACTCGTTTTCCTTTTAGTGAAATTGGTTTATCTCGTTTGTAATTCTCGTAGTCTTATGGTTTGGAAAATATTTCTTAAGAAAAATTACCACAAATCCCTCCCACGTGGAAATATAATTAACTGGTAGGCTATACAACCATTTTTTAGCATTTTCTTTAAGCGCAAAATTAATGAGCCTAAGCCTAATTGAGTCCTCGGTTAATTGTTGGAGTTTTTGTAAGGCACAAACCTCCTCGAATTCATGGATGAAAAGATACGGGTCCTCACCTTCACTCCCGGTAAAGTTGGGTAACATGCTAATGTGTTGAGCTTTGATTTCGAAATTATTACCATTTACGGGAGGAAGAGTGATACACGAGGGTTGGGCAGAACGGGTGGGGTAGCAACGGTCCTTAAGAGACATGGCCATGTTTACTATTGGTTCGGAATTATCTAAAGACTCGGAATCAGAAGAGGAAGAAATCTCAAACGATCTCACTAGTCTAGAAGAATTATCCCTAATCCAAATAGTTCGCATAAACCATGTAAGGAAACATGTAGCAAATAAGTGCGATAAAATAAACACACAAAAAAAGAAAGGGTGAAAAAAATCAAAAGAAAAATCCTATATCTAGGATTTCCTAAAAAAAATTGAACTAGACCTTGCTCCTAACTTTAAGGGCTACCAAAAACTAGATAAATCAATAATTATTCGAACCGGCTTGGCCAGGTAGGTGCAAGCATTGCCAAGAGGTTAAACACCAGCCTAGACACCAAAACCTTAATTGGCCAGGTAAGCTTTCGCTTTCCTAGACACCAAAAAGTCAGAATAATTAAAGATTACTTCGTTTCTTAAGCACCTTCCTAAATGAGCGCGAGATTCCTAGGGTCAAACGTCTAATTAATTTTATTAAAGGCTAGGGTATGCAAAATGAGGGAGTTATTGTTTTTGGGCTAAGGAAAGAGTGATGAAATCCCTTCCCTTATCTTGCTAGTGGTTTAGCCTTTAAGATTTATTTACAAATGAATGCAACAAACAACGAGGTATAAAAAACTATAAACATTTATGGATGCTTTAAACTACGTGCTCTAAACTAAAGAAAAGAAGAAATTTAACGTACCTTTGGGTCCTCCAGCAATCACCACAATTATAAGGTACGAAAAATTAAAAACAAGAAAATAAAAATCTAGATGATGTGCCCTAAGTGATTAAATGCATGATGCAACAATTATGTAATTTCTAACTAATTTTTTTTTTGGATTTTAAATTTTCAATTTTTTTTTAATATTTTTCAATTTTTTTGTGATTTTCTAAAATAATAAAAAGGCGAAAAGAGAGAAATACGGGTTAGCGAACCACACTTCCAAAAATTCCACTTTTGTTCCAAGCTCCGTGAGAAGATTCCCGTAATTTCCAATTTTCTAAAAACAAAAAACGAGACAAAAATAAGGCAAGAAAAAAAACTAATCCAAAAAATTAAAAATTATGGCGCGAAAAATAATTAGTCCCCGGCAGCGGCGCCAAAAACTTGATATGCTAAAAATTAATAACAATAAGAATCGCAAGCGCACGACTCAATCGTTGAATTATTTTAGGTATCGTTCCTCGGAGACTAACATTTTCGCAAACTTAAAATTTAATTTAATCGGACTAGAACAATTGGGGTTTTGAAAAAGTTTGATTTTAACCAATTAATTCCTAATTTTAAATTCTAATTTATTCTAATTAATTTAAAAATTCTAAATTAATAAAAAACTGAATTAATCTAAAAATTGGTCTAAACAATTTTAAATTCAAATTAAACTAGATTTTATTTTAAGAAATTATTTACAGAAAACTAAATTTTGAATTATCACTATTTAAAAATTAAACACAATTTTTATGAACAGAAAATTTTAATAAAATTTTGGCATGGATCCTTCGTAAAAACAACTAGCCAAATAAAATAAAATAAAAACATAATTCAAACTCGACACAACTCAGTAACCAGCAAATCAAAACTCAGTGAACCAAGCAATGAAAACGCAGCTGACTTATTTTACACAAAACGTCGGCAAACAACAGAAACAAACCACACTTAGCTACCATACGAATACTGCAACCGAACCGAATGAACTCGGCTACAACTCTATTACGACTCGGCAGATCAACCAAACAACAAACCCAGAAAACGATCTCAGTGAAAACTTGGTTAAAAAGAACTCAGAAATCCAGAACCAAAACACCGAGTTGACTCGCGCACTTAACAGAATAAACAAAAATAAGCAGAGCAGCAATGAGACAAGAAAAAAAACAAAGCGAACTCACTCAACGAAAACATCGACTCGGTAAACCAAAACTCATCATAATGAAATATAAAAAAAAACTCAGCAAATCGAACTCGGACAGAAATCAGACTTCACAACAACAACCAGCAACACAAGAACTCAGCCAGCAGAACAAAACTTTGAAAACAAAAATTCAAATTCTGAAAACTCATGAAAACAACAGACGTAACATTCGCAAAAGCGCACGACAAACTGCACAACGAAACAACTCTAAAACAGTTCTAACACTACAACTAAACAAGACTCAGAAAAACGCAGCAAAGAAACGCGAACTAGAAACAAACTGAAATCTTTACAGAACAAGCAAACACAGAACAACACAGAACTCGCGAAAACTCGACAATTTAAATCGGATTTAGACTCACTAAAACTCAACAAACAAACAAACAAACTTAATTCTAAAACTCGAATATAACAGAACTGAAATCAAAAGGGGTTTGTGGTGAAAAGAAAGAGATGGATTTTGTATTTTTTTCGAATAAGAAAGAGTCAGGGGAATGTGTTTGTTTATTAGAAGTGAGGGGAAGAAGAAGCAGCACAATTGAAAAGAAAACAGAGAAGTGAGTATTAAAGAAAACAGGGGAGGCTAAACTTGTGTTTCGAATTAAACATTAAAAATAGAAAATACGATCTCAAAATTAAAACTAATATTTTTGTGGTTTAATTTTTTTTTAATTACACTAACACATAAAACAAGAAAATTAGATCTACAATTAAAAATAATGAAACCCACAATAAAATGGAAATTTAAAGGGGCAAAATTATGAATTAAAACTAAAATTAAAATTACGAGCAAGAAAATAAAAATCGTTATTTTCAACTCATAGTGGTTAGCATTTCGCTACTTTGTCCACTAAACGGATTTACGAAAATAACGAAAGATATGCAACAAAAACGAAAGAACAAGACGAGAAAATAAAAGAACCTTGAAATTGCATTAAAAATAAAGAGAGTGTTTACAAGAATTGAAACTACAAAACAAGAAATAAAATCTACCCTAAAATCTAAGTTGATCTAAGAATTAGGGTTTAGGGGTGTGTTGGGTTAATCTCCACCATACACCTTTTAAGGTGGTGGAGAAATCCTAGCCATCCAATTGTTTCCTTCCTCCTTAAGCGTTGTAGAGTGGATTTTGGCCATACACTTATTTAGTGTGTTGGGATGATCTCCACCTTCCATGTGTCTTAAAAGATTCCCTTTCCTCCAAACTCCTAATTCTTTTTCCTTTTTTCATTTAAGTCCTTTTTCTTCCTCTTTTTCCCTTCCTTACTCTTTATTTCTTTATTTCTTTAATTTGTCATTTCTTTATTTATTCATGAATTTCCTGAAATGCAACAAAATAAATTATTAAAATACGAGTTCAAGCAATAAATAGGTAATAAAAATATGCACTTATCAGTATTTGATGTTGCATAGTATGTTTTATAAGAGACCACGATTAACATGACACAAAATACGATCAGTCAATCCTTGTGTCATAGCATCCCCGAGTTTCATACCCACCATATAGCATGCAGATTTTCATCATCATCTTTGTTCACTTTTCGAATTGACAGATTTAAAGACAAAAAAACTAGTAACAACTCTTCTCTTGATCTTCATCATCTCTGTTCACTTTTCGAATTGACGAGCTTCGATTTGTTCTCTCGTTATCTTCTCGCGATGAATTCTCCGATTCAACGTTCGCGTTCGATGAATTTTTATGTTCAGCTTGTTTAAAAATGGACGGGTGCCCACCATCACAGAAATTAATGTAGCTGTAGGGATTGCCACTGGATAAGCTTTAACATGGTTGGTTGTTCTGATGTGGCTATTAAACTGGGTTGGAAAGTCGAGGATAAAATGCTAGAAGCAATGGCTGATCATATTATGGGAAAGATCGGCATAAAAACCCTACCTCAAATTTGGAAGCGCCTGGCCCTCTTGGAGACCAGATGCAGCGCTGTGTTGGGTCGGCGGCATGGTTTGAGGGATGTCCCAAGAAGGCCGAGACTGAGGCGGCAAAGGCAACAGACGATGTAAGGGAGACAACCGAGGGCGTGAAGTCCATTGCGATGGCTGCAGGTGTTCTTGGATGCAAGAAATGGTAATTTCCTCTTCTAATTTGTATGATTGTAAATTTGTAATTTGTATGTATTAGCTTTAGTTTTAATTATCCCTGTCTATCAAACTTTAGCTTTAATTATTAGGGGTAATATAATCCCAAACACCTATGGTGACAAGCTTGTCACATTTCCTGAGCTTAAGCTAATGTACAAGCTTGCCAACCATCAGGTTGCTTTTAACCTCCCATACTCTATTTTATTACAAATGATAAATGATTTTTAAAAAGGGATATATATTGTATGGTCTCCTTCTCACAAAGGTGTTTGAGTACTTCAAGTTAAATGTGAATTACCAAATTTTGAAGTAGGATCAATTAATTTTTAAAATCACTTGTAGCAGCCTATTGTTCTTGAATAATTATTTAGGTTTTATGTTGTGTGTTCTGATTTTCTGTACAAGATTTTCAATTCTGCTTGCTCTGGAATTTGCTTTTCTAACTTTTTAAAGTTCTCGAAGCACTTTCAGATTTTGTGTTGGACAAGAGATGGGGGAGCCGAATTCTAACATACCAGATGGATTCCCCAGCTAAGGGGTCATGTAAGTAATACATAGTATTACAATGATCAAGTAGGCTCAGTGACTAACAGGTTTGTTCTCTCTTCTCGTGAAAGTTTATTTGTTTGCATGTTTGAGATTATAGATCTGCGGGATTTTCGTAGTTATGGTTCATTGATGGGTTATATGGACTTGCAATTACGGTTGATTTTTGGATACTAGAACAAGACTATATCCAAAAGAAATCTTTCAAAATGAATCAGATTTACGTAAGGCTATGTGTTCCAACTATGAAAGCGGAGGATGCTCTACAGTGAAAGATTTAGTCAACAATCGTAATTTTTATGAAGAAAATGTGAATTTGATCTTATTTAACATGTGTTCATTAATAGTAAATTATTTTTGTAAATGTCGTATTACTTCTTATCAATGAATTATTTAATTAAAAAACAAAAAAGAAGTTATAACCTCGTGTACTGATGTACCCAACTGAGAATTATTCTCTATTTATTTCCCTTGCTAGCTTAAGAGCATCTTCAATGGAGATATCTATATTGATTAGCTAAAAAATTTTAAAATAGGAATTAGTTAAAATTTTACATAAGGAGAACGGGAGAAACTCCAATGGTATTAGCTATAATACATATTGTGTATATTTTTGCTAAGGGTGAACACATGTTCGACGGCCAACGAAAATTGATAGTCTATAATTTTTGCTAAAGGTTTTGATGCATTGAAGTACTTAATATTTTACATATTATCTATATAATTACCACCTAGATTTTATAGCTAAGGACTCTCTTCCGTTGGAGATGCTCAATGTAAACATTATTATGTATATTATACTTAGCACATGTCAAAACTCAACATATTTACACCATACCAATTCCGAATGAACCACTTAATCCTATGACCTCTTCTTTTGATATTTTAATTTGGTGGAAGGAGAATCCTGAAAGGTATAAAATGTTATCAATGATTGCTAGAGATGTACTTGCGATTCACGTTTCTACCGTTGCTTCCGAATCTGCCTTTAGTACTAGTGGTCGTGTTTTGGACCCGTTCCGGAGTTCTTTGAGTCCGAAAATGGTGGAGGCATTGGTTTGTACTCAAAGTTGGTTGAAAGGTCCGCAAGGGGGACTAAAATTGGACAACTATATTGATGAAATGCATGCTTACGAGTTTCTTGAACAAGGCATTTGTTATCTAATAACTCATATAGATCAATTGATTTTCAGATTTGTAATTTTCTTGCAATTTTTACTTTTAGCAAGGTAGACTGAAGAACATTTTTTTTTTTTTTTTTTTGTAGACAATGTTGAGATGAAGGACCATGCAGAGAAGAGCAAGGTCAAGAAAAGCAGCATTATCGACATTGATGAGTGATTCATTAGTGTAGTTTTATGTTTCTGTTCAAACATAAAAACTACGTTCATATTTTGTATTTAATCAATCTTTTGGTGTGTATTAACTTAAATATTTGAGACTTATTTGAGATGGGTATGTACTGCTATGCTTAATTTATTTTGACTTTCATTTTCAGCTTATTATTAGTAGTTTAGTACTGGTTGTTAAATAAAAAAAATATTTTATATATTTATTAGCCTGATCACTACGACCCGAACTGATCCAAAGCGAAACACATTAAATGGGTTAGATTACAAATTTTATTTTTATTGGTTTGAGTTGTTAAATTCTCTTAACCCGCCCAACCCGAACCGTGTACCTACCTATTCGGCCTATCATCGAACCAAACAAATTCTTGGGCTAAATCCAAATCCTAATTCGGATCCTTTTACCATTACCAAATTAAATAAATCCAAAACAAATTTGAATTTGCACTCATTTCGAAATTCAAAAATCCACTATAACTCAAGCCCAAAATAACCAAAATTATTCCCTATAATTAAATCCATCTATATCAATCAATCAAATAATAATAATTTATCGAATATAAATAGTAGGTGTCCAATTAATAATCTTTCTAATTTACATAGATAGATCATAGATACAAAGATTTGTAGGTATAGAATGGCACCGGTGAACATGATAGAGCGAGCTCACCAGATGTATAGAGAAGGCAAATATGAAGAAGCCCTTGTGTTTTATACTGATGCGCTCTGTTTGGCTAAGTCTAAGCCTCAAAAGATTGCTCTTCATAGTAATCGTGCTGCTTGTTTTCTTAAGCTTCATCGTTTTAATAAGGTTTGGTTTCTCATTTTCTTGATTTTTCTTGAAATTGTTGTTTTTTGGTTTTGATTGTTGGTTTTTGAGATGGGTTTGTGATAAAGTTGTGATCTTGATGGGTTGAATTGAGAAATGGGGATTGATTGGTGGGTATGGTGGTTAAAGAAGTGATTTTGATTAGTGGGGTCGAGTTTTTTCGGGGTTTATAAGACGAAAATGTGATATTAGTTTGCGGAATTTGTGTTAATTTTGCTAGGTTTGTAGCCGGTGCTTAAAAGAATGACATGATTATGTAGTTTCGGGTTTAATTTAATGATGAAGTTGCTAATAATTACAATTATGGGTCTGTCGAAGATGAAGTGATTGATTGGTGGTTTTGTTGCTGAAAGAAGTGATTTTGGTATGAGGTTAAAATGACGAAAAAGTGATTTTGAGCTGTAGTTATTTTGTTAATTTTATTAGGTTCGTAGTCCGTGCTAAACAGGAGTGAATGATTAGGTGGTTTCGGGTTTAAGTTGGTAATAATTTTGTTGCTAATACTTATGATATGAATATGGGTTAATCGAAGATGAAGTTTGTTTGATCGGATAAACTTAGTGTAATTAGATTTGTTTTGCGTAGTAGTAACAGAACATGTCAGGTACTGATTTTGATTAGCTGAACTTGTATCAGTCTTAGTATCTTACTAGCTTTGTTCCCCATGCTAAACATGTCATGTTACGTAGTTCAAAGGGAACTTGTGAAGAAGTAACACTGTAACAGACATGTAGGGATGCATCATACATGTGAATCATTTTCATTTGTTTAGATTTTGGGTAAAGAATATGATAACATTTATTAGATTTAATTATCTCCGTCTATATTTTTATTTGCCAAATAAAGTTATTGATCCATACTGGAATTGTATAGAGCAGTATGTTATATCCTCTGGAAGCTCTTCAAACTCAATAGCTTAATCTTCTATAATCTTAGGCTGCAGATGAATGTACTTCCGTGCTTGAGCTTGATTACAATCACACTGGAGCGTTGATGTTACGTGCTCAAACTCTAGTCACTCTCAAGGAGTACCATGCAGCGCTTTTTGATGTCAATAGGCTTATTGATTTAAATCCGGAGTCAGATGTGTATCAAAACCTTCAAGCTCGTTTGAAGACACAAATGGTACACCCTCTTCCATCTGATTTTTTGTGCCTTTTTAAGGTTTCTTGACGTTCTTGTTTTCTTTATGGTTTTGTCTTGTTTGGTAAAATTGAATAACTAGGTTTTTGAAGCAAATCTTGCCCTACACATATACACAAAATTGAAGCTTGGAACCTTTAGACAGTAGTGACAGTCCTTTGAAGAAGCATTAGTTTATGTTTGAGGACTTAGAACTCTCAGTTGAAGAATTCATGATTTGGGATAATAGCATATGTGAATCAGAAGTTTCTAAATAATATGATTCACTAGATAAGGCTAAAAAATATTAAGTAAAAATATATAGAATTATCTCTTTCATCCTATAAGTCTATAAAATACAACTTCAGTTAACCTAGAGAATAGAAGCACAATGTTATATTACATCTATCAAAATCATAAGAGAAATTCCAGACTCCAAGAATTTGCATCTAGGATCTTGGCTACCATGTGAGTGCTCATTTCTTAGCCTGTCCTCTATTAGGCTCTATAATTGGCACTCTATGCTTGCACAACAACAGTTATAGCTTAGTGTGATAATTTGAAGAGTTGTTAAAACATATGCAGTGTCACGGAGTAGAGCCTAAATTTTAGCCTTTGAAGTCACTACTATTATTGTTCTATTTACACTAATTGAAACGTTCTCTTTGCCCAAGTCAAGTCTCTAGCACCAATACCTGAAGCTGAGACAGAGCTAGAAGAGGATGAAGACACAGAAGAAGAACAAGAATGGGAAGAAGATGAAGTAGAAGTAGAAGTAGAAGAAGATCTAGAACGACAAAAAGAAAAAGATAAAGAAGATGAGCATCTGGGAGGAGAATTAGAAGCAAATGCTGTAGTAGGAAGAATTCAAATTAAAGAAAATGGATCTACCGTGACTGGAGAAACTGCCCTCCAATCTCCTAATCATTGTCAGAAGGTTGAAAAAGATGCGCTTCAAAGTCAAAGCCTTAAGGAATCACCTGAACAAAATTCTGCAGCATGGCAAACAATACCAAAGCCAAAAGGACATTCGAATCTTGATTACTCACGTTGGGACAGAGTTGAAGATGACTCAAGTGATGAGGATGATGACGATGAGGAAGAGTCTCAGCCTCAGTATCGGTTTCGGGTGAGAACTGTTGGTGTGCAACAAGTTAAGTGAAAGGGAAAAAGTGGAAATCAGACATCTTGGCACTTCAATATCTTTTGCCACAGACATGTATTATTTTGGTCTAGCATCTGATGATTGCCATACCTGCAGCTTGCAAGTCTCGCTTGAACTCTTTGCCTGCTGCCACAGGTTAGAAAACCTTATAGGAAATCATATTTTGTCGGATCTGGCTGGACTATCGGCCTGTGGCCGATCACCAGCAGATCCCATATTATTGATTGTATGTATAATGTCCAAATTAGATTGTATCATTCATTGTAAATTATAAAGTTATTTGGTTAATTGGTTTTCTACCCATTATATTGCGGGTCATGTACAATATACACTGTGAAATGATGGATTTTGGTGAACATATATTGTATAGGCTTCCGATCCTTCCTAGTGGACAATTGGATATTCTTGTTACTGCTGGTGTGATTAACCAGTAAAAGATCCATCTGACTCTTGAGTAGAATATGTAACTGAATAACAAATTAACGCGTATCAAGTCTTTCGGTGCCAGAATGTTGAGCACTGGAAAATGAAATTACAAGTAAATCACACATTTTACTTCTTCCAAGCTAAGCTATATAGTACTATGAAGTACATAACAATTGAATTAGCCTTGTTAATATAGAATGAAAAGTCTACATACTCTCCTTGTGTCGTACAAACCAACCTTTAGGTCTATCTTGCCTTCAATATACTCAAACTTTGGCACTGTGATAAACTAGTACTAGTTGACGTGTAGTATAATATAAACTACTGATGACATTAAGCAATATATGTCGGGATTGTAGTACAGGTTCATCGGCCATCACCAACATAGGAGAAAGTACTTGTGTACTTAAATCATAAAACAACATCTTGATATGGCTCCTAGCTTTGATGATGGAAATGCATTGTTCGAATTCGTTGTCCGAGAAGGCAATGGTATCGAAGGTTGAATTGATTCTGGGCTAACCAAAGTGCCAGCAAGATACATACAATCAACAAAAGAGCGAATTAATTAATAAGTTTATCGCGGCCTCACGCCGACAACAAGGCCATTGATTTATCCGAGCTTGGGGGCCTAACCACGACAATGTGGCAACTTTCTGGAAAAACACAAGATGGGAAGAAGTCCCTGGAGCTTGGGGGCCTAACCACGACAATGTGGCAACTTTCTGGAAAAACACAAGATGGGAAGAAGTCCCTGGAGTTTGCTGAAGCCAAATCTCTGTTTTAATCATTTTTGCCCAAGTTCATATAGAAAACTAGAGTAATGAAGATGGAGGAAAAATGAATTTACATTTCATACTTGATAGTTTACAGAACAGAGAAGAAGAAGTATATATACAAACAAGACTAACTAACATTTTGTAACAAACTTTGGCGCCTATTTGCTTATGTACAATTTACATAATTAATCCTAATACAATCATCTATTTACAGTACTGTCCTTCTCCTCAATATCCCCCCTCAAATTTGGAGGAGTGAATATGTTTAATGCTCCTAATTTGGAGAGTAAAACAGATGTCCGAGCTGCTGACAATGGTTTGGTAAACAGGTCTGCTGGTTGTAGCTTTGTAGACATATATGTAGGAAGAATAAAACCAGACTTGACATGATCTCGAACCAGATGACAATCCAACTCTATATGCTTAGTTCTCTCATGGAGGACTGGATTTTCAGCAATGCTAATAGCAGAAGTATTGTCACAATGAAGCTTAATAGGAGTAGGAACTGTAAAATGTAGTTCAGATAACAAGTTGAAAATCCATTTAACTTCACAAAGAGCATTTGCCATAGAACGATATTCAGCCTCTGCTGAAGACCTGGCAACAATATTTTGTTTCTTGCATTTCCAAGATAGTAAAGAGTTGCCAAGCATAACACAGAAACCTGATACTGATCTTCTAGTCATTGGGCAAGAAGCCCAGTCAGCATCACAGAAAACTTGCAATTTAAGTGGACTAGAAGCAGAAAGAAGTAAACCTTGACCTGGTGCATTTTTAAGATACTTGAGAACTTTAATTGCTGCAGACCAGTGTTCATCTGTAGGTTGAGCCATAAACTGACTTAGGATATGAACAGGGTAAGACAATTCTGGCCTTGTAATTGTCAAGTAAATCAATTGACCAACTAATCTTCTATAAGCAGTGGCATCTGGTAATGTGGTGCCTGACTGATAATGAAGATTATGTTGAGTAGGCATTGTAATTTTGCTTGGTTTTGTAGCAAGTAAACCAGCCTGAGTAAGCAAGTTAAGAGTATATTTCCTTTGATGAATATAGATTCCTGACTCAGACCTGGCAATTTCAATACCTAAGAAGTAATGTAAATGACCTAGGTCTTTGAGTTTAAACTGAGATTGAAGACAACTCTTAACAGCTTGAATATCAGTAGTACTAGATCCAGTGAGTATGATGTCATCAACATAAACCAGCAATGCAGTAAAAGACTTTGAAGTATGAAGAATGAACAGAGAATTATCAGCCTTTGACTGGACAAATCCATATTTTAATGCAGCTTGAGAGAATTTGGAGAACCATTCTCTAGGAGCTTGTCTAAGACCATAGAGAGATTTAATCAATTTACAAACAGGATGAGTACCAACAAAAGTGGCTGGAACAGTAACACCTGGAGGAATTCTCATATATATTTCTTCATGAAGATCTCCATTCAGAAAGGCATTATTTATGTCTAACTGATGTAATGTCCAGTTCTGTATAGCAGCTAAAGACAATAGAAGTCTGACAGTGGTCATTTTTGCTACTGGTGCATATGTCTGAAAGAAATCTACCCCAAGTGTCTGAGTAAAGCCTTTGGCTACCAACCTGGCTTTGTATCTATCCAATGTTCCATCTGCTTTATATTTCACTTTATATATATCCATTTACAGTCTACAACCTTCTTATCAGGTGGAAGGTCAACAATGGTCCAAGTGTTGTTGGATTCTAAGGCATTTAGTTCCAATTGCATGGCTGTGCACCACAGAGGATCTTTGACTGCTTGTTTGTAATGAGTAGGTTCCACAATTTTCATGGAATTTGCAATAAAATGTTGATAGGTGGGAGACAAATGATTAACAGAATCAACTTGCTGTATGGGATAAGCTAATGTACAATTTGATGATTTAGAAATAAAAGATGGTAAGCCCAAATAGTCAGTGAACTTAGATGGGACAGACTTGACTCTTGTAGGCCTAGTAGAAGGTAAACTTGACTCTGTAGGAATATTAGTTTGAGGTATATTGGATTGAGAAATATAGTGATTTGAGGGACAATGTGTGAATGAACAGAATCTGGTGAAGAATCTGGTGAATGAACAGAATCTGGTGAATGAACAGAATTTGGTGACTGAGTATAAGACTGATCAGTAGAATTATTGTTTGAAGAAGACTGTTGTGCTGATTCTTGTTGAATATCATCAACAAAAGTGGAATCAGGAGGTAAAAACATAATAGAACTGGATGTAGAGGTTTTAGCATAAGGAAAAATTGACTCATAGAAAATTACATCTCTAGATGTAAAAACTTGATTAGAATCAATATGAAGAAGTCGATAACCTTTTTGATTGTGTGGATATCCTAAAAATATGCATTTGTAAGCTCTAGGAAAGAACTTATCCTGTCTTTTAGACAAAGTAGAAGAAAAACAAAGACATCCTAACACTCTCAAGTGAGAATAAGAGGGAGACTTGTTGAAAAGAACTTCATAGGGTGTTTTATGATTAAGAACTGAACTTGGTGTCCTGTTAATCAGATATGTGGCTGTCAAAATACAGTCACCCCACAAATGAATAGGTAAAGAAGCCCTAAATCTCAGAGCTCTAGCAACTGACAATAAATGTCTATGTTTTCGTTCAACTCTCCCATTTTGTTGGGGAGTTTGAACACAGGAATGTTGGTGAACTATACCAAGATTATGAAATAAGGAACTCATATTTGTATTAAAGAACTCAGATCCATTATCTGTTCTAACAAATTTAACAGATGCATTAAAGTGATTTTTGATATAGTTGAAGAATTTTTGAAAGATACCAAACACTTGAGATTTAGATGATAGCAGGTAAGTCCATGTACACCTACTAAAATCATCTACTATTGTTAAGAAACCATGACAAGTAGAATAAGTAGCCCTTTTATAGGGTCCCCAAAGATCACAATGAAGAAGTTCAAAACAACTTGATGATTTGTAATCACTAATAGGAAAAGATAGTCTGCAATGTTTTGCATATTGACATACATCACAAGGGTTATCAGTAATACAAATTTGAGAAGACAAACATTCAATGGACTTGAGTACATTAAGTGGAGAATGACCTAATCTATCATGCCACAATTTGCTAGTAGTCTGAACAGTAGAACTACATTTAGCAGGAGTAGATGTTGAAGTAGAAGTAGTGGCAGTGATATGAGAAGTTGACTTCAGAGATGAGCTTGAATTAATAGGAAGAATAAGCTTGAACAAGTTGCCATGAAGCTTACCAATCCCCATCACCCTCTTCATAGGGTCCTGTATAACACAGTGATGAGAATTGAAAAGAATATCATAATGTTGAGTGAGTTTACTGACAGAGATTAAATTGAACTGAAACTCAGGAATTGAAAGCACATTATGCAAGACAATATCAGAAGTGAGTTTGACAGTTCCTTGAAAATGAACTGATGTAATTTGACCATTAGGAAGACATATACTTATATAACAAGTCTCAACATTCCTAAGCAAATTAGAATGGCAGGTTATATGATCAGTTGCGCCTGAATCTATTATCCAATCTGTAGATGTATGACAACTAGCCAGACAAATAGTAGTCATTGATGAACAAATGGGAAACAGAGTACCTGACTGAGGAGGTTCAACTCTGAGATTAGAGGTTGACTGATTTAGCAAATTCAGCAGCTGCTGATATTGATCTGAAGTGAGATTAGTATTGACATTTGCCTTTGCTGTTTCTTCACAGACTGCAGAAGAATTTGCAGAAGAGATAGAATCTTCCTTGTTGGTATGAACTTGAGCAATAACCTTGCTTCATGAAGCAGAATTTGACTGAGAAAACTTGTTAGCAGGTCTGTTCTTAGGTGGAAATCCAATTAAGTGATAACACCTCTCCCTTGTGTGATTAGTACCATTACAATGAGTACACTGCAAATTGCCTTTCTTAGGAGGAAATCTAGTTTTAGATTCTGTGGTAAGGAATGACTTCTTTGAATCAGATTTAGAAAATCTGTTACCAGTGTAGGCTACATTCTTAGTCATCAAAATTGCAGATTCAGGCAAGTTCGAGCTGGTTTGAGAGTAATTTCTCTGTCTCTCATCTTGTTGAAGTAACCCTAGTACTTGAGTGAGTTTAGGCATAGGATTCATCATAAGCAACTGACCTCGAATATTCGTTAAATTTTCACTCAATCCCATTAGAAACTGTGTGACTTTCATAGTTTCTTCATATTGTTCAAGATCAACTTTAGCTTTGCAAGTACACAAACACGTACACTTAGGCACATTAGAAACACTTAGCAGATCATCATAAAGCTTCTTAAACTTTGTAAAGTAAGCAGAGATAGTTAGTTTATCTTGAACTAACTCAGACATTTCTTTCTTGATCTCAAACAATCTAGGTCCATTATTCTGAGTAAATCTAGTATGAAGATCGTTCCAAATTTCAGAAGCAAGAGTTGTATACACAAGACTAGATCGAATTTCAGGAACAATAGAGTTTAACATCCATGTGATGATCATATCATTGCAACGTTGCCACGGATCAAAGTAAGGAGAGTCAATACCTGGAACTTTGTATTTACCAATAACAAAACCTAGTTTGTTTTTGGCAGAGAGAGCTAGTGTCATCGAACGTTTCCACTCATTGTAGTTGTCACCAGTGAGAGAAGCAGTAACAAGTACCTGTCCTGGATGATCAGACGGATGTAGATACAATGGATGACTCGATTCCAGTTGAATAACAGTGTTGAAATCAGCGTCAAAATCATCTTTAGATGTACCGATTTGCTCAGTTTCTTCTTGAGTTGTTATTGCCATTAACGTGTTAGATGAAATGTCAACACGAAACAATCAGAATCAACACAGTTTGTGTAAAGAAGAGATGTTCAATTATGAACAAAACAATGTAAAATCGACAAGAATCGATAAAATCTGATCAAATCAACACAAAACAACTCCAATTGATAAAAGAACGATCAATTGATGATCGAACTAATGAAAAACAGTGAATCGATGTCGAAAAGAACGAAAAAGATGATGAATCTTCGAAGAAACGTGATGAATCTACGAAGAAGATAAGTCGAAATTGATGAAGATGTGGAAGTGCTCTGATACCATATAGAAAACTAGAGTAATGAAGATGGAGGAAAAATGAATTTACATTTCATACTTGATAGTTTACAGAACAGAGAAGAAGAAGTATATATACAAACAAGACTAACTAACATTTTGTAACAAACTTTGGCGCCTATTTGCTTATGTACAATTTACATAATTAACCCTAATACAATCATCTATTTACAGTACTGTCCTTCTCCTCAATAGTTCACATGTTTGTGTTTTACTTTACTGTGTCGCTGTGTGCTTTAGTTCCCATACACACCATTAAAGCTCTAACAGAACTTATGCTCTCCAGAGTGTTGCAAATGTTTTGCTCTGCTGGTATTTCGTAAAATCTTGTGCCTGTATATTGTAAGATGTTTTTTTTTCTTTTAGCATGTATTTTACTCCCCCCGTCTCTTATTTCTTTTCCTACTTTTCTTTTAAGGATATTCAAATTACTTTTCTTGTTTCTATTTTTGACCATAAAAATTAAATTTCAATACCCACTACACCATCCACTACTCCTTAAAAATAATATTCAATATCCACTACTCCACCCACTAATCATTACAAATAATATTCAATACCCACTACTCCACCCACTACTTATTAAAAATAATATTCAATACCCACTACTCTTTAAAAATAATATTCAATACCCACTACTCCACCCACTACTCCAAAAAAATAATATTCAATACCCACTACTCTTTAAAAACAATATTCAACACCCACTACACCATAAAAAAACAATATTCATTCCTCACTATCTTAAAAACCGTGAAATTCAGCAAACAAGAAAAGAAATATGGTACGGAGGGAGTATCATTTTAACACATTGTTTTCTTCAATGTAGTAGTATAGAAGAAGAGAAATAATTGAAATGTAGAATTGTATTAATCGGATGATTTATTACAATGAGGAAGTATCCTCTTAATATAGGGAAAGATGGAACAAACATAATAATTAAAGTGCTAGTGGTGTGAGTTGTTTGCTTAGTGGAGATAAGCCTTTACAACTATGTGGTGTGTTGTGTGCTATAATTTAACACTCCCCCTCAAGTTGATGCATATATATCACTCATGCTCAACTTGCCTAGAAGAGGATGTAACATTTTCCCGGCTAAACCCTTAGTTAAGACATCGGCTAATTGGTCTTCTGATCGAACAAAGTGAATGTTAATAACATCACTATTAATTTTTTCTTTGATAAAATGCCGATCAATCTCGATATGTTTAGTCCGATGGTGTTGAACTGGGTTGTGAGCAATGTTAATAGCGGCCTTGTTGTCACAATACAGCTTGATAGGATTTCCGGATGAAAGGCCTAATTCTTGAATAAGAAGCCTTATCCATAGCAGTTCGCACACTCCTTTAGCCATTGCTCTGTACTCTGCCTCAGCACTAGATAAAGCAACAACAGGTTATTTCTTGCTTCGCCAAGTAACTAAGTTACCTCCAACAAACGTACAATATCCTGAAGTAGAACGTCTGTCATCTAGACAACCATCCCAATCTGAATCTGTATAACCCTCAATCTCGAGGTGACTATTTTTAGTAAACATCACTCCCTTTCCGGGAGCAGCCTTAAGATACCTTAATATCATATACACTGCATCCAAATAAGGTTGACGAGGGTCATGCATATATCTGCTTACAATTCCCACTGCATATGCTATATCTGGTCGTGTATGTGAAAGATAAATCAGCCTACCGACCAATCTTTGATATTGGGATTTATCGACAATATCACCTGTTTCTCCACAAAGTTTATGATTCGCTTCTACAGGAGAGTCTGCAGGTCTACATTCCAACATACCAGTTTCTTTCAAAAGGTCAAGTGTATACTTCCGTTGAGAAAGGAAGATGCCACCTGAACTTCTGGAGACTTCAATGCCAAGGAAATACCGTAGTTTCCCAAATCTTTCATCTCAAACTCAGAGGCCAGTTTCTGTTTTACATCTACAATCTCAAATGTATCGTTGCCAGTGATCACAATATCATTAACATAGACAATCAAGACTGTGATTTCCCCCCTTCTCTTCACAAACATTGTGTGATCCGAATCACTCTGTTTATAGTCAAATTTGACCATTGCTGTCTGGAATTTACCAAACCAAACTCTCGGAGACTGCTTCAAACCATAAATAGTCTTCTTTAATTTACATACTTTCCCAATGGTTGCAGCTGTAGAAAAACCTGGTGGGATATCCATGTAGGTCTCTTCTTTTAGATCTCCATGCAAGAATGCATTTTTCACATCCAACTGCTGAAGTTCCCATCCAAGATTCGCTGCGCATGATATCAAGATTCGAATAGAGGCCATCTTTGCCACTGGAGCAAAAGTTTCCTGATAATCAATCCCACAAGTTTGAGTATATCCCTTTGCCACAAGTCTTGCTTTGTACCTATCAACCAATCCATTAGGGTTTTGCTTCACAGTTAACACCCATCTGCATCCTACTAGTTTCCTTTCAGCAGGAAGATGAGTTAACTCCCAAGTGTTATTATGTTTCAATGCATTCATTTCCTCTATCATGGCATCCTTCCATTTAGGATCACATAGAGCATCCTGCCAAGTATGAGGAACAGAAACACTCGACAAGGATGATACAAAAGCAAATGAAAAAGGAGATAATGCATTATAAGATACAAAATTTGAGATAGGATGGTTAGTACAAGAACGTACATGGTTAACATAAGAGACCGTGCAACCTGTGTTAAGTGACCAATTTTCCTTTCGGCTACCCCATTTTGTTGAGAAGTTTTAACACACGTAGTTTGATGAATAATACCACATGTGTCCAAATAAGATGTAAATGGACCTCCATATTCAGTACCATTATCACTTCGAAGGATTTTAACAGAGGCATTAAACTGAGTTTGTAGCATGTGATGAAAAGATTTAAAACACCCGAAAACTTCACTTTTTTGTTTAAGAAGATAAACCCAAGTAAGTCGAGAATAACAATCAACAAAGACAACAAACCACCTATACCCATCGTGTGTAGGATTTCTAAATGGACCCCAAACATCAGAATGAATAATAGAAAATAAGGTAGAACTTCTTTTATTTCTGGATGGATAAGTTGATCTTTTATGTTTAGCCAATTCACATGGTTCACAAAAAAAATCTTCCTTATTACAGTGTTTTACTAAAGCAGGAAATAAGTGTGTTAAAACACCAAAGGATGGATGACCTAACCGTCTATGCCATTGATACAAGGATTCACAAACAGAATTAGATGACACCTGATAATTTGAAGGAGAAACAGAATTCCCTTCCATAACATAGAGACCATCGACCACTTTACCACTGCCAAGGACCTTGCCTGTCACCAGATCCTGAAATACACAGTGGGAAGGAAAAAAGGTTACCGAACAATTGAGGTTGTCAGTAATACTGTGGACAAAGAGTAAATTTGCAGATAAAGAAGGAACACGCAAAATATCTGATAAGGGTAATGATGATGAAAGACAGAGAGAGGTGCCCTGTCCACGAATAGGTACAAGGTCTCCATTAGCAACACGGATATTGCCTGTTTTGTCATGATATGATTCCAGAATACTAGAATCTCCAGTCATATGTGCTGATGCTCCTGAATCAATGATCCAAGATGTTGGATATTTATCGGAAGTAAGGTGACAAGATATACCTGCATGGGCAGAATTAGCTGTAGGAGAAGGGGTCTTGATTTGTGACATTAATTGGCGGAAGGCATTGAGCTCTGAAGCGGTCATCGTCCCTGTTGAAGTGTCAGGCTCGCATTCTGAAGTAGTATGATGAGCATTAAAGGGCCCCCTTCCCATGCCTCTACCAGATGAGACACCACGGTAACCACCTCGGCCACGCCAACCTCGTCCCCGAATTTTGAGATGAGGGTGCAGATTAAAACATGTCTCACGAGTGTGGCCTAATATTTTGCAGTAGTCACATTGAATAGATCTTTCTCCAATTACAGCTATTGACACATGCTCCGGCTGTTCTGGTTCTGATTGCTGAACACCCTTAGTTAAGAGTGCGGATCGATCAGAAGGGACCATTGGGGTCATGCTTTGCTTTCGGCTTTCCTCTATCCTGACACGAACATAGGCCTCTTCAACAGTAGGAAATGAAACTTGTCCGATAAGTTGATTTTTAATTGAATCATACTCGTCCGACAATCCATCAAGAAATTTCATCACTTTTTCTTCAATGATCATCTTCTGATATTTTTCTTGATCTTCAGCATTTTTACACTCAAATATAGTGTAGTGTCCCAATTCACTCCATAATGATGTTAGCTCAGAATAATACTGAGCTAGTGTGCGGCTTCCTTGAGTCAATGCCCACATCTTCCGTTTTACCTCAAACCGCTTGGCTACATTCCCGGAGAAGGAATAAGTCCGAGTAAGAGAATTTCACACATCTTCAGCAACATCAATGAAGATATAGCTTTTTCGAATATCTACCTCCATAGAGTTTAATAACCATGAACACACCATGGCATTTTCAGAATCCCAATCATCAAAATTTGCATCATTCTCCTTAGGTTTCTTGGCTTTCCCGTTGACATATTGCATCAATTTATGAGATTTTAGTGCCAATGTGCAAGATTTCGACCATTCGAGAAAATTTTTTCCATCAAATTTAGGATTCACAAATGGAGTACTATGAAACCCAGATTTACCGCTACTTGTAGCAATATCCTCTTTTGTTGTGTTAATGATTTCAGCCATTATGTATTATATGCTCAAAAAAATATCCAAACAATAATTATTGGACATAAGATATCAACTCTCAGTGAATATATATAGCAGGTTATAACACACCATATAATTTACCAATCCTACAGCAAGATCAGTAGCAAAAAATAGAGAAAAAAACTGAAATTTCTCGGATTCAAGAAATTTTACCACACACAGATTTGGAATAGGAAGGAGATCAAAAAGTCCAACTGAAGCTTTTTCAAAATACCACCGGAACAGTGCCCACGCGCCGGCGCGTGACGCGCGTGGGGGCGAACTCCGGCGCGTGCGGCGGCGCGTGGGGGCGCGTGCGTGGTCGTTGCTGACTGCGGAAAATTCCTGGTAGGTCGCCTTCCAGAGTACGGTTTGGTGGTATATTTGTTTTTTTGTTTTGGTAGATTTGGGTTTTTTTTTATTGTTTAAAAAAAGGTGCAGAGTGTTCTATGTGTTTTGTGGTTTGAATGTAATGTCTGTGGTTGCTCAGTGATTCACCACCTGCTCTGATACCATCTTAAATGTAGTAGTATAGAAGAAGAGAAATAATTGAAATGTAGAATTGTATTAATCGGATGATTTATTACAATGAGGAAGTATCCTCTTAATATAGGGAAAGATGGAACAAGCATAATAATTAAAGTGCTAGTGGTGTGAGTTGTGTGCTTAGTGGAGATAAGCCTTTACAACTATGTGGTGTGCTGTGTGCTATAATTTAATATGTTTTTCTGTACGTCTCTTGCCTTAAATTTATTAAGGTCCCTGAGTTTTTTTAAACGAAAGTAAGAAGTAGTAAAGTATTTTCATCCCATTTTTTCACTTGTTTTTGTTTCTATTAAAAACTCGAAAGTATAAACATGAGTGAAACTATTTTATTTAACTTTCATTTATTTCCTCTCCTATTTAAAATTTGGAAGCAAAATTTAAGATACACGGAAACAATATTATTCACAGAATTTACATGCCTTTTCCTATAATAAATTTCATTAGTATGCTAATATAAATGAACGCCTAGTGATATGCACATCATTGTAGTAAGAGTATAAACACTACTAGAAAAGGTAGACCGTAGATATAACATCACACCTATAACATCAGTTAGAAATGTCACTGATGTTAAAAGTGTTTTAAACATCGGTTGTCACAGGAGGAATAATGCATGCAATCAAGCAAAAGTAACAACACATATAAGTGAAAATCGATGTATAAAAGCAGAAATAACATCATATTAAAATTTTTAATCGATGTTAAAGGTGGTACATATACAGGTATTAAACATCGATTTTGTAACAAGAACCGATGTTAAAGGAATATTAAACATCTATTATGTTACAAAAACTAATGTTAATGGTTGTATTAAACATCGTTTTTTAATCAGTCGATGTCTAATCTTGTATTAAACATCAGTTCTTATATAGAAACCGATGTTAAACGGCAGGAAAGACATTAGTTTCTTTATGGGAACCGATGTCTATAGTCATCTTTGACATCGGTCAGGAACCGATGTTATAGATCCCCCTTTATCTACACCGACAAAGACATCGGTCTCAAAATACTTTTAACATCGGCCAAAAACCGATGTTGTAGGGGGTTTTTCTAGTAGTGGAAACATAATTAATTAAATTTACAACTAATAAGTTCTATAAAAAGTTACTACTAAATTAAAATTAAAACTACTAAGCTTTATTACACCATAAGGAAACAGATTCAACTGATTTTTCCAAATATTTTTTCAAAAAAATTTTAAATTAAATGGTACTGTATGATACATGATTGATTTCAATTTATAAGTTTATATAAATACATGCCATGTCCCATATTATTATTGCAAAATTACCAATTATATACATGTCATATTAACATTTAGGAAAACATTTGAAAACCGTTTTGGAATATTTTGCATTTTTCCATTTTTTTATTAACTAATTTTTCTAGATTGCTGGAAGATTTGGTACAAAATCTAATACCAAAATTTGTTGAGAAATGAGTTTGTATCGGTGACTTGTTCTAATGAATAATTAAAATATTATTTATAAATATTGAAAATCATATGCATCTACAACCAGTCCCAAACAATCACAAAACCCAACCCAATAAAAAAAGAGTGTTGCTAAATGCAAATCAAATTACTTAATGCAATTTGTAAAAATTACTTTATTATCCTTTTTATTTCTTTGACTAAAGTGCATGTACACCTAGTTTTCTGTGCACTTATCCCACTTTTCTTTCTACTTACCTATAACCTAGTTTTCTGCACACTACATTTATTAATATGCATTTAACTTTGTTTTAGTATTCATATTATATTTTATTAAAATCATATCTCATATAAATATACATTGTACATTCATATTTTCATTTAAAATATACATTGTACATTCATATTTTCATTTAAAATATACATTGTACATATATATTCATCATGTATGGATACATTTGATTTATAATATCAAGATTAATCAAATAAATAACTAAAATTTTCATATTCCCTAATCATATGTATATAAATGGATCATTTGTATCATTTTTTGTCACCAACATGTAGCTTCATCAACCTGTTCATGTGTCCACCAGATGCATGTGAGAAATATAATCTAAATAACACATATCAACTATTCTAGTTCAGAAGACAACTTCATCAACCCATCATCGGAGTCACCTCAAGAAGACATACACATAGCTCGGGAACTAAAAACATCCTTCCATCCCTGACCTAATGTAAGTATCACTTTTTACATGTTATGTTAGAAAATCTTTTATAAATATTCTCTTACTACAACCTTCATATAATTTGTTAAAATCGGATGTATACTACATATTAATTTATTAATAATCTCCTTTAATTTTTTATAAGATTTTAAAAAGTAAGTGTTATTATATTATATTATACTATTTATGATTAACATCTTTTTAAGAGGAATGAGAATCCTAACTTTCTCGATTTTAAAACTCAATTAGAAACTGCTTACATAATGATGCTAAAAACTACGTTAAATTTGCATAAATTTGTCTTCATCATATTAAGTCAAATATTGTTTCAGTTCTTTGTTTATGAAGCCAAACAGAATCAGGTACAAGGCAAAGCAAAAATTAGTCTTATTAGCTTAATTATCTGAAAATAAAAATAAAATAATTTGCTTGTTAAAAATTTATTACATTTAACTTTTTTTTTCCTTGCTAAATTCCTTTGAACTTATTTATTCGTTATTATCAAATTTCTGTTAATTTACACTTACAAACACAACCTTCATATAATTTGTTAAAATCGGATATATACTACATATTAATTTATTAATAATCTCCTTTAATTTTTTATAAGATTTTAAAAAGTAAGTGTTATTATATTATATTATACTATTTATGATTAACATTTTTTTATTTTGTTACATTATAGATAAAATAATAATTATGTATACAAGAAGGTGTGAAGTCACTCCCGAGCTTTATAAAAATTTAAGGTTTTTTTCAAGCACTATAATATATTATTTAATTATATAATTTAAAATTTTAGACTAACATGATGTATAATTTCATTTTTTTTTCAGAGGCAAATCACTGCTTAACTATGGATGGAAAAGAAGATTTTTCGGTGAGTTCAAAATTATTTTTTGTTAAAAGTTTTATCATATTTAATATTTATTTTATCATGTAAACTAATCACTAGCTGACTTATCATATTTATTTTAGCATGTTTACACATAAAATATTTTTTATTTAAAATTGCAGGATGTATATTTTGATATTAGTTCGAGCACATTAGTGAATGTTGGTCACTTATTCGAAAACATATTCCCTAATTGTAATAATCTATTACATATTCCATAATTGTAATAATCTATTACATATTCCCTAATTGTAATAATCTATTTAAAAATTAAAATTATTAATAACATGATATATAAAACTTGAATTTTTAAATATAAAAATTTATTTCTAAAATAAAATTAATAAAAATAATATAATGTATTGATTATTATAGGTTAGAGTAAATTGCATTTTAGTGGCTTGTATTTTAATTGTTTTGCACTTAGATGGCCAACTTTTAAAATTGAACACTTTGATGACTGTAGTTTAATTTTTTTGCATTTATATGGCCAACTTTTAAAAGTGAACACTTTGATGACTTAACATTTTTTATTTAGCACTTTGATGACTTAACATTTTTTATTTAGCACTTTGGTGGCCACTTCAGAGCTTAACATTTTCTATTTAATTTTGACGCTATTTTGGTGACCAAAGTTCTAAACAAAAAAAAAATTGGCCACCAAAGTGCTAAACAAAAAAAATGTAAGTCATCAAAGTGGTCACTTTGAAAAGTTGGCTATCTAAGTACAAAAAAATTAAACTACAATCATCAAAGTGTTCAATTTTAAAATTTGGCCATTTAAGTGCAAAAAAATTAAAGTACAAGCCATTAAAATGCAATTTACTCTTATAGGTTATGGTAATGTTTGTTTTAGTAGTAACAATTGTTAATGTGTATATTACAGGAATCCGTGCACAGTTGTTAATGTGTATATTATAAAATCCATGCTGAAACATCATTTATTAGGGTTTGAATCATTTAATACATGTAAGGGACATAAGAGTAATATACTTGTCTACATTAAGTAAAGTTGATTTGCATTTAGCAATCATGTAAAAAAACCCGAAAAGTCCAAAACACAATCCACCTGATAATCCATCTGATCAAATCAGAAATAATCCATCGGCTGAGAATTGGGGATACAATAAATACCCTAGAGCCTAGCCTTATATAACGCATCACAAGAAACCACTCTCCATCGCCTCTGCAAATATTTCACTTTGCACAGATATTCACTTCACTTCACTCAGCTCACCATCGATCATCTCTCTCGGTAATCTCTCTCTCTCTCTCTCTCTCTCTCTCTCTCTCTCTCTCTCTCTCTCTCTCTCTCTCTCTCTCTCTCTCTCTCTCCCTCCCTCCCTCCTACTGATTTTCATTTATGTTATATCAGTATGTTATATGTAGACGTCTCTCTCTCTCTCTCTCTCTCTCTCTCTCTCTCTCTCTCTGTTTTCTGTATGTTTGTGTGATTCGCGTTTATTTGTTTTGTGATGATTTGCGATGTGTTGTTGATCGATGTAATGTATGAATCGCGAGCTCTGCATGAGATTATTTTAATAATAAATGTTTTACTTTCATTTTTGATGAATTTGATATGAATTATTTAGATTCGCGTGGTTAGATTTACGTAATGATGATTTCTCGAAAACCATAAGTTCTCGATTGTGTTTTAATTTCTGTTGTTGATATCAACTGCTTGATTTTACGATCACATGCATCACGTAGTAGAGCTGATGATCTGATTGTGTATGTACATTTTTGACTGTTCAATAGTATGTTTTACTGATTAGCTAGTTTGTTTTATGTTAAAATAGATTTATTCGGTTTTTTTGTTTGCGGAATTGTCGCGATGATGTACGTGTGCTTGCGTGTGTTTGTATTTTTAATTCTAATCTTCGTGTTTAGTAATACATTAAGATCTCATGTTCGGCCTGATTTATATATGTCCTTGAATCTGTTTAGTATATATGCTGGTACACAACATTATTAGTGTTATTTTGTATAATAATCATGTCCTCTGTTTTATTATTTCTTTTAACTTCCGTTACCGCTCATTATCAGGCAATATACTGCTAATAATTCCGTTAAGATATTTGACTCTGTTAAGCAAGCTTGTTACTAAGAAAATACAATATATGTTGATTAATCTGGTGTTAAAAATTTCACTTCTAGAATATTGAATTTGGCCACACTCGTACTTGTAAACCGACTAATTTTTGTTGTATATGCAGACTTGTATTTTCATTGTCTCCTTTGTTTTTTCTACGGGGTTTAGTTTTAAGATGTGTCCCTGCATAGATTAATCTGAATTTGTAATACTCTTGTCTTATGTTTGGATGATGAGGAATTATTTGTTTCATTTCTTATTGACTCTGTTTAATTGTTATTATTTTGATGATTAGGGTCTTCCGAAGCAGATTTTTGTTTTATTCGGTGAGGTTTAAGCAGTAGTCAAGATGGTAAGTAACTATGTTGACTGACTCTGTAAACCCTATAGCATATAGTATTTCAATTTTATATTTATTGGTTTATTGATTAAGCCGTTAAGGTGATGTTCTAATGGCTGATATCGTACTGTACAGGTGAAGTTTACAGCTGATGGGCTCCATGCTATTATGGACAAGAAGAATAACATTCGTAATATGTCTGTTATTGCGCATGTTGATCATGGTTAGTATGCTACCATAGTACCATCACATTCTGTCATAGCTCAGTTGTAGCTATTATTTCCATATGTCTAGTGTTCGTTTAATCTGACATCTGTTTTGTGTTTATTTTATGGTTATTTCATTGTAACTTTTTTGCGCGAGTATGCTGACGTTATTTTCCTGGATGGAGTTTTACTGAGGTTCAAAGTTAATGAGACAATTCTTATTACTTACTGGGATTTGAGAAATGTGTTTTTTATGAATAAAATTATACTTTCAACGTGATACATGTTTTGTTATGGGAACACTCAAAACTTAACCCCCAAATTAAATATTTGTGGTAATATTTCCTATTTCATTTTATGTTGCTTAATGCTTGGAGTATATAAGTAAATGCCTAGTCATGTATCCTGTAACTTATTGTCATGTTCTTTTTTAGAATTAATATTTGATCGGTTTGATGTTGCTATTTTGACACTTCTCCTTGTTGTCAGGGAAGTCCACCCTTACTGATTCTCTGGTGGCTGCTGCTGGTATCATTGCTCAAGAAGTAGCTGGCGATGTCCGAATGACTGATACCCGAGCAGATGAAGCTGAGCGTGGTATTACAATCAAGTCAACGGGAATCTCACTTTACTATGAGATGACAGATGACTCTTTGAAGAGCTACAAAGGGGAGAGAGATGGGAATGAGTACCTGATCAATCTTATAGACTCTCCCGGACACGTTGACTTTTCATCAGAGGTTACTGCAGCTTTACGTATCACTGATGGAGCACTTGTTGTTGTTGATTGCATTGAAGGGGTTTGTGTCCAAACAGAAACTGTCCTTAGACAAGCCCTTGGAGAAAGGATACGTCCTGTCTTGACTGTAAACAAGATGGACAGGTGTTTCCTTGAGCTACAGGTTGATGGTGAGGAGGCATACCAGACATTTCAAAGAGTTATTGAGAATGCTAATGTCATCATGGCCACCTATGAAGATCCTCTTCTTGGTGATGTTCAGGTCTACCCAGAAAAAGGTACTGTTGCTTTCTCAGCTGGGTTACACGGTTGGGCTTTTACACTTACAAACTTTGCTAAGATGTATGCCTCAAAGTTTGGTGTTGATGAGTCTAAGATGATGGAAAGACTCTGGGGTGAGAATTTCTTTGATCCAGCTACAAAGAAGTGGACCACTAAGCATACTGGCAGTGCTACATGCAAGCGTGGATTTGTTCAATTCTGTTACGAACCCATTAAGCAGATTATAAACACTTGCATGAATGATCAGAAAGATAAGCTTTGGCCCATGCTACAGAAACTTAACATAACAATGAAATCTGATGAGAAGGAGCTGCTGGGAAAACCCTTGATGAAACGTGTGATGCAGAACTGGCTTCCCGCAAGTACAGCCCTCTTGGAAATGATGATATTCCATCTTCCCTCTCCTTCCAAGGCTCAGAGGTACCGTGTGGAGAACTTGTATGAGGGACCTCTTGATGATATCTATGCCAATGCTATTAGAAACTGCGATCCAAATGGACCTCTTATGCTCTATGTGTCTAAGATGATTCCAGCTTCTGATAAAGGTAGGTTTTTTGCCTTTGGTCGTGTTTTTGCTGGCAAGATCTCCACTGGTCTTAAGGTCAGGATCATGGGTCCTAACTATGTCCCTGGTGAGAAAAAGGATTTATATGTTAAGAGTGTTCAGAGAACTGTTATTTGGATGGGAAAGAAGCAGGAAACTGTGGAGGATGTGCCATGTGGCAACACAGTTGCAATGGTTGGTTTGGATCAGTTCATCACCAAAAATGCTACTCTGACAAATGAGAAAGAAGTAGATGCTCATCCAATCAAAGCAATGAAGTTCTCTGTCTCACCTGTTGTTCGTGTAGCTGTCCAGTGCAAAGTGGCTTCAGACCTTCCCAAACTTGTGGAAGGACTCAAACGTTTGGCAAAGTCTGATCCTATGGTTGTCTGTACTATCGAGGAATCTGGGGAGCATATTGTTGCCGGTGCTGGAGAACTGCATCTTGAGATTTGCTTGAAGGATTTGCAGGATGATTTCATGGGAGGTGCTGAAATTGTTATGTCTGATCCAGTAGTTTCCTTCCGTGAAACTGTCCTTGAGAAGTCCTCGCGTACTGTGATGAGCAAGTCTCCTAATAAGCATAACCGCTTGTACATGGAAGCTAGACCCCTGGAGGAGGGACTACCTGAGGCCATTGATGATGGGCGGATTGGCCCAAGGGATGATCCCAAGGCTCGTTCAAAGATTCTATCAGAGGAGTTTGGCTGGGACAAGGATCTTGCTAAGAAAATCTGGTGTTTTGGCCCAGAAACAACTGGCCCCAATATGGTGGTTGATATGTGTAAAGGAGTGCAATATCTCAATGAAATCAAGGATTCTGTTGTAGCTGGATTCCAGTGGGCATCCAAGGAAGGAGCATTGTCTGAAGAAAACATGAGAGGTATCTGTTTTGAGATATGTGACGTTGTTCTTCATGCTGATGCTATTCACAGGGGTGGTGGGCAGGTTATTCCAACTGCTCGGAGGGTTATATATGCTTCACAGCTGACTGCAAAACCCCGTCTTTTGGAGCCTGTGTACCTGGTCGAGATCCAAGCACCTGAGAATGCTCTTGGTGGAATCTACAGTGTACTGAATCAGAAGCGTGGGCACGTATTTGAAGAAATGCAGAGGCCTGGAACACCACTCTATAACATTAAGGCCTATCTCCCTGTTATTGAGTCGTTTGGATTCTCAGGTCAGTTGAGAGCTTCTACATCAGGCCAGGCCTTCCCACAATGCGTGTTTGATCACTGGGACATGATGTCATCCGATCCACTGGAGGCTGGTACCCAGGCGTCAACACTGGTTGCTGATATTCGGAAGAGGAAGGGTTTAAAGCAGCAGATGACACCTCTATCCGAGTATGAGGACAAGCTGTAAGCCATTAAATCGTCAAGCCTTGACGATTTGTTATGGCAGACTATGGACCATTTGGTTGGGAGGAAACTACACAATATAGTATTTGTCTATCCGTTCTAAATTTTTGCACTCAGGATGTTGGATGCTATTATGTATCAGTACTAAACTCTTTTTATCTTGATTTTATCGGAGTACTAAACTTTAGTTTGTAGTTACGATTCCTCATCGTCAATTAACTGAGTTAAGCTCACAAAACTTAGTTGTTTAATCTAACATGGCTAACATAGCATTAGAGTGTTGACTACTGACTAGTTAACTTAAACTGTTCTCATAGAACTTCAAAGATATTATGTGTATGTGTGTAGTCTATACCTGATAGAGATGCATGCACAGCAAGTGAGCAAGATCTGTAGTGAAAGTGAGCACAATAAGACTATATCTTTGGCAGTTTGTTTTACAATCACAGTAGGGACCAGTAAATTACCTAAAGCTTAATATACGGTAGATTCTGATGGGACCTGAAATAGGTGGCTTTAGGGGTTTGAGTAAATTCACTTTGGAAGCCCTTGGTAGTGTTAAAATTTTTAATATCTGAATATATTTATCTTTAAATTCACTTTGACAACACAAAATCTTTGTATATGCCCTATATACACTCCTATTTTTAAGTCAATATCTAGAAGATATCTATTATCTTACCAGTTATGTAGAATTATGAATGGTTGATGTAGTAATAACACAACTATAGTTCACGAATCTACTATATTTTTTGGGCTTGGACTCTGGAACGGACCTCCACAATGTGTGATATTGTTGGACTAGAGTTCAAGGGTGATGGTTTTGGTGTAGCTTCATCTTGCATAAAATTTGGTCATGTTATCTTACATCAATTACAAACACAAGCTATGTTTTAATTTTACATTTAAAACATATCTTTTGGTTAATGTTACTGTAAGAGCAAGATACTGTAATTAAGTGAAAACAGAGGTAACAAAACAACTGGTGCTTGTCTACCAAATTCCTCCTACAAATGACACCTGACCCAGCGTGCTTCCTTCCACCGACTATGTTAAATAAACAATTTGAATTGGCACCATCTTATAGTGAGTTGAGGACCTATCTATGATTGCGTAAGATACTGGCAGTGCTGATGGCATATAATAATTTTTTTTTTTTTTTTTTTATTTTTTGGACTGGTTTCTAGGTATTACGTATTGTTTCTGGGAAAGTTTTGTGCACTGACTCTAATATAAAATATTTATCCTATGTTTCAGGCGATGAGCCTGCTCCTCTGGTCCTGAAAAAGGAACCAGTTAAGAGTCCATGGGCTGATGAAGACGTGGATGAGAATGATATTAAGGAATCTTGGGAGGATGAAGATGAGCCTACTCTGGTATTTTAATAGATATTTTTTGTAAGGCAGGACCTACATATCATGTCCAGCATTTTGTTGTGCTATGTTTATCCCCGGCATCCAAATTCCAGTTTTTAACTTATATCTCAGTAATTTGATGTTTATCTAGTGTATGCGCTTTGACATTTCCAATATGATACATGGGCAATGTCTATTCTTGTTTCGTACAAATGTCTCTAGTATTTGTGCAGAATGTCTTATTGTATTCTATCTCCTGTTAAGTTTGGTCTGAGGTCGTGATAGTCAGTTGCATGGGGATATCATAATTCATAACAACATGATTACTTGATGTCTGCCTTGAGTGGGCTCTTTGGCCTGTCAGGAATAAATTTACTAATTTATAACAATATAATTAATAGAGTTCCTTATGGTCTTAAAGTCTATACGACTACTACAAACACATGTATTTTAAAAGTAATTCTGATTATTTGAATTTTTATTGACTCTATATTCTATGATTAAACTATTCGTAATATAAATGACTACAATTTTATTGTATAAGTAATATCAATTCTGATAAGTTTTTGTATATTGCTGATTCCTGGTATTAATTTGTGCAAGTTATATATAGTACTATAGTTTTTCAGTCTTTATTAAATGATATCATCTTGAAGGGTCACTTATGTAGAATAATGTTACTTCTTTAAGCTTCATGCTTTTGGGATATTCTTCCATTTTATCCCTTCTCTGATAATGGTTCTGCATCAAGTTAAGGTTATATCATTCACTTTATTTTTGATAATTTTTTTCCGATTTAAAACATTTTATGTTTAGTGAAAGTAGTTAAGGATTTCGTATTTGATTTTTAAATGTATAATAATGAAGTGGAGTATATATTATGTATGTGCCATGTCTATTATCATGAAATTTCTTGAAACTTCATCATCAGGTGCCTGTGTCTGAACCACCGGCTGAAATGCCCCCAAAGAAGACTGTAGCAAAAGCTAATGACAAGAAAGGGAAAACTGCTGAAGTAGTTAAGGAGGAACCATTAGATCCTGTAGCAGAAAAACTTCGACAGCAAAGGTTACTGCTGCTTATTTGCGCTTGTCAGATTAGTTCATGCTTTTAGTTAATAAATATCAATTTGTTAATCCTTGGATGTGAGGAATCACCCACTGCATCATATGATTGCAAATCTTAGGGGGTGTTTGGGTTGTTGATTGGAATGATTTGAAATCCCATGGGATATATAAGGAATGAGCTACCTGGTTAATGGGAATGAGGTTTATACTCCGACACATTAATTACTTAACCAAGCACAAAGATATGAGAATAAGAATCTGATTCCCATGAACCAGATTGAATCCTATGAACCAAACGCCCCCTCGTTTAAAAAATCTACCATCGGATAATCTCTATTGCCCTCACTCTCTCATTTTGGTCTACATGTGCATTTGCATCTGAGATGCATGATAAGTGAAGGAACTGTTGATATATGTAGAGAAGTTCTTTTATGTCATTTACTCGGATTTATCAATAGCTTATGGTACAGGAGTTATTTTGTCGTGAAATGGTCGGTGTACAGGGATGCTTGGTCCATAAAATTTTTAGTTATATCTTTTACTCTTACTCTGCTGCTACCACAAGGATAACATTTTTTAAAAAGAAGAAAATAATCACTTGTTAAACTTCAAATTTTGTGGCAAATGGATTGTAAAAAGTGGGATGTGGGGAGGGGAGGGGACGGGGGGTGGGGTTCAGTCCTGCATCTTGTTTATACCTCTCTTGAAGATCAGCAGTATATTTTGTCGGTGTGCTGTATTTTCACTGAAAAATAATCGGTGTTATCGATTGTCAAATAGAAAAGGCCTTCGTCTATGGACTTTCTTATTTACTTAATTGAACCCTTGACTTGCCACGGCATTGTATAGTTACTGTGGTTCATAATTATTATTTATCAGGCTTGTGATCATTTTATGTTCGCCATTGATATTATGTCATTCATAACAGGCTTGTTGAAGAAGCTGACTATAAAAACACTGCTGAATTATTTGGTAAGAAAGGTGGCGATGACAAGTCTCTTGATATATTCATTCCTAAATCAGAAAGCGATTTCTTAGAATATGCAGAGCTCATTTCACATAAACTTCGTCCATATGAGGTGCGTTGAATGTAGTTTCATGGTTTCTGGTCCAGATAATTGTTGTATTGTTCCCAATTTTTGACATTCTTTACCTATTATTCAGAAAAGTTTCCATTATATTGGATTGCTCAAATCTGTGATCAGAATGTCAATGACATCTCTGAAAGCATCTGATGCAAAAGAAGTTGCTTCTTCTATCACTGCCATCGCAAATGAAAAGCTAAAAGCAGAGAAAGAAGCTAATGCTGGTAAAAAGAAGACAGGTAATGCAGATCCCACCTTTCCCAGTTTATGAGTAATACGACACCAGTTCAGGTCTTCCTTGTGAGCAAGATATTGTGTCATTTTGTATTTTGGTGCAAAAAATCAGTTTTGCAAGTTGCATCATCTCATGTTTCCATACATATATCATATATGGCTTCATACATTCTGTTTTTGCTGCTTTTTCAGGTGCAAAAAAGAAACAACGAATTGTGGATAAGCCAGATGATGATGCTGTTGTCAGCAACATAGATTCATCATATGATGATTTTGATTTCATGTAACTTTTTGGCCGAATCTGCTGCTACTTTGCCAATGCGAGCTGAAGGTGGCATCAATTTTGCAATTACAAGTGTCATACGAGAAGATCATCACAAGCTTCTCTCTCAAAATTTGGAGGCTGACAACTGTGTCATATCTAGAATGTCTTTCTCTCATTTTTTTTTCTTGTGGTTCAGAAAATGTTTACTTGGTTATTTGTAACACTAATACTATAATTAACTTAGTGAGATAATCCTTCCTCAGTTTTAAAAAGACCACATCTGTTCTCCAGTTTACATGATTTCTGTGATGGTTGACTGTCTTTTATGTCTGTCTCAACCCTCTCAACTCATTAGTCCTTGTGTTTCCACTACATGCTACAGTCAAAAAGAAAAATATTTAGGACATACGAAAATAACTTTTTTACAGTTTATTGGCGCAGATAATTTTTTTTAGAAACAGAATTATATAATAAATTAACTGAGTTAAGAAATATAACCTAAATTAAAAATCACCTGAATATGCTGATACCATCTATATAAACACTTGTTGCTCTCGGTTTGGTCTAAATTAAACCATAGCATTGTATAAACACCTCGTTCACTAGGCATGGATAACTTGCCTGATGATATTTTCTTTGAAATTTTTTTACCACTACCGGCCAAATCTCTTCTTTGTTTCAAATTAGTATGCAAATCATGGAGATCCCACATCTCAAACCCTGTTTTCGTAAAACGCCACGTCCTGAGGACAACGAACAACCCTAATAATGAATTATTCGTAGCCCACAATTTTTTTTGTTCACATCAGCTTAATGTTATTGACAGAAATTTTCTTGATAGGGCTTTACATGTTTCTAATGATAATGGATCATGTTATGATTATGTTATTGTTGGATCATGTAACGGCTTGCTTTGTATTGCTTACAGATGCGGATCACAAAGATTTCCGAATAAACCATGTCTGTGGAACCCTGCTAACAAAAATGTGAAGGACATACCTAGGTATGTTATTGAAGTAAACCCTACTCTTGACCAAGTATTCTTTGGGTTTGGTTTTGATCATGCCACTAGTGACTACAAGGTTGTGAGGATTGTACAAATAAACCTTGTAAAACCTTTCATAAATAGAGTTGAGGTGTATTCACTAAATGAGAATTCTTGGAAAGAAATTGAGGTAATGTTAGAGTTGGGAAAGATAGACTACCTTCATCCGCCAGCGACTGTGAATGGATCAATTTATTGGATAATACGAACAACTAATACCGCAGAGCTTGTTATTCTTTGCTTTAATGTGCAAAGTCTGAATTTTTCAACAATTTCATTGCCTTTCAATCTCTGGATTCCATGGTGGGAATATCCGAGTAGGTGGGACCTGTGCGATCATGTTAACGTTTTTGAGTTTAAGGAATCTGTTGCCATTATGAAATACTTGAAATACAGGCAAAAAGGCTTTGTCATATATACGCTAGATGATGACAGTAGTTGGGTTAAGAAGTTGAATATCAAATGTTTTAAATTATTCGTCGGATGGTTGAAAACAGGTGAACTCGTTGGAAATAATTTTTCTGGCAAGATAGTCTTATATGACTCTGTGAATGAAGATATTTCTAGAACTTATAAATGTTGGTTTAATCTTAAGTTGGTTTATTTGCTTTGATTTTGTTTTTGAATAAAGTAGTCGTTAGTAGTATCTTGTTTTGTTAAGATAGCAGATCAGTAAGCATGATTGTAGGAACAGATAGAGTCAATCTGTTGGAGTCTGTTTAGGATCAGATTGAGCTGTTTTGTTTCCTAGTTTTCAGCCTTTCAGTTGTAAGCTTTCAGCTATTTATTTCATTGATATCGAATAAAACAGTAATGCTTTTGGCAGCCAAGTTTGATAGTCTCCTCTATATACAAATACGTTTGTCATATGTTCTTATGTATTAACAATATTTGGTATCAGAGCAGAGGTGATTTTCAGTAAAGGGCGCAGAACATTCAATGGATATCAACAAGGATGTCAACAAGGTCAAAACAGGAGGGTCGATTAGCTTAAGTTATCCTTCGTTGACCAAGAACAACTATACTACTTGGGCTTTGAAAATGAAGGTGTACATGCAAGCACAAGGAGTCTGGACAGCGATTGAGCAAAAGGACCCAAAGGTGGTTGTTGATGAAAAAACGGACAAGGTGGCCTTGGCTATGCTGTATTAAGGACTGCCTGAAGATATGATTCTTTCGATTGCAGAGAAAGAAACGGCCAAAGAGGCCTGGACAGCACTGAAGACGATGTGTCAAGGGGCAGATCGTGCGAAAAAAGCAAAAGCTCAAACGCTGAGATCTGAGTTTGAGACGTTGACGATGAAAGACAGTGAGCAGTTAGACGATTTCTATCTGAAATTGAATGGTCTTGTGACTAATATACGGGCTTTGGGTGAGACCATGACTGAATCTTATGTGGTCAAGAAATTACTTCGTGCAGTACCAAGTAAATTCTTACAAATTGCCTCGACTTTGGAGCAATTTGGTGACTTAGAAAAATTGACAGTAGAAGAAGTAGTGGGTTCATTGAAAACTCATGAGGAAAGATTGAAAGGAAGTGGCAAGAAGGAATCAAATGAAGGACAGTTGATGTTGACTGAAGAGGAGTGGCAAAAACGTGAAGGCAACGACAGCAAACTCCTGCTTACTCGTGAAGAGTGGCAGAAACGTTCGAATAAAAGAGTTACAGATGGACAGTTTTCTGGTTTCAAACCTAGAGGAGGGCGAGACAAAAGTAACCTGAGATGCTTTAATTGTTCAGGCTTTGGACATTTTGCTATAGACTGTAAGAAGCCTAGACGAAGCAGAGAATCAAAGGAAGAAGTTTATATGGCTAAGTTCGAGGATGATGAACCAGCATTGTTACTTGCAAAATATGAAGAAAAGGATCCAGGAAAAACTATCTTGAAAGAAGACCAGGTGATTCCATCACAAATGTCAAAGATGCAAACTGAATCTAATGTGTGGTATTTGGATAATGGAGCTAGCAGTCATATGACTGGCTTCAAGTCCAAATTCACAAAACTGGATGAACAGATACGTGGACTGGTTAGTTTTGGAGATGGATCTACTGTTCGTATAGAAGGCAAGGGAACTGTGGTTTTTGAATGCAAAAATGGAGAAACTCGAACACTGGAGGATGTGTACTATATTCCAACACTCAAGAACAACATCATCAGCCTGGGACAAATGACAGAGCAAGGAAACAGAATTGCGATTAAAGGAGAGATGCTGTGGGTGTATGATGAAGGAGACAAGCTTCTTATGAAGGTAAAACGTTCTCCAAACCGACTTTACAAGATTGTTATCAATTCTGCAAAACAGAGATGTATGTTGTCTAAGCAAGATGAGATGTCGAAATTGTGGCATAAGCGTATGGGGCATGTAAACTATCATGCCTTGTCACTTATGCACAAAGACAAGATGGTGAATGGGATGTCAAGAATTGAAGTACCAAATGAGGTGTGCAAGGGCTGTCTCATGTCTAAACAAACAAGGAAGCAATTTCCAGAGAAGTCGAGCTACAGTGCAACAAAGGTTTTAGAACTAGTACATGGCGATCTATGTGGCCCAATACAACCAGAAACTGCCTCAGGGAAAAGGTATTTTTTCTTGCTTGTGGACGATTATAGCAGATATATGTGGGTATTTTTCTTAAAGTCAAAAAACGAAGCGTTAAGTGTTTTTAAAGACTTCTGTGCTTTGGTGGAGAGGGGACCAGAGAGAAAGGTGAGAATGTTACGAACCGACAGGGGAGGGGAGTTTGTTTCAAATGATTTTGAAAATTACTGCAAGGAGAAGGGAATAGACAGGCACTACACAGCACCCTACACTCCGCAACAAAACGGAGTGGTGGAGCGTCGGAATCGTACTGTAGTTGAAATGGCTAGAAGCTGTTTGAAAGAAATGAAGTTGCCAAATATTATGTGGGGTGAAGCTGTGAGACACTCAATCTACTTGCTAAACCGATTGCCAACTCGTGCACTTACTGGAATGACTCCGTATGAAGTTTGGAATGAAAAGAAACCACACATAGGACACATCAAGGTGTTCGGGTGCATTGGGCACATGAAAATTCCAAGTCAACATACTCAAAAACTAGATGATCGCAGTAAACAAGTGGTCAATCTAGGGAAGGAACCAGGGACCAAAGCCTATCGTCTATATGATCCCCTCACTAGACGAGTTCATGTGAGTAGGGATGTCATCTTTGAAGAAGATAAATCGTGGCCCTGGGATCACAGAAATGAGGAAGAGCTAAATGGGAGTTTTTCAGTGGAACATTTGATTGATACAAGTGAATATCAGGAGGAAGGTGGTGAGAGTGTCTCAAACGACATGAGTGAATCTAGTGAATCCACACCCCAAAGAACTCACACCAATACTGCTCAAAGTGATGGAAGTTTCCAGAGAGATGCTTACTCCTCAACTACAAGAACAGGGTCCAGTACTTCATTAACAATGCAGACACCAATTCAAAACATACAACTGCAGTCCCAGGGTCTGAATTATGAAGACTATGATGACAGCACTGAGCCCAGAAAAACCAGAAGATTGTCTGAGATTTATGCTGAAAGTGATCAAGTATTTCTGGACGAAGAGTTGTACCTCATGGGTGTAGAAGAACCTATGAATTACAAGCAGGCCACAAAAGATCGAAACTGGATACTTGCTATGGAGAAAGAAATGCAGTCAATCGAAGAGAACAACACCTGGAAACTCACTGAGTTACCTCCAGGTAAGAAAACAATAGGCTTGAAGTGGATTTATAAGCTGAAAAAGGATGTAGAGGGAAATGTGATAAAGTACAAAGCGAGATTAGTTGCTAAGGGATATGTTCAAGAACACGGAGTGGATTTCGATGAGATTTTTGCACCAGTAACTAGAATTGAAACTGTACGTCTGTTGTTGGCACTGGCAGCAAAGTGTGAATGGGAAGTTCATCATCTTGATGTAAAAACAGCCTTTTTGAACGGTGAAATCAGTGAAGACATTTATGTGGTGCAACCTGAGGGTTTCGTGAAAAAGGGGAAGGAGAATCTGGTTTATAAATTGATAAAAGCTTTGTATGGTCTTCGCCAGGCTCCACGAGCTTGGTATGCAAAGTTAAACTCTTATCTGGAAAGTCTGGGTTTTAAGAAATGTCCATCCGAGCATGCAGTGTATACCAGGAAGGAGGGTGAGGACAGATTGATCGTTGCTGTCTACGTTGATGACTTACTAATAACTGGAAGCAGTGTGAGTTTGATCAACAAATTTAAAGACGAGATGAATCAGAAGTTTGACATGACTGATATGGGCAAGTTGAGTTACTACCCGGGTATCGAGGTGCATCAAGAAAGAGGCTGTATTCAGTTAAAGCAGTCAGGCTATGCCAAGAAGATCATTGAGAAGGCTGGAATGAAGGGCTGCAATCCAACTAAATACCCTATGGATCCTAAGGAACAACTTGTCAAAGATGAAGGAGGGAAGACAGTGAATGCCACAGAGTACAAAAGTATGATTGGGGGATTAAGATATTTGGTGCACACTAGGCCTGACATAGCCTATTCAGTTGGTATAACGAGTAGGTTCATGGAGCGACCAACTGTGATGCATAAGAACGCGGTTAAAAGAATCATTCGATATGTCCAAGGCACGTTGCAGTTTGGGTTAATATATACCAAAAACAGTGGGAACAATGTGCTAACAGGATTTGCAGATAGTGACTTAGCAGGTAGTCTGGATGACAGAAGAAGTACTGGAGGTATGTGCTTTTATTTGAATGATAGCCTCATTACATGGGTGTCCCAGAAACAACGCTGTGTAGCACTTTCGTCCTGCGAGGCAGAGTTCATGGCAGCAACTGCAGCAACTTGTCAAGCTATATGGATTCGGAATGTACTAAACCAGATAACAGAAGAACATATTGGACCAGTAGTACTGTGTGTCGACAACAAGTCTGCAATCAATTTGGCTAAAAATCCAGTTTTTCACGGAAGGAGCAAGCACATTCATGTTCGTTATCACTTTATTAGGGAATGCGTGGAACGGGGGGAAATTATTATGAAGCATGTGAGTAGTGAATGTCAGAAGGCAGACATACTAACCAAAGCCATGACTACAATCAAGTTCGAGAGGATGAGGAGATTACTTGGAAGTGAGGACCTGTCTGGACAACTCTAAGATTAAGGGAGGATATGTTGGTTTAATCTTAAGTTGGTTTATTTGCTTTGATTTTGTTTTTGAATAAAGTAGTCGTTAGTAGTATCTTGTTTTGTTAAGATAGCAGATCAGTAAGCATGATTGTAGGAACAGATAGAGTCAATCAGTTGGAGTCTGTTTAGGATCAGATTGAGCTGTTTTGTTTCCTAGTTTTCAGCCTTTCAGTTGTAAGCTTTCAGCTATTTATTTCCTTGATATCGAATAAAACAGTAATGCTTTTGGCAGCCAAGTTTGATAGTCTCCTCTATATACAAATACGTTTGTCATATGTTCTTATGTATTAACAATAATAAATACAGCGAGAGTCTGTTAAAGCCCATTCTACCAGAACTACACATTTCTAGAACTTATAAATACAGCGAGAGTCTGTTAAATCTGAATTAACCAAGCAGCAGACAGGTAAAGACATGACTCTAGTTTAATTTCCCTAACCTTTTAGATACATTTTAAATTCACTTAATCATTTACACTGTTCTGAATCAGAAGCGTGAGCATATATTTGAAGGAATTCAGAGGCCTGGAACAGCACTTTATAACTTCAAGGCTTATAATCTCCCTGTTATGGACAGACGATGGATCATTCGGTTTGAAACAAACTACACAATATAATTAATATTTGTCTATCCTTTCTAAATTTTTGCACTCAGGATGTTGGATGTTATTATGTATCAGTACTAGACTCTTTTATCTTGATTTTACTAAGTACTTTTTGCAAATCCATACTCATGAAACTTTAATTTTCATATTTGCATATTTCTATGTTAATTTTCATACCACATTTTTGTAACCTAACTTAGAATGTAAAAATCTAAGATAACTTTAAAGAACTTTAATTCGACAATTTTCTAGTCTTGTAGCTCTTCTGCAGTAAAAGTTTGTTACTTCTGCTTAAAGTTGACACAATTTTGCACTTCAATTCCTCAGCATTTGTTTTTAGGATTCAGTTACCTATCATATAGTTACTTTTTTAGTCTATCAGCGCAGATAAAAATATATATATATATTTTTAGATATAGAATTATGTTTTTTCACAAAAATCCAAGGCCATAATTTTATTTTATTTTTGCAAAAGAATTTTTTAAAAAATATTATGCAAAAATACCAGCTTTTATAAAATATTAGCTTATAATCCATGCAAAACACAGGTTACTTTTAATTTTTTATAATTTATTTATAATGTAATATAATATTATAAATATTAATTTTAATATGTTATTGCAAAAATTCAAACCTTTTATTTTTGTATATAGTGATTTTTAGTATTAAATATGAATTAATAAGTTGTTAGCGAAAATCGAACCTTATATCTCTGTGTATAGTAACTTTTAGTATTGTTTTATCTAACGATCATGATCTATTTAAATTGAAGATCTAACGGTTGTGAATGAGGGATAACCAAAAATAGGGGTTAACTAAACTACAAATTATACCCCTTTTCACTTATTATAGTATACAGCTTATATCCCGTGCGATGCACGGAAAATTTTAAATATTTTTATTTGATTATTCATAATTTTAATATTTGTTAATTAATTAGTAGTAAAATAAATTAAAGAAGATAATAAAATATGATTGTACGTTTTTATAGTATTTTAATTAATAATTTTTGGCTTGTAAATTGAAAACAAACAAATAAATATTAAATTTAATATGTTTTTGATGAAAAGTGAATCTTGAATCAATTGGTGTATTTTATAATATAATATAAATGTTTATAATTGGTGTATTTTTTTTTACTTTGATTGGAAAAGGGATTTTTGCAAATATTTTCAAAACATAGTAAAATCGTATAAAAACTTTAAAAAAATAATATTTTTGAAAATTTCTTTAAATTATTTGAGTTAAGAATTATAATTAAAACTAGTTGATAAAGTCATGCTTCGCGCGATATTACAATTTTTTAAAATAAATTCAATACATATTTAAGTTATATTATATTATCAATATTAAATTTTAATAGTTATATAATTTTTTCTAATAAACTGATTTCTTGTGATTTTTTCGATTGAATCATTCTGTCGTTAAAACTAACTTTAACAAATTTTCTAAAAACTTTATTTTAATTTATAGAGTTAAAAGTACTTCGTATACTTGCACTTTAAATGTTTTTACATTTGGAATATTGAACTTCAAAATCCCTCACTTGCAATACTATAATTTAAATTTCATTACACTTTGTATATTTTCGTCAAATTCGATTAACACCATTAACTAAAATAGGGATAAAACAGTCTTTCAGGAAGATAAATTATTTGATAAGACTATAAGCCTGTTTGGCTGGACTTATTATAAGTCATTATGGACTTATTTTCGGGTAAAAATTTCATCTTTTGATAAAAAAAATTTATACAAGTATTTAATGTATGTTTGAGATTCTATAAGTTGCAAAAATAAGTTGGAAAGTTAGGAATCTCTAACTTTGTCTTAAAATAAGTTGACTTATTCTGGAAAAAAGTTCCCCCAAACACCCCCTATATTTCAGGAGAGATTGACTTATCCTCCTCAGTGGTGCAGTGGTTGAGCCATTGGCCTCCTTTAAAGGAGATCAGGGGTTCGACTCCAGCGTGTGCGTGAGTTTCTTAGTTTGTATTAGATTTCCTTTCTGTATTTGTATTTCTGTATCTGTATTTGTAATGGCCGGGGGTCCTTCGGAAACAGCCTCCCTATTGTATAGGGGCATGGTCTGCGTACAGCTACCCTCCTCAGACACCACTTTGAGTGGTATTATAACTGAGTAAGCTAAGTTTTTTTATCTATACAACCGATACATACATAACTATTTATTCATAACTTATACAGTACATAATTATTCCTATACATAACTGGGTTCTATACTACCCACGTACTGATGTATGCACTATTGCACTACCCCTTTTGCTACCACAATATCAAGCAAGAAAATTGTTGTGGACTGTTTAATATTGATCTTATCACATATGCTACTTCCTGGATGCTTTAATTAATTTTTACACCGTAGTAATCAATACAGACAGGCTCATACTCATTCGTCTATGTGCCAAAAGGCCCAAAACCCCTTATCTTGAAAGAATTGAGCTTGAAGATGTGGCAAAGACATTTTGTTGTGTTGCTCTTAAAAGTTGCAAACCCCACACACTCAGAAGCTTTCTGAACCAATCAAACACCTGGTGTGCATCATCAAGATACAACAATTTCAAAGCCTCTCTCTTATCTTCTTTGCTTTGGAAAGCCACCCAATTCCTCTGCATCTGTTGTAATAAAATTAATCAGGAACTTAGAGAACCCTTAACTTGCTTCGAAATAAACTCGAGTTTCGATTGTTCTTCCCTTTCGATGTTTCGAATCAAAATCTTAGCAGCTTCAACTTGTTCAATTCCAGGTCTTGGTGGTAAAGATCTGTGAATTCTCATAATCTCTCTAACAACCTCGTCAACCGTTTTGGGACAAGATTTTTCCATCGTAATAAAGTGTTCAAGATCATACACAATTTAACAACAAGTATTTTTAAAGGCTAAGTTGGATTGAAGCTGCGATTTAACAGGTATGTATGTGAAGAAAGTGGGTTGAAAAAGAAAGGATATGATGATGAGGATGGTACAATTGCCAATTTAGCAAGAAAAATATTTAGCAAATGACTCATTTGCTATCGCTAAAAGTAACAGAGTTAAGCGATATTTGACGGAACTATTCATTTTGTAAAAAGTTGGAAAGTTCAATATTGCAAATGGGAGATTTTAAAGTTCAGTATCTCAAATGTAGAAACACGTAAAGTGCAAGTAGGGGTGAACACTGGTTGAGTTGGTCGGGTTAGAGGTAATAAAATGACCCAACCCAATTAATTCGGTTTTAGAAAATTTTAACCCATTAACCCGAAAATATATGTCTAACCCAACCCTACCCTTTGTATGTCGGGTTGGGTTAATCGGGTTCAACACTAAACAAAACTTGAACTGAAATCTGAAATTATAATCCAAAGTTTCATACATACCAAAATATTAAACTCCTCCATGAAGTAAACTTCACAAAGCCACAAAGTTTTAAACAAACCACATAGACTAGTCCAAAATAAAAGTTTGCTAGCTTAAAATTACATATTGCATAATCAGTGACGAATTAATCCTCAATAACATCAACAAGCTTGGCCTTCATTTTGTCATTCGATGCATCCCTGTCCTTGTCCATGTTACCTACAAAATTCAAAAAATAAACAAGAATATAGATAAGTATAAAAACAAAAACAAAAAGCCTACTAAATCAGCTTATTTAATTTGTTTTACCTTCTTCAAGAAACTGATATGATTGGATTTCATCCAAATATTCTTTAGATTTCATCCCACCACAACCCTCCTTCAACCAACTTTGGGTGCACACTAATACTTCCAACATTTTTGGGCTCAAAGAACTTCGAAATGGGTCTAGTATACGCCCACTGGTACTAAATGCAGCTTCGGAAGCAACTGTGGAGACAGGAATAGCAAGTACATCTTTAGCAATTAGTGATAGAATTTTATACCTGTTGGAATTTTCTTTCCACCAAAAAAATATATCAAACGAGGATGTCATTGGATTTAAAGGCTCTTCAGCCAAGTATTTATCAAGATCATTCTAATTCTCAGTTGTCTGCATTTGTTGTTGCTGCAGATAATTGTCCAACAACCTCCTTCTACGAGTTTCCTTGATGGCAGAACTCTTTGGCGGAGATTCATCTCCAGCACCAGCATCCTGCTAATAGTCAGTTGTAACATAACATTGAGTTTTAATGAATAAATAGCATGTATAGTCATCAAATTTGTAGCAATATCAGCAAATAAATTGATATGTTCTTGGTGTGGTGTTATGGGAAGTGTTTGGTGGTATGGTGTTTGGTACAGGAATCGGAGTGGTTGTTTCGATAGGAGTTTCAGTTGCAAAAAACTTTTCCATTACGATCCTGAAAATAATGAATAAATCACAAAAAACTGAATCTCAATTCTCAAAGATGAAAAAAGCATCTAAAGTAAGTTATAAAATTAACAAAATACATACCTACATCAGTAAATTAACAAAATATCAAGAATACATACACACATCAGTAAATACATACACAACATTAACAAAAAAGCATCTAAATCTAAATAAAAATTACTAAATTCGAAGTACATAGTACATAGATATACAGAGTAAAAGAGATTAAGAGATTATATATGCACAATAGAAACAATCAAGAGACACATAACGGGTAATGTAAATTAAAACATGATGAACAAGTAATGTAAATTAAGAAACAGGTATTGTAATCATGATGAACAAATTGAAAGAGAAGTAATAAATTGAAAGATAAGTACCTTACAAAGAGAACTGAGTAGTGACTAGTGAGAGTCCGAGAGACTGAGAGTGAGATTGAGAGCGGCGTATATATGATAAATTGATAATGATATGATATAGATACAACGACTGATAGTTTTAGGTTAAATCTCTAGTAAGTAGTAACTGGTTACTGGATTGTAAATGGGTTGGATACTTAATGGACACTGAACATGAATATGGGCTTAAGGCTTTAGTAACATAACGGGTTGGATTGGGTTGGTTGAGGGTTAAAACTTTTTAAACCCTGACCCAACCCAACTTATTCGGGTTTTTTAAAAATTAACCCATTAATATTTCGGTTTCGGATGGTTCGGTTTGTTCGGGTAAAAAAAGGGGTGGGTTGGTTCGGGTTTGCGATTTAATCGGATTTTTGTTCACCCCTAAGTGCAAGTACATAAAGTGTTTTTTACTCTAATTTATATCCATAAAAATCGAACCCTAAAAAAAAATATGACATCAGTATTAAATTTTAATAGCTAATACAATTTTTTCTAGTGAACCATTTTTCCATTAAAACATGTTTCGAGTTGTTTTTATTTGGAGCTGAAATTCTAATTTCATTATATATTATTGATGGCACTTATCTTATGAAATAACTTTTTTTCTTAAAAATTAAAACCTTAAAACAGAGTAAATTCCAATTTTTATATTCTTTAAACTTTCTAATATTTTGAAATTTTAAAAGATGAAAATACATCTTATATTTTTTGTACCGCTCTCCCGTTAAGATCAAAACCCTAACTTATATATATATAATTCTGAAAATACATCTTATAGTTTCTGTTCCGCTCTTTCTAACAATGTTTATCCATAAAAATCGAATCCTAAAAATTAAATAAAATTTATAACGTCAATATCAAATTCTAGTAACGGATACAATCTTTTCTAGTGAGCCGTATTCATGTTAAACATGTTTTGTAACGCCCCCAAATCCGGGTCAAGAGATTTGGTCGTTACCTGAGAATCCTCAAAATAACATCACCACTTTAATAAAACATTATTCCGTGTAATTGTCAAAAATTGAAATATAATCTCTGTGACCCAAACAATCCAAGATCTTTTAGGTTATAGTGCTAGAAACAAGAATCCAATTTCCATAAAATATCAACTTTCAGCTTTACCACATTCTCTTAGATCAAAACTTAAATCACTAGTATGACTTCGATAAGAAGTATACCAGGGTAACTAATCTAAAACATAATAATAACTATCAGAGTTAAACTAAATAAAATAGACCTTACACTGGATCAGGACATCCCGCGTCAAGTTTTCTTCAAGATAGCGTCTGCTTCTTCTCTCTTTGAACTGTGCGAATATGTCTCGCCAAACTACCTTACTGAAAATTAGGGTTTCGAAACAACAAGTATGAGCGGAAGAAATGCTCAGCAAGTGTGTAGTAAAATAGGAATATTAATAAATCATTGTTAATGAAAACAGATATCATCTATCAAAACTCAAATCACAAGAGAAGTATTTCGAATCAAAAATCTATCAACACAGAATGGATTAAAATAAAGTGTGAAATGGGTATTCGGACATGATTGGTTCAGTGTTCTACTAGTGGGATCCCGACTACCTAAACAATTGGTTTAGTTGTACTCCTGACAAGGAGGCATCATTAAGGAATAATAGTCTCAAAGGTTATCGACAAGGTCGATACATTAAATGGGGCATAAATTGAATAAACAAGAATGTCAATAAATGTCGACAAGATCGACAATAATGGAATAATACCATAATAAGCATATTTAAAATAATCTCACTTGAACAAGAAGTGAAGGGAAAACACTTGCCTCGAATTCTCAGCTATCATGAAACGTCACAGTAATACTGCTTTCATCTTCTATCTTACGGCGTCACAAACTTCTAATTTGATCAATATTTGGTTCAACGCTCTTGCGGTTGCCACGAGTCTAATCCGCCGATATCGAGCTCGCGCGCCAATTCCAATATCAAACATTAGACAATACTTTAGTCTCTAGACGACGATTCTAATAATTTCTATAAACGCTTATAAACTCAACTTGAACATATTAACCATACTCACCAATTTCTCTGTTGGAAGAAGATAATCGAAGACGTCCCCTCTGAACATATGTGTTTTCCCGTTGGAAAACGCCTCACAGTGAATCCAACACCCACAACCAATACCTCATCCATCTTCATCCTTCCTCATCTAACCCTCACTTATACCCGCCGACAATTCTGAGTCAACTTCCCACTAAATCCTTCGAATAAATCTTCTCCGAACTCAAGAATCCAATCTATATAATATAATATTTTTAATGTCTGTAAATCCCATTCATGTAATTGTAAAAAAACTCTCATTTAGAAAGACTCTAATGAATCTACTATATATATAATGTGGCAACATGTCACATTTTATTCAAGAATATATTACCTTTTCATCCTTTGTAATTAATATATATCAATTAATAGCTCAATATTTAATTGGTCAATTTCTATTTATTAACTATAACACTTTAATTGACTTGCAATTAATAGTATCTAACTTATTATTGCATATTAAATTTCACAATTTATATATTTACATTTTTAATTTCATGATAAAAATGTAGACGTTATCGGTAATCGATAGAATTACAAAGTCGTGATGTAACGAACGTATACTTATGAATAAGGCAATGAAGATCAAATAGATATGGAAAAAAAAATACTTCGTCTATGAAAGATGATTACGATTTTAAGATAAATTACGTCAAGAAATATTATGTAACGAATGATGCTGATAACGAGTTTGATAATTCGGAAAACATTAAAGATCAGAAACACTCAGCTAACATTTCGAACACGAGCAAAGTAGATACTCCAATTGAACTGAACGACGAATACGAAAGTGGTCCACTATCAAAATTGTATTGTGTACTATAATGAGTTATGTTGTATTCTATTTTTTAATGATTATATTGAGAAATGTAAAACATTTTGTACATCCAATAAATTTAGTAAAAACTTCACTTTATGTTTAAATGATATTCTTGAAATTAAATGATATTCTTGAAATTAGAAAAAATGGACACGATTTAACGAAACTCAGTTGAAGATATATATATATATATATATATATATATATATATATATATATATATATATATATATATATATATATATATATATATATATTGTAATTATCTATATAATTATTATAACAAATATTATCTCAATAATCAAATATATCGAAACAAGCACGTGCCTTGCACGGGTATAGAAGCTAGTTCTCTATAATTCTCTAAAATTCACTCATTAAATACCATTAATCTCTATTTATTCTCAAAACAAAATAATTCAACAATCCATTTTTATTCAGTTTAAATCTATAATTATTATTCTCACTTTTAACCAAACATAATTCATCAAAATAATTTTACTTTTAATCATCCTCACAATTCTAATTTATTTTACTCATTTTTAATATTAATCCGATTTTAGCCTATAAAATAATTAGCTCATACAAATCTCAAAAATTTCACAAAAGCACTATTTTAATTAAATCCATTTTAGGGCAATAATAATATTATAAATCTCTATTTTATTACAGAAATAAAATAATCCAAGAACTAATTTTAATCTTGTAAATAATTTAATAATAATTTCGAATTTAGTCTCTAAAATAATCTGACTCGATCCGGTTAATTAAAATAGAGAATAGGGAGCCTGAGATATATCTCAGGTAAGTTCCCTGAGATAACTACTTTTTACATATAAAAATGGGGTGGGTACTTTAGTAATTTCAAAAAAAATTAATTAGCCCTACTGGCCCAGCATGATTTAAAGAATATTTTATATGCATCTTAGCAAAAGTTCCCTGAGATATATCTCAGGGTCCTTTTTCTCATTAAAATAATCCGGAAATATTTATTAACAATCTCCCAAAATAAAACCATATTTATCTATATTTATTCATAATTTTTTTTCCTCTTTTTATCGACAATTAACTAAATCTCTAATTTTCGTCCAAAAATCACAAATTAACTCTTTTAAAATAAAAACCATAATTTACGCTATTATTCACTAATATTCACTCTTTTATTAACGAAGCAATAAATCTCTAATTTACGTCACAAAATATTTTTATTTAATTAATTAATAAATCAATCACCATTTATTAAACTCATTTTATTAATTAATCATTTCTCACAGTTTTTAAAAATATTACAATTTTATAACTCCCCTTTTTATTTCTAAAAATTTTAATAACAATTCAAACAATTAAATCCCGATTATAACATTCAATCGTTAATTTATTAAAACTGTATCGTTTTATAATATTATTTTATTCGACGGCAACGACGGCGTGGACCCCACCGGCACCACCACCGTGGGCCCCACACCCTCCCCTGCGATCTGTCTCTCTCCCCTGCCTCTCTCCCTTTCTCTTACAATCTCTCTCCCGTTATCTCTCTCAATCTCTCTCTGTTCTCTCCTGAATCTCTCTCATCTCTCTCTCTCTCGCAAATCTCTCTCAATCTCCCATCTCTCTCTCTCTTTCATCAATAACCAACGAATCAAATCATAACAAGCAACCCAATCTCTCTCATCGCTATCCCTCTCCGCCTCTCTTGTTCGACACAACCACAACACAATCTCTCCCTTCGACAATCTCTCTCTAAACCTCTCTATCACTGCACTCTTCGACCAAAGTCGAACCACCACCGTTTCTCCCCAAACCCACAGTCGACACTCCCCCCCTCCTCGTTAATCCGACAACATCACAGCCCTCCCCCTCACTCTGATTCCTCTTCTCCGACTCAAACCCAGCACCACACAACAAATTCCGATCATCTCTCTCTCTCTCAGTGATTCACGGCAATACCAGTTTAAGCACAAGAAGATCAAATCCCTCCCTCATCTCTCGTTTCAACACAACAAACTGATCTCGGCAATAAACCCCCCCCCCCCCCGGTTTCTCAAATCACAAAAATGAAGGACAAAAAGAAAGAGAAAAGAAAAAAAAAGAATGAATCGAGAAGAAGAGAAAAAAAAACAAAAATATAACTACCTGCTAAATACTATGTTTGTTTGTAGAGAGAAAAGAGAAGGTCGGTTTTTGTATATGTTGTAGAGAAAAGAATTAAGGGCCGGTTGTTTCTGTTTCGTTTTGTAAAGAAAAAAAAAAGGTCCGGTTTCCCTTATTATTACTGTGTTGTGTGTTTATATAAACTGCCATTGACAACACAACAAAACGTGGGGACAAAACAAAAAGAACGTGCTGGAATGTTTCGTGCTTTGTAAAAGAATACTCGTGTTCTGTAAAAAGATGTTCGTGTTTTGTGAGAATAAAACTCGTTTTCTGTAATCGAAAAATGCTGTCTCTTTATCTCTTCCTCGTGTTTGACGACCCGATTAGTCGAAACCGTAATAAAAATCTCGTTTTTCTGCTGGCTAAAATAAACGAGACTCAAATCTCGTTCTCTAAAATAAATTCCACGCTTTTAAAAAAAATATCCGTCCAAAATTAAAATCCTGTTTCCCTAAATTTCTGATTTTAATAAATACCTAATAATTATAATAAAACAGATTTAATATAATATTTATTTACATACGAATATAAAATTTTAAAAATTTTACCGAAACGCGCTAACTAAATATATTAATGCATCGATCTTAAATAAATTTCAAATATCACGTAGGAAAATTATTCGAAAATTCGCGGTTGTTACAGTCTCCCCCCTTATAGGATTCCGTCCTCGGAATCAAAATTACGCACTAAATAACCCAGGATATAAATTCCACATTTCGCTTTCTAATTCCCACGTGGCTTCCTCAACTTGGTGATTTCTCCAAAGTACTTTCACTAAATTTTCTTTCTTAGTCCTTAACTCTTGTACGTTGTGATCTAGGATCTGTACTGGTTGTTCTTCGTATGACAAATCAGGACGTATCTCCACTTGTTCGTAGGTTCTAACCTGTCTGAAATTAGAATGATACTCTCCTAACGCAGAAACATGAAACATATCGTGGATGATATGCAATGCTCAGATTTAATCTCGTGCCAAAACATTCCTGAAAACATTTCCAAAATCGAGAAGTAAAACGACCATCTCTATCATATATAATTGAAACAGGCACTTTATACCGAACCATAATTTCCTTTAGGTATATCTTCACCAATCTTTCAACGGAGTACTTATCACTAATTGGTAGAAAATGCGTAATCTCATAAAAATAGTCTCTGTTTTAACATCAATTCCTCAAACTTGATCAACCCATTCTCTGTCGACGTGAAGGTATATTGGACCCTAAAAAAAAAATCAACATGTCTGTCTTTACTTCTTTTAATCACTGATAACTTTAGGAATCATGAGGGTTTATAACAAAACGAATCGTATATGCAAAGCTCATCTTCAATTGAAGTATAATTGATCGTCAAATAAAATATGGTGCCAGCAAAACAAATGAGAACCAAATGAAGGTTAAATCCCCTTAGACGATCTTACTCCCAACACGTGCCAGTAATTGTATTTCGCATCTTGTTTGCAGCCTTTTCGTACTCTCTATAATGCTCGTTACACAATTAAAATTGTAGGAGAAACTTCTAGAAGGTACATGCGGATACCTAGATGGCGTCTTCCTAATTAGTAGCTTTCGGTTGCCCAATTAGCTCATGCGACTCCGAATCAGCTGCTTATGTCGGGATACTGTTAGGTCCGATAAGATTGTAGAAGGGGGGTTGAATACAATCTTTACCTTTTTATCGAAATTTGTCTTTTAAATAAAATTTGATAATGACAAATTTATGTGCGGAATTATTTAACACAATTTTTCAAGTTGAATATAACTGTATATTAACTTGATGTGGTGTTACAAAATCAGTATAACAACTTATCAAGATGTTAATAACTAATTAGAAAATTTGACATGAACTTTTCTAATTTAGTTAATAATAATCAAGATAAGAACTAGGAAACTTAATTCGCTAGTAGTACAAGAATCACAAATAAACAAGTTCTAGCGGATAGAATATAACAAAGATGAAGAACTTGAATTTCTGGGAATTGTTTAAGCTTTGGTGTTCTTGGTGTTCTTGAGAGAGAGAATTCTGTTCTGGATATAATGTTTCTGCTGTGTTTTTTCCGTTATGACATAATCTGCTGTGTTCTGTTCTTTTATATTAGTAACAGGTCTTGCTGGCTTTCTGTAGGATATTTAACTGCTCCAGCATGACTTAAACTGCTACCAAGACTTGATTTTCCTTCATTAAGACTTACACAAACCTCCATTAAGATATAAAATATGTCGGTATGACTTAACAGAAATTCGGTAAGACTTACAACAGCTGGCAGAGGTCGGTAAGACTTAATCTAGGTCGGTAAGACTTAATCCTGAAAAGCTCATGTCGGTATGACTTAAAATTAAGTCATACCGAATTTTCCTTCTCCAAGACATAATCCATTTTTCTTTCTTTAAGTCATATTGATCCATTTAATTAATTAATGATTAACTAATTCATATTTAATTGATACAATAATTAATTTAAATAAATAAATTAATTCTTCCAGAATTAATTCATTTAATTAAATCAACTAAATGATTTATATCAATTACAAATGAATTTAATTAAATCAATAAATAATTAATTTAATTCTTACAAACCACTAAAAGTAGTAAAGAATTACCACTGATTTGTGTTGACGTTCGATGTACTGTCTGGTTCATGAACGACTAACTTCAACGATGCTTCTTCACTTTTGACTTTAGATTGTGGTTTGTTTCTTCTCTCAATTCTCTTGTACTGTAACTGATCTTCAAACTATCACTCTAAAAATCTCTGTCACTGTTTAAATGAATCCATTCACTTCAATGCTATACTGGGGCTTGATCAGATAACTGAATCGTCTTCTAGTGTATGACATCAAAACTATAGATTGACTTTTCTTCTTTCTTCTGACAGATAATACTTCTTGAGATTCCTGTGACAGTTCATATGTATATTTACTTATTACAATTTGGTTTAAGTTGATTAGGATCCTATAACTACAAATAGGCTGAGTCATATGCCTTTCAATCTCCCCCTATTTGTTTGTTAGACAATAACAAGCAAATTCCTAGAGGATACCTCAACTAATCCAACTTAACCAAATGAAAGATAAAACTTTAAATACTAAGTAAATATGAAAAAAAAAGTTCTGGTTTATATTTAACATTTGCCAGATTCAAACATGAAAGATAAATACAAGATAGATGATCCTCTAGACTGATCATATAATACAAATTCCCATCAAGATTTATCTAAGCTCTAAAGATATAACATGTAGAGCAATTCTTTTTCTTCAGTTGTCTTCCCTTCTGAATTCTCCTTCTTCTGGCTCATCTGTGACTTGAAGTTTCATGTGTAGATCAGAATCAACAAGACGTTCTCTTCTTGATGACAATCCTTGAGGTAAGACTAAAGGAATTCCAAGCTTCTTTCTCAGTTCACCTTGAAATTTCTTGTAATCTTTTATGTTCGTTTGTGCATAGGAACGAATGTGATCTGCAGCTATTACCTTTTCTTCAGTCAAGAATCCATGATTTCTGAGAGCATATTCAGCATATACCAAGTGCTTTGCATGATGTTCGTATAACTCATCTGTCTGAAGATTGATTGAGTGAAGTACCTCTCCCTTAAGAAATTTTACTTGTGGAGGTTCCTTAATCACTTCAGGTTCAGCTCTTTCAGCAAATTCTTTGAACGTTTCATGTCATAACACACCTAGCTCAGAAGATGTTCTTACCTTAGGTCTAAGTACCCATATCTCTGTCAGTGATCTGTCATAAAAGAACTGAATAGATACTCTGAAAGTTCCAACTTTATGACAATCTACAAATATTACCAGCTCATCAGATTTGGGTTCAAATGCAGTAGTTATCCTGATGACTTCTACCTGTAAGGCCTTTATATACATATCATGAATTGGATTTTCCAGTTTGAATTCCTCGAGAATTTGTCCAAGACGACGATCTTCATAATCAGAACTCTGAGGTGAATCAATTGCTTTTTGAGCACGTTCCCATTTGTCACCGCTCTTTAGTCTGATATATGTTTTTCTCTTCTCAACATTTATAGCATGTAGTCGTTGTAATGCTTGCTGTTCAGCTTTCTGAAGTTCTTCATTTCGTACAATTTGCTCTAATGATTTTTGAAGTTTTTCTTCTCTCATTTGCAAATTAGCTTCCCTTTGAGCAAATAATTATTCAGATTCTTTCTCAGCTTGTTGAGCTTCAAATTCAGATATCACTGGTCCTTCATCTTCCCAGTGACTAAGATCAAGTTCAGGAAGTTCTTCACCTTGATCAGGGAATTCAAGATCAGCAAAAGCATCGAAGTTATCCGGTTCACCCGTGTAATAATAACCTGTGTTCTTGTCTTGAATTTCTTCTTCAGTTTCTTCAACTACTTTCTTCCTCTTATCTTTACCTTGGTCAGATTTACCAGATTTTCCTTCTCCTCCCTCTCTTTCTTTAGTTTTATCTTGTGACCCCTTTGATTTCTCCCCCTTAGTTGAGGAATCCTCTACAGATTTATCAGTTGCCCCAGCTTTAGGATCTTGTTCATCACCATCCTTACTTGTAAAGAATTCAATTTCTTCATTCGTAGGTTTGCGACTTTGACTTGCAAGATTAAACAAATGTCTTAACCCTTTAGCCTGGAGTGCATTTTGCTTTTCGATTTGGTCCAGACGAGAATCAGTAGATTCCTGATTGTGTTGTACCTCTGACTGTAGATTATCAACTTTCAAGGAAATCTCAGAAATTAACATGTCTTGAGCAACAGTAATATCTCCAGAGTCATCAAGTGCCTTTTCATGAGAGAGTTCGAGAGATTCTATCTTCTTGGTGAAAGATGTCTTTAAGTAGTTTATCTCCTTCTTGAGTCCAGCAAGCTGACTGTTGACAGAGGTGGATGAAGAAGATCGCTCACCCACTTATGCTCTAAGGATTTCTGTTTCAGCCTTGCTGACTGCAAGTTCTTTCTCTAAAGCAGTTATCTTTTCTAATAATGAGAGAGTGTATGTGTCAGTGTGTGCACTCACCTGACGTTCACTTTGAGATCCACTCACCTGAAGTGCATGTGTTTCACTCAATTTTATGGTATTCCTCACATCACTCCTCTCAGATTCCTTAGCTGCTTCCAGATTTGTACCTGCATGTAAAATCACCCTAGCCTCCTCTGGGAAGGTCAGTGGTGGTGCAATGGGAGTTCGCAAATCCCTGTCCTTAATCAAATCTACTTGAACATTTGAAATTGTTGACTGAATTGCTTCAGTAGTAGATTGATCAAGTTGCCTTCCACCTTCTCCAGTCGAAACTGCGAGTGGAAAATCCCTTGAGGGAGCCAGGAGTGTTTGTCCTGGGAGGGGAGATGATGGTTCTATTTAAGTTGGCTGAGAACCAAGATTTCCCTCTAAATTCTGTGAAGACTCTTCTACCGTAACTATGGTAGGCACTGTCACATTTTCTACGTGCTCTCCTTGCAATGTGTCCTGAGACTCATCTAAAGGTATGTCTTCCCCCATTGTGAGTAATAGGAGAGGTATGCTTGACTCACTACAAGGTGCCACGGCCCTATGGCGAATTTCAATAGAATCACCCTGTTGAGAAGATGATTCTAGTAACTGTGTAACGGCCATATCAACTTCCATATCCTGTTGGGAGGATATAAACGGGCTTACAGTTGCCTCAGTTTGAGTTCTACTTTTCTTTTCTAGAGGCAGAGCTGTGGGTTCACTCATACTATCACTATTGATTCGACTTCTTTTGATTTGCAATTTCTTTCTGGAGTGAAAAGATATGAGTTTTGTTGGTTGAGTGTTTGGCTCTACGACCTTGGTTAGAGGTTGTGGTACTACAACCCCTTGGTCAGACCTACCAACCACTTGGGTTCCAGAAATAGATTGAGAAGTAGTAGTTTGAGGAACAGAAGGCAATACCTGGTCAGCTGATTCCGCAACAGTCTCTGATAAGATGGGTTGATCTGATTCGGGTTCAGGGACAGATGCAGTTTCTTGCACTGGATGTTCAACAGCAAGTGCAGCTGGCTGAGGAACAATTTGCTGAGCAGGTTCAACTTGTTGATTGCCTTGATTTTCATTATCAACAAGTATGTTTTCCACTGGTGGTTCAGGGTTTTGTTCTGGTTGTTCAGGTTCTGGTACAGGTTCAATGACAGGTAGTTGTATATAGTTTGACATGTATTGGGTGACAACTACAGGTATGTTTGTGAATTTAGGTTTGTTGCTGTACTCAGTGAACAATCTGGTAATAGGTTTACCTGATGCCAGTGATTCTCCATTCAGGAATTGGGCTTGGTTTTCTAGTTCCACAAGATGATTAAAAATCAATGACAAGAATCTTGGATAATAACATGATACTTTATGTCCATTATCAAAATTCTTCTTTGCATTAATGATTCTTCTAACCATCGGAACACAAAGTAGTCTACCAATATTAATTCTTCGGTTGTGTGCAACTGCATATCCAATATGCTGCAAGAAAGATGGTAATACCCCGAAGTTCCCTTTAGTAGAATTGGCAAAGACTCTACCTAATGTGTCAAACAGATAATCCCATTCCTGAACGAAGTTCTTTTTATTCCAGACAGTTTGATCAGGACTGTCTTGATAGAATACACCATTCAAAAAATTTATCAATTCTTGATCTGATGGTAATTCTTCGAAATTATCAGTTGGAAAATTTAAGACCGTATTTATAGTATTTTCATTCACTGTGTACTGATTGTCTCCTACAGAGAAGACAAATGATCTGTTATCATTAGAAACGACAGCAGTAGTACACATGATTCGCAAAGGTTCAATTTTCAGAGGAGCATCTAATCTCAAAGCATTGCGAACCAGTAAATTTTCATTTAAAAAACTAATCCACGGTCGAAAACGTTCAACTGAACGTTTTTCTGGATCAAAATAACCGATTAAATTATGTTTAATAATTTCAAATCGATCAGCCATTTTAATCAAGATTTAATTTCCTTGAAAATTTCAGATTTTACAAATTTATAATTTAAAAATTAATTTTTCGAATTAATAATTAATTAAAAATTCGAAATAATTAAAAGTTCTTCAAAAATTCTGAAAAATTCACACAATGATCCTTGTATACACACAAACACACGTATATTTTTAGTTTTGCAAGAATCGAACTCAGTTTTTCAGAAAAACAGATCTTAAAAACGATTTTCGAAAATAAAAATCTTCAAAAACCGAACCAAAACTCGATTTTAAGCAATCAAACTGATGAGAATTGAACAAGGAATCGATTAAACGAGTTTAGAGCTTGATTTCAGTTAGATTCTAGTGAAAATCGGGCATGAATTCGACTGAGTGTGTGTGTGTATCGTATGTATAGGTTTGCTTCTCTAAGACTTAACTTGAGAGAGACTTAAAATGAAAATATGACTTAACATTACTTAGCTACTATCTATATACTAACTAACCGAATAAGACTTAAAACGAATAGGACTTAAAACTACATACAGACGAATAAGACTTAAAACGAATAGGACTTAAAATTATGTTAATACTCAGTAAGACTTAATATAAACACAACTAGTTAAGACTTGAATTGGAATAAGACTTAATTTTAAAACTAAAAAGACTTAACTAATAAGACTTAACAAATAAGTAATTAAGACTTAATTAAATATAGGTGATTAAGACTTAATATAAACAGACTAGCGAATATGACTTAGATTTAAAAACTCGGTAAGACTTAACCTGTTTAAGTCATACCGATTTTAAGTTAAGTCATATTGATTATTTTTCCTAATTCTAAGTCATATTAACTTTAAACAAACATTAAAAACACAATAAAATATACAATTAATTTATAAAAATAATAAAAATATTATATAAAATTAAACAAATAATAAAAATAATTATATATACCATATGCTAACCTATTAACGAAAACAAAGCAATATTAACAGGACAAACATTACAAAACATATGATAAATTAATTAATAACATAGAAATAAATTTCTACAAATATTCTAAAAATACAGAAGTATGAAGTATTAAATAATATGAATAAACAAAGTGAAAAATAATTAAACAAGCAAGAAAATCAGATGGTAAACTAATTATACAAGTGATTTCAAACAACCAATATTCACAGAATAATCACTTGCAAAATTATTAAAGATCAAATTTCAGATATTAACAGTATTAATTACTAGGACTGTTTAACATACCCAATTCACTAACAATTCTAGTGAATAAAGATTCATTAAGCGACTTAGTAAAAATATCTGCAGTTTGATCTCCAGAGCCTACAAATAGTAGTTCCACTGTACCATTCATTACATGCTCTCTTATAAAATGATACCTTATGTCAATGTGCTTTGTCCTTGAGTGCTGCACAGGATTGCTGGCGATTGCTATGGCACTTGTATTATCACATAAAATAGGAATATTTTCCAATACAATGCCATAGTCCATTAACTGATTCCTTATCCATAAGATCTGAGCACAACAGCTTCCAGCAGCTATATATTCAGCTTCGGCTGTAGAGTTGGAAACTGTTTGCTGTTTCTTACTGAACCAGGATACCAATCTTCCACCTAGGTATTGACAACTCCCAGATGTACTTTTCCTGTCCACAACACTTCCTGCATAGTCAGAATCTGTATATCCAATTAACGTAAAACCAGTTTCATTAGGGTACCAGATGCCTAAATTAGGCGTACCCTTTAGATATCTTAAGATTCTTTTGACAGCAGTGAGATGGATTTCTTTAGGGTTCGCTTGGAACCTTGCACACAAGCATGTGGCAAACATTATATCTGGTATACTAGCAGTTAGGTAAAGTAATGAGCCAATCATACCTCTATAGCCTGTGATATCTACCTTGACAGAACTTTCACATAAACCAATTTTGACAGCTATAGTTGATGGTGTCTTTGCTGATGAGCACTCCTCCATGTGATATTTCTTGAGGAGCTCCTTAATGTACTTGGATTGACAAATAAATATTCCATCTTGTCTCTGACTTATTTGTAATCCAAGAAAGAATTTCAGTTCTCCCATCATGCTCATTTCAAACCTACCCTGCATTAACTTAGAAAACTTCTTGCACAGAAGCTCATTAGTAGACCCAAATATAATATCGTCCACATAGACTTGGACTAGTATTATATCATTCTTATGTCTTTTAGTGAAGAGAGTTTTGTCTATGACACCTCTTATAAAACCATTTTCTAATAGAAATTCAGAGAGAGTGTCATACCATTTTCTTGGGGCTTGCTTAAGACCATAGATAGCTTTGTAAAGAAAGTAAACATAGTCCAGATGATCTTGATCTTCAAAACCAGGGGGTTGTTCTACATACACTTCTTCATCTAGCTTACCATTCAGAAAGGCACTCTTGACATCCATTTGATAAAATTTGAATCTTGAATAGGATGCAAATGCCAAGAATATTCTGATGGCCTCAAGTCTTGCCACTGGAGCATCGGTCTCGTCATAATCAATGCCTTCAGCTTGAGAATAACATTTAGCTACCAGTCTTGCTTTGTTTCTTATCACAGTGCCATCTTCATCTAGTTTGTTTCTGAATACCCATCTTGTGTCCACCACTTTTCTATCTTTAGGTCTGGGTACCAGCTTCCATACTTCTAATTGCTTAAATTGATTGAGTTCATCTTGCATAGCAATCACCCAATCAGGATCAGATAGAGCTTCTTCTACTTTCTTAGGTTCCATGATAGACAGGAACCCAGAATAGTTACATTGATTCTGATAAGCTCTTCTTGTTTTCACACCAACATCTGTATCACCAAGAATCAGCTCAAAAGGATGAGCTCTATTCCAAACAGTTTGTTTGGGAAGAATTAATCTTGACGATTCGCCTTGATCTTCAGTATGATGTTGAGTATGACTTGTTGACCCTTCATTATCTCCCCCTGAGTTGTTGCCAGTTTGACTTGTTGATGGTTCAAGAGTATCAGTGGTGTCTTGAAAGTTATCATTGTTTTCACCAGCATCACCTTGATCATTACCACCAACATTTGGATTATTATTATCAGCAACAACGTCAGGTTGATTGTCATCATCTGAATCTGAGTCTGACATATCATCAAACTTAAGCTTTTCAGATGGATCTTCATTTTGGATATTTGGGAGTTTTGTGTCATCAAATGTAACATTGACACTTTCCAAGGTTTTCTGTTGATCAATAAGATACACCTTGTAGGCTCTTCTAGTATAACCAATGAATATTGCTTCATGTGCTTTTTCTTCAAATTTACCACCTTGATCATCTCCTTCTTTCAGCACAAAGCATTTTGTCCCAAATACATGGAAGTACTTGAGAGTTGGTTTCTTGTCATGTAGAGCTTCATATGGTGTCTTCATTAAGTCTTTATTGATAAGTGTTCGATTCTGGGTATAGCATGCAGTGTTGACAGCTTCAGCCCAAAAGCTCAATGGAAGCCTTGATTCACTTAGCATAGTACGTGCAGCTTCAATCAAGGTTCTATTCTTTCTTTCAACTACCCCATTTTGTTGAGGAGTTCTGGGAGCCGAGTACTGTCTAGTTATACCCTTTTCAGTGCAAAAGTCATTCAGAACTGCATTCTTGAATTCAGTTCCGTTGTCTGACCTTATAGCTCTTACTGGACGATTAGAATCCAGCTCAATTAACTTAATGTGATCAACTACCAGTTGTGGAGTTTCATCTTTTGAATTCAGAAATAGTACCCATGTGAATTTTGAGAAATCATCAACAATCACTAGAGCATATCTTTTTCTTGACATAGACATCACACTAACTGGACCAAACAAATCCATATGGAGAAGTTGTAATGGTTCAGTTATTGATGATATGTTAGTGCTCATGTGAGTTGCCCTTTTTAACTTCCCTTTTTGACAAGCATCACATAGACCTTCCTGAGTAAATTCAATCGAAGGTAAACCTCTCACCAACTCTCTTTTCACTAGAGAATTCATTGTTTTGAAGTTAAGGTGAGAAAGTTTCTTGTGCCATAACCAACTTTCATAAGTGGATGCCTTTGAATAAAAACATCTAATTTCTTCTGTGCTTCCAGAGTTCATATTGGCTATGTACAAGTTTCCTTTTCTTACTCCAGTCAACTGTGGCCTTTCATTTCTCTTGTGTGATATTAGACAATTCTTCTTGTTGAAATGAACTTCATAACCTTTGTCACAGAATTAACTAATACTGAGCAAATTGTGCTCAAGGCCGTTCACAAAAGAGACATCTTCAACGATAACATTTCCAGCTTCTAATCTGCCATATCCATCAGTTTTACCTTTGCTGTTATCTCCAAAGGTAACGACTGGGCCGGCCTTCTCCACCACATTTGTCAGCAGGGCTCTATCTCCGGTCATATGCCTTGAACATCCACTGTCCAGAATCCACATGACTCGTTCAACCTGTTTTAAACCCTGCAATGACAAATTGGTTAGACTTTCTTCGGAACCCAAATTTGATTGGGTCCGGAGTACTTAAAGAATTGACCTTTATCAGGTAAAGCAACACTTTTTATTTTAACAACATTTTCTTCAGGTACTGGACATTTAACCCTGTAAACAGCTTTAACTTGTTTTGGTTTCAGCTTGGGTAAACATGTCTTTACCATATCCTGAGAAGGACTTGGAGTCCTAATCTTAGAATTAGGTGGTGTTACAGTCCTGGATCTAACATGTTTATTTCTGCTCATATGCTGTCTAGGAACATTCTTATCAACACATGCATGATTACCGTTAAAGTAAGCAGACATTATATTAAAAGCACACGACATGCAATTAACAGCATTGCATTTCTTATGAGCAGTATCAATAACAGGAATAGCATTCATGGTAGATATGTTGTTGCATTTATTCATGTTATTACTTTTACTACTAGTTTTCAAGGAACTAGTAGACTCACCAACTCTTTCTATTTTCTTAAACACAGTCTTTCTATCTTCATCATTTTTAACAACTTGATTACTTTCTAAGACTACGCCATTAGCTAAATCCTCAATACGCATCTCTTCCTTAATGATTAAAGATGTAGTATCCAAAGGTTCTGCTATGGATGTCTTAAAGAGTGGGTTACTAACACCCTTAAGCACTAATGGTATACCCCTATCTACAGCACTGACACGATTAGGGGTATTAATGCTTTTTCGACCAATAGCTTCATTATAATCAAACCCAATTCCTACGGTTTGATTAATAGCTTGTTGGTTAAACAACTCTTTAGCCACTTTACATGAATTAGAAGTAGCACTAACCCTTATTTCTAGCTCAGCTATTGTTTCACGTTGTTGAACCACTATCAACGCTAGAGACCTCTCAAGTTCTTTTAGAATTCTTATTTCTGATTTTTGTTTATCATGGCAATTTTGTACATCGTGTAATTCTGATAATTGATTGCTAAGATCTGTATTTAACAAATTTAGCCTTTCAATCTCTCTATTAGCATTACCTAATGTATTACTAAGTTGATAGATATATTGACTTTCAGTACATGATACCTCAGATAAAGTACCACTGGAGTTATCAGATTTTGCCATCAGGGCAAGATTGCCATACTCTTAATCTTCAGAGTCTGTATCATCCCAACTCTTTCCAGCAGCCACATAGGCTTTACCTGTCTTCTTCTTCTCAGATCCAAAGTCTTTTGTTTGGTTTTGTTTTGGCTTCTGACATTCAGTAGCGAAGTGTCCAAGTTCATTACAGTTGTAGCATCAAATTTTACTTCTTTCAACTGTTCCAGTTTTGTAACCTCCTCTGTTACTTGAGGATGAAGAACCTCCTCTCTCGAACCTGTTATAGTTAGATTTGTACCTGAACTTGGGATTCTTCCTGAATCTGAAGTTGCTGAATTTCCTTACCAACAAAGCCATGGACTCATCTTCCAACTGATCTAGCTCTTCTAATGAATAGAAGTCTCCTTCATCTGGACTAGCATTCGTTTGACCAACTTCAACTTCAAGCTTACCACTGTCAACATTACAAGGTTGAATAACCTTATCTTCCACTTCCTGTTTGTTCTCAACAATAAGAGCTGTAGAAGTATTAGCAACTCTTCCTTTTCCATAAATCTCCTTTTGTTGAGATTGTTCCAGTTCATAGGTTTTTAAAACACCAAAGAGTCTTTCTACAGTAATTTCACTTAGATTCCTTGACTCTCTGATAGCTGTAATTCTATGTTCTAGATGAACAGGCATTGACATTAGAAATTTTCTGTTGATCTCTTTCTGAGTGTAGTACTTGCCATGCATCTGTAAATTGTTGACAAGTTTGTTATATCTTTCAAACACATCTTGAATACTTTCATTGTATGCTGATCGAAAGTGTTCATACTCAGATGTCAGAATTTCTAGTCGATTCTCCCTAACTTCCTCTGTTCCTTCATTCACAGTTTCAATGGTTTCCCACATTTGCTTTGCAGTTTTGCAGTTAATCACATGACTGTACATTACAGAGTCTAGAGAATCTATTAAGATCAGTCTTAAATTAATGTCAAGTCCAGCTTCCTCTCTTTCAGCAAGAGTGTATTCAGAAGAATCTTTGTGTACATACCTTGCAGGGGAAATAACTTTTCCGTTAGTAACAACTTCAGGAATTAATCCAAAAGGTATTATTGGTCCTTCTGATAAGACTTTCATGTATTTAGGATTTGCAACCTCGAGGAACATTAACATTTTGTTCTTCCACATATCATAACTGTTTTTGTCATATATGGGAATTTTCACAGTTCCAACTTTAGAAGACATGATGAATTTTTTAAGAGAGTTAAAAAATTCGGGGATGATTTTTAATCGAGTAAAATGGGATCTTTGATTTGTGTATCAATCAATCAGCTCTGATACCAACTGTTAGGTCCGATAAGATTGTAGAAGGGGGGGTTGAATACAATCTTTACCTTTTTATCGAAATTTGTCTTTTAAATAAAATTTGATAAAGACAAATTTATGTGCGGAATTATTTAACACAATTTTTCAAGTTGAATATAACTGTATATTAACTTGATGTGGTGTTACAAAATCAGTATAACAACTTATCAAGATGTTAATAACTAATTAGAAAATTCGACATGAACTTTTCTAATTTAGTTAATAATAATCAAGATAAGAACTAGGAAACTTAATTCGCTAGTAGTACAAGAATCACAAATAAACAAGTTCTAGCGGATAGAATATAACAAAGATGAAGAACTTGAATTTCTGGGAATTGTTTAAGCTTTGGTGTTCTTGGTGTTCTTGAGAGAGAGAATTCTGTTCTGGATATAATGTTTCTGCTGTGTTTTTTCCGTTATGACATAATCTGTTGTGTTCTGTTCTTTTATATTAGTAACAGGTCTTGCTGGCTTTCTGTAGGATATTTAACTGCTCCAGCATGACTTAAACTGCTACCAAGACTTGATTTTCCTTCATTAAGACTTACACAAACCTCCATTAAGACATAAAATATGTCGGTATGACTTAAAAGAAATTCGGTAAGACTTACAACAGCTGGCAGAGGTCGGTAAGACTTAATCCAGGTCGGTAAGACTTAATCCTGAAAAGCTCCTGTCGGTATGACTTAAAATTAAGTCATACCGAATTTTCCTTCTCCAAGACATAATCCATTTTTCTTTCTTTAAGTCATATTGATCCATTTAATTAATTAATGATTAACTAATTCATATTTAATTGATACAATAATTAATTTAAATAAATAAATTAATTCTTCCAGAATTAATTCATTTAATTAAATCAACTAAATGATTTATATCAATTACAAATGAATTTAATTAAATCAATAAATAATTAATTTAATTCTTACAAACCACTAAAGGTAGTAAAGAATTACAACTGATTTGTGTTGACGTTCGATGTACTGTCTGGTTCATGAACGACTAACTTCAACGATGCTTCTTCACTTTTGACTTTAGATTGTGGTTTGTTTCTTCTCTCAATTCTCTTGTACTGTAACTGATCTTCAAACTATCACTCTAAAAATCTCTGTCACTGTTTAAATGAATCCATTCACTTCAATGCTATACTGGGGCTTGATCAGATAACTGAATCGTCTTCCAGTGTATGACATCAAAACTATAGATTGACTTTTCTTCTTTCTTCTGACAGATAATACTTCTTGAGATTCCTATGACAGTTCATATGTTTATTTACTTATTACAATTTGGTTTAAGTTGATTAGGATCCTCTAACTACAAATAGGCTGAGTCATATGCCTTTCAGATACCTAATAACATCACAACACTCGTCATCCGATCTAAACTCTTCTTCTGCACGACCCAAGTTATCAATACCCTACATCGACGTCAACTCGTAATAATCTCCAAAGATTCCCAATAGACATCTTTCACCGTGAAAAGATCTGTCCAATCCAGCCTAAACATTTCAAGTGAGCACGTCATCTCGACTCATAATAGTATTTTCTTTAATTACTCGAAACTTTCTTAGTCATCACGCATCCGTTCACGTAAGGCTTTATTATACAATCACAGCCAAAACAGGCACAACATTCTTCTTATCTCTATTCGAAAGACTCATCGTTCTCACATTTCACTGTTGGAGACATTAAAATAATAACCAAGGGTGAGCACATAAAATGTTTGGCAAGTTCACTATTTTAACTCGACGATAATGAAAGATAATGCTATAATGGAAAAGAGACTCATATAATTTTCAATCACGAAAGCCGTATAGGCAACTTCTCAAAATTTGTGAGAATATAGAAAACTTCTTTCAAAATCTCTCGTAACTCAAGGAATTTAATTCATCTCAACCACAAGATCATCAGAAACGAACTTCTCAACAATTTCAAGAGTTTTAAGAAAATCATCAACTTATTTGGTATCTCAGAATTTAAGAAAAGATCACTGGTCTTCCACCACTCGGTATCCCCCATGGTGCGATCAACTACCATGTCTCAAGGTACCGTCCTCCTGTGATACCCCACCCAACCTGATCAGGGCTATGATGTGGTACCACCAAATTTCTCTTTGCTAGCATAAAATGGGTTGTTGTTTTCAACCCTGGCAACATTAATTCCAAAATAATTATTCGCATTCACGATACCCCACAGCGTGATCAACCGTTGTGTCTCAAGTACCAATATATCTCTTTACTAGCAAAAGTTTGTTGAAAAGTCAACCTGAATATTTCTCTTTCGATACCACGAGTTTATTCCTCGTGTTGATCTGAAAGAAAATCCATGGGCCATCTCCCATGTTGACCAGTGGATTATAAGATTATTCCTCCGAATAAAAATTGATTGATTTGGATTCCTATTCGCTTCTGGCCAATCGCCAATCTAAACTTTGTATGAGACCGACCTGAACAATAGGCCGTCGTAATATTTTCAAAAGAATTTAATTTATTATATTGACACGAACAATATGTCAATTCCAGACAATAAAGTAACAACCTTGAACAAGAAAGGTTCACTGATTAGAATAAATCCTGTGGAGTCGTCTTGAAATAATAAAAACGACTCGATTCAAAAAGAAAACTTCCAAATACGCTAGAGTAGGTATTTTTAGAGGGAATTCTGACGATAAAATGTTCTTCTGTTCTCTATTCTGAATGAATCTATTCTGATTCGAACAATGAATCAATTTTGAATATTGAAACAAAATTTATCGGATATGAACAATAGATCCGATTGAAGTCAATAAAATTTAAACTACCTCGATGTATGAGCGTAGTTATAACTGAAATAATCTTTAAGGGTCATCTTGAACAAATAAGACGCCCTAGATTTCAATCTAAGTACGTTCTCTGAATTTATCAAGATTTTGGGAAAGCAACTGAATAATCTTCAATAATTTTAGCAAAGTAGACACTTCAAGAAGTTTAACTTGATTATCAAGGGATAAAAATAAATGAATGTTACCATTTTAATAAATGATCTGAACTATGAAGCATTGCCCAATGTCAAGAAAAGTAGTTGAATTTGAGGGGTAAATTCAACTGGTAGAAATAAATATTTAGATATCTCGAAACAATAAAACAAGTCTCAGCCGAATCAACATAAAGAGTCGTCCCGATGGATGAGACCGACTAATATTTTTAAATGTCATCTTCCTCGCAAAAAGGATTTTTTTTTTAAAATTCTTTGATAGATAAAATCAATCCAACATTCGAAGCAAATATTTGAGTGCCCAAAAATTTCACCAAAAATTTTCACCACCATGATAAAATCCTTGAGAACAATAATGTTCACAGAAATCTCATAAATTCTTTTGAAGATAATGGATAAAATGAACTTGCCTCAGTCTTTGTGCTTGCTCAAACCCACTCGAGACTCACTCTCTGAAATTTCGTAGTAGACATCAACAGTCTCAAAGTGTTTTATCTAATTTAGCGTAACCATCTCACGCGAACTCTCAATTCCTAATCTACTAACTGGTACTATATCCCATAGTCCAACACGAACTCTATACGAGCTCTGACGTTCCTTACTTAGCTATACACACTCCTACTCACTCTCGTTCCTAGTTAACTATAACCTCGCTCTGATACCATTCTGTAACGCCCCCAAATCCGGGTCAGGAGATTTGGTCGTTACCTGAGAATCCTCAAAATAACATCACCACTTTAATAAAACATTATTCTGTGTAATTGTCAAAAATTGAAATATAATCTCTGTGACCCAAACAATCCAAGATCTTTTAGGTTATAGTGCTAGAAACAAGAATCCAATTTCCATAAAATATCAACTTTCAGCTTTACCACATTCTCTTAGATCAAAACTTAAATCACTAGTATGACTTCGATAAGAAGTATACCAGGGTAACTAATCTAAAACATAATAATAACTATCAGAGTTAAACTAAATAAAATAGACCTTACACTGGATCAGGACATCCCGCGTCAAGTTTTCTTCAAGATAGCGTCTGCTTTTTCTCTCTTTGAACTGTGCGAATATGTCTCGCCAAACTACCTTACTGAAAAGTTAGGGTTTCGAAACAACAAGTATGAGCGGAAGAAATGCTCAGCAAGTGTGTAGTAAAATAGGAATAATAATAAATCATTGTTAATGAAAACAGATATCATCTATCAAAACTCAAATCACAAGAGAAGTATTTCGAATCAAAAATCTATCAACACAGAATGGATTAAAATAAAGTGTGAAATGGGTATTCGGACATGATAGGTTCAGTGTTCTACTAGTGGGATCCCGACTACCTAAACAATTGGTTTAGTTGTACTCCTGACAAGGAGGCATCATTAAGGAATAATAGTCTCAAAGGTTATCGACAAGGTCGATACATTAAATGGGGCATAAATTGAATAAACAAGAATGACAATAAATGTCGACAAGATCGACAATAATGGAATAATACCATAATAAGCATATTTAAAATAATCTCACTTGAACAAGAAGTGAAGGGAAAACACTTGCCTCGAATTCTCAGCTATCATGAAACGTCACAGTAATACTGCTTTCATCTTCTATCTTACGGCGTCACAAACTTCTAATTTGATCAATATTTGGTTCAACGCTCTTGCGGTTGCCACGAGTCTAATCCGCCGATATCGAGCTCGCGCGCCAATTCCAATATCAAACATAAGACAATACTTTAGTCTCTAGACGACGATTCTAATAATTTCTATAAACGCTTATAAACTCAACTTGAACATATTAACCATACTCACCAATTTCTCTGTTGGAAGAAGATAATCGAAGACGTCCCCTCTGAACATATGTGTTTTCCCATTGGAAAACGCCTCACAGTGAATCCAACACCCACAACCAATACCTCATCCATCTTCATCCTTCCTCATCTAACCCTCACTTATACCCGCCGACAATTCTGAGTCAACCTCCCACTAAATCCTTCGAATAAGTCTTCTCCGAACTCAGGAATCCAATCTATATAATATAATATTTTTAATGTCTATAAATCCCATTCATGTAATTGTAAGAAAATTCTCATTTAGAAAGACTCTAATGAATTCTCTATAATTCTCTAAAATTCACTCATTAAATACCATTAATCTCTATTTATTCTCAAAACAAAATAATTCAACAATCCATTTTTATTCAGTTTAAATCTATAATTATTATTCTCACTTTTAACCAAACATAATTCATCAAAATAATTTTACTTTTAATCATCCTCACAATTCTAATTTATTTTACTCATTTTTAATATTAATCCGATTTTAGCCTCTAAAATAATTGGCTCATACAAATCTCAAAAATTTCACAAAAGCTCTATTTTAATTAAATCCATTTTAGGGCAATAATAATATTACAAATCTCTATTTTATTATAGAAATAAAATAATCCAAGAACTCATTTTAATCTTGTAAATAATTTAATAATAATTTCGAATTTAGTCTCTAAAATAATCTGACTCGATCCGGTTAATTAAAATAATCCGGAAATATTTATTAACAATCTCCCAAAATAAAACCATATTTATCTCTATTTATTCATAAATTTTTTTCTTCTTTTTATCGACAATTAACTAAATCTCTAATTTTCGTCCAAAAATCACAAATTAACTTTTTTAAAATAAAAACCATAATTTACGCTATTATTCATTAATATTCATTCTTTTATTAACGAAGCAATAAATCTCTAATTTACGTCACAAAATATTTTTATTTAATTAATTAATAAATCAATCACCATTTATTAAACTCATTTTATTAATTAATCATTTCTCACAGTTTTTAAAAATATTACAATTTTATAACTCCCCTTTTTATTTCTCAAAATTTTAATAACAATTCAAACAATTAAATCCCGATTATAACATTCAATCGTTAATTTATTAAAACTGTATCGTTTTATAATATTATTTTATTCGACGGCAACGACGGCGTGGACCCCACCGGCACCACCACCGTGGGCCCCACACCCTCCCCTGCGATCTGTCTCTCTCCCCTGCCTCTCTCCCTTTCTCTTACAATCTCTCTCCCGTTATCTCTCTCAATCTCTCTCTGTTCTCTCCTGAATCTCTCTCATCTCTCTCTCTCTCTCTCTCTCGCAAATCTCTCTCAATCTCCCTTCTCTCTCTCTCTCTCTCTCTCTCTCTCTCTCTCTCTCTCTCTCTCGCTCATCAATAACCAACGAATCAAATCACAACAAGCAACCCAATCTCTCTCGTCGCTATCCCTCTCCGCCTCTCTTGTTCGACACAACCACAACACAATCTCTCCCTTCGACAATCTCTCTCTAAACCTCTCTCTCACTGCATTCTTCGACCAAAGTCGAACCACCACCGTTTCTCCCCAAACCCACAGTCGACACTCCCCCCCTCCTCGTTAATCCGACAACATCACAGCCCTCCCCCTCTCTCTGATTTCTCTTCTCCGACTCAAACCCAGCACCACACAACAAATTCCGATCATCTCTCTCTCTCTCTCAGTGATTCACGGCAATACCAGTTTAAGCACAACAAGATCAAATCCCTCCCTCATCTCTCGTTTCAACACAACAAACGGATCTCGGCAATACCCCCCCCCCCCGGTTTCTCAAATCACAAAAGCGAAAGACAAAAAGAAAGAGAAAAGAAAAAAAAAAGAATGAATCGAGAAGAAGAGAAAAAAAAAACAAAAATATAACTACCTGCTAAATACTATGTTTGTTTGTAGAGAGAAAAGAGAAGGTCGGTTTTTGTATATGTTGTAGAGAAAATAATTAAGGGCCGGTTGTTTCTGTTTCGTTTTGTAAAGAAAAAAAAATAAGGTCCGGTTTCCCTTATTATTACTGTGTTGTGTGTTTATATAAACTGCAATTGACAACACAACAAAACATGGGGACAAAACAAAAAGAACGTGCTGGAATGTTTCATGCTTTGTAAAAGAATACTCGTGTTCTGTAAAAAGCTGTTCGTGTTTTGTGAGAATAAAACTCGTTTTCTGTAATCGAAAAATGCTGTCTCTTTATCTCTTCCTCGTGTTTGACGACCCGATTAGTCGAAACCGTAATAAAAATCTCGTTTTTCTGCTGGCTAAAATAAACGAGACTCAAATCTCGTTCTCTAAAATAAATTCCACGCTTTTAAAAAAAATATCCGTCCAAAATTAAAATCCTGTTTCCCTAAATTTCTGATTTTAATAAATACCTAATAATTATAATAAAACAGATTTAATATAATATTTATTTACATACGAATATAAAATTTTAAAAATTTTACCGAAACGCGCTAATTAAATATATTAATGCATCGATCTTAAATAAATTTCAAATATCACGTAGGAAAATTATTCGAAAATTCGCGGTTGTTACACATTTCGAGTCGTTCTCATTTGGGATCGAAATTTCAACTTCATTACATATTATTGATGACTTATCTTATACGATTTTTTTCCTTACAATCAAAACCTAAAAATGGAGTGAATTCAAATTTTTATTTTCTCCAAGCTTTCTAACATTTATTGAGTTTTAAAAAAAACATCTTATTTTCTTTTAATATTATAAATACTCCTGTATTTATTTAGGGTTCCCGCATGAGAATGTTCTTTTATTATGTTAACGCATCAATTTTTTTCTTTTTAAATACGAAAACTTTTTTTATGAGATTAGTAATGGATTTTTGAAAGTTTTTCATAACAGAAGTATAAATATCTTATATAAAAAATATATAATTTTAGAATATTGCAAAAAGTGTCACCACCGTCATTGTATTATACTTCCAATAAATTTTTTAATATAGTTGTCTCCTTAATATATTCAAATACCCATTCGACTTCCAATAAAACTTATATTTATATGTTTTTTCTATAAACTCGAACTCTTATTATCTATAAATTTGAACTCCTATTCTACTTCCAATAGAACTTTTAATCATATACCTTATAAATACTTATTATACTTTCAATAGAACTTCTAATTATATGTCTTTCATATAAATTTGAACTCTTGTCATCTATAAATTCGAACACCCATCCTACTTCTAATATGTTTAAAGATATTTTTATATTTATTAGTTTTTAAAATCCAAAAATTCTAAAAAATTAGAAAAATAGATTGAGACGATCTCATCTATAAATTCGAATACTTATTCTATTTCTAATATGTTGAAAAAATATGTTTTTTGGGTTGTTTTGAAAAATAAATTGATAAAAGTAAATATTTGCACATTTACTTTTGTTAAGAATATCTATTTGCAAATTTACTATCTTAATTGCAAAAATACTATGTTTTCTCTTCTTACCAATTTTGAAAAACAAACCGATAAAAGTAATTTTTTGCACATTCATTTTATTTTTTTTTTGCTTTTGCTTGCTTGCTAGTTGCATGTGATTGCATATGCAACTAGATGCAACCTCATGTGCAACTAAAATTAAAAGTGTACTTTTGGCAACTTCCAGTTGTATATAAGCCGCATATGAAAAACTCAAATTTCAATTGTGTATAAGGTTAGTTACATGTGGTTGCATATGTAACTGGATGCAAACTTATATGCAACTTCCAGTTTTCAGTTTTCATTTTCGACTAATTTTTTGAAATCTCTCTCTCTCTATATATATGTGTGTGTGTGTGGGTGGTTGCGTATAAATTTCAAAAATCTGGGCGAAAATGACAACTAAAAAATGGAAATTTATTATGCAACTAAATGCAACCACATGTGACAAAATGCAATTAAAAATTGAAAATTCAAATTACAATTTTTCTGCTGCTGGCGCAGCCCTTATATACAACTGAAAGTCGGCAAAAAAATGGAAATTTCTTATGCAACCGAATTTTTGATTGCAAATTTCATTTTTCAACTATCATTTTCGACCAGTTTCTTTGAAATATATATATATATATAGGGTCTTGTTCTAATAGAAACTAACTTAGAATAGAAACTAGAAACTAAACCTAAATTAAATATTTCAAGCTAATCTAATGACCAAATTAGGGGTACTCCAATACAAAAAACGTTTAAAATTATTGTCTCTATTCAACAAAAATATAAAAAAATAAAAACAATTTAAAAAAAAGTTACTGTTCACGTGATGATGTGTCACGTGAACAGTAGTTTTTTTAAAAAAAATTTATTTTTTTTTATATTTTTGTTGAATAGAGCCAAGAATTTTAAACGTTTTTTGTGAAGGTGCCCCTAGCGGGGCCATTAAAATAAATGAAATATAATTTATTTAGTGTAGGTTTCTAGTTTCTATTCTAAGGTTGGTTCCCATTTGAACGCTAGCATATATATATATATATATATATATATATATATATATCTAAAAATTGTCGAAAATGACAACTGAAAAATGAAAATTTGTTATATAACTGAATGCAACCACATGCAACTGAATGCAACTAAAAATGAAGATAGTATTTTTGCAATTAAGATAGTAAATATGCAATTAATTAAAGAAGATGGTATTTTTGTAAAGAGGAGCTTTAAACCTAGTATTTTTGGTAAATACTAGTATTTTTTTTATATTTATTAATGTTTATTCGAACTCCTATTTTACTTCTAATAAAACTTTTAATCATACGTCTTAAAGCATCTCCAATGGTGTTATCTAAAATGGTTGGCCAAAATAATATAAAATAATGATTATCTAAAATTTGTTGAACCTGTAAGGCATTGTGCTCCAATGGAGTTGGCTATAATGATTAGTTATATTCCAAAAATGGTATATTATTATTATTTTAGATTGTTAAAAATGCAATATATTATTTTTATATTGTAACAAGTGATGTGGAATATCATTGTAGGTCTATACAGGTTCAACAAATATGGCCAACATAGTGGATTTGGCTAAATTTATTGCTAATAGGAATGTATCATTGGAACACATTTTTTTTTTACAAATTCTCTAAAACTTTTATTTATGGCATGTTAAATTTGGTTTTTATCTAAGGGATTTCTCGCATTGGAAATGCTTTTATAATTAAATAGTTATTATACTTCCAATGAAACTTTTAATTTTATATCTTTTCTATAACTATAAATTGAACTCCTATTCGACTCTTAATATGTTAAAAAATATTTTTATATTTATTAATATTTATAATTCTAAAAAAATTAGAAAAATAGATTGAAACAATCTTAGAACGCCAACTAACTTCCGCGTATCCTCTTTTAAAATTTTTTTAGTTATACGTGCTCAAATTCAATTAGGACAGCATAATGGTTGTTTCAGACTTTCGGTTACGTCCTTAATAATAAAACTGTAATCTTTTGGAAATATATATAAAAATAAATAATAATTTTTTTTTGAAATAAATATCAATCAACGCCAGACTTGTGATTAGTTTATCACCTCACGTTCAAATGCTATTTACATATACACAAGTATTTAAATAAAATCGCAGATGATTTAAGACATACATTACGTATATTATATACTAGCTTATATGGGTACGAAAACTTTTCAATTTTTTATATTCACATCAGAAATCTGAAAATTCAAGATATGGTAATATACGTATTTTGACGGACCCTGGAAGTAATGAACTCCACTTAATTCAAAGCATCATGTTGAAACATTGATATTTAACTACTGCTGATATAATACACACATTTCACGTACAACGAACGTTGATCAAATTCTCTCTTGACACACACGGAATGTATAAAAATATTATCACTCAATATAATTGTGTTCGTAAAATTATTGAACTGCCTTGGGGTTGACAGATGGTTTTGTACCGATCGTTTAAACTAGAAACGAAAACCTAAAATAATATTCTTCGTCTTTTTGTTTGATTGGATTTCATATAATAATTTTTATTTTGATTCTATGGTCAATAAAATTAAAATTAGATAATCTTTTTGTTTGATTGGATTTCATATAATAATTTTTATTTTGATTCTATGGTCAATAAAATTAAAATTAGATAATGACAAATTATGAAGATATTTAGTCTAATTTTACTTTGACTATTGACAACTAATTTAAAATCATGCAAATGCGACTTGCAAGGCCATCGGGAGATAAGGATAATATAATTAAGTGACTAAACTATAGTGTAAAATTTTGAATTAGCGACAACTAGGGGATAAATCTTGCATAAATTATGATGGTAGCGTACACATTTGAATTGTTGACGTTCATATCTTTATGATTACTAGTTTTATATTTATGTGATGCATGAGTAATTTTATTGATATTTTGTAGTATAAATTTGATTATAATTTTTTTACTCATGAAAAGTTAGTTTTATATTTGAGTAATTTGTTTTTATTTATAATGATAATAATATATATGTTATATGGTTTATAAGTAAACATTTGTTTCTTTTTGTTGTAAATGGTTTTTCAATACTTTAAATTTCAAATTTTAGATTAACATATTTTTTAGTATTTCATAACTATTTTTGATTATATTAGATTACATATGATATACTTTAAATATATAGGTATTATATCGTGTAATAATTGTTTTTTATTTTTTTATTTTTTTATCATGTAATTTAATAGTTATCTTAAAATGTTTAGATCTTTTGTTATATTATTTTTATAGTTTTTAAAGACATTTTTTAACTTTTTTGGAAATATATGTGGTATTAAATTTTTTTATTTGTTTGAATATTGATTATTTTTTCATGTTCATTTTATATTCTAGTGTTTTATTATGTGTTTTTGTTTAAAGAAATCTTAGGGATTTTATGTTATATTATATTTAGATATTAATGTAAATTTATTTTGTGGGTATTTAGATTGTTTTCTAATTTAAAATATGTTCATTTATTGATTTGCGTACATTTTTATTAATTAAAATTTTTTCTTTACAAAGTAAGAATTTGTTTATTTGTTGATTTGTGCTTACATTTTTTTAATTTAAATTTCAGAAACATATTTGTTCTCAAACCTAAAAATAGAATCTTTAATGATTTTTATTAAAATAACTTTTTCTTAAAACAACTTTTTTTATAACGATTTTTTTTGTAAATTATATTTTTAAGGTTTAGCCTAACATATATTTTTATATTTCATATTTTTTGGGAAGCTTTCATTAGAGTACATATAACATACTTCATAAATGTGGGAACTTATTGGTTTAACTATTGTTTATATATGTATATGTCATTATATAATTATGAACACACTTACATTTGTACTTTTTTTTTAAAAAGTTTGTACTATTTTTTTTATGTTTTTGTGTTGGTATATGTTATGCCATATTTTTGGTATGTCTAATAATCTCCCAAATTTTTAATAATATTAATTATTAATTATTAATTCAGACTAATAATTATTTTTTAATCGCTAAGTTTTATCCTATCTCTGAAATGAGAAAAGAATCAATTTCATTCAATCAATAACGGAAAATATCTTCAAACGATATTCTTCAAATCAGGAAGATATCAAAATGATAAGATAAAATCAGATAAAATCAGTAATTACCAAGATTAACGAAGTTTATCCCGAAAGTCTCTAAGGGATAGACACAAATCAATTTCACAAAACTATGTGGGCTTGATACTACCTAAACATATAGGTACGTAGGCATCTTGGTACGATATGGGATCCGATACACGAGACAAATTGAGATACCTGTCAAGTCCAACCCCTCTTTTTTATAAATCCTAATCCCCTAAAACAGCCACATTCATACAATCCAATTTCATGTTGTTACGAAATTCCTCCAACAATAGTATACATTTGTTTTAAATGCATTATATTAAAGTTTATTGTTGATTTTAGTTTTTAACATTTAGATCATTCTTTGAATTGGTCTTTGTTTTGTAGATTATATTTTTCTAAATTTTGGTGTCATTTCCAATTATGACATATTTCTTGATTACATTTTTATTATCTTATTTTATCATATATTTTTTTTTAAAACTTCTTTTTTGTTTTGTAATTAAATAGAGATTCTTGTTTTTTTTTAATTATTTTTTGAATTGAAATACTGATGATATGCTTTGTTTACTTGTTTCTTATATATAAAGAATGAATTTGCGACTTATTTTTAATTATGTTTTTTTTGCTATTTTATCTTTATTTGTTAATATTAAAAACATATTTGTTGTCAAACCTAAAAATAGAATCTTTAATGATTTCTATTAAAATAATACTTTTCTTAAAACACTTTTATTTGGTAAACGATTTTTATGAAAATTATATTTTAAGGTTTATTCTAACATATATTTTGATGTTTCATATTTTTTTGTGTGTTTTCTTCTATTTATTAGAATATATATATATATATATATATATATATATATATATATATATAATATGTTAGACATGTTAGAACTTATTGTAATTTTTCTATTATAATAATAATTAATTAAGTTGATGATGAATATTTTATTAGTTTTGTTCATTATTAATTTACTTTAAATTTTATTGTTGATGAAATTTAATATTTTTGTAACTTTTAAATTATTATAGAATTTTTTGTACTTATTATATTTAGATTCTATATTAATTATTTTATTTTAAATTTTCAAATTATTTTTATTTTATTTACAACTATAGTATGGAATCTAGAATTTTTGCTAAATAATTAAATGTTAATTTATTGATTTGTGTTAACTTTGTTAATATAAATTTTAAAAATATGTTTGTTGTAAAATTTAAAAGTAAAATTTTTTATGACTTTTTTTAAAAATTAGATTTTCTTGAAATTCATTTTTGTGGTAAGGTTTTTTTAAAATTATTTTTTAAATTTCAATCTAAATTATCTTTGTATTAATTTTAATTAACAATAATTTTCTCAATTTTAATTTTTTATATTTTATCATGTGTTATTTATTTTAATGATTTTTTTTTGATCTTGTTTATTAAATTAAAAATAGCATTAGTCAGTTGTTAGTTGTTTGTTAAATAAGTTTTAGCATGGTATTATCATGTACTATTTATTTTACTCTGACCCAATTTGTTCTATAATTCATTTTTAATTTGTAAATGAAGTTCCATTTTAACTCGTTCATTTTTAATTTGTAAATGAAGTTCCATTTTAATCATTACAACCACTAGAGATCACCCAAACTTCCTTAAACTAATTATATGTAAGATATAATTTATTGTCCCACCCAAACTTCCTTAAACGATATAATTTATTGCCCCTTTACCCCATTTTTCATAAATTGGTACGAAGAGAACAAAAAAAATTTTCTAATTTTATATTGAAATTATATTATAAAAAGAATTTTCAAATTTTATATTGAAATTATATTATAAAAGATGTTATAATTCTCAAAAAAACGTTTCAAAATCGTTCCATTGACATGATTTAATTGAATGCATACTTTTTTTAAAAGAAATAATTAGATTGATAAATATGCATTTCACAGATTAAAACATGAAATTTAGAATTCAATTTGGTATTCATTTCAGGATTTTCAGTATCATTGTTGCGTTTCTACCTTTAGCAGCATTTATGAATATCGTGTGGCTAAGATCAAATTTTATTTAATTTTTTTGCTCAATTAAGTCACAATTGTTGTATCTAAACTTCAAAATAAGAATAAAATTGTGTGGACCAAAAGTAATAAAAAAATACACATGCATTTTGTCAATTATTATTTACCTTTCTTTAAACTCAATGTATTTATTATTTTTATTTTTCATTTTATTTTAAGTTTAGAGAGCTCCAAAATTTATGTAGAGTTATCTAAATTTGCAGTCAATTAGAACAGAAAGCATACAATCTATTTAAATTAGAATAATAAATTATTTTTGTAATTTATAATAAAAAAATTTAAAGTATTACCTTAAAAGTTTGTATGGTTTAGGAGGACAATTGAGGAATTGGATTACACAATTACAACTAAATTCATCTACATTTGTCTATGGAGCCATATAATTTTACCCAAATCAAAAATACAAATCGAAACCTAAAAAATTAGAATAAAAAATAAAAAATGTATAGAATTAAACATAAACTTAATTTATCTATGAGATTGATAACTTAATTTTAATAAGAGTGAGTGTCCAAATTACCTCAATTCTATACATCATGGCTTTTCTTATCTCATTTCAGATTTTTGATCCTAAATATTCTACTGATACGCAGTTTCGTGTAACAAATCTTGTGATACGCAATTTCGTTTAACGCATCAGAAGGTTGATACGTTATTTCATGTTCAGTATTAGGGCAAATATGCTATATAAACATGCGTATCAAGTGTTAATACGCAACACAAACATGCATATTACTCTTTCTTTATGAAAAATAGTATACGACAGACACATTAACTTATTTTTGGGGTAAGTGATGGCCATGCATCTTGAATTTGATTCATTTTGAACATTATCTCCTTTAATAACCCATAGATACATACAGACTCGTTATTTGTTTTGGTACGAATTACTATGATTGATTTGATGGAATATTAATTCGATTTGATTACGGATTAATTTATTAATGAAAAATTAATTTCTAACATCTATACAATTTTTGTAATATAGCTTTAGGGTTATCTTGAAAAATACGTCACATTAAAATACTAAATTATATAAATTCTTCAATTTATAATATAATAACATAATTTTAATAAGTTGTTGATTAAATTTGATAAATGTAAATATGTCATTGATCAATTTAATATTTAGACGTTCAATAATAATAAAAGAAGCTTAGCTTAAAATAATAATAATAATAATAATAATAATAATAATAATAATAATAATAATAATAATAATAATAATAATAATAATAATAATAATAATAAAAGAAAATAACTAAAAGGGATTTTTAATATTAGTTTAGATATTAGTGTAGATATTAAAAAAGAAAATACTTTTTTGAAAGTAAAAGAAATGGTCTCATAAGTTTTTCATTTTTGGGTCAGAGACTTAGAGCAACACCAAGTCTTGATAAGATTCCTTACAAGAAAGATGAGATATAATAATAAAATATTCAGAGTAATTACGTGTTTGTGCCCCATACACGTGTCGCTGTTGAAAGGAGTGTTCCTGCAACCAGCTTGTGAGCTGTTGAGCCGGGTCTATAAATTAGTACTATGTACACGTACTCCCTCCGTCTCATATTATCATTCTTGTTTCATATGTCGGGACTGTTCATAACATGAGGCAAATTATTAATATATGTCTAATTTATAAGACCAAATATAGTCATGAGTGATCTTGTTGGATTCGTATTTATGAATACTTTAATACAGTGAAGTTTTTATATTTAAAACTAATACAAAATTCAAGATATTAACGATCAAAAGTCTATATTGACAAACGTGTCCAATCAAAACAGGAAAAAGATTAAGAGACAAAAGGAGTACTAAGAAGTTGGCAGTAGTGTTGCTCATATCATATATTTCTTCCGTCTCAAAATATTTTTTTCATTTGAATTAGATATGTTTGTTCGCGTACATTTTTAATTATTAATATTAAATATAAAAATTTCATTATATTAAAATAATAACAAATATAAATTTAACAAGATCATTCATGATTATATTTGATCTTATAAATTAATAATTTATTTCATATAATAAACAATACCGACATCAATATATATATATAAAGAAGGATAGCGGGAGTTTAGGTGGCGCTCTAAGATCGTCTCAATCTATTTTTCTAATTTTCTAGAATTTTAGAATTTTAAACACTAATAAATATAAAAATATTAATTAACATATTAGAAGTAGAATATGTGTTCGAATTTATAGAGGAGAAGAGTTCGAATTTATAGGGAAGACATATGATTAGAAGTTCTATTGAAAGTATAATAAGTATTTATAAGGCATACGATTAAAAGTTCTATTGAAAGTAGAATAGGAGTTCGAATTTATAGAGAATAAGAGTTAGTTTAGGTGGCGCTCTAAGATCGTCTCAATCTATTTTTCTAATTTTCTAGAATTTTAGAATTTTAAACACTAATAAATACAAAAATATCAATTAACATATTAGAAGTAGAATATGTGTTCGAATTTATAAAGGAGAAGTGTTCGAATTTATAGGGAAGACATATGATTAGAAGTCACCATGTTTGCAATCATATTTACTCGATTTATAAACAAATTACTGTAATCCCAAAATATTAATTCTCTTTATATTTATTTTTGCTTTTTTGTCTTCTCCGTGCAGCAGAAACAAGCAGTTCGTTCATTAACATTCAAGTCGGCTAAATCAAAGGTTATGATTCTTTTTATTATAATTCTACCATATTTATGTACCGATTTTGTTAACATGTTTTAGTTGGTTGAATAAAAATTTGCTTAAAACAATGCTTAGTTTGTGTGCTGTCACGATCAGGTGATAATTGGGCAATATAAAATTTATTAGATTAAACTAACCTTTTGAATTTTTCTCAATAAACCTTTATCACATGTATGACCTAGGGGGTGTTTGGAAAAACTTATTTTTCAGAATAAGTCAACTTATTTTAAGTTGAAAGTTAAGAATCCTAACTTTCCAACTTATTTTCCAACTTTTCTTTGCAACTTATTGAATCTCAAACATACATTAAATATTTGTATAAAAAAAATTATCAAAATATAAAATTTTTACCCGAAAATAAGTTCATAAGTCCTCAAAAAAAGTTTAGACAAACAGGCACCTAATCTTCCGAATCCTTATTGCGATGTGTGTGTTTGTTGTTAACCCAGGCGATCAAGCATGTTAGAAACACAAGTTACTTGGCTAGGATGCGAAAGCGACAACGAACGAGATTATTACTGTATTTTTATATTTATGTTTGCTTTTAGAGTATCTGTATCTTCTTGAACATAAACAATTAATCTTGATTTTGACTGTTCTGTTTTTTTGTAAGATACAAGAATAGACGCCAAAGTTTTGTCACACTACAAAGATGGATGTAATTTGATGATATATGTATTATCAAAGAAAGAAGCTGGATGCATGATGATGTGCACCTATCAATTCTGATTCACGAGATTCCTCAAGTCCTACTATGCACTACAAGTTAAGAATTTACGACATCAATTTTTTTAAATATTGTTATGACAAAAGTTTTGGTTTGAATTTCTGTAATAAACTACTTATATAATTTTATTTATGCATTAGAATTTTATGTTTGAATTATACAGTTTTCACCATATCCTCCTTCACGTAGAAAGAGAAGAGAGATCGTGCCAGGTGATCATGATCAATTGATGTCTTTAAAATTTTATGTTTGCTTTTTGTCTTTCCTTTTGACCACTCTTCGTTTCTTTGTCTATTTTGATCATAAATTTGATTTACATGTATACGTTTGTGAAAAGAGTTTTGGTGATACAAGCACCAAAACAGTTGTTATTATATGTGTATTTTTCTTTAAACACTGTTAGCATCATACTTTATTATGATTTTGCACTTTCAAATTCTAATTACATTGATTCTCTTATAGCTTTTTTATATTTTTTAAATCGAAATTAAAGTAAAAATGATTTTAATATTTAAATTTTTATTATTGTATATACAATATTTTTAAAATATATACAACGGACGTCGGCCTAAAAATTGTGAGGCAAAATTGATAAATCAAAGTCAAAGAGCATTTTAGTATTTAAATGATTATTATTGTGTATGCTTAGTATTTTTATAATATATACAAACGGGTGTCGGCCTAAAAAATTGTGAGATAAAATCGGTATAGAAAAATATATGAATAATTTATCTTATTATCTATGTATATTTAATTTATACAATATTTTGTTCACCAATTTATATTGATATTTTAGATATATTTAAAATTTTATAAAAGAATTGTGAGGCAAAATCGGTAAATCAAAGTCAAAGAGCATTTTAGTATTTAAATTTTTTTTATTGTGTACGCTTAGTATTTTTATAATATATACAACGGGTGTCGGCCTAAAAAATCGTAGGACAAAATCGGTATAGAAAAATATATGAATAGTTTATTTTATTATATATGTATATTTAATGTATACAATATTGTGTTCACCAATTTATATTGATATTATAAAAAAAAATTGTCGTTTTTTTAAAATGATCTTTATTTAAAATTTTAAAAAAATATTATAAGGCCGCCGCGAAGCGCGGCTTAGTCGACTAGTTATATATAAAGAGACGGAGGGAGTATGTAGCTCCATCTATTGCTCAATGAAATATAGTCGATCGTAAAATAGCAATTAAGCATGGACGATGAAAATAGAGGAATTAAGGTTGCAAGAGACAAGTATAGATCTTTTATTCATGATGATGCAGAAGCCAACACTCAGTGGAGACATGGTGGTCCTCCTGTTTATGATCAAACCAATCTCCTTTTCGAACATGGTCGAACCAAGGTATATATACTACTTTGCTACTATATATCATGCATCTTTGTATTTTCAGATGTGTGTTGTATTTTCGAAATTATCACATCTTTGTATTTGTGTTGTATCTCTGTAGGAATGGCCCAAAGGATCCTTGGAAGAGACGGTCCAGAATGCTATTAAGTCGTGGGAAATGGAGCTGTCTCACAAGACTCGCATCCAAGATTTTAAGTCTATCAATCCTGATAAATTCAAACTTATTGTTAATGGTACTCTGCCGCTATTAAAAAAAACTCGATTTTTTGCTATATATATATATATATATATATATATATATATATATATATATATATGTTGTTCTACATGTTTGTTTGTTTCTCTGTATGTGTGCACCATAACTACAGTACATGAAAACGGACTCTTCTAGTACTTTTTGGCTGACGGAGAGTGCTTGGGTGTAGGAAGGGAAGGATTATCAGGAGAAGAAACACTAAGGATGGGGAGCTACAACGCTTTGTTAAAGAGTCACCTGCCCGAAGAATTCAGATACTATAAAGCTGACGAAGAGAGCTTTGATTCTTCTCATGATGCATTTCGATCAGCGTTCCCTCGGGGATTTGCCTGGGAAGTGGTTGGCGTTTATTCAGGACCTCCCATGATATCATACAAGTTCAGGCACTGGGGTTTCTTTGAAGGGCCCTTTAAAGGCCATGCACCCACTGGAGAAATGGTTCAGTTCTACGGCATGGGTCTCTTAAAGGTAATGGCCTATGCTAATATTTCCTTCAAAAAATCATACCGCCCATGCATTTACTGTCGTCCGTAAATTGATAACATTGCTACCATAGTACCATGTGAATGTTTATGTACTGTGCAGGACTAGCTATTCCACTAAAACTTCTTATATAGGGCCTGTTTGGCTCGTCTTATTTTAAGAGCTTATCGACTTATTTTCGAGTAAAAATTTTATATTTTGAAATTTTGTTTTTATACAAATATTTAATGTATGTTTGAAATTCAATAAGTTGTAAAAATAAGTTGAAAAATAAGTTGGAAAGTTAGTAATCTCTAACTTCGTCTTAAAATAAGTTGACTTATTCCGAAAAAAAATTTCCCCAAATACCCCCATAAACTTAATAGCTAAGATCCCCAAGCCAAGATTAGCTGACGGAGCTTTTCCAGTTTTACAAATTTTTTCTTAGTAGTTAATACACTCATACACCCACCTATCTTTTCTTTAACAAAATTTGAATGCACGGAGATCGTCTCGGGCAAAGAGATACTGCCCGAACAAGAAACCATGAATCCTACTACTTCCTAAATTAAGTTGAGCCCAACAGGCTCTAAGTCCAACCGGCCTCTTAGCTTATTTCTTATATAAAATATAAAATATTGGCTCTTAGTAGTTTATAAGGATGTAGATAAGGAGTTTGATTTCCAACAATAATCCTTAATTCCTTATCGATTCATGTGTATGAGGATTCTTGAGGTTAAAAGATTTTCAATATAAATATAAGGGTATTTAGATAAATTATTGAAAAAAAATTGATATTTACAAAAATGTCCATGCGGGACCATTTATTTTATAGGCTCTTTGTGTTATAACCTCATGGAAGATCCTGAGATTGTCCTCAGACCCAGTTTTTTCTAATCCTTATAAATATTTTCTTTTTAAAATTTTAATATTAAAAGTACATCCTTTTAATCAAAGTAAGAGAGAAAAAGATATTATTTCTCACATTTTATTATAAAATATTGGTTAGGGGATCCTTAAAATGAAAAAAAAATGTTACTTAAAAATAATTAATGAATTATACTATTATTTAAGAAATAATTAGAAGATTGTTGGAACACATTTTGTGATCTCATTCCTTCAAATCTAACTCAACAGCATTGCTTCAAAAAAAAAAAACTTAAGAGCATAAATTGGGTAGTGTATTAGACTTACTCTATGATATTTCGAGCATTATTTTTACATTCACTCCTCTAATATTTGAGTTAGATCACATAAAGTTTGTGTAGTGGACTTTCTCTAATACCATTTATTTTAGACCTAAAATTGGGTATATGTTCAAGATGCCCTACACAGAAGATGAAATTATCAACCTATAAGAAGTTGCTGGGAAAATGACAAGTACATAAATTCGTCACCATGACATAAGTTCTATTTAAAGCTCCAATATGGCAGATTTATTAGGGGTTGGTTCATATCTTCATATTCATTATACCTATAAATTTTAAATGGTACACCCATAACATGGTTCAGTTCATCGGATGCATATTTCTAATTGATTAAGAATTTTCCTAAATTCTTACATCTTTCAACATTTTTCAAAAAATAAGACAATTAGGAGTTGGGGTCTTTTTTCAAAACAATCGAAGGAGGTAAACAAATCGCGAACTCGTGCTCAAGTTTGGCTCATTTAGAACTTAACGAACTAGAACCGAATATCTTCTTTGAATTTTGTAAGCCTTAGAGAATGAAATTGTTTAATATATGGCATACACATTGAACAGGTGGATGAATCGCTGAAGGCAGAAGACGTTGAAATCTACTATGATCCCGGGGACCTATTTGCTGGGCTTCTCAGTGCTCCAACTGCTCTATCACTGTCTGCTGATACTCAACCACCGGATCCTTCTCTAGATAAATTGGCTGCTTCTACCACAATTACATCCACAAAACGTTGCCCACTTCACTAAAATTACCTAGAGCATCTCCAATGATAATAAGTATAATACTTGGTTATAATAATTGGCTATAACAAACTTTTGTTAAAGATGAAGATATGTACTACTTGACAAAAAAAAAAAAAAAAAAAAAAAGATGAAGATATGTACTCCAATTCTGTTTTCTATTATTGTGATCATGTAAAATTATATACAAGGAATTTTATTGTTCAATATAGCCTACCAAGGTTATATTTTTTTTACTAAGGGATTCCTAGTTGGGGTGAATAAATTTTTACATAATTTCTAAAGTGGTTCCACCTAAATGTCATATAAATTTTTTAATTAAAAATTTTACACCATAAGCCACTTTTCGCGGTGGCCTTTTAATTATGTTTAAAAAAATATAAAGTATAAATTTAAGAAAGAAATCGAAAACAAATTTTTTATAAATAAATTAATGAACATAATATTATACAAATTTTAATATATACAGACAACTAAATAAACTATATACTTTTTTTTGTCAATTTTGTATCACGTTTTCTTAGACCGACACCCGTTGTAATAAATACATATAAATCGCGTGTCGCGACGACCTTGTAATAATTTTTTAATTTTTTCAAAATATAGACTATTTAAGAAAGAAATTAAAAAGAAAATATCTATAAATAAATTAGTGAACACAATATTGTAGAAATTTTAACATATATATATATATATATATATACTATATATTTATTTTTTACAACGATTTTGTGTCACATTTTATTAGACCGATACCCGTTGTAATAAATACATATATATGAAAAATCAAATTTTATTGAATTAATTAAAAGAAGACGTTGGAATATTATGATCAAGAACAATGAGATGATAATAACGATAAATTAATAATTAACAGTAATTAAATAAAAAAAATATGGTAAAAGTTCAAACCTTGTAAAGTTTCTCAAGTGTTAGTGTTAGGGCTGATGCAGCAGATAGTACTCAGCAATATACCATAATGCGGTAGAAGAAAATGGGATATTTTGGTGATTCTCTCGTTTCACAATCACTTTAAGTCAGGACGCATTTTTGGTTTTAAGTTGAATAATGTGCCTGTTTGGCATAAATTATAAGCAACTTATTTGGACTTTAAGTCCGGTCCAACTTATTATAAAGTGTTTGTCTACCAACTTATTTTAATGACTTGTGATCTTATAAGTTCATAAGTTGAAAGTTAGAAAGTCCCAACATTTTTTCAACTTATAACTTATTTGTACTATTCTCTAATTCCTTCTGTTTGTAATTTGATTTTTCCCGTCAATTGGTGATATTTTTTTTCAAATCTAACTTTACCATATTTTTCTTCATCTCCCAACGATCATTTTGCATACCATATGTGCAATATTTTGACTCGATTTAGGAAAATTGTATATAAAATATGTGTTCTGTAGTAGACTTATAATTTCTGATTTACTGTTACGAATATGTTGTACTTGATGATAACTTCACAATCAATCAAATTGTATAAGGTTTTGTAGCTGTCAACGGATGAGGATTTATAACTCTATCCGTTGACAGGTAGCTCATCAACAGATGAGGTTTTGTAGCATACTGCAGTACCTCTATGTTATCAGTTGATAGTGTTTTTATCCACAGTCATGTTGACCATCAACGGATAGGCAGAATAGGGTAGCCAATTGTAAATAAGCTATGCTATGTAATTCTGTCTAAGTGAAAGTGTATCAACAGATGAAGACAAAACTCTATCAACGGATACAACTCAAATCCACTCTATCAACGGATATAGCTCAAGTCTCAATATCAACGGATACAACTCAATACATCATCAACGGATGTCAGTGTACAATATCAACGGATAATCATTGACACTGTCTTCTATGCTAAGCTGGGGATTAGCAGTTGATAAGGACATGTTTGACTGACAGATCACATGGGTTGATAGTAGATACAAAAGGCAGTATGGCACCCATACTTTGGAAACACAGAAGAAAGAAGCATTCCGTTTACACTATGAATACAAGAAAGGTGCAGGAGACATGTCTGTTCACAAGGACAACCTTTCGGCTACATGTGTATTTGGAGTGTAGTAGCAAGTCAACTAGAATTAGATTAATATTATCTTATTCCAGTGGTACTTGTAAAAACTTGGGATTTATAACCAAGTGTAGCAACTCTTTGTAGGTTAAGAAAACAGATACATTTGCTTAGGGTTTTTTTATTGAATATCCTTAGAAAGCAAAGAGTTGTAAAACAGAAGCTGTGTACTTTTGTATCACAGAGTTTTATTCGAATAAAAGCTTCAGGTGGTGCATTTAACCACCTGATTTTTATGTGTTTGTGCATTAATCTTTCTACAGCAATTATCTAAGTATAGATTTCTGGAGTTCTTATCAGAAATTTATAAATATCAAGAATTGTATTCAACCCCCCCTTATACAATTATACAAGTGTGTAATCTGGGAATAACAATTGGTATCAGAGCAAGCTTCTAACATATTTGAAGTTTAAAGATCAACACACTTCCAACATGTCTAAGAAGGATTATGGAGTAAAGATTCCAGTTCTTGATAGAGAGAATTACTTTCACTGGAAAGTAAAAATGCGTCTACATCTCTCGTCTATTGATGAGGGTTTTGTGGATTGCATTGACAAGGGTCCTCACGTTCCAATGAAGACTGCAACAAGAGTTGGCCTGGCTGAAGGTGTGCCTGACACTCTCATTCCCAAACCTGTTTCTGAGTGGAGTCTTGAAGATATTGCAGAAGTCCACAAAGACAAAAAGACCATGAATATACTATTCAATGGTCTAGAAAGAGACATGGTTGACAATGTTATTAACTGTACTACCTCCAAGGAAGTATGAGACACTGTTCAAAACCTTTGTGAAGGAACAGAACAGGTGAGGGAAAACAAGATGCAACTACTAATCCAACAGTATGAACATTTCCACTTTAAGAGTGGAGAAACATTGAATGATACATTTAGTAGATTTCAAAAGCTACTAAATGGTTTGAAACTGTATGGAAGAATCTATCAAGTTAAAGATTTTAATCTCAAATTTCTGAGATCACTGCCCAAGGAATGGAAGCCAATGACTGTTTCTCTAAGAAACACTCAAGAGTACAAGACATTTACTCTTGAAAGGCTCTATGGAACTTTAAAGACATATAAGCTGGAAATGGAGCAGGATGAAGAGATTGAGAAGTCTCAAAAGAAAAGTGGGTCAGTTGCACTTGTTGCCAACTTGGAGCAAAAGGAGGAAAGGACAGAAGCTGCTAGTTCTACACCAAACAGGGAGGTTTGTAAAGGTAGAGCAGAATCAATCAGGAGCAAGGAAAAGGTGTCTGAGGAATTGAATGTCCTTCAGCAGGAAGAATTGGATGAGATAGATGAGCACTTAGCTTTTCTATCTAGGAGATTCTCTAAGCTGAAATTCAATAGAAACTCTGGGGTGGCCAAGCCATTTAACAAGGATTTTTCCACAAGCAACTATGTGGATAAATCCAAAATTAAATGCTACAATTGTGGAATTGCTGGTCACATGATAAGTGAATGCAGGAAACCTAGATCTGAGAACAAGGGAAAGTCAACTGAGGCTATTGACTATAAGAAGAAATACTTTGATCTTCTCAGGCAGAAAGGAAAGGCATTCTTGACCCAAGAGTATGACTGGGCTGTTGATGACAATCATTCTGATGATGATGTTGAGTTTGTCAACCTTGCTTTAATGGCTGATTCTAGAGAGCAGGAAGCAAGTTCAGCTAGCAATCAGGTATTTTCTACTAATCTCTCTGAGCTCACCAAAGAGGAATGCAATAGTGTTATAGATGAAATGTCTACTGAACTATATCACTTAAGTGTTACTCTTAAATCACTTACTAAAGAGAACAATAGGATTAAAGAGTCTAATTTGTTTTTAATTGATAGAAATGCTGCTCTAGAAGCTCAATTTCTAGAATTTGAGAAAATGAGAGTTGATTGCAATAATGCTAAAAGTGAACTTGAAGCTGTGTTAAAAAGAGAACTGATTTTAAAAGACCAGCTTGAAAAAGAACAAGGGATAATTGCTAAATTTCAAAGTTGTAGGAATATTTCTCAAAACATAATAGAAGTCCAGGGAATAGAATCGTTTGTGAAGGATACCTGGACTCAAAAGAAAAAGGAGCTAGAACCTGGCCTTGAGGATCTAGAGACTATTTGTGAATCAACGGATAGTGATCATCCGTTGACAGATGAACCATCAACGGATGAGAGGTATCCGTCGACTAACAAAAAGTTTGTTAGTAAGAAGGAACTCAGGAAACTGGATATCAAGTATGGTCCAGTCAACAAGAACTTTGTTAGTGGTGAGTGTAGCAAAACCAAATCCAGTGGGAAGGCTAAGGCAGGTGACTTACATAACAAAAAGGCTGTTGGTAAATCAGATAATGAAAAGGTAGAAATTGAGGGTAAAAAGAAAAAGAACAGAAATGGTAAGATAGGTATCAACAAGAAAAACAATTATTCTCCTGACAAGTTTGCTCCTAGGAAAACTTGTAGTAAATGTAATAGTGTCAATCACATATCTTCTAATTGCAAGATTGTCAACAAGGCTCCTGTTCATATACCTCAAACAATGCCATGTATGCCTGCAATGCCTGTTATGCCTGGTTTGTATCAAAATGCTAGTTTTTCAAATCCATATGTGAACATGCCATATGTGTCTAATCCTTATTTTCAATCTGTGAATATGCCACAAATGTCATGGAACATTCCTAGCATGAATAATATGTATGCCAATTTTCCACAAATGCATGCATCAAATATTCATGCAAATGAGCATTTGTCTAACCCCATCACTCAAGCATCTACGCCTAAGTTGAAGAATGCTAAGAGTGCAAAGTCAAAGGCTAACAACAAAGGACCCAAGGAAGCTTGGGTACCAAAATCAACTTGATTTGTTTTTGAAATGTGTGCAGGGAAACAGAAGGAATCTATGGTACCTAGACAGTGGATGCTCTAGGCACATGACAGGAGATTCAACCCTGCTCACAGAGTTCAAGGAAGGAGCTGGCCCTAGAATTACCTTTGGTGATGACAGCAAAGGATATACTAAGGGATATGGCCTGATTTCAAAAGACAATGTCATCATTAAAGAAGTGGCTTTAGTTGAAGGTTTGAAGCACAATTTGCTGAGTGCCAGTCAGATTTGTGACAAAGACTATGAAGTAAAGTTCACAAAAGAAGCCTGTGTTGTTTCTGCCAAGGAAGACAACAATGTGGTATTGACAGGCTTTAGAAAAGGAAATGTTTACATAGCTTACTTTAATTCAGCATGCTCAGAATCCATTACTTGTCTTTTCAGCAAAGCAAGTAAGGATGAGAGTTGGCTATGGCATAAGAAGCTGTCACATTTGAATTTTAAAGTTATGAATGATTTGGTAAGAAAGGATCTTGCTAGAGGAATCCCTCAATTGGAGTTTGTCAGAGATGGACTGTGTGATGCCTGCCAATTAGGGAAACAGAAGAAATCATCCTTCAAAAGCAAGACAGAGTCATCCATTGTTAAGCCTCTTCAATTGCTGCATATGGACTTATTTGGTCCAGTAAATGTCATGTCTATTTCAAAGAAGAAATACTGTCTGGTGATTATAGATGATTTTTCTAAGTTCACATGGACCTTCTTCCTGCACTCCAAGGATTGTGCAAGTGAAATCATCATCAATCACCTCAGAATACTAAACAATGGTTCTGAAGAAAGAGTACAAAGAATCAGGAGTGACAATGGTACTGAATTCAAGAATTCCACAATGAAGATTTTCTGTGAAGAGAATAGAATTGTCCATGAGTTTTCTGCTGCCAGAACACCTCAACAAAATGGGGTTGTTAAAAGGAAAAACAGAACTCTCATTGAAGCAGCTAGAACAATGTTAAGTGAATCAAGGTTACCAACATATTTCTGGGCTGAAGCTGTCAACACTGCATGCTTTACTCAGAATATTTCCTTGGTCAATCAAGCTAGAGGAATGACTCCTTATCAGTTGTTAACCAACAAGAAACCAACTTTAGCTTTCCTTCATGTCTTTGGATGTAAGTGTTTTGTGCTAAGGAATCATGGAGATAACTTGGGCAAATTTGAAGCAAAGGGAGATGAAGCTATTTTCTTTGGATATGCAGCTGGGAAAGCCTACAAGGTCTACAATCTAAGAACCAACATTGTTATGGAATCTGTACATGTTGTGTTTGATGATCAAAAGATTCTAGGCCTAAATGATGAAGGCTCCCATGAAAAGTTGGAATTTGAGAATGAAGGTGAAGGAAGAATGTACTATGATGATGATGATGATGAGGAAGATGAAGATCATGACCACAGAGATCCACCAAGAGTCGTTGTACCAACTAGAAGTGATGCTTGCACTGGAAATGAAGCATCCGTTGACAGTCATTCTGGAGCATCCGTTGACAGTCATTCTGGAGCATCCGTTGACATTATTAGAGATGCATCCGTTGACAGAGATTCTCAAGCATCCGTCGACAGGCAAAATGATGCATCCATTGACAGTCAACTTCATAATTCAGCAAAGACAACAAACTCAGGGGGAGTTTCTCAAGGTCAAAATTCAATGCTAAATCAACATGATCATGCTCATGGAAATGAAGCAACCTCATCAAGATCAAACCTTCCACCTGCAAGAAAATGGACTAGAGATCATCCATTTGAGTTAATCATTGGTGAATCAAATTCAAGAGTCCAAACTAGAAGGGCCACTCAAGCAGAATGTCTATACAGTAGCTTCCTGTCTCAAGAGGAACCTAAGAAAGTGGAAGATGCCCTTCTAGATCCAGATTGGGTCTTAGCAATGCAAGAAGAGCTAAACCAATTTGAAAGAAATAAAGTATGGAAACTTGTACCCAAACCTAATGATAGAAGTGTCATAGGTACTAAATGGGTTCTCAAGAATAAGACAGATGAAAATGGCATAATTGTGAGGAATAAAGCTAGATTAGTGGCAAAAGGCTACTCTCAAGAAGAAGGAATAGATTTTGATGAAACTTTTGCTCCAGTGGCAAGACTTGAGGCAATAAGAATCTTTCTAGCCTATGCAGCACATGCCAATTTCAAAGTCTATCAGATGGATGTCAAAAGTGCCTTTCTAAATGGGGAACTGGAAGAAGAGGTCCATGTCCATCAACCTCCTGGCTTTGAGGATCCAGAATTTCCAGAATATGTATATCTTCTCATGAAAGCACTTTATGGTTTGAAGCAAGCACCAAGAGCCTGGTATGACACTTTATCTCAATTTCTTTTGGAGAACCACTTCACTAGAGGTACAGTAGATAAAACCTTATTTCATAGGAATATTAATGGCTCTTCAATACTTGTTCAAATCTATGTAGATGATATTATTTTTGGGTCTACAGATGAGAAGCTTTGCAAAAGGTTTGCCAAACTTATGCAAAGTAGGTATGAAATGAGCATGATGGGTGAATTAACTTACTTTCTTGGCCTACAAGTAAAGCAAGTTAATGAGGGCATTTTCATAAGTCAAACAAAATATATTTATGATCTCTTAAAGAAATTTGACTTAATGGATTGTACCTCTGCAAAAACACCTATGGCCACTGCAACTAAGCTTGAGTTGAATATTAAGGAAAAGTCTGTGGAAATCTCAAGCTATAGAGGCATGGTAGGTTCACTTCTATACCTAACAGCTAGTAGACCTGATATAATGTTTTCTACTTGTCTTTGTGCTAGATTTCAAGCTGACCCTAGAGAGTCTCACTTAATAGCTATTAAAAGAATTTTCAGGTATCTCAAGGGAACACCAAACCTTGGCATTTGGTACCCAAGAGAATCTGGTTTTGATCTAACTGGCTATTCAGATGCAGATTATGCAGGTTGCAGAGTTGATAGGAAAAGTACTACAGGTTCCTGTCAATTTCTAGGAAACAGGCTTGTTTCATGGTTCAGTAAGAAACAGAACTCAGTCTCCACTTCTACAGCTGAAGCTGAGTACATTGCTGCTGGAAGCTGTTGTGCACAGATTCTATGGATGAGAAATCAACTCATTGACTATGGTCTAAAAGTTGAGAAGATTCCAATTTTCTGTGACAACACAAGTGCTATTGCCATCACAGGGAATCCAGTGCAACATTCGAGAACCAAGCACATTGACATCAAATACCACTTCATTAGAGAACATGTGATGAATGGTACAGTAGAAATGCACTTTGTGCCAAGTGAAATGCAGCTTGCAGATATCTTCACCAAGCCTCTTGATGAATCCACATTCACAAGATTGGTAGGTGAGCTAGGTATGCTTAACTTGTCATAATTTCTAGTGATATTTGATTTCACTGCATTGCAGCAAGGAATGTGTTTTGATTTACTTGAGAATTAAAAAAAAAACTCTCAGAAAATTTTTTCTTTAAAAATTTTGTCCAAAGCAAAATTATCTTATCAACGGATATCCTTTTACCCGTTGATAGCATAAACACATTCCTAGATTTTTGTATATCAACGGATAACAGCTTATCCACGTCATCAACGAATAAACTGTTTCTCAACCGTTCATTACATATCCGTTGATATACATATTTTCTTTTAAATATAACCGTTGGTAAACGTGTATCTATATAGGACTGGTTATATTTATTTTCTTTTATTATTTGACAATTACTTTTGACCAATCGGTAATTACTTTTAATTATTTCATTTTCAATTCTTGAAAAGTATAAAAGGCTGTCTTGTGCTCTCACATCTCACTTTTATCGACTTTCAAGATTCTCTTAAGTAAACTGCATCTTCTTCACAAAAACTCTCTGCAACAAAAGTTCAAACTCTTCAATGGCGCCTATTGTTAAGATGATGTCTTCCACTGGGTTCACCTATGAGAAGAACAATTTTGCGGCCTATGTCGATACAGTGAATGCCCCAGAAGCTTATCACACCATGATGAATTTTGTGAAGAACTGTAAACTTTCCTATGCTATGACTGCCACCACTCCTCTAATCCACGAAGTAATCGAAGAGGTGTGGGCATCTGCTGAGTATAATGGTAGAGACGGTACAATTGCTTTTTCTCTAAAGGGTAAAAACTATGTAGTTAACTTTGATGTGATAACTGCTTGTTTAAAATTGCCTGAGAATAACTATCTGAAAGTACCCAGTGATGCTGAAATAGTTGCCATGCTTAATTCCATAAATTATGCCCTTAGTACTGATAATTTAGGAAAAATTGCTAGGAAATGGATGGTTAAAGAATGGAGTTATTTTTGTGATGCCTTCATTAAAACTTTTTCAGGCAAAATTAGTAACTTTGATGCTGTTACCCATTCCATGCTAGTTATGCTGTGCATGCTTCTGACTGATAAATTCTATAACTTTGGCACACTAGTCATGTATGAGATAGCAGCAAAATTAGGTAAAAAGGAAACTAGGGGCAAGAACATCTATTTTGCTAGATTTTTGATGCTCTTAGCACTGCATGTATCTGAGAATAAGCTATCCATTGCTAACCCGGATAGCAAGTTCACATGTTTTGTTCAGGAGAAGAGAGTCTTAAGTGATTTAATTCGAATGAACTCCAATGCAGAAGTACAATTGGTATATCTACCAATTGTTCAGGTAACTCTTTCTAACCTTGAAACTCCTATCTCTAACCCAAATTTCTTTGCCTTCCTCAGTCACAATGGAGTCTGTAGTAGTGACCACACAGGCTCCTACCCAAGTGACTAAAACAAAAGTTTCCAAACCAAAATCTAAGAGACAAACCTCAGGTGTTTCTCAAAAAGCACCTGTTGCAAAAACTACCACAACTCTTGAGGGGAATGTGAAGGAGGTAGTGAGTGGTGAGGGACAGGGTGCAAGCCCTAAGAATAAGGTGGGTGAGGAAAGTGCACCAAATAGCCAAGCCCAAGTTACATCCTCTCAACAGGGTGTGACTACTAGTTCTACAGCAACTCTGCACAAAAGGGTAAGGGACACTAGCTCTCACTCAAAAACCTATGGAAGAAGAGTAAAATCTAAAACCATAGGGGAAGCACAGGGTGCACACACAGTACAGCAAACTGTACCTTCTCAAATTCAGTTTGATGTGGCTTCAATAAATGTGGAGTCACAGCCCCTTGATCTTAACCTTCAAATCGATACACATTACAATCCACCATCACCGACTCCATCTCTGGATGTGGATATGATATCTACATCAATTCCTGATTCTCCATCTTTAAGATTCTTGGAGAAGCCCCACTCTGCAATTGGTGGTCATCATCTGTTAGATGATTTGTTGGGCCATCAACCTTCCATTCCTGAATTCACAACAACATCTGTGGCCTCATCTTTAAAATCAATCTCCATAGATTCAGTGTTGGTTTTCACTTCAACGGATATTATCATTCCTTCATCAACGGATATCCTTCATCCGTTGACAAGTGTTTCTCCATCAACGGATGCGCCTCTGTCTAGCCATCCGTTGACAGCTATAACTACTCCATCAACGGATATCCCTTATCCGTTGATAACTCACTCTACCACTGCTATATCTGACATTCCTGTGTCAAGTGTGGAGGAGTTCTCAGTAGTTGAAACACTTTTAGGATTGAGGGAAGGGAGTGAGAGGCTGCCCTGTGAGCAGGCAAAAGGAGAGGCAAATAATGAGAGGCTGACCATTTCTTCAGGTCAGGCAAAAAGAGAGCAAGAGAGTTCCACCTTAGTAGGTGAAGGTGAGGGTGTGAGAGGTGTGAGCCAGGGGGAGCCCCTGATGCAAGAAAAGAGAGATGAGAGGAGAGAAGGGACTACAGGAGAAATAAGGCAGGAAGATTCAGCCATTGCAAGTGAGTTAATGGAGGTTAATGAAGCTTCTAAAGAGATGGAATTTCGACAAGAATATCAGTCAATCACTGACTCCATCTCTTTGGATCCTGAAACCTGTACTCATCCTGTTTCTGCCTATCAAGTCATGGCACAACAGGGCAATGTGGAGGCAGAGGAGGCAATGCACCTAGTGCATACCTCACAATATCTACAAAGAGCAAAGGATACTTTGACAACTCTGTCTTCAAATGCTGACAGTGAAGAGTTTGGCAATGATGATAGTGACAGCACAGCAAATGATGAAGAAGTCAATGTGGCTGATACTCCAGACTGGCTATTTTCTACTGCCACTGTGGCTGGTGACTTCAATGTGGAGATTGTGAAGCAATATCAATCTGCTAGGGCTGAGCACCAAAATGCAGATCCACAGAGAAAGGCTGTCCTTCAGCAAATAATGGACTCCTTGAAACTTCACAAAATGCACATGGTCATTCAAAGAACACAACAGGAGGAGGTCCAAACTGCAATTAGAGAAATGAAAGTGGAACTAGATGCCAGGATTGAGGCACTAGCCCCTACTACCACTCAGAAGGTGCTGACTAGCAAACTATTGAAGGAAGATAGCCTGGCCAAATCTGTTCAGCATCTCTCCTCCATAGTGGATGGTATGGAATCCCAAATGCAGACACTCATTGCCAATCAATCCAAACAGACTGAGCTACTGGAAAGGCTGCTTGCAGCCTCATCTCCAGCCCTTGATGCTAACAAAAAGGGGGAGAAAAAGGTTGCAGCTACTTCTAGTAAAATTCCAGCTTCCAGTAGCAAGATAGCACAAAGTGAGGGGGAGCAACAGCCAATGATAGTGGTCAATCCAAAAGAATTTACTATAGAGGCTTCCACTGTGAAGAAACAAAAGGCTTTGCCTGTGATTCCTGACCTATCAGAAATCTCAGATGGTGAAAGGCAAGCCAGAATAGAGGCCTTAGAAAAGATCAACAAGGAGGCAAATGAAAGAATGATGAGAACAGAAAGGATGATCAATGAATCAATTGTATCAAATCTGTTCTCTACTCAGTCCTCATCTCCAACAATATCAACTACAATTCTGAAGGTGCTCACTCCAGAGATTGTAGCTCCTACATTCTATGATGCTGAACCATCTTATGTCAAAGAATTTGAACCATACATCAAAACCAGAGTCTACTCTCCACCAAAGGCAAATGGGAAGAACAAGTTACAATTGGACTTTCCATTTCCCAAGGATGATGAAGGAAAGCTAATGGGAAAGCAAATTAAGGAGTTCAAGGAAAATGCCAATAGAAGTGTAAGAGAATGGATGGCTGTAATAATAAGGAATGGAAAAGTCTTAAATATATCCAATAGCCATCCTAGATTTGTTGAAGCAAAAAGAGAGGAGACCTCCAGACTTCTCAGGGAAGCTCATCCAAGTGAAGAAAATCAATATGAAAACTCAGATGAGAAGCAAGCCAGGCTGGCTCAAGAGTTAATGGATGAGGTAGAGGATGAAATGAGGGAACCTGAGGAAGTCCCCAAATCCAAAAAGAAAGTGAAATCAGTCCCCAAATCCAAATCTAAGAGAGTGAAATCAAAGGCAAGGAGGCCCGTCTCTCCAGAAATTGAAAGCAAGGAGACAGTTGGCTCATCACAACCTATTTCTGTAAAAGTATTCAACCCAGCTATGAATTTCCATGGTGATCCTATAGTACCTAAAGAGGAACCAATGAATCTTGACTCCATTGAGGTTCCTTCATTCTTGTTGAAGCCTCAACAGAAGCCTATACAGAAGAAGAGGATACCAAGGAAGCAACCTTCAAAGGGACCAATTCAAGTTGCTAGGGTACCTGCTATTGTCAGGCAGCCAATCTTGGAAAACAAGGATGATTTTATCTATCAGGCAGATATTGAAGAATACTCTGGCATGAATCTGTATCTGGATGAATTGTCAGAAGTAAGAGGAATTGACAAATATAAACATTTGCTTGAGAGATTGGTCTTTGTATACAAGGAAGGAAAGGAAAGGACATGGCCACTACAGAGGGTTCTTGGAGAAAATTATCTGACCTTAACCAAAGTGTTCTCTGCAATCAAGAGATACACAGGGTTCTCCAAGATAGCAAAAGGGGAGATACTGGACAGAATAGAACAGATAAGGAGGGAATGGAACTCACCATCAAGTCTACCAAGGAAGATGAAGATACCATACAATGGACAGAAAATCCACCTTCAACCCTTCTGGATGATGGAGTTCAGGGATGAAGATGGTAACAGGAGATTCTTCAGGTTAGAAGACCAACTATCAAAGGCTAGTTCTCAATACCTGAGGTGGTTACAACAAAAGCTAAATCCAAAGGTTGATGAAGAAGATGCCTTCTATAGGCAACTCCAAATGCAGATTGAGTCCAACTCTGCAAAAGAAGGAAAATCAAGGGTGATGCCAATAAGAGAAAAGAAACAGTCTTAATCTGCTCAGTCTAGAGGAGCACTTCTCTGTAAATTACTCAAACTTTCAGTTTTTAATTTTTGTAGCTTAATACAATTTTTGCATTGTTCTATATATATATCTTTAGGAATGTTTTGTTATCATCAAGGTCCTGAATTTATGCTTTATTGCCATCAAGTATAAATTGGGGGAGATTGTTAGGAATATGTTGTACTTGATGATAACTTCACAATCTATCAAATTGTATAAGGTTTTGTAGCTGTCAACGGATGAGGATTTATAACTCTATCCGTTGACAGGTAGCTCATCAACGGATGAGGTTTTGTAGCATACTGCAGTATCTCTATGTTATCAGTTGATAGTGTTTTTATCCATAGTCATGTTGACCATCAACGGATAGGCAGAATAGGGTAGCCAATTGTAAATAAGCTATGCTATGTAATTCTGTCTAAGTGAAAGTGTATCAACAGATGAAGACAAAACTCTATCAACGGATACAACTCAAATCCACTCTATCAACGGATACAGCTCAAGTCTCAATATCAACGGATACAACTCAATACATCATCAACGGATGTCAGTGTACAATATCAACGGATAATCATTGACACTGTCTTCTATGCTAAGCTGGGGATTAGCAGTTGATAAGGACATGTTTGACTGACAGATCACATGGGTTGATAGTAGATACAAAAAGCAGTATGGCACCCATACTTTGGAAACACAGAAGAAAGAAGCATTCCGTTTACACTATGAATACAAGAAAGGTGCAGGAGACATGTCTGTTCACAAGGACAACCTTTCGGCTACATGTGTATTTGGAGTGTAGTAGCAAGTCAACTAGAATTAGATTAATATTATCTTATTCTAGTAGTACTTGTAAAAACTTGGGATTTATAACCAAGTGTAGCAACTCTTTGTAGGTTAAGAAAACAGATACATTTGCTTAGGGTTTTTTATTGAATATCCTTAGAAAGCAAAGAGTTGTAAAACAGAAGCTGTGTACTTTTGTATCACAGAGTTTTCTTCGAATAAAAGCTTCAGGTGGTGCATTTAACCACCTGATTTTTATGTGTTTGTGCATTAATCTTTCTACAACAATTATCTAAGTATAGATTTCTGGAGTTCTTATCAGAAATTTATAAATATCAAGAATTGTATTCAACCCCCCCTTCTACAATTATACAAGTGTGTAATCTGGGAATAACATTTACCAAACACTTTATTGACTTATAATTTCTGATTTACTTATCATTTATAATCAACTTACTAACTTAAAGCAATAAGTTACTTTTTTTAAGTTACGCCAAACGGCCCCAATGTATGTTTATGTAATAAGTTAAAAAATGATTTAAACTCAAAAATAAAAATATTTAAAGTTACAAATTGTCATAAGTTATTTTTCTGAACAACTTATTTTAATTTAATGTTTTATTTAATAAAAGTTAATATTATCATTCAAATGTACTATTTATAACATTTATTTTAATTATTACATCTGTAATAACTCATAAATTATTTATAAGATGAAATTACTCTAACATACATCTTTATTTTTTCCTTTTCATTTTAAATAATTTTAATTTATAAATAATATTTTTAAACTTGCTCAAACCGTATGTTAAACAGGCCACAAAACCTCAAAATGTATGATTTTGTTATGTTTTTACTTAGAATTAAACTAAGAAATAAGAAATGAGGAAGAAGAAGACAGAAAGAGGAAGAAAACAAACAGAGTTGTCATTATGATCAAAGCTGTAGCTACAATTGCAAAGCCAGCTTATATACTGGACAATACTAACTAACAGAATCTCAACTAACTCGTAGTCTAACAGCTGTATAGAATATTCTAGAGTATAAAATCATGACAAATGCCCTCCCTTAAAGACAGACTTGTCCTCAAGTCTGTACTAAGCCTTAAACTGAGGAAATTGCTTTTGAATAAAAGTAGCATCCTCCCATGATGTTTCATGCAACTCCAAGTCTTTCCACTGCACTAACCATTGTACTATCATTTGTTTCTGTCGCATAACTTGTCTCCTTTGAAGTACTTTAGAAGGTACTAAAGGCACCACATCTTCCTGGTTGAATTCTGGAAAACTCCCTGCAGTAATAGGAGAAGTACCTACATGTTTTTTAAGCAGAGATACATGGAACACAGGGTGCACTTTAAAATGCTCAGGCAACTTCAATTTATAGGCAACAAAGCCAATCTTCTCCAAAACCTGAAATGGACCAAAAAACTTTGCACACAGCTTCAATGAATTCCTAACTGCTATAGATTGTTGCCTATAGGGTTGTAATTTCAAATACACCCATTCTCCCACTGCAAAACTTCTTTCAGTTCTCTTTTGATCTGCAAAAGATTTCATTCTATGCTGTGCCTTAAGCAAACTCTCTTTCACTATCTGTAATACCTGTAATCTCTTCTGGATCAAGTCCTGAGCAGCAGGTATCACCATATCCTGTAATTCTCCTAAATTTAATGGTATAGGCTGAGTACCATAGATAACTTCAAAAGGAGTCATCTCCAGACTACTGTGGAAAGAAGTATTATACCAATATTCAGCCATAGCCAACCAACTTTTCCAACTATTAGGCCTTTCACTAGAAAAACACCTCAAATAAGCTTCCAAACACTGATTAAGCCTTTCTGTTTGACCATCTGATTGTGGATGGTAAGCAGAAGTGAAATGCATAGCTACACCCAATTTCTCAAAAAGACTAGTCCAGAATACACTAGTAAAAATTTTATCTCTATCACATACTATGGAATCAGGTAAACCATGCAACTTGAAAATATTATCCAAGAAAATATTTGCTACATCCACAGCTGAGAAAGGATGTTTTAATGCAATAAAATGACCATACTTGGATAATCTATCCACCACTACCAATACTGTATCCATACCTTCAGAAACTGGTAATTTCTCAACAAAATCCATCGAAATATGCCTCCAAGCTTGCTGTGGAATACTTAAAGGCTGCAACAAACCAGGGTATGGAACATGTTCACTTTTATTGGCTTGACAAACTACACAACACCTAACCACTTCTATGACTTCAGCCTTCATTCCAGGCCAGAAAAACATCAACTTCAATCTTTGCAAACAAGCATTTTGTCCAGAATGTCCCCCCAGAGAAGAATTATGCATTGCTTCAATCAATTCCCTCCTAATTCCACCACCAGCACCTACATAAATCTTATTTCCCTTCTTTAATACTCCTTGTAAGTACTGAAATTCTGCAACAGAATCATCTTTAAGTAAAACTTTACTGATGATATCAAGTACCTCTTTGTCCTCCTCATAACTCAACAACACCTGTTGAATCCATTTAGGTTGGATATTGGTCACAGCAGAACAAAACTCAGCTTCCCTTACTCTTGATAAAGAGTCTGCAGCCATATTCTCAGTACCCTTTTTATATTGAATCTCATAATCCATGCCCAACAACTTGGATAACCATTTGTATTGCAAAGAAGTATGCAATTGTTGCTCTAGAAGATATTTAAGTGCTTGATGATCAGTTCGAATTATAAAATGATGTCCCACTAAATAATGTCTCCACTTGGTAACAGCCATAACCAAAGCTAATAATTCTTTTTCATAAACAGAAAAACCCATATTTCTTGAATTAAAAGCTTTGCTTAAGTAAGAAATTGGCTTACCGTGCTGCATAAGCACTGCCCCCATACCCTTGTCACAAGCATCAGTCTCCAATACAAAAGGCTGTGAAAAATCTGGCATAACTAACACTGGAGCTGTGCATAGAGCTTCTTTCAAATTCTTAAAAGCCTTATCAGCCTCCAGATTCCAAAAAAAAACCATCCTTCTTTAACAAATTTGTTAATGGTTTTGCAATCACCCCATAATTCTGTATAAATCTCCTATAATATCCAGACAGACCCAAAAACCCTCTCAAGGTTTTCACAGAATGAGGTGTAGGCCACTTAACAATACTCTCCACCTTGGATGGATCCATATTGACCCCTTCAGTAGAAATAAAATGTCCCAAATATTCTATAGAACTAGTAGCAAAAGTACACTTCGACCTTTTAGCATACAACTGATTCTTTTGTAATACTTTCAACACAATCTCCAAATGTTCAGCATGAGTAACCAAATCTGGACTATATATGAGAATATCGTAAAAAAAACTAACACAAACTTCCTCAAGTATGGCTGAAAAATCTGATTCATTAATGCTTGAAAAGTTGCTGTAGCATTAGTTAAACCAAAAGGTAATACTACAAATTCAAAATGGCCATGATGAGTTTGAAAAGCAGTTTTTGGAGTATCTATAGGTTTAACCAAAATCTGATGATAGCCTGATCTCAAATCCAACTTTGAAAACAACTTTGCCCCATGCAACTCATCCAACAATTCATCTATATTAGGAATAGGAAATTTATCCTTGATAGTAATATTATTCAAATGCCTATAGTCAACACAAAATCTCCAGGTATTATCTTTTTTCTTAACTAAAATCACAGGAGAAGCAAAAGGGCTGTTACTAGTCTTGATAATACCACTTTTAAGCATCTCTTGAACCTGATTTTCAATCTCTGTTTTCTGAGAATAAGGGTACCTGTTTGGTTTGAGTTTAAAAGGTTGAGCCCCTTCTTTTAAATGAATCTCATGATCCACTGTTCTAGTAGGAGGTAAAGTAGTAGGAACAGCAAAAACTTCAGGAAACTTGTCAACAATAGTATTGATCAAACCTGGAATCTGATCAACATTATTCCCTTGTTTAGGAATACTTGACAGTGGTTCCTCTTGCTTTTCCAATGCCACATCCTTCTGTGAAATTAAAGATAACATCTCCTGTTTAACTTTGTGAATTGCCATCTCCTCCTTGTACTTATGCAATTTCTTTCCTCTGACCAAACTAATTGAAGCTTTCCTCACTGCCCCTTGCAATAACATTTGCTTATTTCCTTCTTCATCAGCATTCAATTTCAAATATAGTTCCTTAAAATCAAACAATAAGGGACTATACTGCTCCATCCAATCTACTCCTGCTATCATATCCCAACCCCCAATTCTTAAAACTCTCATATTACAAATGAATTTATACCCTTGAACCTCCCATTTCACCTTCTGAACCAAACTATTACTCTCAACGCAACTACCATCAGCCATGTTCACTTTGATAGTCTCACAAGGACCAGCTGATAACCCACACTTAGAAACAATCTTTGAATCCAATAAAGTCATAGTACTACCAGTATCGACCAAAATAGTAATAGGATGTCCTTGAATGCTTCCTTCCAATGTAATTGTTTTTCTCCACATATTATCAGACAGAGCATTCAAAGAAACCTCTGTAACGGTGCCCTCCTCCACCATTTCTTCAGAATCCTCCTTTACATTCAATATATCTGACTCATTATCTTCAACCAACAAAAAAGTAAACTGCTCATTCTTGCACTTATGACCCTGGCTATACTTATCTCCACATTTATAGCACAGATGATTGTTTCTCCTATATTGAAACTCTTCAGGAGAAATCTTCTTGAATCCACTAGCAACATTAGAGGCCTTTTTTCAGAAAAAACCGAAACCTTATTCTCCTTTTGATCACCTTCCATTTTCTTGTTAAGTATACTAAAATTACCCTTCCCTTTACTTTCATTCCTTTTAACAATAAGATTAATAGTTTGTTCTTGATACAAAGCAACCTCTATAGCATCCAATAAAGTTGCAGGTCTCATCAATCTCACCATAGGTTTCAATTCCCCTTTCAAACCAGAAATAAAACTGGACACGAAATAAGACTCACCTAAACCAGCATTTTTACAAAGAAGCCTAGACTTAAGTTCCTCAAACTTCTCCACATACTCCATTACACTACCTATTTGCACTAACTTGTTAAATTCGTCTTGTTCATCCACACCTCCTTTACGATCAAAACGTTTAATCAAAGCATCACAAAATTCTAGCCAAGAAATGTTTCCCTTAACAAATTTATAACTCTAAAACCAGATATCAGCCTTACCATCAAGATACATTTCTACTAATTCACTCTTAAGAGAATCATTTACCTGATGAAACAGAAAGAACTTATTTCATTTCCTGATCCAAGATCTTGGATCTTCTCCATTAAAATGCGTGAGTTCCACCTTTGGATGGCTGAAAGTACGTTTCCCTTGATTCTCCTTATCTGAATCTTGATTCCTAAACAGAGATGCTAATGGAGTTTTATCCATTAATGGTGTTTGCAGAATAGGAGTTTTATCAACCAAGATTTCTCCATCTCTACCGACCGTCCTCTGTATGTTAGAATGCCTCAACAAGTCGTCAAACTTCCTTCAGATCTTGTCGTCCATAGCCACGTTACAAGCTTCAATCCTAGTTTCACACCCAGAAACCATGGCTAACAGTTGATCCATCTTCCCAATGATCTTGTCTTCGAAAGCTGCTTGAGTTAACTCAATGTGTTTACAGCACTTTACACTTACTTCTTGAATTTTATTGTCAAGATCCTTCCACTGATCGTCTATTGTTCTCGAACGAGTACTCGACGCCATTAAAACGTACAGCCGAGAATCGATAGCTCTGATACCAATTGTTATGTTTTTACTTAGAATTAAACTAAGAAATAAGAAATGAGGAAGAAGAAGACGGAAAGAGGAAGAAAACAAACAGAGTTGTCATTATGATCAAAGCTGTAGATACAATTGCAAAGCCAGCTTATATACTGGACAATACTAACTAACAAAATCTCAACTAACTCGTAGTCTAACAGCTGTATAGAATATTCTAGAGTATAAAATCATGACAGATTTTTGGTTTTTGAAACCAACCTGAAAATGTAAGATGGTTTTTTGAAGACCCGTGTCCTTAAATCTCTGGTATTAGACTATTAGTCCATGGTGAGTTTTAGGCCCGCCCAGATTGGGTTCATGCATAAAGGCCCATATCTCTTTGCAAGTTTAAATGGATATCAGCTTAGGTGCCACTGTGCCAGTGTAAAGGGCCCAAATCTAAATTAAACTAACCTCAAAAATCTACTGCTCCCTCCGTCCCGTTCATTTATTATCGTTTCAAAATATGGTGTCTAACACGCATTTTAAGATGAATTTTAAGTATAGTTCTATAACTTATTTTTGAAATTTTATTTTTTGTATAAAAATGTTCTATTTTTATACAAAAAAAAGAAAATTTTAAAAATAAATTATGAAACTATCCTTAAAATTTACCTTAAATGCATGCCAGAAAGTGATTAAAAAAATGTAAACAAATTGGTGGTACGGAGGGAATATCATGTATTATGTATATGACAATTTTGTTGAAAAAGTTGATAAATGAAGCACAACAACAATTTATACTTGTCATATTATTTAATTAACAAAATTTGGTTGAACACGAATAGCAAAAAGGTAAAATTGCATGTGAAAATTATTTATTTTAATAAAATAATATCATGTTGAGGAATAATAAGAAATAATGAGATATCATCCGAATATTGGAGTGTTAATGAAAAATCGTGTCTAAGGTTGTCTACCAACAAACAGTTTTTAGGAGTTAGCAATTGTTATTATCGAGGAGTTGCCTTGAAGTCATAAGTTTATAATGTTAATGATGATAATTATCTAAGTGATAGTGGTGGAAACAATTTTGATATTGGAGATACCCCTATCACTGGAAAAGAATCATCAAGTTAATTTGGCAATAACTCGAAGGAAGCAAACAAAGGATCAACTAGTCAAACACAACATCACAATGAAGAACAAAGCGAATCATCAAAGATCTAACCTTCCCGGACAGTCTGTTTGGAATAGAGCTGATCAATGGTGATCTAGATGTTGGAGTAAGAACTAGAAGGGCTTTTCAGAATCAAGGTATAGAATCTAAGGAATCTGAGGAAGCACTTGCTAATCCTGAACAACAAGAAGCATGGAAGCTGATGCTCAGGTCAAAGCACCAAGTTAATGGTATGACATTCTTTCCAAAATCTTACGTGTTATCTTTCTAAAAGGTTTGTCATAATCATTCCATTGTTATACTCCATGTTTCTGTATTTTAGAATAATAAATTTTCTATAAAAATATTTTTCTTTAATTCTCAAGTTAGAATTTTTGAGGAAACTATTTTTGTTAAAAATTTCATTATTTTAAAGTAACTACAATGTTTATGATATTTTATTAAATCATAATTTCTCTCTAATTAATTTTCTGGTAGAAAGTTATTTTGTTAGAAAATATATCGATTTACTAACTTATTATAAATATTCTTGTATATATTTAATATGTTTTTGCATAGGTATTTTAGTTTTCGAATGTTAATCTTTGTTAACATGTTTTGTAGTGTTTGTCTTTCTATTATAGTTTAATGTCCGTTTATAAGTCAAGCTATGTAAATTATTAATTTATGTATAGTTTTATTATTTTTATTTTAATTCAAATTTTTCTTCTTTGTTTAGTTTAATTCGATTTTTTCTTTTCTTTTTAGTTTTTATTTTATATAATTATTATGTATATTATTTCTCATTTTTTATATTCTTTTTCATGTGTATATAAAAAGTTTGTATAGTTTTTACAATTTAGTCACTATACTTTCAAAACTTACAAACAGGTCCCTATACTTGGTTCTTTTACTATTCTTCTGTTTAACACACACATAACCTGCAGTTTTAAGTTAAATCTTTGTTGTGTTGTTGTTGTTGACAGACTTTCTTATATAGAACCATTATTGGTATCAAATTGGTATATGTCAATTCAATTGTTTAGGTACTAACGTTTCATTTTCAGGATCTAACAATTGGAAGACAAGACCTATCAATTGCTAACAATTTCTAATATTTAGTATCTATCTTACAGGACCTAAAACATGATAAAATAGTTTTGTTTGTATTGGTTTAAACATTAACTTACATTAATTCGATTAATTTATTAATTGAATTTTTGCTTATGTTCTTGTTTAGTAAATCTGGCTCAAGATCTTTATATTTCCTATAACTCAAAATATCTTTCTACAATTGCGATTTCTTATATTGTAAAACTTTTTGAAGTCATAACTGTACATCATTTCTCTCACAAGATATAATGCATATGTTGACACTCAATGTTCTGGTATGATGTAAATACATTCTATCTCTATATTGCTCTACTGCTATGTGATGCAGGTTTAGCTCCTAGTAAAAAATTTCTCATTTGATTAGTCATGAGGTTATAAACCCAACAACTTCTATCCCGAACTATAAATTCAAATCTAAACACATCCTAACTTACCCCTAAAATAGAAGTAACCTATTAGACTAGAGGTCAATAAGAGAGTAACTGTACTTGATACAGCAAATAAGGATGTGAGAGATAGTAAACCCACAACTCTACCTCTCAAGGAGAATAGATGTATACAACTTGAGGTATCTATAAGCTCGCTTGTATTCTCCCAAAAGAATGCTGAGCTGAAAATGGCACTAAAACAGTCTTTGGATTCATTCTCTCAACAGGATGAGTCTATTGAAATTTGCCTGTCGGCCAGGGCATCTGTTGGTAAGTCACTACCTCATACACAAGACTAAAATACTTCCTATACACAAAGTGAGATTACACACACTGAGGACGAATTGACGGAAACAACTAATACTCCGACCATATTACGGTTAGGATTATAAGTTAAAGGTTCCTCAAAGAACCAAGAGTCTTTACAGACCTCGAGAGAAGGTATTGACCTCAATGCAAAATTCAACAAGATCATTATCTAACTCCCCAAAGGGAACATCTCTGGATCCTGCGGGTATGGGATTTGACATAGGTACGGATCGGCAACTTGTTGACTATGATTCAGATTTACCTGATGAGTTAAACAAGAAAATGTCATCACAGACATTAGAAGGAAACATGATCTTAATTCTAAGTTTTGATTTCACTGTTTACCTTCTCAGAATTCAATTCTGAAACCCACAAAAGGGAAAATTTTTATCAACTTATAGATTATGACTCAGATTTATCTAGACGAGTCCAACGAGGATCGGGGATTTGCGAAACCCCATTGCACCACCAGTGACCTCTCTATAAGGGGCTATGGTGAATTTTCCTTGTAGGTACACATGGATGTTGGAGCTATGAGAGATAAGAATGATACACTATTGAGCATGAGTGTAAATACTTGAGAGATGAGAGACGAGATCACTTATTTTAAGTGATATGAGTGGAGAGATGAGTTAAACACTTGTGAGGTACACAAAACAGAATCACACACTCACAGTGAGGAAGGAAGAGAAACACCAAATCCCATCCCCTATTCCCCAAACAAAGTTCACTTACAAGAGTTGGGAGATATAAGGAATTTGTCGGGAGATTTGGTTGTCAGGATGATCAATAGTGAGGCCATTCTATAATATTTAAATGGCAAAGTTGAGTAGTCTACATACTTTTATTCTGGAAGTCTTCATAAAAATTCTTCAACACAAGCAAAGCTTCTTTTCTTTATTACAGCAGACAATGTTACATGTATGAAGAATCTGTTGTACTAAAGGTAAGAGGTGAGTTATAACTGAATATTTGGTATCATCTAATTTAATTGGATGTTTGTTATAATTGAATGCTTGGAGGATTACTCAACTAAGGGGGAGAGATATATTGAAGAAGATATAGAAGCTTACCTTAGTAAGATATACTCAACTAAGGGTGAGATTATAAGCTTACCTTAGTGAGGGGGAGATTTTCTATCTAAGGGGGAGAGATATGGAAGATAAATGATATGCCTTAGAAAGGGGGAGTATTCACCTTGTCAGGGGGAGATAGAAGTATTCACCTTGTCAGGGGGAGATAGAAGTATTCGCCTTGTTAGGGGGAGATGAAAGTATTCACCGTTATAAGGAGGAGACATATCACCTTAGGTAGGGAGACATAAGGAATGAGAGAAGTATGAAACGACAAATAAGAATTCTTCAGTATGTGTTTAAAAGTCATATTCTTTACCATTGAAGAATTCCAAGTATCTGCAGATAATGTTCAAAGTCAGATGTAAAGGGTTATCAGGCAGATATGTCGAGAAATGAAGATGAGTTACTTAATGAAGATCAGTTCAGTGTCAGAGGAACAATCATCTATCATTTCATCTATTGAGATTCTGTAAATGTTATATCTAAACCATAAATTTTTTTTATGTATTATTTACTATAGTTCTTTAATACTTTATCTTCTTCTTGTTTCTAGTTGAGTTATCCTCTAGGAATTTGTATGTAAATGTTTAACAAACAAATAGGGGGAGATTGAAAGTCATATGTTTACCCTATTTGTAAACATCGAGAATTCAACTCAACTATAACAAGAATGTAATAGTAAATAGTATATACATACTGTCACAGGGATCTCAAATGTTTAACTGTCAAGAGAAAGAAGAAAAAGACAATCTACCGTTTTGAGGTATACTACACTTGAAGAAGTTCATTCAGTTGATCAAGCATTAGTGGAGTAATCAAGACATTAGGTTCTATTTATAGTGACAAGAGGTTCCTACAGTGGCAGAATACAGATTATAAAGGTTTGAATAAAGAGTGAAGAAAAGGATGATAGGAACCACAGCTTCAAAGTCAAAATATGAAGAACAGTCATTGCTATTAGTCACTCATGAACCAGACCGTGCATCGAGTGTCAACCTTAAATAGTGGTTGTTCGTCATTAACTTCACTGGTTCAAGCTATTTTTTGGTTCTAGACCCTCAGGAGACCGCAGCTTAGAGCGTAAGGATTTATTTATATTAATGAATATTTTATTTATTTAGAAAATTATATTTGTAAATATTAATAATATTAGATATTAATTTTTATAAATTTTGAATTAAATTAATTATTTATTAATTAAAAATTATAAACTGTGCGGGTTAAAAAGCAGTTCTACAGAGCCTAACTTAATAAAACCAAAATAGGCCATGTTGTTTGAATATGGCATGATTTGTTTTGGTTGAAAAAAAGAAGGTAGATGCTTCAAATCGTGAGCTTGCTGATTAAGTCATACTGATTTAAGTCATGCTGATTTAAGTCATGTTGCTAGGTCATTTTGATCTAAGTCATTCTGATCTAGGGGTGTAAATGAGTCGAGCCGAGCCGAACTCTAAAATGTTCATGTATCGTTTATTAAGAAATTATCGAACTCAAACTCGAGCTCGAACTTGAATCGAGCCAAAAAATATGTTTGAGCTCGGTTCGTTAAGATAAAATGTTGTTCGCGAACAGCTCACGAACATGTCTCATGAGCTTACTCATGAACTTTTACTTTTGAACAACTCATTACGCTTGTTCATGTAATTATGCTCACGAATAAATCTTAAACAAACAAAGTTTGATTTAAAAATAAAGGGTAAAGAAACGTAATTGTTTGATATAAATAAACTTAAGTTATTAAAACTTAATAATTTAAAATGCTTAAGCTTGCACCAGTTTTATAATAATCAAACATATATTATATATAGGAGATTATTTATCGAATTTGTTTATGAATCGCTTATGAACTCATATACCGAGCATGTACGAGCTCAATTATCGAACTTATTCACGAACATGTTTATGAGCTATGTTCACGGGCCTGTTCACGAACTATGTTCACGAGCACGTTAATCGAACTTATTCGCGAGCTATCGAGTTGAACTTTACCGTGATCAAGTTCAGCTCGTTTATAAATCGATCCTTAAAATTATGTTCAAGATCGACTCGTTTGTGAATCGAACCGAACCCGAACCGAGCTTTATTCGAACCGAATACCGAGCCGTTCACGAATGTATCGGTTCATTTACAGCCCTATTCTGATCTAACTCATGCTGCTAAGTCATTCTGATTTAAGTTATACTGATCTAAGCCATTCTGACTTAAGTAATGCTGGTAAGTCATATCAAACAGCAGCTTAATTTAGGTCATACCGACAACATTTGAAGATTAAGTCATGGCAGATCCATTATTACTTATTTAGGTAATACTGAGGGAAGCAGCTGGGTTATGTCATGGTGAGTCTCAACATTACCTATTTTAGTCATGCTGATGGATTTGGTTGTTTAAGTCATACCGAGATCAAGTGATTAGTTAAGTCATGGCGGGCTTCAACATGACCTATAGGTCATACCGAACTAAATATCTCCAAAATAGACAGAAGCTTGATTTTGTCTATAAAGAAGAGGCGGCCAGTGGAAAAAACAACACGACTTCACTCCTTCGGCTCTCAAAAAATAGACAGACTCGAGAGAGAGACAGAGACCAAGAGAGAAAATGTTCTTGAGCTTAATTAAATTCTTGTAAATTATTTCTAGCTTGTATTGTTAAATCTTAACCACTAGAAATAGTTTACTTATACTATTGGAACTATCTAGCGGATTAAGTTCCCTAGAATTTATCTCTCGAATAACTTTTTAGCATTCGATCTTTTTATTACAAATATAGAAAAGTTCATGTCAAATTTTCTATAAAATTTGTAATAATTAGTTTGGTCATCAAACCTTATAATTTGTACCGTGCATTAAGGCACACCCCTCCAAGTTAATATAAATTTTATATTTAACTTGAATATTGGCTTCATTTTATTCCGCATCGAATTGTTTAAAATTTAATATACACTCAAAGAACAATTTCGATAAAATGGTATAGTTTGTATTCAACCCCCCTTCTACAAACTATTTTGGACCTAAGAATAAAATAATAATATTATAATACTAATAGTTAACCGATTAACTTTTCAACTAAAATATATCATCTTTTCTATTTTTTCTAATTAAATTCCCTTTGTTTTAGAAATATAACAGGAAACATTAATTTCTCCTTTTCTAAAAACTATGGGCAATTTTATTTAGTAAAATTAACATAATTAAATTATAATTACTATAAACTAATCAATTGTCATTTTCACATAAATCATGTCATCTTCACGTTACCTTTCTATTTTCTCTAATTAAAATATCTCTTTTTCCAATTATATCATGGGCGGTTCTATCTACGTATCATCTTTTCTATATTTTCTAACTAAAATCCATCTTTTAATAGAAATATCACGGATAATATTAATTTCTCCCTTTCTGAATACATTACGAGCAATTGTATTTAAAACAATTGTATTTAGCAAAATAATGTAATTAAATTATAATTAATATAAACTAATCAATTACCTTTTTAACCTACAAAATATTACCTTTTGAATTTTCTCTAACTAAATCCTCTCTTTTTCTAATCATATCACGGACATTCTATTTAATAAAATGAAGTAATAATTTTATAAGTACTAATAATTAATCGATTACCCTTTTCAACTAAAACCTATTATCTTTTCTATATTTTCAAAATAAAATTCCTCCTTTTCTAGAAATATCATGGATAACATTTATATAATTATTATCAAATTAATTTAAATTAATATTTTTTTTAAATAATATTAAAAAAATCCGTCGTTGCACAACCGTTAGATTATTAACTCAAATTGATCATGGCCATTAGATATAACAATACTAAAAGTTGTTGTATACAGAGATTCGAGGTTCGATTCGTGCCAACAACATATTAATTTATATTTAATATTAAAATTTAGTATATACAAAGATATAACGTTCAAATTCTTCCAATAACATATTAAAACTAATATTTATAATATTATATTACATCTATACTATACTATAATAAGCGAAAATGGGTTTGTAGTTTAATTATCCCCTTATTTTGGTTTTGGTTATCCCTCATTCACACCCGTTAGATTTTAAATTCAAATAGATCATGATCGTTGGATATAACAATACTAAAAGTTAGTATATACAGTGGTCTGAAGTTCGATTCCCTCCAACATCATTTTAATTTATATTTAATACTAAAAATTATTATATACAAAAGTACAAGGTTCGAATCCTCCCAATAACATATTAAATTTATTATATTTATAATATTATATTATATTATAAGCAAATTATAAACAATTAAAAGTAACCCGTGTTTTTGCACGGGCTATAAGTTTATATATATATATATATATATATATATATATATATATATATATATATATATATATATTATAATAAGCAAAATGAGGTATAATTTATAGTTTAGTTATCCCTCATTTTTTGTTATCCCCTCATTCACAACCGTTAGATTATCAACTCAAATAGATCATGGCCATTAAATATAACAATACTAAAAGTTGTTATATACAGATATCCAAAATTTGAATCCCGCAACAATATATTAATTAATATTTAATATTAAAAATTAGTATATACAAAGATGGAAGGTTCAAATTCTTTTAATAACATATTAAAACTAATATTTATAATATTATATTACATTATAAATAAATTATAAAAAATTTAAAATAACTCATGATTTACCCGGACTAAAAACTAATACAAATAATACAATAGGTTCTGATACAAAAAAACATGCAATAAGTTGGCACTTGGGCTCTGATGCACAAACAGTAGAGTAACAAAATTATTGACATTAAATTAAATATATTACTCCTTCTATCCCACCAAATTCCATACAATTTTTTTTCACTACTTAGCATTCATTTTAAGGTTTCTATAAAGAGGGTGTTTGAGGAACTTATTTTCCAGAATAAGTCAACTTATTTTAAGTTGAAAGTTAAGATTCCTACTTTCCAACTTATTTTCCAACTTATTTTTGCAACTTATTGAATATCAAACATACATTAAATACTTGTATAATTTTTTTTATTAAAACATAAAATTTTTATCCGAAAATAAGTCCATAAGTCCTTACATTAAGGTGAGCCAAACAGGCCAAAAGTATAGTTCCATAACTTATTTTTAAAATTTTATTTTTTTGTATAAAAATTTAATATACCTATTTTTATAAAAAAAGAAAATTGGAAAAATAAGTTACGGAGCTATCCTTAAAATGTATCTTAAAATACGTGTCACACCCACGTTCCCCAATGTATACTATTTTGTGGGATGGACGGAGTAATTAACTAAGCCGTACTTCGCGACTTTTAATATTTTAAAAAAAATTCAAAATATAAATTTAAGAAAGAAATCAAAAAATATATATATATAAATAAATTAATGAACATAATATTTTACAAATTTTAATATATATTGACAACTAAATATATACTTATTTTTATATTGATTTCGTATCACATTTTCTTATAACGACACCCGTTGTAATAGATACATATAAGGCACATTTCTCTGCGGTCTTGTAGTATTATTTAAATTTTTTTAAAATATAGACTATTTAAGAAAGAAATCAAAAAGAAAATTTATAAATAAATTAGTGAATACAATATTGTACAAATTTTAATAAATATATATAAACAACAAAAAAACCATATACTTATTTTTTACGTTGATTTTTTGTGACGTTTTCTTAGGCCGACATACATTGTAATAAATATATATAGATGAAAAAGCAAAATTGATTGAATTAATTAAAATAAGACGTTGGAATATTATGATCAAGAACAATGAGGAGAAAATAACAATAAATTAAGAATTAATAAATAAAGAAGGAAGGGTAAAAGTTGAAACCTATTGTGCAAAGTTTTTTAAGTGCTTCTACTTTTCAAACAGAGAAAGATCTCTTAATTCTTGTTCACACAATCAGGTATTTTTGTACCAAGATCACCAACAAAAAAATACAAAATATGTCGACACCTATTGTAATTAATATATATAGACAAAAAACATATTTGATTGAATTAATTAAAAGAAAGCATTGGAATATTATGATCAAGAACAATGAGAAGTTACCAATAAATAAATAAAGAAAAAATTGCAAAAGTTCAAACCTTCACTAACTAAAAAATACAAAATTCAAAGCAAAAAACAACCAATGGTTACTAATAATCTAAAATTATAACTAAAATTATAACAAATCATAAATTTAAAAATAAAACAAAGAAAGCGAATATTAAATCAGAAAATTTAAACTTTAAAAATCAACAAAAAAACATCTTGAAAATCACAAAAAAATCGGTAGGACACAGACATTCCCATGTACATTAAAAATTAAACAAAAAAAGAATAAAAAAACAAACAAAAGAAAAATAGACGAAAATAATAATAACATTTTTTATTTTACAAAATCTACTCTATATTTTTAAAATTTATCTTTTGTTAATACATATTTGAATCTGATCATTTGTATGTAATATTCATGATTAATATTTATTAACCAAATCACAAATCTGAATTCACTTATAAACCAATTTTGATAATATAAATATATTTTGACATGATATTTTTATACAAAATATGTTTAAAAACTTATAAATATAATTTTTTAAAATTTTCTTTTTTATGTATAAAAATTTGAATCCTAAACTTTTATATAAGCAAAAATATAACTGAGGACTTAGGAGTATATTTTTATGTATTTTAAAACATAAAAAAAATCAATTTTAATATGAATAATGGGATAAAGTCATAGGAAAAGTATGCAATTTTGTCATTGATTTCCATGATTGTTTGATTTTTCTAAAAAAATTTAAATTTTATCTTTTTTTGGACCGAGTTGATTTTTACCTAATTTTAACATAATTTTATTGATATAATTTTATTTAGAAACTGATCGATGATTATTAATTAATTATGAAATTTAGTAACATTTACGTATCATTGTAGTTGGCAGGTTTATTTTTATTAATTTTTGGTGAAATTTCCGCTTAAAGATGAGAAAATGTCCAAAATGTTTAGATTTATAGACTTGAGACCTGAAATACTGATTTTCGAGAAGACGATCCAAAATATTGACGAGTCACGCATCTCACGGATGCACGTGCGCATTCCAGGAATGCGGATCACAGGTCACGCATCTCTGAGATGCGTGATGATGTCATTATCTCACAATCCGCTCCGGCGCTCAGACGACCAAAAAATCGCTCAAAAATCATTTCTATTCGTTCTACCTTCTCCGGCCACCTCCACCAAAACTGAGGACATCAAAAGGATGGCCACAGCTCCCTCTTCAATTTGCTATACTCGTTTGTTGATTTCAAGCCTCGCAGGGACGTGCACGAGCAAATCGGAAAATGAAATCGGAAAATGGAGCTCGAATTGGGACTTTTAATTCTGGCGAAACAAACTAAAATCTACGGGTAGCATGTAGAGGGTGAACAGACGATTGTTTTGGTATATGGTATGCTAGTGCTCGAGTGCTGGAAAGGGGTGAACGATTGTGCCAAATTTTTGGTAAGAAATATGACATCGGCGCGAGCTTTGAGATGATGAACAGTAACTGCAGATATGCATGTTGGATATGCGCATCTCAAGACACGCGTGTTCAATATGTGCATCCTAAGCTGTCCAAAATTTTGCAGAATTAATTTTGTGAAAAACACGTATGTGTCAAAGGAGTGTCCGGATACTCCTTTCCCACATGCGTGTCCCGTGGGTATTTAGGGCAATCCATTTCGAAAATGGGTATTTTGGACCAAATATTTTGGGAGGTGGGCATTTAGGGCCATCACCCATCTCAAAATATTTGGTCCAAAATACCCACTTTCCAAAACATTTTATCCGAGAAAATGCCCAAAATGCCTAGATTTGGAGTAGGGATGACAATCGGGTCGGTCAAACCCGAACCCTTTTGCCGAACCCGAACCTGGAAAAATCCGAAATACTGAAACCGAAATCGAACCCATCGATTTTCAATCGGGTTCGGGTTTTACCGAAACCCGTAATCATCACATCCTCTATTTCTTCTTCCCACCGCAATGCTGCTTCTTTTCTCTCTTCCCGCTATCTCCTATCTCACTTTCCCCCGCCTTTTCTTCTCCAACGCCACCACCACCCACTGCTTTCTCTCTCGTCTCCGTTCTTTCATTTTCTCAATCTCTTTCCCTCGCCAACTCTCTCGATCACAGGCAAACCCGCCACCGTTACGCTCCGCCCCTCCATACATCCATCAAAATCAATAATTAAAAGCCTTCTTTCCTAATTGATTATTTGATTCCCCCAACCGAAACCCCTCTTCCCAATTTATTTCTCTATTGCGTATATTTGATTATGGGTGGCGGAGAAAAATAAGAGAGATACTGCGTGGGAAAAAAAAAGAATGGTACAAGTAGTTGATTAGGAATTAGAAAATGTAAAATAAAATATTAGTTAAAGTATTACTAATATAAATATATTATATTATTTATATTTAATTCAGGTTTTCGGATCGGTTTTGGGTTCGATCGGGTTTGAAACGGGTTTCGGGTTTTCGGATCGTGTTTGGTACAGTAAGGCCAAAACCCAAACTCGACCCGGAAATAATTTTGGTTTAAAAATAAACCCAAACCCAAACCCAAATATTCGGGTTCGGTAAGATCTAATCGGATCGGTATGAATCGGATATCCATCGAATCGGTAAAAATTGTTATTCCTAATTTGGAGATTTAAGGTCCGAAATACTGATTTTCGGGAAGGCGGCCTAAAATACTAATAAATCATGCATTGTGTTATGTGCATTCCAGGAATACGTACAAAACGCTACTTAGGATAGCATTAAATGAAAAAATGTTACATGATGTGGAGTGTTTTACTGTAATAAATTAATAAGTGAGACTATTTTTTCAATTTATGATATTTACGATTATTTAGTTTAAAATTATGATCAAAGCATATGGAAGATGTTATTTTTCAGAATAAGTCAACTTATTTTAAGTTAAAAGTTAAAATTCCTAATTTTCTAACTTATTTTTGTAACTTATTAAATATTAAACATACATTAAATATTTGTAATAAAAAAATTATCAAAATACAGTTGAACCTCGATGAAGTAATAATCGATAAAGTAATAACCTCGTTATAGTAATATTTTTTTCCAATCCCAACATAATGGAGACAATGTATTTTTACTCTCGATAAAGTAATAAACTCGATAAAGTAATATTTTTTCCCGGTCCCAAGCCTATTACTTTAAAGAGGTTTAACTTGTATAAATTTTTTAATTTAAAATAAATTCATAAATTAAAATATAAGGTGAGCTAATGAGGCCAATATTTAACGAGAGTGGAAAGAGAGTGTACCTGTGTGTGAGAGGGGGAGAGAGAGGGAGAGAGAGATTCGACGATGTATAAGAGGAAGAATCAAACATCTCCTCAAGGTTTCTTTGTTTTATTCCTCACTTTCCCCTTTTTTAACACTCAATTAACATCAACTAACATTTATATGTGTTTGTATTATTTGAATATTTTCAGGCGAAACGGCTCGAATACTGGTTGAATTCATGGAGGTTGCTATCACTTCCATTGTGTTTCTCAAAGGCGTTTATTCTCCCGGTGCGTATCATCCTACTACTGTAATTTGTTTTTTGTTTACTGAATATTCACTCGATTTTGAGATATTTATTGAAACGAAATTTATCTGTATTTGAAAGCGTAAACAATTAAAGTAAGTCAGTTATCGTAATTGCAGATTGTTATTGGTTTTATTGTTATTGGTTTTACTATCATATCGGTGGAAATGCGCTTGCCTGTGTGTGAGTTTGTTGTGTGTTTAAGATTTGATGATAATGTTGTGTAGGTGCGTTTGAGAGGAGGCGGTATATGAATGTAGTGGCTCATAAGGCTCGACATCCTCAACTTAGAGCCTACATTCATGATTCTCTTACTGGCTTACTTCCTTCTATTGAAAAGGTCTCTCTTATATCTGCCTCGTAAATTCTAGTCTGATTTTCATTTGACAGAATAATAGAATTCGTTCGAGTATAAGTTATGAGCTCTATATTTTTATGATGAAAATTACTGCTGAAAATAACCGATTTATAGCAAAATATATACTAGATTCTCAGATTGGACTCTTGATGGATCAGCTAGAGTAGAACAATGTTTTAAAACTGATTCTGAATTGTCTAATACTAATTATACTTTATAAATGTATTTTTGAAAGCATGACATTTAGGCACTAAGCAGTTGCTGATGTCTGTATCTTAAACATCTGCTTGTAATGGACACAATTTTATTCCGGAATACACTCAGGCTAATTTTTTAACTCTTGTACCACTGTAATACTCATGGCATATTAACCACCTTCATTATGAATATTTTACTAGTGAGTTTTATTGAAACTTACATGTTCCTTCGACTTGGTTAGGGACTGGTGGAGAGGGTTGTAGTTGTTTTCTTCAACAAAGAGAACATCCCATTGGAGAGATTTGTTTTCAAGCTTACTGTAAATCAGTCCTATGACTCGGAGGTGGAACAAACTGACCTGGAGTTCTCTTTAAAGTCATTTCTTACCAAGCTGTCAGTGTCAGAATCTCTGACAAAAGTTCTGCCCAGGGGTAGGTGCTTAACACCAACAGCTTGGTTGTAACAATCGTAATGTTTCAAATATATGTTATATTTTTAGATTTTGCTCTAGGGTGTTCTTGACTTAATGGAAAATACCGGTCAATAATCGTTTGGGAATGAAGTTCTTAGCATGTTTTGTTGTGAAATGGAACTTAGATTCTACTGTCTTTTGTTTAATAGACTGTAGGTGGCAGATAATGTCGTATTTTCACTCCCTCCCACAGTTTAATGGGAGTACTGGTGCAGAGTTATGGATTCCAACTGATATACAACAGTGGCAGCAACCTCCACTGATAACTCCCATCAAGTCCATGAGTTGTGAGCCTCTAGGTGTGCAATTATATTTGGAACATCCAAGCCTATCAGGGTTGCAGCCTTAAAGTTGAAGTTTTGGTAGTAGGCAAGTGTGTGCTGCAGGTAAAGCACGCAAGACTCAATTCTCTATATGAATCATGGTATAGTTGAATATGTAAGAATCTAGAAGTCATCCTTACAGAAATGGAAGTGTGGCACTCTTATCAATATATATTAAATCGTTTTTTGATTTCAATAACATTGTATTGGAATTAAGCAGAGAACATGGTGTTTTCTCTACAGGAGAGGCTACTTCCTGGGTCCGCAAGAAGGTTATTTACTTCAGTACGACTATAAGCTAGTAAGATGTCAGTATGGATTTTTGAATTTGAGCTGAAGGGATGTCTAAACCTTCTGAAGAATCCGAATTCACTACTGATTAGTTGTAAATAAGATGAAATAGTTCATACATTAAAACGTCATGGCGTAGTAAAGTGATACGTGAGGGCTAGTGGTGCCTTTGATAGTTTGCAAAGCTATACAAACAGAACGTTTGAATTTCTCAAAAAGCTATATATGAAGATGGGATTTCTTTGTGCGTAGATGTATAGATGACAACAAAAAGTGTGCTTTCTATCTTTTATGCTTCGATGAATTGCTACTGGAGAATCATCGATGTGTTAGCACTTAGCACACTGGATTTTTACTATGTACAATTATTATTGTAAAATGTTGTGTAGAAATTTTGCAAAGAAAATGTATGACTTTCAGTTTGAAACTTCAAGCTGTAAGTAAATGGAGTTTTCAAGTTATTACATGGGCACTTACATTACCTTGTGTTAAATATGAGCCCAATGACATCATCCATGACATCATGATTGCTTATTTGTAGTCTATAAATAGAGGCTTAGTTTCATTGTAATACTTGCACTAGACATTCTAATATAAACACATTTCAGTTTGTGTGCGCTCTCTTCTCTACTGATCCTATACATTCCGCATAGCTCATATATTCTAACATGGTATCAGAGCGGGAGTAGAGGGGAGAGTATTTTCCACTGAAGCTTTGTTGTTTTTCAAGAAAAACACAAGCTACCAAAGTAAACAAGAAGCTGCTAGTCGCTACTGCCCAAGCTGCCCAGTTCTGCTATTTTTCTGTCCATCGAAACAGTACCAAACCAACATACCAGTGAAGATAAGCTCCAGACGAGAAAAGGCCAGAAGTCCGGCAGCCAACCGCCGCCAGACGCGCCGCCACGCGCCGCCAGAAGAGTCAAAAAAATCGGCAAACGCGCCCACGCGCCGGCGCGTTGGACCAGTTCCGGTCAGATTCCGGCAGAGTTGCAGAAGACAAAGCTGTTCCCCTCTGATTTCCGATTCCAACAGTGGTATTATTTTTCAGATCGGAGAAGTTTGATTTTCTGCTATATATATATATATATATATATACGTTATACAGTTGGTGGGTTTGTGTGTTTGACTAGTTACCTTATTCCTTGTCCATTAGCAGCAGAAGTAATAGATAATATATACATATATATCTATATAGTTCACTCATTGGAAGGAAAATGAGGAGAACGAATAAGGGTTGTAAGGGAAAAAGCTTGCAGGCCTGGTATTTGTTCTTTTAAATTTATTGGGCCTGCTTAGTATAGAAGTTGGTCCTGCAAAAAAAAAAAGGAAAAGGAAGACAGGGAGCAGATGAAGAGAAAGAAAAAGAAAGACAAAAGAATTGGTGGCAGACAAAGCAAAAGCATCCACTAAAAAAAAAAGATGCTAAAGAAAAAAGATGCTGTCGACAGGCTGGTAGCAATTTAAAAAAAAAACAAAGAAACATAAAAAGAAAAGAAAAAGGATAAAAAGAGAGGTGATTTTATGATTATAGATCCGATAAAAAATTATTATTTTAGATTTATTTTCTTAAGGGAAAGTAGTGTTAATATTAAAAAAAATCGGGATCTTTTGAAGATATATCACTTTGATTTTAGGAGTTTGCCCCATGTTATAGATTTAATTGTGTAGTATTCAAGTGGTTGTTGATATTACGGTATCTCTCCAATTTATTACGATGCTGCAAATTAAATAGTTCAGGGGGCGTTATTCCGATGGAGCAGCAGAAGTAGTGTATATACAGATGTACACACAGTTCACTGCCATAACGACAAAGCATCAGAAGTAGTAGTATATATACAGATATATACACACAGTTCACTGCCATGATGACAAAGCAGCAGAAGTATTAGTATGTATACAAATACATATACACAGTTCACTGCTAAAAATTCTCAGATAATTATCCCAAGATGGGTCAACTCCAAGATGGGTCAATCTCAAGATGGACGATAAACTCCAAGATGAGTCAATCCCATGATGGATCAATCCTAAGACGGGTCTTCATTCCTAAGATGGGTTTGGTTGGACGCTAAGGTTAAGCTTAAGGGTTCCTAGTGTTCCGCTCTTCAATCCCAAGATAGGATTTTGAGTGAGGGGGCGTGTTAAATATGAGCCCAATGACATCATCCATGACATCATGATTGCTTATTTGTAGTCTATAAATAGAGGCTTAGTTTCATTGTAATACTTGCACTAGACATTCTAATATAAACACATTTCAGTTTGTGTGCGCTCTCTTCTCTACTGATCCTATACATTCCGCATAGCTCATATATTCTAACACCTTGTGATGTCCACTTAGTATAAGCTCCTTGTTTCATTAAGTGAACTTGATCTCTAGGGCTCAGTATATTGACTAGATACATCAGCACTCTATGAATTATTACTTTATGCTTGACTTAGTTTTAACATTAAATAGATACTTTCCCGCATTCGTGCTGCAAGTGTTTTTGGAAGATTCAGGGTATGTATAGATTATTTACATTGTAGCCCAAACCAGTGAATGCTTTTATGCCAATAATCAGGTTTCAGCCTTATTGTAGCCCCTCCTTTTCCCTCTAACTACAGATGGTGCTAAACATAAGATTAGATATGCTAATTCAATATATGTCGGCTTTTGGCTAACAGAGATAATGCAGTACGTTGGTATTGCTAGTGCTATTCTCAAAGCTGTCACACTTGTTATCATGACACTACTATTTTCTACGCGTTTCTGTTTTAGTTATAGTTAACATAAATGTTGTGTCCTGATTTCTACTTATGTGTGCTCCATCTTTTTATTTGCTATAAAATGCACTTGACCGGAATAATTTATCTTATGCAGCATCACATTATAATTTCTAGGAAGTTGGTAAATGTCTACTGTACTGATTCCATTTCAATGTTCAGTTGAGAGATAATTGCTTCTATATAACAAACGTTTTACTTATTGTATTTTTAATTAGAGAAACTGTAATGTTCAGTTAGAGATAATGACAAAACTAATAGTAGTTTTTATATTCATCATATGCATTCAGGATTCATCAGATCATATTGTACAATTTTATGGTGTTTATTCAGGATTCTGAAAATCTTGTTGCAAAGAAGTATGTTAGTTATGTACGCACATGCCTTGTCTCATGCATTCTAATATTTGTACCATCATTGATTTAGTGCTGTAAAATATGGACTAGCTTATTTAAAACTTGACTATGTTGTAATTTTGTACGGACTTGCAAAACTTTGTAAATAATTTACTCTGGCAGGTGATGTTGAATATGGTTTGTCGGTGAATTTATATGACAGAAATTACCGAATCAAGTCTGCTATTTGATCAGTACCATTAACGCCAGCCCTTTCTTGAAGAAAAAGTTGGAGGATTAAGGAAACTCTGATTACAGAGATTGGTGTGATAGCTTTCACAAGGTTTGATTTCTGAATTTTAGATGCTACCTGTTAAAAATTCTTTAAATTTTTAATATATGCCTGCACACGATTTTATTGAATTTCACTGAAATCACTTGAGTTTGCAAAATGTGTACCCTTTGGGACCACAGTAGGAACAAATAATAGCCGTATCAACAAGGTAATGAGTAACTTCATCAAGCCTTTTATTACAGAGTACATCTTTATCTTTACGATCATGATATCTGTCTCTTTTCGAAAGTGAATGATCTCGTATGTTGTTATGTATAGTCAAGCCTACCGATGTGAGGATTGGTTTTATGACTATCACTCAGAAGAGCCCATTGGACCAGGCACACAAATAGTGACTTTTCTAGTAACTTGTTAGCACTGTTTTATTGACTCTACACATCTGAAAATCGTTACTTGTTTATGGACCTGGTTTGCCATCTGGTACTGAATTATTTGTTATTTGTGGTATCATGCGACCCCTTTTAGTGTTGTAACTTACTTTTTGAGACAGTAACCTAGAAAATTTTACAAGTGTGTAAAACACTGATGTTTAGGAACCTGGTTTAATGGAAAGTAATGATTTACACCCCACATCAATAACAAATGTATATAAATATGCATTTAGGGAGTTTTAGAAGTTTAAACACATAATTTTGTCCTGTAATGTACTTTCGAGTTTCGATGATGGTCTCTACTATCTAGTGGTAAACAAAATCTTTATATTTATTGATCTCAAGTAATCCCAATTGATCTCGAGTTTATATAGTGGGTTTTGGCATTTATGTGCACATGTTGTTTGTGATTATTACCAACCTAACGAAGAGCAAGATGATAAAGTCTTGGAAACATAGTTGTACCTATAGGGGACCATTTTATGGTCTCAAATCCATAATCATGAAACTTTAGGAATGATTTCAGAAGAAAATGCTGAGCAAGGTCCATCATCAGTGGACCTAGAAATTCTAACATTAAATTGCTGAGCTGTTGACAACACAAAATATTGCATATTTCCATGTTAATGATCATACCAAATTTGTCCTCCAATTTACATGGTTTCTGTGATAGTTGGTTGTCTTTTATATCAATCCCAACCCTTTAATCCTTTCCTTGTCTTTCCAATGTCTGTACTACTCTCAAGAAAAAAAATATGTAGGAAATAGGAAAAGATATTAAAATCATAGACCATCTTTCTGTTTAGTCTTGACGGAGAATCAGGGACTATTACAATGGAATAGAATTATGCTTTTCATAATTATTATAGCTTATATAGCTCAGTGATGCAGGACCTAATTACCACTATGAAGTAAACACTGGTACGATTGCAGAAGTTTGTTCAAAATTTTATGATGACCGAAACATTACAATAAATCCTCTGTAAAGTATTCACTAAAAAACATGGAGCTCAAAAGGTTTGTGTAACCCAACTTTGAATGCAAATATCTAAGATAACTTAAAAGTGTGATGAATTCATGTTATTAACATCAAAATAAACCGAAAAAAGTAATTACCAGTCCAAACAAAAACTCTTCAAACCGGCTTAGGCACTCTGTTGTAGATCCCAAGGTTCAGTTTGACTGTTTTTTAGTCTCATAGCTCCTCTCAGAATAAAAGTTTGTTACTTCTTGAAGTTTACACATTTTTGCACTTTCAGTCCGCTTTGAATTCCTCAGCATTTGATTTAGTCTGACCTGTGAGATTTTCGCACTTGTCTAATCTAGCGACTTAAGGAAAATTAAGATATCATAGCCTATGTACCCACTTTATGGTGTTGGTATCTTTTCTTGTGGGGAGCTATGGACACTTGTCTTGAGTCTTGACCTCTAAAATGCTGTCTTATAGCCAGAAGTCTATCCTGATTAGCTTATCATTACCTTAGAAAACTAAGAAGATCATAATAATCTAGTCCCTATCATTTGATATTGCGAATCAACCAATTAATAGTAGAAAAATTATAATTGGGAAAGCACATACAGATTTTATGCGAATTGGCGATATTAAACCTCACATTTAATAGTTTTTTTTAATTGACTGTCAAGTACTATATTGGGTTTTGATCATTTTTACAATGTAAGGATAAAGATTTCTGGCCAAAATTTCAATTGCCCTTCAGTTTGTTGGAACACAGCATGCTGGACAGCGGACTCAAGTCAAGGATGTATTCAAGAAACTTGTGCCGAATTAACTGATAGCTCCTCTAAGATTTATTGAATTAGAATGTGTTTCCAATTATGTGATTCTTTGATATTTCTTTGGATATGTATCAATCAAATACATGGAGTACTGATTACACCGACGAGAAGATCTTTACTGAGTACAGCGAATCCCATCCAACTCATAACATGGTTAGTTCTGATTCCTCACCAAATGTTTATGTTATGTAACATGACTTGATTGTTGATAGTGTGTGGGGTGCTAAGTTGAGGACAAAAGATGATAAATAGGATGGTAGAAGAGAACAAAAGTATATAATTTTTTCAAAGATTATGGACTAGTAGTACATGAGTGGCCTCTTTTGACAAGGCACGAAAGTTTGGAGTGTACCGATCATCATGGTCCCCTCTATATTTGGTGATATCCCAAATATAATACTGCATTTTAAGTTTTTTGATTATTTTTTTTAATCTCTTCATGTTTTAGAGCAGATGTTTTACACAAAGGCTCCACTTCTAGTTATTTTTAGATAAGATGTACTGATAAATAGGTTTGGTATTTGATTTAGATAGCCACATACCCGATTGTTTAAGCTGTTCAGATGGTTTAAACAACTTAAACTTTGTTCAGATGTCTCTCCGAAAATCCTAAGCTATCTAATTTCGTTTAGAACTTTGTAAGACACTGCAAGCTTCCTGTATCCAAACCCCACCACCCAACTAAAAGTTTGAAGTATAGCAGACAAGTTGTGTGACAATCAGTCACCCTATGTTTCTTCTCTTTACATTTGCATTCCTCATAGAATGGATCAATATACCACAAGAATAGTTCTTCCCATTTCTGTCAGATATTATTAATGTTATTGGGTGGCCTGTCAGTGTCCTGATCGTCGGCCAAAACCATATTATATAGAATTTTCAATACATTTTGTGTTTGGTGAAACAGTATGATTTTAACTTAAAGTCTTTACAGGATGCACATCTAGTTTAGTAGTTTAACACATCGCGCAGCTGCTTATAAGCATGAGCTTTGGCATGAGCAAATGGGAACGAGACTTGTTACCAGGCTCTCAATAAATTCCCAATAAAAGTTAGTTTACTAACAGTAAGTAGTAGTAAATAGTCATCGCAGGCTTCTAACGGGGCGGGGAAAATGGGGAACCCGCTCCTAAATTCGATCCACGAAAATTCCAAAGTTACTTAGCGAAAAAAGAAATTTAGTTTACTAGCTTAAACACTAATGTACTAGAAGTTGAGATTCTAAACTCTGATGGACATGAAATGTGGGACATTTTTTCCCCAAATCTTTAAGAAAATGGATTTTATTTGCTGTAGTTGACATTGTACAAAACCACTGAACTTAAAATAGGAGTGTTATAGACTTATATAATTCTGGAACTATTGTTATGTATTAAGTTGAGATTCGTATGGATACTTAGTGTACAGTGCACCATGATACATGCTAGTTTGACAATTTATTTTACCTAAATCTTTCTTCCTCCTTTGACAATCCCATTTTTCTAAATTGTTTAAATATGTATCTATCTGTGTATCTAATGTTGGTCAAACTAAACTATCAGTATATATATATATGTAAATTGTCACGATCGGTAACTGCTAGTTTATTGTTTTGCCAACGATTATAAATTAGCATGCATTGTAATGACCAACATGATACAGCAAACTTAACCATCAGCTAATGATATTCTTGATGAATTCCTGAAACCGGCCTGATTAATGGCATATCAAATCATGACCATAATACTTGTTTCTGTACTTTCCAAGAATGCTTGAATGAGGTTTGTTGTGCACTAAATACAAGGATTTAACTGTACATCAGGAGTCTTATGCATCGGATACGATTTTTACACATACCGTGTGAAATTGTACATTGTGCTTGTATCTTTAACAAGTTTTCAGCATAATAACACGACTAAGAGTTGGGCATCTGATGACAAACATATATGTACAAATAAGAATTTGGCCTTATCACATCATTTTAATAAAGCAGGAACATATGTTTAAATTGATTGACTTTAACTCCAAATTAAGAAACGAGTACAGAAGTTGGGAGTCTAGTCACTTGTCTAATATCTATGCTTTGATCCAAATTTTCATTGTCATTATTATTAGATACAGAGTACCTCTGTCCCATCGAAAAAATATACGTATCTCATTTCGAATATCTATGCCACTACGCTGACAAACCAACGTATCTTTCTCTCCATAATGAATGCTCATTTTCATCCCCACTCTTATTGAGAAATCAAGGTGTCTTTTATATCTAAATTATTATGATTTTTCAGTGTTTTATTTCAAATTTGTAAGCCTTTAATTTAAGAAACGGAATGATTAACATGTGTCCTACGGGCACAGGATTAAATAAGTAGTAGTTAATTTTGTTTTTCTACATAATTATGCCTGGTTATCTGTGTATGTAATATTAATTTGATTGAGAAAATTCGTTCCTAAAATAATATAAATGGTTAGTGAATAATTTCGATAAATTAACAAAAATCTTTAGATCCGGAAGTATTACCGAGTATCAATAAACGAATAATTAGTACATATGCACAGAATCACCTCTCTGACATCGATCTATCAACTTCATTACTAGGTACCGAAACATGTAAAAATTCAGAACTTTGATTATAAAACGACAGACCACACACGATGACTTCAATTATGTATATGACAGATGATAATGTGTGTGTGGTGGTGCGTACAAATTATGTTAGGTGCATGCAGGCGCTGTTTGCTTTTCTTTAATATTTGTACTGCACAAGCAAGGATTTCTGGTGTTCATTATATCTGTGGTCCAAACACACTATAACAGTCCTTCAGTTTAACTACTCAGTTTGTTTATCGGGCCCGCCATTTCATTGCCTGATTCTCCCTGCTACACTACAGCGACATTTGCGCGCGTCCTCCTTGTCATTCTTCTGCCTGACACGTGTCAACTCTCTCTCCCACCCTCCCTCCCCTCTTTCTCTCTCCCAGTCTCTCCTCTCTCTCTCTCTCTCAGTCTATCCTCTCTCTCTCTCTCTCTCCCTCCCTCCCTCTCTCTCTCCCAGTCTCTCCTCTCCCTCCCTCTCTCTCTCCCAGTCTCTCCTCTCCCTCCCTCCCTCTCTCTCTCCCAGTCTCTCTCTCTCTTTCTCTCTCTCTCTCTTGCCCAGGTATATTATCATGTCCTAGTTTTTCTTGAATATTTTTTCTTAGCTCATTGAAGACCTAATCTCATTTCGACAGATGAAATTAATTAAAAATGTGTACCAGAAAGATACACGCAATCTTCTCTCAAAAAACAGATATTTGATGAAAAATCAAAACATGTTAACAACTAAAGTAGCATTCTTAGCAGATCTACAAACCGGACAAACACTAACAAACGATTCACACACACTACAAACACATAGATGCCTGCACGGTAACAGCAAAACACAAGATTCCTCGTTACCGCACTTCCTACACCACATTCCCTTCTTATTAACACCGTTACCTTCCTCGTCTTCTCCGCCGTCCTCTGCATTGCTGTCACAACAAGACTCTGCATCTTCACTTACATCCGCTGACATTTCGCGGTGGTGTAACACTTGTTGTAGATTAGTTCTGAGTGCATTGGCGGTGGCTTCGGTTGATTGAGCTAAGTCTCTCCAAATTTGATTTTCCATGCATAGAGATTTCATTTTTTCTTGTAATGCTGAGTTTAGTTTTACGGTTCTGTCAAGTTCTTCTTCTTTTGCTTTCAGTTTCTTGACTATCACGTCTTCCACTGCTGCGATGATTCTTCTCGAGCTAGGTTTTCTGTGTTCTTCAATTTCTGATCTGATCTTCTCCGTCTGTATACGTAAATTTATACACAAATTAGATAATTTGGCAAAATGTTACATCCATTCGTTACCAATATTATTATCACTTGAAAATATTATTGCAGAATTTTTTTTCTCACATTGTTTCAATATAATTTTTCATCAACACACATGACCTGTGCATATATTTTTATTGATAGTAATCAGAGTGATACTTACATGTTGAGCGATGAAATTTTCGATCTCGAATTGCTGGTGTTGAATAAGAAGTGATATATCTTCCCCGAAAAATGAGAAGTTGTTGAGATGATTCTGAAATTGTTGATATTGATAGATTGAATCTCCTCTGCTTCGTTTTCTTGAAACCGGAAGAGTGTGCATGATCAGGCCACTGTCGGTGTGAAGTTGTAGTGGTTTGGTCGGAAATGTATCAGCCACGGAGGTGCCATACACCGGAGGAAACGTTTCTGTTATAGTCCGGGATAAAGGAGGGAGTAATCCTCCGTGCATGTTTATATGTTCATCAATCCCATTCATCAGCTGTCTATAAGTTAAAAAGATTGATTAGGTCGTCACAAATTATTTTAATACACAGAAATCATATAGAAATATTTGTAGTTGCCATTTGGATCATGGGATCGCAATCCGATTAATAAGATGTATAAACGAAATTTCAATACATGCATTTTGCATCAAAATCTCGTTTTCATTCTCATTAACCTGGTTGCAATCACATGATCCAAACGACCACATAATAAACCGAAACTTTATACAATGAAGTTTAAGATGGTCGGAAAATAGATCAAATATACCTGTTATTGTGAACAAACTGAGGATGGAAGGGATTGAAATGCCTAGCTTCGACCGCCATGGATGTATTTCAGCAGCTAGCTCGCTTGCTAATCGTATACAAAATTTTCGATCTTTGAAATTGTTTATAAATTATGTAACAGATAGGAAGATGCCTAGTTGTTGGATTGCTTTAGGTTGCAGAGAAAGGTAGAGAGGAAGTTGAGAAGATGAAGGAAAGTCTCACATCTAGGTGGGTATGGTGTGGGGGTGGGGGGCTTATATACAAACACAAATACATCATGCATGTGCAGAGTAAAAGACAATTCTTAAAAAAAAAAATCGAATTTAAAAAATTAAAAGTTGTTTTGTTTGTTTTTGAACATGTGATAAACTGATGTAATTAGATGATAAGAGAGTTGTTTGTTTTGGAATTTTGTCATCAATATTTTTTGTGGTTTTGCAGGGCTTTAAAATTATACTATTCTTGACTCTGTTTTTATGTGCCTTGCTTACATTATGAATTGTGCTATTCGATGTAAGAGCTTTAACTTTTTTCTTACACGTGATTTATTTAGATTTATATCGATTTTGTCCCATTGTGTACGGATATACTTAGTATTTAAGCTTAGGTTAAGTTTACTTGTATGCATATGTCGTGGATTATGCATGTTGAGTTGGGTGGTCAATCTTGTTTGGCAGCGATAAGATTATTAATTTTGGTATTATTTTCGCATGATTCAAAACCAGTGTTCCAGAAATCGTTAGGCAACCCAGGACGGTCAAGGTATCGTCTAGCGCCAAATCGGGTAGGCGGGGATTAATCGGACGGATTAATCGGAGCATAAATCGGTTATATTTAAATATTATTTTTAATATTTTTATTTATTTAATATTTTTGCCTAAAATTTTTGCCGATTTTAAAATTTTTCAATGTTTTTGCCAATTTTTACCGCCTAGACCGCTTTTTGACCGCTTAAACCGATTTTAGCCGATTTTTGTGAAAAATATGTGACGTATTTAGGCCCATGACCGATCCGGATTGAGGCCATATTGTTTTGTATGGATTTATTTCGGATTCGGATCGGACGGGATTTAAATATCTTGTGCAATATTTCTAGCTTGGGGAGGGGGTGGGGGTCTCTTTCGGTTCCTGCTAGTCTGCCTGCAATTGCGCATAGGAGACTCCTCCACATAAATATGTATTCACACGATACTAGGAAATCATGTATAGAAAACATAAGTATTGAAGTATTTAATATGATGAATTCATGAGTAATATAATATGTAGTAGTTTTGAGTCTTGATGCTTGTTGTAATGGCACCACCTTCTTTCCGGGTAGACTGTCACTCCTCGTCAATTGATAATAGAGCCGTGTCGTGCTCTACGATTAACAGCAAAATTTAATATTCTTAAAAATATTATGTTTAATATTTCATTTCATAAACTTGCATACTTTTCTCGAATGTAAAATAATTATTCTCGATATTCTCCCATCTAAAACTATTCTCGTTTGAATTCCTCCCTCGGAAAACTTTTTATTAAACTGAACAAGAGTTAGATTTGATTTTGAAGTAGTCTATTTTACAATTTATTATAACTTTCCCTGCATTACATGTATAATCGTCAACTTGTCTGTCTCACATGAACTTGTGCAACAACACAATGTAGTAATGTACCCTTATGAATTTGCCACAGAATTAATCCTTGAACGGTCGACTAAGTGAAAATTTATATATGGCGTGTTTAAAAATGGCAAGTAAATTTCATCAAATTCAAATTTATATATATATATATATATATAGTTACGCTCCATAGCAAACACCTTATATAACAAACAATAAAGAACACCTCATATCTCATAGATTCATTGCCCCTGGCGGGGCCACCCAATACAAAAAGTTCTTATTTTTTTAGGCTCCATCCATCCAGCAAAAAAAAAAAAATTTTGAAAAATTACTGTTCACGTGATGACGTCATGATGACATCATCACGTGAACAGTAATTTTTATTTTTTTTATTTTTTTTTTTGCAGACTTGATAGAGGGTAAAAAAATAATAACTTTTTGTATTGGGTGCCCCTGGCGGGGCCAAAGGATCTAATAGATCTAAGGTGTTCTTTGTTGTTTGTTATATAAGAGTGTTCTGTATGGAGCAAAGGCCTATATATATATATAGAGTCCCCTTCTAGAGAGGACCACCTTATATAGAGAATATGAGAGAACCATATAATTTTTCTGATTCTACAACAGAACCAATATTTTTTTTCCAAAAATATTTTTCTAAAAAAAAATTGACATCGCCACGTCATTACTGACGTGGCACTGCCACGTCATCACGGCTAACGTGGTAGTGACACGTGGCAGTGCCACGTCATTAGTGACGTCATCATTGATGACGTGGCACTGCCATGTTAGCAGTGATGACGTGGCAGCTGACATTAGCAGTGCCACGTCAGCATTGGTTCTGTTACAAAATCAGAATTTCTTTTTATAGAACCAAAAAAAATTGGTCTTTTTTTATAGAACCAAAAATTAAAACTTTGATTCTACTATAGAATCATATAAAATTAGTAGTTCTCTCATATTCTCCATATAAGGAGGTCCTCTCTAGAATAATGGCCTATATATATATATAGGGTCTTGTTCTAATAGAAACTAACTTAGAATAGAAACTAGAAACTAAACCTAAATTAAATATTTCAAGCTAATCTAATGACCAAATTAGGGGTACTCCAATACAAAAAACGTTTAAAATTATTGTCTCTATTCAACAAAAATATATAAAAAAAAAAAAAAAGTTACTGTTCACGTGATGACGTGACACGTGAACAGTAACTTTTTTTTAAAATTTTTTTTTATTTTTTTGTTGAATAGAGCCAAGAATTTTAAACGTTTTTTGTGAAGGTGCCCCTAGCGGGGCCATTAAAATAAATGAAATATAATTTATTTAGTGTAGATTTCTAGTTTCTATTCTAAGGTTGGTTTCTATTTGAACGCTAGCCTATATATATATATATATATATATATATATATATATATATATATATATATATACTTTTCTTTTCATAATTGGATTAAAGATCTTTTTCTTCTTTTTTTTTCGTACTTGAATTTGTTTTTTTGTTTAATGTTTCTTTTTCTACTCAATCTAATTTTTGGGCCTTCATAATTATATATATATATATACAGTAAAACCTCTATAAATTAATATAGTTTGGGGCTGAAGATTTTATTAATTTAGCGAGGTATTAATTAATCGACAAATTAATAATTATTAATTTATAGAGTTTCAACATCAAAGAAAATTAATTTCCAATTATATACACTTAAATAGAATGAATTGTACAATTTATGTTTTATACTTAATTCAATATATATTTTTTACAAATTTAATGAGTATTTGCGAGATTCAAAGTAAATATTCATGTATATTTAGATGATATCAAGGATAAACAACATTTTCATTTTTTGAACATTTTTCACGTACGTAAAGAAGCACCCAAGACATCAAAAACATTGATTAATAACTTTTTAATACTTTAAAAAACACTACATTCGAACTTTTGGATACAACAAAGATGGTTAAAGATGAGTTTCATATAGATTAAAATTTTAAGAACCCTAGAATCATATTTTACAAAAGGGTAATACATATATTTTTATGATTATAAAGAAATTATTAATTTATAATATTATTGAGATCATATATTTATATAGGATTTTCAAAAAAAATATTATCTTATTATCTTATCGAAATTGATCATTTTTTGAACTGGCCCAAGTTGGGACCGGAAGAAATTATTAACTTAAAAAAATTATTAATTTATCGAGTATTAATTTAACGAATTGTTCACACCCGGTCATTCTACTCAATCAGTGTTCTGTTCCAACAAGTTTCGGATAGAGCAAGAATCAAATCTAGGATGAGATACACTATGGTACTATGTTTTATTTACATGTTTTTGACGTTCTCAATTTAGGGCGTCTTCCTGTATATGTTAATTCAAGTACTGAATCTGTGTATGTACATCATATTAATTCACGGCTCATCACATCTCTTTGTACATGCATATTTTTTTAATTTAATCCACCATTCCCTCGTGTTTGTATCTAAAATTGTTTTTTCTTTTTTTTCAAATTTAATTTTAGGAATTAGCAGAGGTGTATAACATAAGATACCCTGGCCCTGATGATAATTTACGAGGTATGATAATTTACGAGGCTTTTATCTTTTTGGTGGTCTACATAAATATGTAATGTTTCGAAAGGATAAGTACGAGGAGAAATTTTCCCTTCCTTTACATAAGCTAATCCATGCGGACGGGGGCACAAGACAACTCATGATTCGGTATGCAGTTTTTGATAATGCAGTTGAAGCCCATGTGAAAGTTAAGTTTGACTAAAATCAAGTCTGCCTTTGATTTTGATGGTATTATATATGCCAGGACAAGTGCAATCGAGGATCCTGATTATGCAAGCATGCTCTTCTTCAAGGGTTGTGACAAGAAAATAAGATTGGAAGCCAAAGAGGAGATGATTCTTCAGTTGTCACGACATTTTGTAGTTGTCCGGTTGGGATCTCAGCTCATTCTACACTTTGACATGCATGTTGACAACAACGAAGAATTCAGAACTGTGACTTTTGTTGCTAAGAAGGAGGTTACAAGTTCTAAACATTAAATAGTCTACAGCAAAGGTGTGATCCAAGTAGAAGTGACCTGGAGGTCGGAAAGACATCCCAGAGACTTCAAGGGGAGAAACAATGGCTACCCGAAGTAGAGTATCAACTAAACAAAGATATTTACAATTTTAGAAGAGTTTATTTAGAAACCAGTCGCAGTATTCTCCATCCAAACGTTGTTCTCGGTTTTGTGTAGCTCTACTGTTATTTAGATATGATAGGTACCAAAGTTAAGTTTACATCCGTTTATATAATGGTTATATGTTTAGTTGCAAAAAAACTGCAATTTTAGATCAACACCAATAGTATATTCAGTTTCACAACCGTTGAAGACTTTCAAAACTGAGTAAGGATTATCTCACTAAGGTAATCATAGTATTAGTGTTACAAATAACCAAGTACACATTTTCTGAACCACAAGAAAAAAAAAATGAGAGAAAGACATTCTAGATATGACACAGTTGTCAGCCTCCAAATTTTGAGGGAGAGGCTTACCATGATCTTCTCGTATAACACTTGTAATTGCAAAATTGATGCCACCTTCAGCTCACATTGGCAAAGTAACAGCAGATTCGGCCAAAAAGTTACATGAAATCAAATTCATCATATGATGAATCTATGTTGCTGACAACAGCGTCATCATCTGGCTTATCCACAATTAGTTGTTTCTTTTTTGCACCTGAAAAAGGAGCAAAAACAGAATGTATGAAGCCATATATGATGTATCATATATGTATGGAAACATGAGATGATGCAACATGCAAAACTAATTTTTTGCACCAAAATGACATAATATCTTGCTCACAAGGAAGACCTGAACTGGTGTCGTATTACTCATAAACTGGGAAAGGTGGGATCTGCATTACCTGTCTTCTTTTTACCAGCATTAGCTTCTTTCTCTGCTTTTAGCTTTTCATTTGCAATGGCAGTAACAGAAGATGCAACTTCTTTTGCATAAGATGCTTTCAGAGATGTCATTGACATTCTGATCACAGATTTGAGCAATCCAATATAATGGAAACTTTTCTGAATAATAGGTAAAGAGCCATTCAATGTCAAAATTTGGGAACAATACAACAATTATTTGGACCAGAAACCATGAAACTACATTCAACGCACCTCATATGGACGAAGTTTATGTGAAATGAGCTCTGCATATTCTAAGAAATCGCTTTCTGATTTAGGAATGAATATATCAAGAGACTTGTCATCGCCACCTTCCTTACCAAATAATTCAGCAGTGTTTTTATAGTCAGCTTCTTCAACAAGCCTGTTATGAATGACATAAAATCAATGGCGAACATAAAATGATCACAAGCCTGATAAATAATAATTATGAACCACAGTAACTATACAACGCCGTTGCAAGTCAAGGGTTCAATTAAGTAAATAGGAAATTCAATAGACGAAGGCCTTTTCTATTTGACAATCGATAACACCGATTATTTTTCAGTGAAAAATACAGCACACCGACACGCTATACTGCTGATCTTCAAGAGAGGTATAAACAAGATGCAGGACTGAACCCCACCCCCCTTCCCCTCCCCTCCCCACATCCCACTTTTTACAATCCATATGCCACAAAATTTGAAGTTTAACAAGTGATTATTTTCTTCTTTTTAAAAAATATTATCCTGTGGTAGCAGCAGAGTAAGAGTAAAAGATATAACTAAAAATTTTATGGTTTCACGACAAAATAACTCCTGTACCATAACTCCATAAGCTATTGATACAGCCAAGTAAATGACATAAAAGAACTTCTCTACATATATCAACAGTTCATAATACTTTCCTTCACTTATCATGCGTCTCAGATGCAAATGCACATGTAGACCAAAATGAGAGAGTGAGGGCAATAGAGATTATCCGATGGTAGATTTTTTAAACGAGGGGGCGTTTGGTTCATAGGATTCAATCTGGTTCATGTGGAATCAGAATCTTATTCTCATGTCTTTGTGCTTGGTTAAGTAATTAATGTGTCGTAGTATAAACCTCATTCCCATTATATCCCATGGGATTTCAAATCGTTCCAATCAACAACCCAAACACCCCCTAAGATTTGCAATCATATGATGCAGTGGGTGATTCCTCACATCCAATGATTAAAAAATTGATATTTATTAACTAAAAGCATGAACTAATCTGACAAGCGCAAATAAGCAGCAGTAACCTTTGCTGTCTAAGTTTTTCTGCTACAGGATCTAGTGGTTCCTCCTTAACTACTTCAGCAGTTTTCCCTTTCTTGTCATTAGCTTTTGCTACAGTCTTCTTTAGGGGCTTTTCAGCCGGTGGTTCAGACACAGGCACCTGATGATGAAGTTTCAAGAAATTTCATGATAATAGACATGGCACATACATAATATATACTCCACTTCATTATTATACATTTAAAAATCAAATGTGAATAACTACATTTACTAAACATAAAATGTTTTAAATCGGAAAAAAAATTATCAAAAATAAAGTGGATGATATAACCTTAACTTGATGTAGAACCATTATCAGAGAAGGGATAAAATGGAAGAATATCCCAAAAGCATGAAGCTTAAAGAAGTAACATTATTCTACATAAGTGAACCGTCAAGATGATATCATTTAATAAAGACTGAAAAACTATAGTACTACATATAACTTGCACAAATTAATACCAGGAATCAGCAATATACAAACTTATCAGAGTTGATATTACTTATACAATAAAATCGTAGTCATTTATATTACGAATAGTTTAATCATAGAATATAGAGTCAATAAAAATTAAAATAATCAGAATTACTTTTAAAATACATGTGTGTATAGACTTTAATACCATAAGGAACTCTATTAATTATATTGTTATAGATTAGTAGTTAATTTATTCCTGAGTAATTTTATTCCTGACAGGCCAAAGAGCCTACTCAAGGCAGACATCAAGTTATCATGTTGTTATGAATTATGATATCCTCATGCAACTGACTATCACGAACTTAGACCAAACTTAACAGGAGAAAGAATACAATAAAACATTCTGCACAACTACTAGAGACATTTGTACGAAACAAGAATAAACATTGTCCATGTATCATATTGGAAATGTCAAAGCGCATACATTAGATAAACATCAAATTACTGATATACTAGTTAAAAACTGGAATTTGGATGCCCGAGATAAACATAGCACAACAAAATGCTGGACATGCTATGTAGGTCCTGCCTTAAAAAAATCTATTAAATTACCAGAGTAGGCTCATCTTCATCCTCCCAAGATTCCTTAATATCATTCTCATCCACGTCTTCATCAGCCCATGGATTCTTAACTGGTTCCTTTTTCAGGACCAGAGGAGCAGGCTCATCCTCTGAAACATAGGGATTTTATATTAGAGTCAGTGCACAAAACTTCCCCAGGAACAATACGTAATACCTAGAAACTAGTCCAAAAAATGATAGAAAAAGTATTATTATATGCCATCGGCACTGCCAGTATCTTACGCAATCATAGATAGGTCCTCAACTCACTATAAGATGGTGCCAATTCAAATTGTTTATTTAACATAGTCGGTGGAAGGAAGTACGCTGGGTCAGGTGTCATCTGTAGGAGGAATTTGGTTGACAAGCACCTGTTGTTTTGTTACCTCTGTTTTCACTTAATTATCTAGCTCTTACAGTAACATTAACCAAAAGATATGTTTTAAATGTAAAATTAAAACATAGCTTGTGTTTGTAATTGATGTAAGATAACATGACCAAATCTTTATGCAAGATGAAGGCTACACCAAAACCATCACCCTTGAACTTTAGTCCAACAATATCACACATTGTGGAGGTCCGTTCCAGAGTCCAAGCCCAAGAAAATAAAGTAGATTAGTGAACTGTAGTTGTGTTATTACTACATCAACCATTCCTAATTCTACATAACTGGTAAGATAATAGTTATCTTCTAGATTTTGACTAAAAAAATAGGATTGTATTTAGGGCATATACAAAGATTTTGTGTTGTCAAAGTGAATTTAAAGATATATATATATTGTTGCTCACTTGCTGTGCACGCATCTCTATCGGGTATGACTACACACATACACATAATTTCTTTGAAGTTCTATGAGAACAGTTTAAGTTAACTAGTCAGTAGTCAACACTCTAATGCTATGTTAGCCATGTTAAATTAAACAACTAAGTCTTGTGAGCTTAACTCAGTTAATTGACGATGAGGGATCGTAACTACAAACTTAAGTACATCAATGGAAGCCTAATCAACTCATACTTGCTACACATTCCTTAAGTGGACTTAATCAATTTTAATCCATACACAATGTGAACCATTTAAATTTCACAATGCGAATCCAACGAAACTTTAAAACTAATTTCGATGCGAATTCTCTCACAATCACTATACTTTCAAATACATAGCCTACAATTATCATAATACAAAATCTTGCAACTTGAGCATTTCATGCATAAAATTCTCCAAAGATTAAATCTTTTCCATCAAGAAAGTTCAGAAAAAGAAAAGAATTATTACCCCAGTCTTCCATTGCTCTTTTCTTGTGAATTATAACTGAAAGTTTGAACCTTTACTAGCAGACTGCAAAAAATCAAGAAAATGTCATGTATTAGTAAAAAAAAAAAATACATACAAAAGATATATAGTGTGTGAATATGTGTGAAATGGGAATTGAGGTGAAGAAGTGAAGAATACCAGTGAAATTGGAATTGGGATTTTTGGGATTAGTTGAATGAGGAAAGATTGAGAAATTAGGGCAATATTTGGATGTATCTATACCACTATATGCTTATACACTTTCCAGAAGGTCTGGGGAATATTTTTCTTAGGTAAATCAATTATACGTCATTTATGGTTAAGGTCCTTACACTATTAAAAAAATATTTCAATATTATTATACATTATGTTGAATGACACTTCATTCATTAAAATATTATATCCTATCCTATATATAATTGACGTAAGGATTCTCGTGGTCGTCTAGTCATCACGGGTAATATAGTAAATTTAATTTATAAGGAAATAGATAAGTCACAAATTAAAATAGCAAAAATCACAATTAAAAATAAGTCACAAATTCATTATTTGTATATATTAAATAAGTAAACAAAGTACACCACCAGAATTTCAATTCAAAACATAATTTTTCAAAAAAACAAGAATTTACATTTAATTACAAAACAATTTTTTTTAAAGAAAATATATGGCAAAATAAAATATTAAAAAAGTAATAAAAAACATGTCATAATTGGAAATAACACCAAAATTCAACAAAATCTAATCTACAAAATACACGCTAATTCAAAAAAAAAATAATTTAAAAAACTAAAATCAACAATTAACTTTAATATAATGCACTTAAAACAAATAAAAACCAACACAAAAATATAAAAGATAACACAAACTTTCTTTAAAAAAAAATAAGTACAAACAACAAATAAGCAAATTCTTACTTTGCAAAGAAAAAATTTAAATTAAAAAAGTGAACACAAATTAATAAATGAACATATTTTAATTAGATAGAGGCTTCGTCGAATCTTCTTTCTTAATTAATTCCCTGAAATGACTTGAGTGCATCGGTAAAAATGTACAACTCTCATTGTTCATCGTAGCTTAATCCCCTCTTCTTTTGACAATGATGTTTTCAACCCTTCTTTCCCTTTCCTTTTATGTGTTTCTTTGCTTGCCCTTCATTCCCCCATGCAACTGAGTACACATCCTTCTGACGGAAAAGAATGATTAAATCACCATGGTCGCCTACTAGGCGCAAGGGAAAGAAAGACTTTATCTATCGAAATTTATAAAATCGGTAAGAAGGAAGTGGGGTAATATATTCAGAGAGAATGTACGAACTTTACCTAAAGTAGGAGAAGACCGAGTGTTTCTACTACGCTTGGTAGGAAATAAGGGAGACCTTATTGTTTTTTTTAGGCAAAGAGATATATACTCTATTGCATGGGGTAAAGAAATCCAAGAGAAGGAATCGAAACTAGGAGAAAAGAAGGAAGAAGAAAACAAAGAAAATTTGAAGGTGTATATTTTCACGGATGCACTTAACACCTTCAAAAATATAAACAAACGAATCAAAGAAAGAAAACTTAAAAAGGGTAGCAGCCTTTTTGATATACTCCTCGAAGCCAGCGATGCGAAGATAATAAGTGAGTATGGTGTTCTAAAACACCTTGTTGGAGGTGATCTAACAAAGATCGAACTAGGTCGTGAAGCGCTCCTAAGGGTCGTTGATGAATTAATCCAAATGAAGAGCAGGTATCAAGATGAAAACTTCCACCAACAGCAAGAGAAGGTTGCCAAAGCATGCTGGATCATCATACAAATGATTCCGGAGAGTTTAAGGTTTGAAAGTTTGCTTCGATTGCTTGTCAGTAAATATAAAAATGGTGTACAAATTAATGCAGATATAGAAGAAATGGAGTTAAACTGGAGCACAGCTACGATGAACCTAGAAAATTTGTGGTTCAATCCGGGAAAACTATCTGAAACTCAAATACAAATGTGTGAAGATTTAAGGCTCGTTATGGGGGACAAAGTCGAGGAAATTGATACATTTTTAAAGAAGTAGAAAGTGGTGTATAATTTTTACTTTTTTATTATTATTATTAATTGATGTAGAGAAATGAGAAGTATACAAATGACTATGTTGAGTGTTGTAACAAAGATTCTTCGCTACCTTTTGTTTAATTCTTTTAATTAATTGCAACTAGGTTTCTTTGGACGTACAAATTATTACTTTGAATTTTTTTAGCAATATTTGTAACTCTTGAAGAATTAATTTAGAAGTTATGTATTATTTTTAAGTAAACAATTTATTTTCATAAGTTACTAGTTCAACTATCAACCAAAGGTTTAAAGTAATTTTGCAGAAATAAGTTAATGTACAAATATCCAAGTCTAACCCAAAAACTATTGAAGTCCATCCATCAAACCAGAACTCCTAGAAAAAAAATGGAAGTTAGGCCCAGTGGCTCACACATACGATGTGGATACCAGCTATTTTGTTTACCATCTTCATGATTCCAGACTCCGATTGCATGTAGATGCGCCGAACTTCATTTTTTTTTATATTGTTACAATCAGAAGAGTTTCAAAAAATGATGCCCAGAAAAATAAAAATCATAACTCATACCAAACATTTATACAATGTTTCAAACAACCATACTCCAAACATTCATATATACCTTAATGCAAGACATTCATACCACAATCAAAACCAATATATAATGCCAACTCCTAGAAAGTTTTTTGGCATGTTTGGATATCATTATTATCTTCTACCACAGGAGCTTATGATGTCCTTTTAGTTAGAAGCAAATACTCTAACAATTCGGCAAGAATAAGACGAATCAAAACAATTAATAACTGATATTCTTCAATTTTGCCCGCAGAAAATATAAACATTTCTTCTTCCTGGTGTACAGAATATTGACCGCGTTACAGTGATGTTGAAGAGAAAAAGATGCATTTTTGGAAAGAACTTGTGATGATAGAGTTATAAGAATAGTAGTAACATAAGTATAATAACATGAAGAACAACATAGTGAAGCAAATGGATTACATTGTTAAACAACCTGGAAACACAACCTGGATACACATGAAAGCAAATGGAATTGTTGTCTATACTCACGTTATATCAGATAACGTGGGTTTAGAGACTACATTGTGAATGCTTGGATGCAGATGGAATGATTAACAGAAGTATTTATAGAACACTTGAGAGTGGTGTACTGCACAGCTAGACAAGAATTATTGAGGGAACACACCATAACTTCAAGTTATGGGTTTAATGATGGAAGTAACATGAAGTAACATGGTGGCTAGGCTATCATGATTCCTCCATGCTATCAAGGTCTGTTAGCTCTACATGTTACTCTACATGTGCTATACCACTGAGTACAATCACATATTCTAACATCCCCCCTCAAGACGAATGTGGGAGAGAAATAGAAACATTTGGCTTGTTAATGTTGCAGAGGTTTTTTTTTGTGTTTGTGGGGTCTGGATTTTGAGGTTTTTTTTGTGGGGTCTGGATTTTGAGAGCCAAGCAATGAATTCTTTTGTGAGGTGATCACTGAGATCTGGAGTAATGAAATCAAACATAACACAGCTATCCACATGCCGTTCAACAGCTATGGACATGCCGAGAAGAACGAAGGAGAGTACCCCAGCTATCTACTTGCCATAACACAGCTATAGACTTGCCGTAAGCAACTAACCAACACAGAAAAAGTGATAAAATGATCCCAATGGGGGTAAATTTTGGTGGGGAAGAATTTGTAGTGTCTTGTAAGAGATGCAAATGAGGAGTATGAGGAAGAAAGATTGTGTAGCTTCCTTTCGAAGTTGTCATTTCTGCTGGACAAAAGGCTAAAGAAAGGAAACGTGATGATCTAGAAATTTGCAGTTGCTATCTGCAACCTCCAAGGAACGGTAGGGAAGGCTGTTAAGCCTTGAAACTCCCCCCATGCTCCCATGCTCTGATACCAAGAGAAAAAGATGCATTTTTGGAAAGTATTTGTGATGATGGAGTTATAAGAATAGTAGTAACATAAGTATTATAACATGAACATGAAGAACAACATAGTGAAGCAAATGGATTACATTGTTAAACAACCTGGAAACACAACCTGGATACACATGAAAGCAAATGAAATTGTTGTCTATACTCACGTTATATCAGATAACGTGGGTTTAGAGACTACATTGTGAATGCTTGGATGCAGATGGAATGATTAACAGAAGTATTTATAGAACACTTGAGAGTGGTGTACTGCACAGCTAGACAAGAATTATTGAGGGAACACACCATAACTTCAAGTTATGGGTTTAATGATGGAAGTAACATGAAGTAACATGGTGGCTAGGCTGTCATGATTCCTCCATGCTGTCAAGGTCTGTTAGCTCTACATGTTACTCTACATGTGCTATACCACTGATTACAATCACATATTCTAACAGTTGACACTTTATTTCCTGCTGCCTTAGAAAACAATTGCTCTTGCTCCTACTGATGAAAAGGATTTCATTAAATAAGTTTTGAAGCAACTCAAGTAAGGAAATGTTTGGTGATATACATACTTCTAAGTCAATTTCAGCATATGCAGTAACATCGTTGAAATTCTCAAATTGGTGAGAAGCAACTACTTCAGCACTAGCAGTGACATCTTTGGAATCCTCAACTTGGTAAGAAGCAACTACTCCGGAAGACTTTTGTTTTTTCTGTTAGCATTAGGACATAGACAAGGAAATTGTAAAGGCCAAAATACGTAAACATATGTACCATAGTCCATATGTAGCTGGTTGTGTGTGCACAGTGGTTAGGCTGATAGAGCTAAACAACTTATACTCTTACTTACACTCTAACAAATGAACAAAATAGGATAGTTGGACATACCTTGGACTTGCATAGAAAGATCAAATTCTTTTAATAGGTCTTCTTTACTGAAACATCTCTTTGGAGCCATCTTCTTTATAGCTTCAGAACAACTGAAGTAGGTGCAGAAAAAGTAATCACGATTTCAGGAAACATAAAGTTTAGGTGTAATCGATAAAAACATCATTCAACAAATTATTGCGAAAAAATAAAAACGCACATCTATTATCCGCTATTCAGATTTAATAGTAAATTATTCATAGATTCCTTCCAGTTGAGATAATAAATACCAAATTACGTGATCTGAAAGAACAATGTAAGTTGCAGCTACCCTGTTACTTAAGTTTGATACTGGAGTCACAAATTTTATAATTAGTACCCAGGCCACTAGTAATATATGTATGATGTATGTTACCGACCATGTGAATTGCGTGGTCGTGATAAAATTTTATTGAATTTGTATAGAGCTATGCGGGGTACATGGTGGAAAGCACTAAGCAGATGTTACTACAATCCTTTCCTCCACTAAGCCGGCTGACAATGTTGTAATCAAAGTGTAGAGTTGACAAACTATTCTTATTGTCAAAAGAAAAACAATTATGGGTAATTACCTCTATTGGTGACATGACACTCTTAAATTGATTATACTGCCTTGCTGGATGACAATAACGATCAGAAGGCGGCGATCTTGCATTATATCTAGAATCTGATATCTCATCATTATTCAATTTGTGTTTTCTATCACATTGTAGAATATAAGGAGCCTCAACCACTGGTTTAGCTCGAAACTTTTGATGAGATGCACAATTGGAGTTATCCACCAGACATGTATCAGTTGAAGTATGAAATTCATTAAGAAACTGCCCACTGTTATTGCATTCATTAACTTCAGTATATTCTGAAGGACTTCTTATATCAAAAGCACCAACATCACAAGAATGGTCGAAAGAAATCCTATGAATTAATCGTTTGATATGAGCACGTTTTGAAGAAGCTTCTGCAGGGATGAACAGTGCTCTTTTAGCTGCAAGACAGAATGACAAGACTTAAATAAATGTCATAGAAAAAATGCAGGTAATTTTAAGGAAAGTTGTTAATTACAGAGCAAAGCAAGACATGTTTGTAATAACAAACACAACTGTTCACACAACAGAGCAGACAGCAGATCACTGAAACAAATGATATTCATAGTGAATTTAGTTAATTTCTGTAATGCACAGGATTCATGATTACATTTTGTTGGACAAATGCTTAAAACTTAAACAAGAGGAGCAGCAAACTTCTAATCAGCCAGCAGCTAATCTTTTGTATTATATCTAAGGAGTTAACTAAGATCTCTTGGAGATGGCTTTTATGGTTCAAAGTGATGGTTTGAGGGGATTGGGTTAGGACAACCCTAACTCGAGATTTCTCCTAAATTTAAGCTATGATGTCATGCTTACTTACCAACTCTGCCAAAAGAGGGGTTTATTGTAATATACCTTAATGTGGCCAAATATAGGAGATCGCAAATGTAGAATATATGCCGTTTCTGGAAATTAGCAGAGAGGAGCTCTTCTAGGAACACCTTTCCTCTTGTGTAATAGTTTCTTAGGTTTTGATGCTGAACTTAACCAGCTGCTTTGTATTACCTCGGATGACTGATCTGTTGGGGAAAGAGACGATCCGTTGTCATCTCTATACATTCGCCTTGATCATATTTTTCCTTCCAAGACAGAGCATCGAATTCAAGAAGGGTATGGATATCATATCATGGTCCTCATCTTTAGGCATTCGATCAAATATATGTACCTGGAAATTTGATCATATCAGTCGACAATAGGTGCTTCTTAACTCTGAACTAAAGGAAATTTCATAACCTACAAATTCAGTAGAAGATTAGGTTCTTTTTGACAACGATATTTGTAATCAGTTCAATGGTAAGAAAAAATACACATTATTTAGCACCTTGCAGGCAATAGAACAGAACTGATTGGGGAAGTCATGTATGTGCTTTCCACAACCTTCACATTCAGCATCATTCCTTAATTTTGCTGGTTTGATATCTTTCAATTGAGGACGTGGATTCAAATGTATAGCCATTTCACCATTGATTTTATACGTCTGCACACATAAATCCTTGGCAGTGAGTTTCAAAACAACAAAGACAAATGAGCTATATAAGTTCACTCCAAAAGCTGTTGATTTTACTAGGCATATCTATAGAATCATATTATCGAAAAAACAAAACTAAAAATTAGCGCAATAAAGCAATCAAATTAATTAATAAAGCAGACCAATAAATTGAAAGGGCAGCAGCAGGTACCATCACCTCATATTTCGCAATTTACATTTAGTTAAATAGCAAATATAAGAAAGTAATCATATTGAACTCTGATTCTAAGTTTAAATTTGTGAGTACTTCTTATCCGACTTGATTTACACCCGAATCAAGTTTGAATGATGTAAAACGAATGAGTAAAATTGACAACGCTAGTACGAAAGTATTGAACTCGTTTTCACCCCTACATATAGCAATCCGTCATTAGCAAGGATTAGATAACTGTCAAGTATGAATATATTAATTCGAAGTTGAAGTACGAGAACTAACCTGGATCGAAAAATTTCTAAATATCTTGAAGACGCACAACATCGTGATAAACATATTTGCAGATTTGGAGACGACGGTGAAAGCTGCTGCATTAAGAACTAGCAGAGACACAGTGCTTGCAAACACAATGATTACAATTAATACAAAACAAATTCTTTTCATTCAAACATTTAAACATTCACTAATAAAAACACGGGTGAAGGACAAATATGACCAGTTTTTCAAACACTCCTGACAAAAATAACCATTTTTTAATAGTTGAGCAAAAATAGCCGATGCAATAGGGTTAAGGTATTAGATGATACGCATTTGATAAAATAGTATTACAAAAGGAGGGAGTAAAATATTTTGAATTTTGTAGCTTCAAAGGAGTCCTCTGTACTCTCTGATTTTGTTCAAGGGCCAACATGCTGTGCTTGTTTATTTTTTGAACAATATTATAAATGGTCTGTTGTTTAGAAGCTTATCTAGAATAGACTCATCCAGTTTTAAAATTTTCTATGTGTTGTGTGGCAAGGTTTTATCAATGTATTTCGATTTTTCCTTACGTGATTGAAAACTGGGGAGCCAGGAACTTTTTACCAAGGAGAGTTGGAATTATAAGCATCATGTACCCTGTCTAGCAGATCAAGCTAACAAAAGGCCATATAGGCTCCACATTAGACGTCGTCTATACTTGAACTATTTTCTCCAAGTTCCATCAAATGACTGATTTTGATTTCATGCAACTACTCGGTCGAATCTGTTGTTACTCTGCCTGTATGAGCTGAAGATGACATCAAATTTGCATTTACAGTGTTATACGAGAAGACCCTCCAAAGCCTTGGCTGATATTATGCTACCCCTACATGTCTTATGTGGTTGTATGTTAGTTGTTGGTTCCGGCGTACCATTTAATAATTTATAACATAACATATGCATTGTCACTAGCATAAATCATGTGAAGAAATCAAATAGCAAGTTAATTGTATTTAACAACGGTAGAACTACACAAGTTAAATTCAAATAAGACAACACTGAGAACACTGGTCTAAGTATACATAAACCGAGAATATGACTCGCATATAGATAAACTCTCAAATAAATTTGTAAATATCTTCACTAATTACTCTCTACTAAAATAGTACTCCCTCCGTCCCAATGAGTTGTTTACATTTGCTTTTTGCACGGAAACCAAGATAGTGGGGGTAATATTGTTAAAATAATTGAGTTAGTGGGTGTAATAGTGATTTTATAGTTAAAATAAGTGAGTTAGTGGGTGTAATAGTGTAAAGTGTTGAAAAAGTGGAGTGAAATAGTGGATGTAATAAAGTATTTTATTGTTAAAAGTTACTATTTTAGGAAACGTAAAGAATTGGTTGGGACATCCCAAAAAGGAAAGTGTAAAGAAATGGATGGGACAGAGGGAGTAATACTCTACTTCGCGTAGCCATTGTTTAAGGGGTGTTTCTGCTTTTAATAAAGAGTATAGATATCTAGAATTCTTTCTCTTTTTTGACAAAGAAAATACAATACCATATATAATTTAACAAGAGTTAGGATTTGTGCTTTTGACCAAAAAAACAAAAAAAAAAAAAAAAAAAAAAAATAGGACTTGTGCCTAATTACTTGACACCTTGTGATGTTAAAAATTCTTATTATAGCAGATACTTTGTGAAAAAGTATTTAAAGTTTCTGAGTTGAAATATAAGCAAAAAAATTACATATCCTGTACGGAATAAATCCATCTGACCAATTTTTCCATTTTGTATTTACAAGGAAACGTAAAATATTTTATAAAAAAAATCACCTAAAATTAATTCCTGGTATAGTTGATCACAAATTTTCAAAGAGAATAAATCTTTTTACAGAAATAGTCAAGCTACACTAAAATTAATGCCAAGCATAGTTGATCACAGTCTTCAATGAGAAGACTAACCATCCTAAAAAAATCTGATGTAAATCAAAGTTCTTTGGTCAGATCAGAACCCGTAACTCAAAAGAAAATTTAATACTTTTACATCCCTGCTAATCTGCTACACCACTAGATCTACCAGAGAAGCAAACTGAAGATAAAAATGAGCAATTCTATTCTATGATTAAGATGAGTACCCTCAAATATCTAAGAAATAACATATCTGGAAGCAAGCAAACCAATTTACTATGGGCAATCGGCCATCAAAATACAAATCAAAGTTTTACACTGAAACCTTCGCAAAGTAAAAAATTGCACAAAGGAGCTGTGCATTTCAGCAAGTACATAAATAATCCCATGTGTGTACATAAATTCAGATCAAGTAAGAAAATAAAATGAAGCTTCGCCCCAATAGACAAAAATCAACCATCAGAGTTTTCATATCCAAAAAAAACAGTCCATCCCCCCACCCCCTTGAATATAATCGGGGAGGAGAATGAAGGAACATATTTCTTCCAAATGAAAAATGTACAATTTAATCCCTCCTAAGTCGATATTACTATCATGACTTGCACAAGAGAGCAACAAAATATGCTCTCACAGAAATTTTAATAACCAGTAAATGACTAGCAGTAACTAACAATACCTGAATACCAGCTCAAAACACTTCTACAATCAAGATCTTACGGCCACTACCTACATGCTTTCCTCCTTTGGATGGTGCATCGAACTGGTCAGACCAAGGGAAAGAAAACACAATAACTGGCACCTAAATGATGCCCTTGGTAGAATTAATAGAATTGTTCTATTCAGATCAGAACAGTAATTATGCAGCCGATCGTTGTGCAAAGTCCAATAAAACCTTCCTCTGTTGTTCATTCGTATGAGGTAGACTTGCTCGCAAAAGTTCTACTGGCATTTCTTTACTCATAGCTTTTGTTGTCTCTGAACCTATAGTCGACATATCTGTAAGGCCCTGTGCAAGCAGAGACTGCACAGTAGTGTCGTACTTGCTAATGCAGTACTTTGTAAGAAGTTTAAAGAACGCATCAAAAGAAGCCTGCCAAAAAGCTCGATTCGGCATACTGCAGTTCACAGCAGTATGAGGATCTCTTAGGAGTTCAGTAGCCCTTTCTAGTGCAGATATCAGAATAACAGAAGCACCTTCCCCAGCAGAGCTCCCAAGGGGCCTGAGAGGCGGATGCTCTGCAGAACACACCACTGAAGCAAGACAGGCCCCGAGTGCTCGAAGGTCCATTCCACGAACACTGGATGAAACAATTTTTACAAGATTGGTAGTTGTTTCAGCAGTCTTGGGGTCAGCAAGAGGGGTCCCAAACATGAATCTCAAATGACGGAAAATGGCCATACACACTACTCGCATGAGGTCAGCGCTAGAAAAGAGGAGCTGAAGGTACCTGCATAGGAGCTTTCGACCCTTAGGAAGAGAGACTAAGCGGAGGAAAACAAGGTCATCTTTGGGAGCCAGATTTACAGTGTGCTCATTTTTGCCAAGCGGGTCAACAAGTTGAAGTGATGATGCCAGACCCTCGAGCAAGACCTCTCGACGCCCCCTAAGCTGCACCACAACATCTGGGAGTTGGTTGAACTGTAGGAACCTGTCAATGTCATCGACATCAAGAAGAAGAGAAAGGCCATCTTCAATTGTTACTCTGGCTGCAAGCATTGGCTCCTGTTCCAAGGGTTTCTCCAGTCCTTTCTGTTCAGTGTTGTCGGTGCCTGATGAATTTGGTGGATCAACTTCAAGAAGTGGACGGGGTCTACGAATTGAAGAGAAGGAAACCCGCCCAAGAGCATCAACCTTGAGAAACGCATGTGGCTCGGTACTAACTCTAGCACGGGAAGAAAAATCCTTGAGGTTGGTTGGGCAAAAATGGTGTCTCAATTTCGCACCAGCACTTTTCTTTGCTAAACAAGCTTGGTGGTAGTAGTCATCAACATACGGATCATTACTGTGAGTAGCAGCAAGCTGCGCTCTCAGAATGTTCTCTATTTCGTCAGCAGTCATATATTTGGCCCTGAACTTTGGCCATCCACTATCAGTCCATTGGTTGCTTGCATCAAAACCATGGTTTGGATTAGGGATACCCTGCCTTCCTCTTGGAAAAAACTTAGGTCTTTGATCTCTTAAATCAGTAGATCCGAGCATTTCAAAATTATTCATCATATGTTGAGCAGGCGGAAGATGCCGATTAATTAGCTGCGGCTGCAGTCCTGGTACATGGCCAAATGAAGGCTGAAATTGATGGTGCATTCTATGTTGTTGGGTCTGTTGTTGCATCAACTGTGGAGGCATTAAACCATTTGAATTAGGTAATTGTTGATGCAAGATATTGTTTGTGAGGGGGGAATTATCTTCAGAATATAACCCTGTACGGTTAATCCGTTGGTTTTGCGGTTGACTTTCAACAGGAAGACCACGAGGAGCGAACTGAGACAAATGTCCACCAAATGGAGAACCGTGGGGTGATCCAGTAAATTGTAGCTGGGAACTGGAGAAGGGAAGATTACTGGGTGCATTAAGCGGCAATTGGTTCCCACCTAGGAGATGAGGAATGTTGGAAGTGTGTGACTGGTTGGATGAAGGCTGCAAAGATCTGCCTCTGGGGGGTGGATCTGAAGTAAAAGATGAGTTTGGAACAAGAATCGGTTCACTGGAGAAGTGATGGTGTTGGAAAATATGCTGCTGTTCAGGATGAGACGATGTTCTGTGCAAAAGATATGATTCCTTGGGATGAGAAGACTGTAGCTGCGGTGACCATCTTTTGTTTTCTTCAGCACGTTCGGCATCAACTCCATGCTGATTGTACCAGTTAGGAGACTCCGACTCTGGTAACCAATCCTGAGCAAATGAACCTGGCATATGAAATCAAAAAAATGACCAACACAACTCTACTAAATCGTATAATCATGTAAATCAAGTTTCAATTATACTTTAGACTTTCACCACCCAATTTTTCTTATCTCCGAATATTCTATCTTACTTTATGAAAGTAAATTGTTAGGTCATATATTGACTATGTTTGTTTAAAATGAAGCAGCTATTTTCAGGAAAACGTAACAGATATCAGTTGGTCATCATCATCACATATTCCTAATTATTATAAAAAAACCAGTTCTGACATCTTAAGCCTGTTTACATTTACATGAACGTAGATGAGAAGCAAGACACTTTAGTATGTAGATGAGAAGCAAGACCAAGGATGACAAGGGTCATGCTTTGAACCTGTTTAACAACCAAAACTATCTAGAGTGAATTAGATCAGTTGACCCCTTCTTTAACCATATGAATGCTAATATAATTCTGTCACCGGGAAAATAAGAACTCGTAGATCAGTTATTAAGACCTGACTCCTGAGAGTGTTAGAATCCTCCCACATATCAAATCACAAAAAAATGACATTTCTGCATTTTCAAGTCAATGTCCATACAACAATTTAAAAAATGCTACCAATTCAATAAATACTAGTTCATACAATACAACTCTAGTTGTTACTCACTGCAATTATGTAGTAGTTCTACAGGTTAAACTGGTTTCCATTAAATCTTACACAAACTGATTTTGCTTCAGGGATTAGTATTAGCAAACTAGATTTGTACAGCCAAATCAAGCAACAAGTAACATGCAGTACATCATGAGAAGACAATGATGCATGGAATTCAATTACATATATTTTTCATGAAGAGTAAACATTGGTTGCCTGCTCAGCTCGGCATGATGTCATATTAAAAGGTCACTCCAACTTGAGCTAGCCAGTAGCTGAGCTTAATGCCATTAAAATTCTTTCTTTGTCACAAGGTTAAGATAAAGCAAATTTCAGATCAGGATGATCATGAGATGTTCCAAGTTCCACAAAAACGAATTAAAAACAAGACATGTAAGATATTTTATAGTTGTACTCACTTCCTCTGGATCTCCAATCGTTAACTCCACCCGCACTTCCTGGCACGCTGACTGCCTTGTTTAACTGTAAACAATATAAAAGCAAAATATAAATTTGTGTGGGAAAAATATGGTAGCAGCTAGCACACAGAATAGACATTAGAGAACATACTTCAGTACATGCCAATAATTAATTTGCAATATATCAGGCCGCTATAAAGGATGTGGAAATTGCAAAAGAAGAACTGTTCAAAGATCATATCAACCTACATAAAGAACACCCATCGAGTTTGCTTCTAATTAATTTTATTGCTAATTTAGTTGCCGTCAAAACTACTATTAATCACGACACTTGTTTTATTAAGTTGGAAACACAAAATGGAACTACAAAGCTTTCTTCTTTTTATCTTATTAAGCTGTTTCACGTTCATAAATAACTGGGTAAAAAGGGACCACTTTCCATTTAGTCACCAAATCAATTTCTTCATTACTACTTTGACAAAACAAGACCAAACAGCTTTAGTGTCTAATCACACGCCAGTAACATATGAAACTGTGTGTGTGTGTGTGCATTATAACAAAATGAAGAATAGTGACAAAGAGTGTGTTCATTATTTGTCTTGAAAAAGGAATCAGTAAGAATTGTGGTAAAGAAGAAGAGTAACATTTTCCTTTGAGATACATTTCTGCTAATCGATGAAGCTTCTAAAAGTGAACAAGGACAACTGCCACTCATCTGTTACTCATGATCTACATAAAATATTTCATACTTTAATTAGAACTTTAGCCAATTAGAACTTTCTGTTGAACAATCTGCAGACTAGGAGCGAATAGGTTTTCTAAAGCAGTAGATAAAATGGATAAAGCATTTACCTCTAGAGAATAATCTTCGTCTTAATCATCTTGGTGGACTGTTCTCTATTCTCATGAGATGAAATAAAAACTTCAGTTTTCTTACAACTATTATTTTTGTAAACAGTCACCCAGCAGACCTTATTGGTTATTATTACGTTCTCAGTAATTTTAAGATCAAATCATAATATAAAATTAGAAAGTCGGACAGTCCCACGGCTATTCAGCTCATTCTAACTTTTTTTCCTTATGTATCCAATACCCAAAATTTTCACATTTCACTTCTTACATAATTTGTTTATATTCAAATATCTCTAGCTTAAATCGATAAGGTTGAGGATCTGGAGGCTTCTCAACATGGACTCCTTGCATCTACGTAGGTGGTGAGGGTTTCCAGCTACATATAAATCAAGTACAATGTAATACTCGCACTTTTAAATATTAATAGATCAAATAGAGTACTCATACAGGAAAAAAAAATTGTAGAAAGAAAATGTAATCAGTAAGAAAAGAGAACAAAGAGGCCAAGATTAATTCGAATCGAAAAGGGGGGCATAAAAAAGAGGACGAGATAGAAAAGAAAAAAGAAAAAGCATGGAGATGAACTGCTGGGGAATGGAAATGAACATAAAGGAGTATCTTATACATGTTACTATTTAGTCTAAATATAATTGGTGTTAAGGAAAATACTGTATTGATATACACGTTTTATATGTGGGGTTAGGAGTTTACAGGAGTTCACTAAATAAGTAGGCTAATTATGATAAGCCTAAATGTTTACGGGCCCTGGTTAATGGTCCATTAGATTATTTTATTAGGGTTTGTATTCCTATAAAATAATAAAAGTAATGTAACACCACCACATATTTTGAATGACTTGAAAATATGTTATCAAATATTAAATTGAGCCTCCTCTTTCATGGGTTGCGATCCATCGTATATCCTACCTTCCACAGTTGGGAAACCCTAGGGGTAGTGGATTTGCGGTTGGTTAATCAACCCAAGTTTATTATTATTATTATTTTATTTCACTTCTATCAAAGTCGTCCTACATCCTTGAAAAATAGATCACTCAGGTGAGTCCAACTTACTAATCACAAACAAAAATCTGTTTTACGCTACGATAAAAGGGCATCAACATAATCACAAAGGCTAAAGGGAAATAATAAAAGCTTCCTGGCCTGTGGCAAGATGACTCATATTGATATTACAACTGACTATCATCCAAAATGGGAACAGCTTAAAGATATATATCTACAATCTATCACTTTTCATTCTTGTTAGAATTTACTTTTTCTGATATAAATTAAAAACACATTGTTACTACTAAATAGATTAGGAAAAGGCAAAAAAGAGATTAAAAGAAAAAACTGCATTACAAACAGATGTGCTAAATGAAAACCGAAAGGTAACTACTTAACTATATATGGACTACGCAAATTACTCATCCAGAATCGGATACTGAGCAATTTACACATACAGAATTGCTGAAGAGAACTCAACCTTTGTACTTAATTCGTGAAAGTAATGCAAATAATTAACATATTCTGAAAACCAACCTTTCCAAATGTAACAGCAAGACCATCAATCTCTGAAAAAGATCCTAATACGCTTCCCTGTAAAAAGAAATATAACAAGCTAAATTATATGATAATCATTAATTAAGAATTCCCAATCCTTCCTAGATTAAACCACATCCTGATGGCGGGTGGACATAGTTAAGAAAACAGTAAAACCAAAATGCAAGTAAACCAGATCCTAATGGCTAATGGACATTGGCTAAAAGAATAACAGTCAAACCAAAAAACAAGTAAAAACATACATAGAAAGTTCAGTGTTAGCATATAAGTAAAGTTTCCTCGTTTAGCTAAATATTCAGCTTGCTTCCAGAATCACAGAAGACTGAGTATTACTCACCTCTCCATCCCAGATCCCAGTGTTCTACAAATTATTAAAAAAAAAAAAAAAAAAAAAAAAAAGAGCGTCCAAAACCAGTGATGGCCAATCTAATGATTAAACAGAAAATGGGAGACCGATCGGGAAGAATTAATGGACATCAGAGCTCTTACCATTTTCTAGTCATATACAAGACAATGGGAAATCTAGCATCTCTACGAGGTATGAATTTCTAAAGCAGTAGGCTTGAAGGGAGAATGATGGGGAAAGCAGGAGAAAAACTGAGGTTTGTGCGAAACTTCCCTCGCAAGACAAAGCAAAACGCCAATATCTTAATACTTAATTCTCATAAATAATACTCCCATTAGATGCAAGCTGACTTATTTGAAAAAGACTAAACTACCATCCTGATTCAACTTGAAGTCTAAAAGGGTAATATGTAATTATGTATAGATTAATCTAAAGTGATAACATTGTAATCCTAGTTAATTAGCAATTTGGCATTCTCAGTCTCGTATATTGCTCACAAATAATCTCATTGAGATTTATAAGCAGCTTTACTGCATAAGAAAATCTATGCCTGTCGAATCCTTACTTGCCAAAATGAGTACAAACTAATATCGAATCATATCCTAAAATTTACGGAACTCAGGAAAGTGGCATCAAAAGAATTAGGAATTGCATAGATAGCCATAATTTTATAAGACTCCATAAAGCAACATCAGACTAGATAGCCTCACTGACATCTAAAGAACTCCAGAAAGCAAAACATGCAACTAGGTAGCCTCGCATCATAAGAAAACGCCGGAAAGCAGCATTTAACTATCCACAAGTTAAAGTATAAAATATATGCAGAGCAAGTAAAACATCATGACCTAAAAGACATGTTGATCCCTTATGCTTTGTGCACAACAGTATACTGAATCAATTGTGCCTCCTCACTATAGCAAAATGCAACATTAGGAAAGTATAGTTCAATTTATTTTTGTTGGCACAAAAAAACGGCATGACTTAGGTTTATCCATATGTAATTACAAAAAATTACATACAATAATACCAGATCGCATACACCTAAAAGTCAATTTTACGTAAGAAGGAAGAAATGTAACCCAAACTTAATGCATATATAACAATTATAGTAGTTCCAAAAACAGTATATAAGCACACATATTAAACCAAAAATGCATCAAATAGAGGCACACATCCATATCTCATATACTTACAAGTCAATTTGCGTAAGAAGGAAGAAATGTAACCCAAACTTAATGCATATAAATATATATATATATATATATCAATTATAGTAGTTACAAAAACAGTATATAAGCACACGTCTTAAACCAAAAATGCATCAAATAGAGGCACACGTTCATATCTCATATACTTATAAGTCAATTTTACGTAAGAAGGAAGAAACGTAATCCAAACTTAACGCATCTATAACAATTATAGTAGTTACAAAAACAGTTTATAAGCACACATCTTAAACCAAAAATGCATCAAATAGAGGCACACGTCCATATCTCATATACTTATTTGTCAATTTTGCGTAAAAAGGAAAACAATGTCAACAAAACTGCGTGCACATATCACAACTATTGCCCTAATAAAACAGAATTTAAGCACACATCTCAAACAACAATAAATCGAAGGTTTAAAAACCAAACCTCTTCCCCATCCAACTGCTCAACTTCACTATCAGCTCCAACCGCAGGAACGTACTCAATTTCATCTTCCTCTTCGTCTTCTAATCCTCCTAACTCAACTTCCTCCACAACATCGCTCCCGAAAAACGCATACTGAGATGCATCAAACACTGCATACCAATAATCCAATCAAACACAACATCTATCAAACATAACAAAGCCAATTCACACACATCCTCTCCCCGAGCTTATCGATATAATCAAACACCACTCGCAAATCATCACGATACTCGAAAACACGATAATTCAGCTTGCAATCAATCTAAATTACGATTATAACAAATCAATTCAATTACAATCGCAATCACAATTAATAGTAACAAACTAAATTTCAGTTCATTTTAAATGAAATTAAAACAATATACATACATATAGTGTATGTACAAATCAAGAAAAGAACCTGTTGAATTAGAATCGATTTGCTGGTGATTTGAATCATCATCTTCCATGGAATTAAAACCCTAGATACAACAATTTTGTGTGTATATCTGTATGTATATGTGTATGTATATATGTGTATATATGTTTCACAAAATTGAATTGAAAACTAACAAATCTAGAGAGAGATGTTGAGAGAGAAACCCTAGAGAGATAAGTAATTCTTAGGGTTTTTTGTTTTTTTTTTTGGGAAAAATAAAATAAAATTGATGGAATTTTGAGATTTATGGAATTATTATAGGAGAGTATTATACAGGGATAATGAATATGAGAACGTACTGTACACCTTTCTTATTTGGGAAAACTAATTCTAAAGTCCTTAAACTATTAGCATTTTTTTTCCTAAGTCCCTGAACTAAAAATGTGAATTTCTAGGTAACTAAACTTTTGAAAATTTCCCAGCGCAGTCCTTCCGTTAGATTTTATTGGATGTCCGTTAAGTTTGATGACCTGGCAACTTAAATAAAAAAGTTGAAAATATGTAATTTTCACTTGTAAACCCACTTGGAAATAAAGATTAATATGTAATTTTATTGGAGGTAATGCTGACCACTTATTAATCTGATTACAAGTGGGTTTACAAGTGAAAATTACATATTTTCAACTTTTTTATTTACGTTGCCAGGTCATCAAACTTAACGGACATCCAATAAAATCTAACGGAAGGACTGCGTTGGGAAATTTTCAAAAGTTTAGTTACCTAGAAATTCACATTTTTAGTTCAGGGACTTAGGAAAAAAAACGCTAATAGTTTAAGGACTTTAGAATTAGTTTTCCCTTCTTATTTTTCTTTTTTATTATTTCTTTATTTATTGGCAAATAAAAAAAAGGGCTTTTTTCAGAAATATGTGCTGAAAAGTAATTTTTTGCGTTTTTACTGTAAACTACCTAATGCGACACTTATCCTACCTAATGCGTCCGCTGCGCGGCCTAATGCGACAGAAAAGTTGGTATTTTTGCAATTTAGAAACTTAGATAGTATTTTTGCAAAGAAACTTAGTTTTTTCAGTATTTTGAATAAATTCTCAAAAATAAAAGCAATTTTTAACAACAATTCATTTTTTGCATTCTATTTTTGTGCTCGTTGAAAAATGGATTTGCTAATTCATGTAAGGTAGCGGGTGGTTAAAATTCTGCTTTTTGGATGCTATTTTTTTGCTTGTTGATATTAAATTTTTTGTTAAAATATAATAATTTTTTATAAATACTTGTTTCATAAAAGTGGTTTTTTTAAGAAAAAAAAAGTATTAGGTTATTTGTATTTTCTTTATGGGTCAATTTGTTTTTATAAACACGATAAGTTGGCTTATAGTTATCTTGTCATCTCAATTCAATTCTCGTTCATTTCAAAAATTTAAAGTACGTATATTTATTTTTAAGGTACATAAAATTATATATTTAAAAAATATTCACAAAATCCGTTAAAAAAATCTAGTAGTCTAGTACCCTTTTAATACCGTAAAGGATTTCACAAAATCTTGGAGATGTAATCAATTCAAAATTTGTAAAAAAAAAAAGGAGTTTTAAAGATACGGGAATATTGAATTTAAATCTAACATATTCCAAAAAAAATTATAATTCTTGATTGAGATTTTGAAATGTACTTTTAAATTTTAGATTTTCGTTTAATATTTTAAATTATGCATCAAAATCATGTAATATTTAATTAAGTTTTTATGTAAATTTTTAAAATTTGTTTGTATCTAAAAAATGATATTTTTAAGATTTCGTAAAATAAAGATTTCTCTAGTATTTTTCTATGAGTAAGGCTAGGTTTTCCAAAAAATTCCCCAAATATTTTACCAAATGAGGTGGTATGACATGTGGTTTAATTTTATTTGTGGACTCATATTTATACATGTGGGTCTAATCTTATTAATAGGAAAGTTACCTTTATAAAGATTACACATCACTATTTGGTAAAATTTTTGGGAAATTTTTTGGGGAATATAGTATTTTCCATTTTTCTATATTTTTAAAGAATTTACAAGTTTTTAAAAAAATTAAAATTCTAATTGATTCAGCAAAATTTTACATCTATTTTAGGAGATATTACATCATAATTTTATATATTTATTTTTAAGACATATAAAATTGTCTATTCAAAAAATATTTCACGAAATTCATTAAAATATCTACTACCCTTTTAATCGGGTGAGGATCCTCTATCCCCTTCTTCATGTCCTCTTTTATGTCCCCTATACAAAATAGGTGCCCCTGGCGGGGCCCATTGTAAGAAAGAGAACAGAAGATCTGGGCTCCTTTTAATCGTAACTGATTTCACAAAATCTTGGAGATGTAATCAATTCAAAATTTGTAAAAAAAAAAAGAGTTTTAAAGATACAGGAATATTCAATTTAGATCAAACATATTCCATAAAATTTTATGATTTTTGATCGAGATTTTAAAATGTACTTTTAAATTTTCGATTAGGATTTTAAATTATACATCAAAATTATGTAGTATTTAATTAAGATTTCATGTAAATTTTTAAATTTTGGTTGTATCTAAAAAATGATAATTTTAAATATTTTATGAAATGAAGATATTTCTAATATTTTTCCATTTTTTTCCATATTTTTAAAATATTATTGGAATTTACAAGATTTAAAAAAAAATGTTAGAATTCTACTTGATTCAGCAAAATTTTACATCGATTTTAGGAGATATTACATCTAATTAGACTATACGTAAAATTAATATTAACAAAAAACTTTTAAAGTTTATAAATTATTATGACTAAATTGCACTTTGGGTACGTAAAGATTAATATAATTGCACGGTGATTACTAAATTATTACTGTAGCCAGATGCGTGTCTATTTTTTTTTTTTTTAATAACGTGGGGGCTCCGGCCACCTGCGTCAGTTTGACTGTTAAATGCTAGCAGAGGTAGAAATATTAATGTCCACATACATTTGAATGGCTGTAACTTTTATATGAAACTACAAAATCTTGAAAAAAAACTTCCTATATGCTAATATGTGTTTATGTGGAAGATAGGCGGTGGAAAGGACAGCTTGGACGGATGCCAACGCCAATAGGAGGTTTTTAGGTTGCATTGAAGGTGAAAATGGTTGTGGCTATTTCAAGTGGATTAATACTCCATTTTGCAGTCGAAGTAATGGGACGATTGGAGGTTTGTTAAGAAGGCTTCGAAGTATCGATACATATAAGAAAGCAACTGAAAAACGTGAAAATGAAATGAAGTTTTGGAAGAAAGAGGCACTGAAGTGGAAGTATTTGTTCCTTGATCTAGCTTTGGTGTTTGTTTATGCTTTCATTAGGAAGTATTGAAGTCTTCTCTATGTTGAATCACTAAAGTATTTAGCAAGTATTTAATTATGTCTATGTTGAATTATGTGAAAAAATTGATGATTTATGTACCATGTAATGAAATTTGTAATCAAAGTGTTATGTTTATGTTTTATAATCGAAATTGATGTAGAAGCAATAAAATACTTGCATTATGAATTATTCAAATTTAACAAAAGCTAAACATGTTCCGAAATTGTTCCCCCAAAAAGGTACAATAACGAGTACCAATTGTTCCACTAAAAACTAGATTACATGATAAGGCAGAATAAAGTGACCAAAACATTAAGTTAATATTAAGCTAGATTACGGGGGTGTTTGGGGGAACTTTTTTTCAGAATAAGTCAACTTATTTTAAGCCAAAGTTAGAGATTCCTAACTTTCCAACTTATTTTTCAACTTATTTTTACAACTTATTGAATCTCAAAGATACATTAAATACTTGTATAAAAGAAAATTTTCAAAATATAAAATTTTTACCCGAAAATAAGTCCATAAGTCCTTAAAATAAGCTGAGTCAAACAGGCGCTACATGTAAAGCTATATTGCAAGGTTTAACATTAAATTCACAAAATAAATTAGAAGTTCTGAAATTGTCTAGATGTTTTAAGGTGCTTTCTTAGCACCAATTGCCATTTTTTGATCACTTTTGCTTTTCTTTGTTGCAACACTGTTGGCCCTCTTTGCTGCAGCCTCCAACTTTCTAAGAAAAGTGGTCATATTTCGTTCGAACTCTGGTTGAGCTGTAGAGTTGGAAGTCTGTTTGCCTTGAATTAGGTTGCATAATGTTCTCATCTGCATACTCAATTTTACTTCTTATGTACTAATTTTAGCTTATGTTGGTGGCTCATTTTGTAATGGTGGATCAAATTCTAAAAGTTCATCAGGTTGGACACACTTAAGGGGGGACTACTGACACAAATATGTAAACATATCTTTCCTTAAACATAAGAATGCACATTAACATCACTTCATCATCACTATCTAATAGTTTGGAGGTGTGGGGTAGAGGCAAGCTGTTTTAGTAAGCGTATAAAAGATTGTAAGGTCAAATTGAAGACGTTAAGGAAGAAGAGCGATCCACAGTCCATGGATGATTATGAGAACACTAAAAAGCAACTACATCTAATCCTAGATCGGAAAGAAATATTCTGGAGGCGGAGATCAAAGCAGCTTTGGCTACAAGCAGGTGATAAAAATACGAAATACTTTCATGCTTCTTGAAACAAAAGAAAACGCAACAATCATATTCAAAGACTGAAATCTGAGGAAGGTGAATGGATTGAATGGAACGAGAGGTTGGAGGACATGATTAGAAACTATTTCCAGGAACTATTCACAGAAGGGAACATACAAACAAAGGATGTTTTGAGGTGCATTCCTAGACTAGTGTCAGATCACCAGAATGATGAGCTCTTAAGCCCGATCTCTGATGAAGAGCTTAAAGATGCAGCTTTCCATATGCACCCTGACAAAGCTCCGGGGCTAGATGGCATGACCCCGGCATTTTTTCAGAAAAATTGGTCGGTGGTAGGAAAGGATGTTACTCAGTTAATAAAGAACTTCTTTATGACTGGGCATATCGGGGATAATATGAACGCCACCAACATTGTGTTGATTCCAAAGAAGAAGCATCCAGTTCATTTAACAGAGTTGAGACTGATCGCCTTGTGTAATGTTGTGATGAGGATTATTACAAAGGTCATTGCTAACAGGCTTAAGAAGGTACCGGAAACAATTATCTCGGACACACAAAGTGCATTTCTGCCAGGTCGATTAATTTATGATAATATTATGATCTTTTTTTAGGTTATGCATTACTTGAAAAGGAAGAAATTTGGGAAAGAAGGTTTTATGGCGCTTAAATTAGATATGTCCAAGGCCTACGATCGTATTAAGTGGAAGTTTCTGAAGGAAATTCTTCTTACTATGGGATTTAATAATTGGTGCATGCATCTAATTATTCAGTGTGTATCGACGGTTGAGTATAATATTGTTCATGGGGAGTATACAATTGGGCCAATAATACCTACTAGAGGTCTCCGACAGGGAGATCCTCTATCTCCCTATCTGTTCATTGTGTGTGCAGAAGGATTAACTTCTCTGCTTAAATACTACGAGTCAAAGAAATGGTTGCACGGGGTTCGAATTTGTAAAAAAAACTCCAACGATAAATCACATGCTGTTTGCGGATGACAGTTATATCTATTGCAAAGCAGATCGGAAAGAAGCAAACAAGGTTGTGGAGTTGCTTAAAACATATGAGAATGCATCGGGCCAACGAATTAACAGGAGCAGGTCTTCAGTATTTTTCAGTGCCAATGTAATCGAGTACAACAAAGGTCTGGTGTGTCAAGAGCTGCAAATTCAGGAGGTTGACTCATCTTCGAAATATCTGGGGCTTCCTAATATTATAGGTCGCAACAAGTTATTGATATTTGGGTATCTCAAAGATAAAGTGAAAGCCAACATTCAGAATTGGAATGAGAAGAAGATTTCTAGACCTGCTAAAGAGATCTTGATCAAGACAGTGGCTCAAGTTCTTCCAACGTATGCTATGAACGTTTTTCTTCTTCCAGCCGACCTTATAAAGGACATAGAGAACTGCATGTCAAAGTTCTTTTGGAGCTCAGGTCAGATAAACAATTCAAAAATTGGATGGATGTCTTGGGAAAGGATGACAAGGCATAAACATTCAGGGGGCTTAGGTTTCAGAAGTCTGCGTGATTTCAATATTGCCATGTTGGGGAAACAGTGCTGGCGATTAATCACAAACCAAGAGATCCTGGTGACTAAGATTTACAAGGCCAAATATTATGCAGATAGAGAGTTTATGGATGCAAAGCTTGGCAGCAGTCCTAGTTTTATTTGGAGAAGCATATGTGAAGCTAAAAGGGTCATTTCTACAGGTTCTAGCTGGAGAATCGGTAATGGAGCGGATATTCAAATTTTGAACCAACCTTGGTTAAATGATAGAGAAAACCCCTATGTTTCTACTACTTCTCCAGCATTATTGAATCAAAAGGTGGTCTCGTTATTTCATACGGGTACAAAAGAATGGGATAGAGAGATTTTGAATGATATTTTCGAAGTCAGGGATCAGCGAGTTATTCTGAACACGATGGTCGAACAGGACCTGGATAAAGACACATTGAGTTGGAATCTGGAGAATACAGGCTATTGCAGAAATGGAAAGGTGCATGGAATGAGGCCAACAATACTGAATTCTGGAAGATATTATGGAAGACTAAAGCTCCACCTCAAGCCCTTAATTTAATCTGGAGAGCTACTGCAGACTGTCTTCCGACTTTGTCTCAGTTACAAACCAAACATGTGCAGGTTAATAACATATGCCCAGTATGCAACGAGGATGCAGAGACTATCATACATGCTTTAGTGCAATGTAAAATTGCTACTGCGTGTTGGCATTTGTTTAAGCCAGATATCAGTACATAGGGGAATTTGGAGTTTAAAGGGTGGTTAGATCATTTGTTAGCTGGTCAGACGCACAGCAATAGGGCTAAAATCATAACGCTATGTTGGTCAATGTGGAGATCAAGGAATGATCTGATTTGGAACAATAAAACATGGCCAGTTTTGAGAATAATTGTAAAAGCATGGGAGTATCTTTCACAGTGGAATGCTGCTTAGAACAGAGGAGGTTCGGTGCCTATTACTCCTACAGTCGAGGGGGATGGGGCTACTTACTGGGCAAAGCCACAATATAATGAAGTAAAGATCACAATTGATGCAACTATCTTTCAGAACAGGGGAACTTCAGGCATTGGTCTTGTTGCTCGTAACTGTAAAGCATAATGTAATGTAATATGTAATAGAGGACATATATAACTCAACTAGGATAAAAGATAAATAAATATTAACTCTATACAGGGATCGTGAAATTTGAAGAACAGGCATCAACAAGGATCAAGTTGCTGAAAGAAGTTCATTAACATGATCAAGCCTCAGTGACAAAATAAGATGTACAGATGATTCAGTTGAAGGGCCAAAAGATTCCAGAGATAAAGTTTTTATGGTTGCACAATTCTTAGCAGTGTTCTTAAAGACATGATACGAAGACCATGAGTGAATGTTAGTCTTCTGTGAACCAGACCAGTTGCACTAGGCGTCAACACTTCACAAAGGAATCGAAGTATCTAACTCAGAAAAACTGTTAAGAGGTATGATTGAGTTTAGAGCAGTATTGATATCCTCTATTTTGGAAGCTGCATATTTAAGGATGTCAAATTAAGAGGAAAATGAATAGTATCCGAAATTACTATTCATGTGAATAGTATCTGAAATCATTATTCATATGAATAGTACTATTCATATGAATAGTAACCAACGGTTACTATTTGGGGGTTGGTGAAATAGTGTCCGGTTACTATTTGGGGGTTGTTGGAATAGTGCTCAGTTACTATTTGGGGGTTGTTGGAATAGTGTCAAATAGTAACTTTCTAAAAACCTATAAATAGGCATGTTGTATTTCATTTCAAAACACACCTCAACACACAACTCTCTCTTCTCTCTCTTCTCTCTTATCTGTATAAGCTGCTAGACAGTCCATCTAGTAGGAAAGTCGGCTTAGCCCGCTTTCAGGAAGTGTTGGGTAGAGGGTCGTCGTGCCTAAACTATCCTTAGGAGTGTTCAGGTTTTGAAGCTAATCCATTGGATTAGAAGTTGTAACACCCCTTCGAGTTTATTATCAATAAAGATATATTCTCGGAATTATTTTTTTTTGGTAGTATCGTATTCAACCCCCCTTCTATGATACTTCGGGACCTAACAATTGGTATCAGAGCAAGCTTCTAACATACAAGAAGTCTAAAGATCAAAACCATGGGAAGAAAGGATACATGTGTGAAGATTCCAATGCTTGACAAAGATAATTGCTTTCACTGGAAAGTAAAGATGCACCTTCATCTCTCAGCCATTGATGAAGGCTATGTAGATTGCATAGAGAAAGGACCTCATGTTCCAATGAAGGCCAACTCTGGGATTGGTCAAGATGCTGCCACTATAGCTGCTGGAAGGCCTATTCCAAAGAATCAAGCTGAGTACACAGATGAAGACTTGGAGGAGATTCACAAAGATAAGAAGGCTATGAACATCCTATTCAATGGCATCGACCAAGATATGTCTGATTGTGTTATAAACTGCACCACTGCCAAGCAAGTGTGGGACACTATTCAAACAATCTGTGAAGGAACTGAGCAAGTCAGAGAAAATAAAATGCAGCTCCTAATACAACAATATGAGCATTTTCACTACTCCTCTGGTGAAAATCTAACAGACATATTCAGTAGATTTCAAAAGTTACTGAATGGTCTAAAGTAGTATGGGAGAAAATATGAAACCAAGGACTCCAACCTAAAGTTTTTGAGATCTCTTCCTAAGGAATGGAAGCCAGTGACAGTCTCGTTGAAGAACTCTCAGGACTACAAAGATTTTACACGTGAGAGACTGTATGGCATCCTAAAGACCTATGAGCTTGAAATGCAGCAAGATGAGGAAGTGGAGAAAATCCAGAAGAAAGGTGGATCTGTTGCCTTGGTGGCCAATATTCCAACAATCCAAGGTGGTGGAAGAATGAAGAGTGTAGAAGCCACACTAGGTTCAAAAACTTGTGAAGGTGAAGCTAAAACTAGCAAAGGTAAAAGCAAGATGATTGAAGAACCTGATGCATTAAGTGAGGATGAAGCTGAAGATCTAGATGAGTATTTGGCATTTCTGTCAAAGAGATTTTCGAAACTAAGATTCAGGAAGAATCCAGCAAGAACCGGGCAATTCAAGAAAAGCTATCAACCGAACAAGGATGTGGTTGAAAGATCAAAGATCAAATGCTATAGCTGTGGAATTGATGGTCACTTTGCCAATGAATGCAGGAAATCCCAAGCTGAGAAAGAAAAGAAGCAGTTTGAAGCTGTTGATTACAAGAAGAAATATTTTGATCTTCTCAAGCAACAAGGGAGAGCATTAGTGTCAAAAGAAAGTGACCGGGCTGCTGGAGATGACTCAGATGCAGAAGAGGAGTTTGTCAATATTGCACTCATGGCAAACGAAACTGATGAAGAGGCTAGTTCAGCAAGCAACCAGGTATACTCTACAAACCTAATTGAACTTTCCAAAGATGAATGTGATAATGTTGTTAATGAAATTTCTAATGAATTGTATAACATGCATGTCACATTAAAATCGCTTAACAAGGAGAACAAAAAAGATTAAAGATCTTAATGCTAAGATAGGTGATAGGAATACTCTGTTAGAAACTCAACTAATTGATTTTGAAACAATGAAAAGAAATTTCCAGGATGCTAAGAATGAGTTACTTGAGGCTCTGAAAAGAGAGGAGTGTTTAATAAAACAGTTAAAAGAGGAACAAGACTTAATTGCTAAGTGGAAGGGATCAAAGGCTAAAACTAAAGAAATTTAGAGTAAACAAGGAGTTGATTCTTTTCACAAATTAGCAGAAGTTAAGTTAGATGTTGATAGGGAAGTTGCTTCAGACAGTGAAAAAAAATGTTTTTTGAGACTTAAGCCTGTTAGAAAAGCAACTTTAACTAAATTGAATAAAAAGTACGGGCCTGTCAATAAGAACTTTGTTAATGGAAAGTGTAGCAAAACCAAGTCAGTTGAACAAGGAAACATAGGCAACTTGTCAATCAAGAAATTGAAGGATAAGTTAGAAAAGACTGAACCTAAGGCTAAGGCTAATAAGAAGAATAGAAATGGCAAGGTAGGAATTAACAAACATAGTAATTACACACCAGAAAGAATCTTTGGTATCTGGATAGTGGTTGTTCTAGGCATATGACTGGAGATTCTACCCTGCTCACTAAGCTTGAGGAGAGAGCTGGCCCTAACATTACCTTTGGAGACAACAGCAAAGGATATACCAGAGGATATGGCTTGATTTCACAAGGGAATGTTGTCATTGAAGAAGAAGCACTGGTTGATGGACTTAAGCATAACTTGCTAAGTGTCAGTCAACTGTGTGATAAAGGCCAGAATGTCTGGTTCACATCTGAAGGTTGTGTCATTTTCAAGAAAAATGACAACAAGGTAGTGTTGACAGGAGATAGAAGAGGAAATGTGTACATTGTTGACTTCAATTCAACAAATGCAAACATGACTACATGTCTTCTCAGCAAGGCAAGTGAAGATGAAGGTTGGCTTTGGCATAAAAGACTGTCACACTTGAGTTTTAAAGCAATGAATGAGTTGGTAAAGAAGGATTTGGTTAGAGGGATTCCAAAATTGGATTACTCCAAGGATGGATTGTGTGATGCATGCCGAAAAGGGAAGCAGAAGAAGGCCTCTTTCAAATCAAAGTCAATGTCATCAATTGATCAACCCTTGCAACTACTTCACATGGATCTCTTTGGACCAGTCAATGTGTTGTCAATCTCAAAGAAGAAATATTGTCTTGTGATTATTGATGATTTCTCAAAATTCTCTTGGACATTCTTTCTGTACTCTAAGGATAAGGCGAGTGAAGTCATTATAAATCACATAAAGATAGTCAACAACAATCCTTTACTCAAAGTAAGGAGAATCAGAAGTGACAATGGAACTGAGTTCAAGAATTCTGGAATTATCCAAGAATTCTCTGCACCAAGAACTCCTCAACAAAATGGTGTAGTGGAAAGAAAAAACAGAACTCTAATTGAATCTGCAAGGACAATGCTTGAAGAATCTAAGCTACGAACATACTTCTGGGCAGAAGCTATAAACACTGCATGCTACACTCAGAATATTTCTTTGGTCAATCAAGCAAAAGGCATGACACCTTATCAACTTTTCAAAGGCAAGAAACCAACAATCAACTTTCTGCATGTCTTTGGATGCAAATGTTTTGTACTGAAAAATCATGGTGAGCATCTTGGAAAATTTGATTCAAAAGCAGATGAAGCTATCTTTATTGGATACTCAGCTGGAAAATCCTACAAAGTCTACAACCTAAGACTAAATATTGTAATGGAGTCCATACATGTTGTCTTTGATGACAAGAAAATACCTGGTCTAGTAGATGAAGGTTTTCATGAGTCTCTCTCATTTGAGAATGAGAGAAGTGGTGAAGAAAGTGATGATGATGAAGAATGGAGATCAAATGGTGTGAGAAACGAACAAGGATCATCAGTTGAAGTGCAGAATGAACCACCTGTTGAAGAGCAACTTACACCATCAGTTGGAAATCAAAGAGAAGCCTCTGTTGATGAATCTGCAAGTACTCCATCAATCTCGAGAGCCATACACTCAGGGGGAGTTTCTCACAATGATCAACAAAGAGAAAATGAAGCCACTTCATCAAGGTCAAACTTACCACCACAAAGAAAATGGACCAGGGATCATTCATTTGAGCTTATCATTGGAGATCCTAATGCAAAGGTCCAAACCAGAAGAGTAACTCAAGAAGAATGCTTATATAGCAGTTTTCTATCCAAAGAGGAACCTAAGAAAGTTGAACATGCTCTTCTGGATCCAGACTGGGTTTTAGCAATGCAAGAAGAGTTAAACCAGTTTGAAAGAAATGAAGTATGGAAACTTGTACCCAAACCTAAAGACAAATCAGTGATTGGCACTAAGTGGGTATTCAAGAACAAGATGGGTGAGAATGGCATAGTCACAAGGAATAAAGCTAGATTAGTGGCTAAAGGCTACTGTCAAGAGGAAGGAATTGACTTTGAAGAAACCTTTGCACCAGTGGCAAGGTTAGAAGCAATAAGGATCTTCCTGGCCTATGCAGCGCATGCCAATTTCAAAGTCTATCAAATGGATGTCAAGAGTGCATTTCTGAATGGAATTTTGGAGGAGGAGGTATATGTTAGTCAACCGCCTGGTTTTGAAGATCCAGACTTTCCAGAATATGTGTTCTTTCTACTCAAAGCACTCTATGGCCTGGAGCAAGCACCTAGAGCCTGGTATGACACGCTCTCACAGTTCCTTATAGAGAATCACTTCATTCGAGGTTGCAAAATGGATAGAAAAAGTACCACAGGAACCTGTCAATTCTTGGGAAACAAGCTGGTCTCGTGGTTCAGTAAGAAGCAGAACTCAGTATCTACCTCAACTGTAGAGGCTGAATACATAGCAGCTGGGAGTTGTTGTGCACAGATTCTATGGATGAGAAATCAACTACTTGACTATGGAGTTAAAGTTAAAAAGATCCCAATTTTCTGTGACAACACGAGTGCAATTACAATATCACAGAATCCAGTGCAGCATTCTAGAACCAAGCACATAGACATCAGATACCATTTCATCAGGGAGCATGTGATGGAAGGCACTGTGGAACTGCATTTTGTTCCTAGTGAAAAACATTTGGCAGACATTTTTACTAAAGCTTTGGATGAAGCAACCTTTTCAAGGTTGGTAAGTGAGTTTGGTATGTTAAATTTCACATGATCTTTTAAAATGTCTGTTCAATTTGTTGCAGCCAGTGAATTTAATTCTCTAGATTTTGTTTGTTTTATTTGATTATCTGCGGGATTATTCTGGAGATATCACTGTAGCATAATTAAATAAATATTTTATTGACATATATCAATTAATGATATTTTGTTAATTCTATGTCTATTTAATTGTAGGTTTATTATTGTGGATTAATTCTTAATTTACTGCGTGATTATATTTAAATCCATAATAATTAGAAGTATTAAATATGTGTATATGTGTATAGGCTGATAGGTCGGCTGACAGGTTTCGGTGATAAGATGTTAGCCTCCATTGTTGAATTCATGAAATGTGGCTACCTAACATGGTGGCTACCTAACATGGTTGACAATTTACCACTTGTTGTAGAGAGTTTGAATTCTTTAAACAAAACTTGTCACTATTTCACCTAACCCACTGAACCTTGAAACCTTATAAATGATGAGTTTTTGTTTGTGTTTAACATCATCATTTTTCAGATATACAGAGCATATACACACAATTGCTGAATATTTCGAGCTTTGATCGGAAAGATCTCTCAATGTAGTTGGTGGTTTTTATATCAAATTTCATATTCTTGCTTTATACATCATCCTTTATAAAAACTAACCCTTGTTTTTGAATTTCCTCAAAGTTTTGAAAATGGCATTGCAGGGAAGTTTTGTTATTGCTAAAGCTAATCCTACTTCCATTCAGCAAATCGAAACCATCTATGATGAGCAATTTCGGGCTTGGGCACAATTTCTGAATGAACATTCATTAATTCGCTATGCTTTAGTTACACCAGTGCAGCTTAACCATGATGCATTACGTGAACTATATTGCAGTGCTGTTAACACTTCTGGACAGGACGGGTGTGCATTCACATATCGACTGTTTGATAGGTCGATTAGGGTCACTGAACGAGATGTTAATCGAATTCTTCATTTTCCTATGGAAAATCTTGTTTCTGATCCTACACCTGAACAAATTGAAATGTTCTTTCATTTTATAAGGTACCAAGATGGCAATTTCAATACTGGTAATATCTCTAGAACATTTCTAACCCAGTATTGGAATTTCTTCTTTCACATTCTTGGCCATGTTTTTTCCTCAGATAGAACGAATCTAGATCGGATACCTGAATTTATTCAAAAAATAGGGTATGCGGTCGCCAATAATTTGAGGATTAATTTTGGAAAAATAGTGTTTGGTCAAATCATTTTAAAGATGAAACACTTAGGAACAAGAGATGTTCAGGCTCAAAACGTCAAATGTCTATATCCAAGGTTTCTACAGCTAACATTAAATGATTTTTTGAATGATGAAGATAGGGTACACTCGGAAAATGGTCGAAAGGTGGAATGTTCTTACATGAAGACGAATGTAATTTATTACATAAGCAAAAAGAACTATACGGATGTGCCTACAGTCCTAACTGAATATCTAAAGACTGTCCCACTTCCGTTGTTACCAAGACCAGTGAGAGTAGGTATACGACAAGGTAATATTTCAATCTCTGCTATTCCAACCTCTGTATTCCCTGTTGTGTCACAGGAAATACAGTTTCTACAGCCCTTAGTGGCCATCTTACCCGACCAAGAGCAGGAAATCCCACCGACTCTAACACAGGTCGAAGAGCCCATTCTACAAACACAAACACAACAAACTCCTACACCTCAATTGTCACTTAAACGACCATCCATCAACACTTTTGAGGGAGATAGTGCCTCAGCAGCACCACATAAGGAGTTAGTTACATCAGCCGCTCTACCTCATTCTAAACGGAGTAAACCCAATGAACCTAAGGTAACGACAACTGTTAGTGAAATAATTATTTCCTTATCCAATGAGTGAAAATGTAAATGAGGTTGAATTGACGGGAGCAACTATCTTGAGTTCCATTTCACGGAACATAAGAGTGGTTGATGATCTTTCTAAAGATCAAATGCCTTCACAGGCATCCGAGGTGGAATTACCTACCTCAATAACTGCTGGTGAATCTTCCATTTTACGGAAAGTTCCATCGGTAGGTGGTTCTTTTATGAACCAAGTGTCTTCACAGACATACGAGGGAAACTTGGGTTTTGTGCCATTTAAACGATTCAAGTTTAACCTCCCAGAGGGAAAATCTCTGGATCTCTTTCAAGATTTACCACTCTTTACCAGTGGTCGGCAACTCGCTTCACACGAGAACGGAAGCTCACGAACTTTCATTGCACCATCTGTGACCTCTGAAAAAGGGGCTAGGATGATTTCATTTGCAGGTACACATCTCGGTGGAAGCTCTGAAAGAGAGTTGAGGGAAACACAAACAGAACATGTAAGTGTAACCTAAACCACTAAACCGAGTGAATATAGAGTGTTGAGTGAAATACCTGCAGAACGTATGAGTGAGCAACCTACTCAACCACATGCACCTGTAACCAGAAAGGAATACAGCAGACTCCTTACACGGGTCCAAGCAATGGTGAAAGAGTTGTCAAATATCTGTAAGTCCATTGCAGAAATCAAAAATTTGCAACTTATTCAACATGATGCATTCCAGGTTCAGTTAAGTTCCATGGCATCCCAGTTTAGTCATGCAATTAATTCCTTGGCAAAACCATCTTCGTCTAATTTACCAACTCCACATCATACTACTCTGGAGGATAACCCAACTGAGGGGGAGAAGTTGGATGATCAAGAAAAATTAACTAGGCGTAAGGGCAAGGAAAAGGTTGTTGACACGGAATTAACTTTATTTTGGGAAAGGAAAAGCTAGTGGGAGTATTAGTGGAAAGAAAGCAAGGCAAAATTGAAGATATGTTCAGTCTAGAGGAATAATTTACCTTGCACTTGTTCAAATTTTAGAAATCTGGAAAATGTATATATGATCCAGAATGCGCTTTAATATTATTTATCTTTGTATTTCATTTTTTGTTGTATCAGTTGAGTTATCCTTTAGGAATTTGCTTGTCAAACCCTAACAATCAAATAGGGGGAGATTGTAAAGCATAAAGTAATGTAATATGTAATAGAGGACATATATAACTCAACTAGGATAAAAGATAAATAAATATTAACTCTATACAGGGATCGTGAAATTTGAAGAACAGGCATCAACAAAGATCAAGTTGCTGAAAGAAGTTCATTAACATGATCAAGCCTCAGTGACAAAATAAGATGTACAGATGATTCAGTTGAAGGGCCAAAAGATTCCAGAGATAAAGTTTTTATGATTGCACAATTCTTAGCAGTGTTCTTAAAGACATAATACGAAGACCATGAGTGAATGTTAGTCGTCTGTGAATCAGACCAGTTGCACTAGGCGTCAACACTTCACAAAGGAATCGAAGTATCTAACTCAGAAAAACTGTTAAGAGGTATGATTGAGTTTAGAGCAGTATTGATATCCTCTATTTTGGAAGCTGCATATTTAAGGATGTCAAATTAAGAGGAAAATGAATAGTATCCAAAATTACTATTCATGTGAATAGTATCTGAAATCATTATTCATATGAATAGTACTATTCATATGAATAGTAACCAACGGTTACTATTGGGGGGTTGGTGAAATAGTGTCCGGTTACTATTTGGGGGTTGTTGGATTAGTGTCAAATAGTAACTTTCTAAAAAGCTATAAATAGGCATGTTGTATTTCATTTCAAAACACACCTCAACACACAACTCTCTCTTCTCTCTCTTATATCTTCTATGTAAGACAGTCCATCTAGTAGGAAAGTCGGCTTAGCCCGCTTTCAGGAAGTGTCGGGTAGAAGGTCCTCGTGCCTAAACTATCCTTAGGAGTGTAAGCTGCTAGACTGTCCATCTAGTAGGAAAGTCGGCTTAGCCCGCTTTCAGGAAGTGTCGGGTAGAAGGTCCTCGTGCCTAAACTATCCTTAGGAGTGTTCAGGTTTTGAAGCTAATCCATTGGATTAGAAGTTGTAACACCCCTTCGAGTTTATTATCAATAAAGATATATTCTCGGATTTTTTTTTTGGTAGTATCGTATTGAACCCCCCTTCTACGATACTTCGGGACCTAACAGTAACTATGAGGGCCATTTAATCTTGGCCAAGTCAATAACTAAACCAGAGGTGATGAACCCAACCTTGGCGGAAGCTATATTAGTTAAAGAAGCTCTGAGCTGGGCTATGGAGATGGACGAGAGTTCAGTTACGATAGAATCTGATTGCCTTGTCGTGATTCAGCTAATCAGAAGTGCAGAGCCTATGCGTTCAAGTAGACCTGGCAATTCGTGTCGTGTCGTGTAATTTCGTGTCGTGTAATTTCGTTTTCGTGTACTAAAATATGCTACCTGGAAACGACACGAAATGTAATCGTGTACCAAAATGTTGTACCTGGACACGAACTGGTTTAAAACGACACGACACGAAATTACCTGTTTTGACACGATTTTTTTCGTGTACATTCGTGTACACGACACGAACGAAACGATTTAGCAACGAAAGTTCAAATTTACACGAAAAATAACACGAAACTGGTACCCGAAATGGTACACGAACTGGTAAGAAATTAAAATTACGTATAATATATATGGTTATAAATATAAGTATATATTTTTATAAAATTACTTGTAAAATTTACAAAATAAGTTATAAAAATATTATATAGGTGTATATATATTTAAAATATTTATTAAAATATTTATATATGTCGTGTACTTTCGTGTCGTGTCGTGTACATAAAGTGTAAACCCAAACACGACACTAAATTTTCGTGTACATTTTCGTGTCGTGTACATTTTCGTGTCGTGTACTGAAAATGTAAACCCATACACGAAATTTTCGTGTCGTTTCGTGTCGTGTAAATCGTGTCGTGTCCAAAATTGTCGGGTCTACGTTCAAGACTTGGTAAGGTTATTGAACAATGTAGCTAGGCAGATAGCTCGTCAGAATAACAATATTAGGTTGTATTTTATTAAGCAATCCGCGAATATGCCGGCACACGAACTTGCTCATGTGTCCCATATGTTTCCTGATCGTATTTTTGATTGGAGGTATGTTCCGATCAATGTTAAGGATTGTATTTCTCATGATTTAATGGTATAATACATCTGCAATCGTCAAAAAAAAAAAAAAAAAATCAAAACAACCTCTTTCCGTATCAGTGCCACGTAATCTATACCATAATTTAGAACAACCATCAAATTGAATAGTTTTTTTCAATATACTATTAATCTCTATTAAACTCATTTCATTAGCATTACAAAAGTCGAAAAAATCTACATAACTAGCAACATAAGAATTCATATTTTCTTTTATTTCTCCACCGTAATGAAATTTAATCGAAAATAGCTCAAGTTTTGCAATAACAAATACAGGGCATCTCAATTTTTTAACAAATATTGACACATTTACAAAATAATGCAAAATCAAATCAAGTTTTCAAAAATCCACTACACCACTCTCTTATGACATATGGTAATTGATTAAAGAACAAACAACAAAATCCTAATTTTTCGCCATTTTTCGTTTTAAGTTTTTAAATAATGTCCAATTGTTTATGAGAAAAGTAAATGTCAAAAGTTTATCAACAAATAATTTATCTAAAATTAATTTTTTAATCAGATATATATTTGGTAACCTTGCAAGGGCACAATGTCATTTGTTTTCTTGTAAAAAAAATGTAATTTATCCACTCTAAAATTGTCAATAAAAATAAATCCTCCCTTGAGCAAAACTTTCACAAATCACCGTTATTCACTTGGGCTCAGCAGTTACCTTCAATTCTCGGACATGTGATAATTGGGCCCATAATTTACTTTAAGCCCATGTAATCCAAAAAACCCTAATCATCCGTCTCCTCCATTCTCACCTGACCCAAAACTTCCACGTTCCACCAGCCCTAATTATAATGGGCCGATAATGTGTAAAAGCCCAACCTTTTATAAAACCCTAATTATCCATTTCACCAGGCCTTTAAATACATCTCCCTCACCATCTCTCTCTCTCCGCAGTACTCTCATCTCTCTACTTCCATCTCCCCTCCTATTTTTCTTCGTTGAACTATAGACACATCTCCGTGTATGTATATATCTCTATTTATTTTTATTAATTAGATGGAAAAAAAAAGAAAATGATGATATGTATTGTCGCCCCAGTCTTACTGCATCGTATAATGTCTCGATGCTTTTATGGTGATTGACACTCCAGGTCTGATTCTTTTTTTTTTAGTATGTTTTTCAATTATTTGTATTTATTTAAGCATTTTAAATCATTTTATTTAATTAGAAGAAGAGGCGTGATGATGAAAAATCCATATTTATATCTGTATAAATTGATGATGATTGAACGATCATGCACTACCATCTGATCTCTTCCTTTTAATTTTTGTTTTATGAAAATTATTATTTTTGCAATCAGTGATGAATGTATGTTGTAAATAATACTGAGTTAATCCAGTGATTAATATTGAATATATCACCATCTTTCGGCTGAGATTGCATTGAGTGATTAATATGTTGTATTTTATTAATTCGATTTAATTATTAATTAAGTGATTAATAATTAAATCGAATGTTGATAATTGTCGTAAATATAATTAGCGAGTCGAAATGCCCTGTGGTATCTGATGACTAGCCTAATTGAATTGAGCTTGGCATCTCGTAAAGACGGGCAGAAAGAAAGATTAAATTTGTTACAGGAATGCGACACAGTTTGCTTATGGTGGATTCCATATGGCTCACTGTTACTCTTTTTTCCCTGTTTACATCTTTGCTTTTTGTCAAAAAAATTCATATTTCAGTCCCATTTTTTGGAAATCGGAACAAATCACCTAATAGTTATTTATCGATAAATCTTTAATGTACTGAAATGATTAATTGGAACAAAAATCGAATAAATTATAGGACAATGGTTAAAAATGAAATTGATCAAATATTTTGTAACGATGAATTTGGTTTTTGAGAGATTGGTTGATTCTTTGAACATTGGTTTTTTCTTAAGAAATTATAGCGAAAATGATTTTAGTTTTAAAAGCCAAAAAATGTGTAAAGATTTCTTAAGAAGTTGATGTCTATTTAACAACTACAACAACCAGTTATATGGTAATCTAGGAGTTTCAAAGAAACAACAATAGAATAGAAACAAATTAAGTCTTGAATATATGCAGCACTTAATGGTTCTCATGCAACTCACCAGATCTACATTGCTACATTCTATGATGAGTTCAGGTGTTCGATCCCAAAATGAACATGCGTTTTTTTTTTTAATTTTAAAACTCATATACTAGATGAGTATGAGACTATGAGTTGTGCCAAAACTGCAAGCATTTGACAATCTTGTTGAACAGTGGACTACTTACACAAACAAATTAATCTTGTACTGAAGTTTTATAAAATTCAACATTATCGCCAAAAGAATCGTAATATTGATAGTCTTTCTGATATTTATCAAATGAACTCAGTGATGTAATTGCACCAAGTGTAACACAAGCCGGAGAATTCATATGACTATATACTGTTTACAGAAGTGTAATCTAGAAAACGATTTTAAATATAACTGGAATTCTGAATACAAACTGAAAACAATTTACCATATCAGGAGACCTGAAGTAGTTGAAGCACGAAAGCCACCAGATTCGACAGCAAAGTGATGTATAAAATGATAAATGTATTGTTAAAATGGTACTGTACCAACAAAACAGATACTTTATAAAATGATGACTTTTTTGCACGACAGTGGCCTGAACTATAATTTTTTTGCATAAAAATGGCCAACCTATAATACTGAGCACCCGCATGGCCAAACTTTAATTTTTTAATCACCCGATTGCATTCCGTCAAATTTGGTTAACAGACGTTAGTTTTAGAGGGGTAAAATCGGAATTTCAGGTATTTTCTTACTTAAAACCTGTATTTTCAGCTAGTGTAAGCATTTTTCTTTTTTCTTTTTTCAGCTAGTATTTTCAGCTATGTATTTATTTAGGGTTCCGCATGAGAATATTCTTTTATTATGTTAACACGTCAATTCTTTTATTTTTAAATACGAAAACTTTTTTTATGAGAATAGTATTGGATTTATGAATAAATTTTCCAAATAGAAATATAGTTAAATTAAATAAAAAAATTTAAATTTTAGAATATCATAAAAGATGCCCTACTTCCAATTAAATATTTAATTATTGTCTCCTCTACATATTCAAACGTAACTTCTAATAGAACTTTTAATTATATGTTTTTTCTATAAATTTAAACTCTTATTCTCTATAAATTTAAACTCTTATTCTACTTTTAATAATTTTTAAAAAAGACATGCAAATTTATATAAAAAAAGAATTCAAATTTATAATTACTCATATTCAATAATTTTAATTTTTGCATTGAATTTGTTTCTGGTTATATGTTATTAATGTGAACATAAACTGTCCATCCAGCTATCAAAGCAGCAATATTTTACAAAATCGAGAATTTCTTTAACAAATTTTTAGTTAAAGTGTCCAATAATGTCACTTACAATTAGAGGAATAGATGGAAGTTGGCCAAGAGTTTTACAATTTCTATTTTCTAAATTACTGTTTGATTTTCTAAAAAAGTAATAATATAAATAATTATTTTCAGTGAAAGCTAGCAACAAAACACAATAACACAATAATAGATCACTACTTGAAAAGAACCATTATCAAGTGAAAAATTAACTTTCGGGCCAACTAATATACGTAGAAATAGACTAGGCAAGTTCATGTCATCTTTATTCAATTTTTAACTCGGACGTTAAATCATGAGTTTTCCAAATATTGATCATTCTTTGTTGCAACTTTGACATCCAATATTTAACCATAGTTTCGTGGATAATTTTGCATCAGCTACTATCAATATATAATATATCAATATATATCCATATCAATATATATCGAGAGGTTAGGTGACACCTTAATGTTCTCGATCTAATTTTTTTAATTTTTAGAATTTTAGGATTTTAAACACTAATAAATATAAAAAATTAACATAGTAGAATTGTGGTGGGGAGAAGAGTTCGAATTTACAGGTAAGACATATAATTAGAAGTTATATTGGAAGTAGAATATGTATTTATAAGACATATAAATAAAAGTTCTATTGAAAGTAGAATAAGAGTTTAAATTTATAGAGAATAAGAGTTTGAATTTATAGAAAAAACATATAATTAAAAGTTCTATTAGAAGTTGCGTTTGAATATGTAGAGGAGACAATAATTAAATATTTAATTGGAAGTAGGGCATCTTTTATGATATTCTAAAATTTAATTTTTTTTATTTAATTTAACTATATTTCTATTTGGAAAATTTATTCATAAATCCAATACTATTCTCATAAAAAAGTTTTCGTATTTAAAAATAAAAGAATTGACGTGTTAACATAATAAAAGAATATTCTCATGCGGGAACCCTAAATAAATACATAGCTGAAAATACTAGCTGAAAAAAGAAAAAAGAAAAATGCTTACACTAGCTGAAAATACAGGTTTTAAGTAAGAAAATACCTGAAATTCCGATCTTACCCCTCTAAAACTAACGTCTGTTAACCAAATTTGACGGAATGCAATCGGGTGATTAAAAAATTAAAGTTTGGCCATGCGGGTGCTCAGTATTATATGTTGGCCATTTTTATGCAAAACAATTATAGTTGCAGCCACTGTCGTGCAAAAAAGTCTAAAATGATAGAAGAGATGAATTTTAATTTGTAGAGAGCTAGATCATTATCTTCCTTGGAAAGTTATAAACACGCTCAAGAAAGGCTTAATAATCATAGCCATTATAAATGTTATGACTTGAATACTTGATAACAGTAAACTCAGGTGGCTTTTTGCTGGACTCCTCGACAGCGGCCTTCCTGCCTCTGCTGATCTCCAGTGACTTTGTGTATGCAATGGCTCCATTCCAGGGAGAAACACTAGACTTGGCGTATAACTATAGCCACTTACAAACCCCGAGTGGCCATAGCCTATAACCTTAATCCTTTTTGTTTTGGGATCATACAACATCTCGGCATTGTTAAAGACAATCTCACCACCATACTTGAAACACTGTGAAAGCCTATCCTTAACACAACAATGAATTGGTCCCAAAGTGTGAGTCTTGCTCCAAACACCACATTCCTCGTCTAAATGGAATAAATCAACCAATGTCGTTGGGGCTAGATTAGGCCACGCCATCACAGTAGGAGAATCCTTTACATCTTGCAAGAAGGCCACACCCGCGACAAAATTTTTACCAGTCAGAACAAGACCAACTATTTCTAGCAATGGTATTTTGTATTTATTTGTCTTGTATGTGCAATCGATTATCAAGACATAATAAAACTGATGCAAAAACTGCACTGCCTTTTTATTTGTTGAGTAACTGATCGACCTTCCATCTCTTCTTTTCTTATCTTCTGCCTGTAATTGTACATTTGTTTCATCGTTGTTAAATTGTCCTTATTTTCATTCTTTATGGAAATCAAAATCTGAGAAGGAGGCACATGAGCTTGTGTCATTTCCTTTGTCTTAATCTTTTCATCCTCGGACAACCTGCTCATCATAGAACGACCCACGTTGTATACAGGAAAACCATGATTATGATTCCCGTCAATCACAAATAATCTCCATGTTCCTCCACAAATTACTTTTCCTCGCAGGCGAAAAGGACACTGACATTTTTTAGTTCCACTGTTACATTTTTTAACTCCAAGTTCATTCCCCTTATCCTTATTTTTACGATAACTTGAGGATCGTTCACATCCAAAATAAACATAAGCTTCACCTGATCCATCACCCTTACCTCCTTTAGAATTCAAAATAACTATACCAATGTTATTTTTTTTTCCGACGTCTCTCACAAATGTTTCTAGATCCTTTCTACTCTGAAATGGATGCTCTGTCTGAAATAGATGACCAACATCCTCTAATTGACTTGAATTAATATTGAAATATGCGTCCTACAATTTTAAGTCAAAATATAAGTTAAAAGTAAAATTTAGATTAACACATGTTACTATTGTGAATACTTATCGAAAATTCTTCTCCCGAATCCACTTGTTCCACTAAATTTATTTTAAATCACTTTATACTACATACATACATGTTCTATCAAATTAGGACTAAAATTATGCAAATACTACTTTTAAATTAATAAGTATATACATATTTAAGTCAACTAAAAACAAAAAAAAAAATTAAATTATGTTATTAATATAAAATTAAGTAATGTCACAAGACAAAAAAAGAAGAAGAAAAGTATTGAAAAACAATGTTTTTTATTTAAAACTTATTTATAATGTATTAACATTATTCACTATACATACTAATATTTTGGACACTCCAAATTTGTTTTTGTTTTAGTACAGTATCATCACTCACCACTTGTTCCACTAAATTTATTTTAAATCACTTTATACTACATACATACATGTTCTATCAAATTAGGACTAAAATTATGCAAATACTACTTTTAAATTAATAAATATATACATATTTAAGTCAACTAAAAACAAAAAAAATATAAATTTAAATTAAGTTATTAATATAAAATTAAGTAATGTCACAAGACAAAAAAAAAAAAGAAGAAGAAAAGTATTGAAAAACAATGTTTTTTTATTTAAAACTTATTTATAATGTATTAACATTATTCACTATACATACTAATATTTTGGACACTCCAAATTTGTTTTTGTTTTAGTACAGTATCATCACTCACCACTTTTCCACTAAATTTATTTTAAATCACTTTATACTACATACATACATGTTCTATCAAATTAGGACTAAAATTATGCAAATACTACTTTTAAATTAATAAATATATACATATTGAAGTCAAATAAAAACAAAGTTAATTTAAGGAAAAAAATAATATATAAATTTAATTTAAAGTTATAAATATAAAATTAAGTAATGTCACAAAACAAAAAAAGAAAAAAAAGAAAAGTAATACTATACAGACTAATATTTTGGATGGTATAACATGAGTGTAATAGGTAGAACATTAGTATATAAATAATAAAAGTAGGTGCACGTAAAATTTAAAATAATATGTAGATAGATGAAATATTAAGAATATTCATGCATACCTTAGAACTCCGGCGGTTGAAAGTCAGGATGAATAGATATCATATACTGGAAATATACTGCATACATGAATGAAAAGATTAAAATATATAATATGACAAAGAGGAGATGGAAAAGATAGAAAAATATAATCTTACTTTAGATTTTAGGTAGATGAGAATCTTTAACTCAACAAATAGTCTGCAAGTAGGACATAAAAAAATTAGAATATACACAGATGGTAGGTATGCAGGACAAAGGATTGAAAAATAAAAAATAATATAAGCTCACCTAAATCTTAAGCTGATGATTGTGGAGAATAGAACATATATATATATATATATATATATATAGGGAGTGAATGTGAATGGATAAGTCATTAATTCAACGTATCTGGAACAACAGAAACATGTACCTAGTGAATGCATGGCAGTCTCATCAATTTTGCACAGAAAATAAGGCAAGGATATTATAGTAATTTCTGATTACTGTGTGAAGTAAAATTTTACTACATTTAGCAACTATGTTTCTTAACTCAACAAATAAATCAGCTTTTGATAAACAGAAACACAAACACAAGCTTAGCTTAGCAGAGCATCTTCTTTTTTTCTTCTTTCTTATAGCAGCCGAGGCTTCTATAAGAAAGAAGAAATTAAAAGATGTTATTAATATAAAATTAAGTAATGTCACAAGACAAAAAAAGAAGAAGAAAAGTATTGAAAAACAATGTTTTTTATTTAAAACTTATTTATAATGTATTAACATTATTCACTATACATACTAATATTTTGGACACTCCAAATTTGTTTTTGTTTTAGTACAGTATCATCACTCACCACTTGTTCCACTAAATTTATTTTAAATCACTTTATACTACATACATACATGTTCTATCAAATTAGGACTAAAATTATGCAAATACTACTTTTAAATTAATAAATATATACATATTTAAGTCAACTAAAAACAAAAAAAAAATATAAATTTAAATTAAGTTATTAATATAAAATTAAGTAATGTCACAAGACAAAAAAAAAAAAAAAGAAGAAAAGTATTGAAAAACAATGTTTTTTTATTTAAAACTTATTTATAATGTATTAACATTATTCACTATACATACTAATATTTTGGACACTCCAAATTTGTTTTTGTTTTAGTACAGTATCATCACTCACCACTTTTCCACTAAATTTATTTTAAATCACTTTATACTACATACATACATGTTCTATCAAATTAGGACTAAAATTATGCAAATACTACTTTTAAATTAATAAATATATACATATTGAAGTCAAATAAAAACAAAGTTAATTTAAGGAAAAAAATAATATATAAATTTAATTTAAAGTTATAAATATAAAATTGAGTAATGTCACAAAACAAAAAAAGAAAAAAAAGAAAAGTAATACTATACAGACTAATATTTTGGATGGTATAACATGAGTGTAATAGGTAGAACATTAGTATATAAATAATAAAAGTAGGTGCACGTAAAATTTAAAATAATATGTAGATAGATGAAATATTAAGAATATTCATGCATACCTTAGAACTCCGGCGGTTGAAAGTCAGGATGAATAGATATCATATACTGGAAATATACTGCATACATGAATGAAAAGATTAAAATATATAATATGACAAAGAGGAGATGGAAAAGATAGAAAAATATAATCTTACTTTAGATTTTAGGTAGATGAGAATCTTTAACTCAACAAATAGTCTGCAAGTAGGACATAAAAAATTTAGAATATACACAGATGGTAGGTATGCAGGACAAAGGATTGAAAAATAAAAAATAATATAAGCTCACCTAAATCTTAAGCTGATGATTGTGGAGAATAGAACATATATATATATATATATATATAGGGAGTGAATGTGAATGGATAAGTCATTAATTCAACGTATCTGGAACAACAGAAACATGTACCTAGTGAATGCATGGCAGTCTCATCAATTTTGCACAGAAAATAAGGCAAGGATATTATAGTAATTTCTGATTACTGTGTGAAGTAAAATTTTACTACATTTAGCAACTATGTTTCTTAACTCAACAAATAAATCAGCTTTTGATAAACAGAAACACAAACACAAGCTTAGCTTAGCAGAGCATCTTCTTTTTTTCTTCTTTCTTATAGCAGCCGAGGCTTCTACCGGATCTCCACCGGTGGAAAGTCCCAAAACCTTTCATTTTCTTTGTATTTTCTTCCTCCTTTTAATAAACTTTGTTTGTATTTTCGGATCTAAGGCTTTAAAGCCTTTTCTGATTTATCCTTCAATTTATTAGATCTCAATTCCATGGAGCTCCGGATTTCTCGTTCTTCTAGGATCTTGTTCTCATAAGTGGTCCGAGTTATCTTGTTCTGGTGGGTTTGGACCCAGATCTAAGGATTGCTAAAGTTCTAGTTTGGTTTTAGTTTGTAACTTTATTTTGTAATCTCATTTTAAAATTGTAAGATCGATTTATTTTTTGTTGTCTCGCCTTTGTGTGAGTTTGGTATTGTCTCACCGTTTGTATGTGTGAGTTTGCTTTTGTCTCACCGATTGTGTGAGTTTGGTGCTTGATTATATGATCTTGGAGGCTTGTACGGATATGGATAAACACTTTGATGAAGTGTTAGTGTGTTACACACATAGGTCTGCGAATATTGTAGCTCATTGCTTAGAAAATTTAATTATCTGCCTACATTGATCCTATTCGTTTATTGGCTTCTTTGCTTGATTTTTCTGTTTCTTTTCTAGAAAATTTGGAGGGATTTTAGTGTTCTTGAAAATAGCAATTTCCTTTCAAGAAAATTTGGAGGGGCTTTAATTTGGGGTACAGAGCAAAGTTTGTTGTGTTTGGTTAATGAAGAGAGAGTAGTCATGGTCCTCATGGAATTAAAAGATGTGCCCACTTTTGTTGCTGGAAAGAGCAACTCACGAAAGTATAGAAAATTTGTTAGAGGAATACGAGCTAAATGGGGAACTATATTTCGAGGCCATGTTCGGACATTGCCTAATGTCCGCAAAGACAGAGTATTTCCCTTGCGCATGGTCGGTGATCATGGCAATCTAATTCTTTTATTCCGGAAGAAGGATGCCTATTCGGTAGCTTGAGGGAATGAAGGGAAAGTAAAAAAATGCAGAAAAGGAAAGGGAAAGGGAAAGAACGAAGGAAAGGGAAAGGGAAAGAACGAAGGAAGAAGGAAGGGCTCGAAAAAAAGGGGGGATCAAGCCAAAAGAAGGGGGGATTCAAGCAAGCTGGATGAAGTGTGGAAATTGTTTATCTTTACCGATGCACTTAAGTCGCTTTTGCTTGAGGGTATTAAGATTGAAGATTCAAAGGAACCTTTTTTTAAAGCATTAATCCATGCTAATGATGTTCAGATAGATAGTAAATATCCTGCTCTTTCAAAGTTTGTTGAGGATTTCAAAGATATAAATTTAGGTAGGAATGCTTTGCTAGATGCCGTGAATTTTTTGAACACTATGAAGACAAGAGCAGAGGTTGATGATTACTATAAATATCAGAAGCAACTTGCCGTGGATTGTTGGGTGATTATACAAATGATCCCAGAGTGCGTAAGGTTCGAAGACCTGTTTGAAGTTGTTGCTAATAACTATGAAATTGGTGTAAAACTTAATGAAGCATTATTGACGATGAAGAACAACTGGAAATCACTGGGAGGAAAACTGAAGTACCTCTGGTTTGAACCAGAAAAGATTTCTAAGAAACTAAGAAAACAATGTATTAATCTTAGACTTGTGTTGTGGGACAGTGTGAAAGATGTAGACACGAACACCAAGACAATGAGAGAGTGACCGACTGCGAAGCATGTGTGTGTTGTAACAGTAGTGATGTGTTACTATGATTCTTTGTGCAAAACCTATAGAGAATAGAGATTATGAGAAAAGCTTAATTGTACTGCAGAATGTGAGTTACAATATATAGATACAGTTAAGAGTAATTAAAGGAGTGATTACATGAATTATAGCTAGACAACAGTAACTATAAGATACAGGATATTACATTCAATAAAATCAAATCAAGAGTAATTATCGGAATGATGATTGTGCAATAGGTAAGCACGATCAGAAGACAATATCCTTTACATGCCCCAGCAAGATGGAGGATCTTTATGTAAGGCCAATCTTGGACATTAATATTTCAAATCTTTTTCGATTTAAGGGCTTTGTAAGAGCGTCAGCTAACTGATCTCCAGTGGGCACATGAGTTACACGCATTGCACCATTTTGAACTTGTTCACGAACAAAATAGAAGGCAAGAGCTAGGTGCTTCATGCGGGAGTGAAAAACCGGATTTGAACTAAGATAAGTAGCACCCAGATTGTCACAGTAGATTACCGGAATGTGCGGCAGAGTAACACCCATTTCTGTTAACAAATTTCGTAGCCATAATAGTTCACCTGTAGTGTATGCATTTGCCTTGTATTCTGCTTCCGTCGATGATTGAGCCAAAAACCTCTACTTTCTGGAACTCCATATAATTGGTATCTGCCTAAAAAAATAACTTGACCCATTGTTGATGTGTAATCATCTTTATTTCCAGCCCAATCTGTATCGTAAAATGCATGGAGATTTAGAGGAGAGTCTTTGTATATAGGGATTCCTTTGTCTAAAGTCCCAACAAGATAACGAAGCAAGCGTTTGAGGGCAGCCCAATACGTAGTTCGAGGCATATGCATGAATTGTGACAACTTATTAACTGAAAACGCGTGAGAGTTAAATATTGTAAACTACCAACAGCTGCACGATGATCAGTAGGATTATCAATGAGAGTGCCTGAATGTAGATATAGTGTGGAGTCAAGAACCATTGGTGTAGGAACTGGTTTTACATTTTGCATATTTAGTCATTGAGTTTATGTAGGGCACCTATTTCATCTTCCATAGCTTGGTGCCAAAGTGGGTCTTTAAGTGCTTGGCCAACAGTAGTGGGCACAATCGGTTTAAGTTGAGTAGTGGTGACATTAGCATATTTTGGTTTAGGCTTGTAAATGTTGTTTTTCGATCGAGTTGTGACAGTGCTGGGAGGTGGTGGGGGAGGCTGGTGGGTGTATTGTGGTTTAACAGAGGACTGGCTAGAGCTATGCAAAGGGGTGGTAGAAGATATCGTGGTTGAAGGAGTTAGTGAGTGATTTGTAAATTCATTCAAGGAGGATGTAGAATTACCATGTAGTGGAGATGTGGGTGGAGGGTCAATAGAAGGTTCCGGTGATGAAGTTGGTGCCATTTGAGATGATATTACTGGTAAGTATATGGAACACCATTCATCTGGGTTTGGATGCGGAGTTACCATAGTGGTTGAGGTGAGTAGGGGTGCCCGCGGGTCGGGTTGGGCGGGTTATAAGTAATTTAGTAACCCAACCCAATTAGTTCGGGTTTATAAAATTCAAACCCATTGTAAATCTTACTAAAGTCGGGTTGGGTTGGTTCGGCTTGATCGGGTTAAATATAAAGTAGAAGTTAGTACAACACATATTTGTAATTATTGGTTAGTGATAAAACAACTCGAAGTCCAAGAATTAAAGTCATGTACAACTTAATCTAGTATGCAACTATACAATTGATCATCACATGTGCAAATTACAATACACTACAATCTACAAAACTAAATTACGTTACATATAAGTAGAACATCATTGTATTAAATATTTTTAATTCATAATTTTAGTGTGGAACATGTAATAATATATCCAAAAAATCTTAACTTTAAGTCAAGTAGTAAATTAGTAGTATGGCTCATTAATTAGTGCATAATATATGTTAGGTTGGATTGGGTTAAAATTATCAAAACCCTAACCCAACCCATTTAATTCGGTTTTTTTAATATTTAACCCATTCAATGTTCGGTTTAAATAATATCGGGTTGGGTCGGCTAAAAGTAGGGGCGGGTTGGGTCGGTTTGATCGGTTTATGGGCACCCCTAGAGACGAGTTTGGTATAAGGAAATTCATTTTCCACAAACCGGACATGTCTTGAGATATACACCTTATGAGTAGTAGGGTCAAGACAATAATATGCACTTTGTGTGGATGAATAACCCACAAAGATACATGGAAGTGAGTGACAATCCAATTTGTGTTGAGCATAGGGACGAAGCCAGGAATAGCATAAACATCCAAAGCCGCGTAGTTTAAGATAGTTTGCAGGATACCCAAATAGAGAGTGGAAAGTGTTAAAATAATTATGTAAATAATTAGCTTAGTCAAAAGTGTATATTTTGTTACCTAGTTTATAGGATCAGTTAGTGTTTCCTAGTTGATTGCCTAGAAGTATGCCAGGATTATGGCTTGTATATTTGTATAAATATCAATGAGCAATACAGGAAACATTCACGGAAAACATTCTTTTATGGTATCAGAGCCTAGGGCGATTTTTTACTAAGCCAAAAGTGGGTTCGTCGGGTACTCCATATGCTAACCCCTCTCACTATCGCAGCTTGGCAGGAGCATTGCAATATCTAACATTCACCAGGCCAGACATCTCATACGCTGTCCAGCAGGTCTGTTTACATATGCACGACCCCAAGGACTGTCATATGGCTGCTTTGAAGCGAATCATTCGCTATGTTCAGGGTACTAAGGATCATGGACTACACCTATATCCATCTTCTGCCTTGTCTCTTGTCTCCTACACCGATGCAGATTGGGTGGGGTGCCCTGATACAAGGCGTTCAACGTCGGGATATTGTGTTTATCTAGGGGATAACTTGCTCTCGTGGTCATCAAAACGCCAGCCTACACTCTCCAAGTCAAGTGCCGAAGCAGAGTATAGGGGAGTCGCAAATGTGGTGTCCGAATCTTGCTGGCTTCGAAATTTGTTACTTGAATTACATTGTCCATTAAGGAAGGCTATTTTGGTATATTGTGACAATGTAAGTGCAATATATCTCTCGGGTAATCCGGTCCATCATCAAAGAACTAAACACATCGAGATGGATATACTGTTTGTGAGGGAGAAAGTTGCTCGTGGTGATGTTCGGGTTCTCCATGTTCCTACTCGACATCAAATCACGGATATTTTTACTAAGGGCCTTCCGCGTATACTTTTTGAAGATTTTCGGAATAGTCTCAGCATCCGTGGCCCTCCTGCTTTGACTACGGGGGTGTGTTAAGATAATTATGTAAATAATTAGCTTAGTCAAAAGTGTATATTTTGTTACCTAGTTTATAGGATCAGTTAGTATTTCATTACCTAGTTTATAGGATCAGTTAGTGTTTCCTAGTTGATTGCCTAGAAGTATGCCAGGATTATGGCTTGTATATTTGTATAAATATCAATGAGCAATACAGGAAACATTCACGGAAAACATTCTTTTAGAAAGAAGATTTATTTGAGAGTGTCGGGGTAGTGAGTCTATTGATTAGATAAGTGGCTGTAGTGAAGGCATATGGCCATAGTTCCAGTGGGAGTTGTGCATGAGACAGAAGAGAGAGCCCGGTCTCCACGATATGACGATGTCGACGTTCGGCATGGCCATTGTGTTCCGGGGTGTGTGAAGGGGTGGTGAGATGAGAAACACCATTAACGGTGAGGTAGTCAGTAAGAGCTTTATACTCACCGCCATTATCAGAGTAAATGATTTTGATTGGTTTTTCAAAATATTTTTCAACAATTGCTTTGAATCTAATAAAGACATCCTTTGTGTCAGACTTACGTTTAAGAGGATAAAACCAAATGTATTTTGTAAATGTATTTTGTAGAGAATAGAGATTATGAGAAAAGCTTAATTGTATTACAGAATGTGTATTACAATATATAGATACAGTGAAGAGTAATTAAAGGAGTGATTACATGAATTATAGCTAGACAACAGTAATTATATGATGCAAGATATTACATTCAATAAAATCAAATCAAGAGTAATTATCGGAATGATGATTATGCAATAGGTAAGCAGGATCAGAAGATAATATTCTTTACAAAACCCACTATTTTTTTTGTAATAATTAATGATATTAGTTTATGATATTATTTTATGAAATGAAATTTTGGTGTTGTAATATTTTATTTTTTAACTACATGATTGCTTGATTTAAAGGATGCATTATCTATAGGTAGAAGTTGAATGGGATAAGAAGGATCTCTGAAAATTTTCCTCCTCTTTTTCATTATCCTTTCCTACATACCTCTTTTCTTACATACACAATACATACAAACACATGTTCTAAGATGTGTAATGGTCTTGCTCAAAAAAAAAGAAGATGTGTAATGGTCAGTTACAACTCTTTCCCTTCTGTATTTAACATAATTGTAATGGTCAGTTGCAACTCTTTCCCTTCGTGTAGCAGTGAGATAGAAAACTTGATAGTTTGATCTTCTCGAAATTATTGAAAGTTTGGTGATGAATAAATTGTTAAGATGATTAACATGTGTTGTTGGAATATTAATCTAAACATGTGTGTTCTACAGAGTTAGTAGCAGCAAGACTTGGTCTTTTATTTAGTTGAGTTTTATTAGGAGAATAGTGGAATAAGAGCATCTCTAAGAGCCTCTTCATTTTGGCTCTTCAGTGAGATTTGAGGCGAGAGAAGAAAAAAATTTGCTTCAAGAGACTCTTAGTCACTCCTAAATTCACTAAAAATGTAATCTCTCTCCTCAATTGTAAGAGCTCCTATCCACTCCTAAGAGCATCTCCAAGAGACTCCTACATTCACTCTTCAAAATAATATAAATAAATGACTCTTAGCAAGTTATTACATTGGTTTATGTGTCAAACTCCAACAATCCTCCTTATATTAGCTCTTTATTTATAATTTATTCATAAATTAACCCCACTATAACCAAAAGTTGTGCAAGAATTGGTGGACATTAATATTTTATTATTAAAATACAAGTTAAGAGCTACTAGTGGCTCTTAAAAATGAGGAGAGAGAAGAGGCTCTTAGTGTTTTTAAGAGCCACTAAGAGTCTCTTGGAACAACATTTTCATTCTCTCTCTTCATTTTTTGAGTTAAGAGCTTGAGTAGAGAGTCTCTTGGAGATGCTCTAACTAATATTTTATACTAAATTCATAAAATACATTCTCTCTTCCCTACTTTTTTTTGTCTTTTTATGAATTCCACTTACTTTTAATAATATAAAATTAAATAAGAAGTGAGTATAAAGAGCATTGTTGAAGATGAATATACATTAAATTATTAAAAACCAATATTTTATATTAGAGTATTTATACCATATGTCCCAAATTAGTAGTGGCTTTATCAATGTCCTATTTTGAATCAATATTATAAATATGTCCTATAGTTAATATTTAACTCATATATAACTTATATACATATAATTATATATATATATATATATATATATATATATATATATATTTATAATTATTAAGACTATAATGCCCATATCTTCCCCTTCCCCCTCCTGGCCCCGCAGGGGCAGCACAATCAAGCATAGTACGATTTTCATATCAATTTTTTTTTTTGAAGAGCAAGGAAGACTTAAGATTAAAAACCAACCACACAGAACAATTGTCAAAGCCACAGAGCCACTACTCGGCTTATAGCTTACAAAATTAGATAGGCCCACTTTCAAACACAACCACCAGCACATGACTAAGAAACAAGAGATAATAAAACTAGATACTGAAACTAAAAAGCAAGTAAATAAAAGAACCTAAGACGGTTCAAATCCCATATCTGATTACTGACCCCAAACATTCCCAGCTTCTCCGGCCTATGACTATTAAGCGTAAACTAATGCTTGATGTGGAAAGGAAGTATATACAAAAATTAAAAATAAATAAGTCGAGGATAAAATTGTCTTTTAATAATGTATAGTTAGTGAGTTAATCATGGTTACAATTTAAAATGGGACATATTAATAAAAAGGGACATATTTATAATTATAATTAAGAATGGGACATATTTATAAATGGCTTATTCAAACGGGACATATTAGAAAAAAAACACTTTATATTATATTTAAAAGTGAGTTAAGAGACTCTTGAACATGCTCTAGGTGATAGAGATATAGTATTAGAAAGTAGCTCCTAGTTTTTAGTTACCGCTTTAGATAATTTTAGCCTATTTATTCTTCATGTACGTTCAGTTTTATAAAAACAAAACGGAACAGAATGTAATCTTTTAAGGTATCTTTCTCTTTGTACAAATCAGTTTCGATCATGTTTATTCTTTCTTATTGTTCTTGTTACGCATCAGTTATGTTCTTATTTTCAACCCTTGGTATCAGAGCGGGCGATTCTAGGGATCGTTGATGCTCATTTTTTCCGCGTGTGTGAGTTCATTTGCTATATATTTTTACCTCTAAAACTCAGCTTGCATCCGTGCACACAAAGTGTTTGATGTCTTGTTTCACCGAAAATTCTCTCTAAATCTCTGGAGTTTGCTATTTGTTGTGTTTTGTTGAGATTTGACGAGGTAAAACCTATGTGTGTAGTCAAAGTGAGTTTTGCAGATGCTAAAGAGGATTGATGATGCAGAAACCATTGGATTCCAAGAGCGTAATTAATTGGAGACTGCTGTGATCGGGTTGTGAATGCGGTCGACGTAACGGAGACTGATGTAGGCAGCGGTGATCTGAGAAAAATGGAGGTAGGAAGCCGAACAATGGAAGTGAGGCTGGTTGAACTGGCGGGAGCGGGGGGGGGGGGGTGGAGTAGGTTTGTGTTTGTGGTTGTGTAGGTAGTTCGAAGCTGGAAGGATGGATGTTGAGAGTAAGACAGTGAATATGATTACGGAGTCGTGTAGTTCGGGGAGTTTGAGGAAGTTTAGGATGAAACACAAGGGGGTTGAGATGAAGGTGATTAGGAAGTGGGCTAGGCAGATTTTGGAAGGCGTGTTATTTGCATTCGAGTAATGCACCTGTTGTTCATGGTGATTTGAATTGTGATGCGGTGTTTATTAATGGGAATGGAGGGGAGGTTAAGATTGGCGGCCTTGGGTTTGCGACGATTTCACAGCAGGGTGTAGGAGGGTATGTGCCCGAGTTTGTGGCACCTAAGGTTTTTGAAGGTGCGGGTGATCAACTTGTCGACATTTATGCTTTTGGAATGTGTATGTTGGAGTTGGTTACTTGTGAGCAGTGGCGGAAGGAAGGGGGGGCAAGGGGGGCAATTACACCCCTGGGTTAAAATTATATGTGATGATTGCACCCCTGTTATTTTGGGGAGGGGGCAACATATATTTAATATATTTTAATATTAGTTAGGTATATTTTTACTAAATATTGTGGATAAATGGGTTACATACTACATACTTACATATTAACTTTGCCTTGGCACTTGCAAATAGACTGACCCAAATTCAATAAAATTAAAAACAAACAAACAACAGCCCAAGCCCAGTAACATTTAAACAAACATACATAATCATTTGGTTTATCAGTTAACAAAACAAACTCTAATTGCAATTGGTCGAGTACTCAAATTGTGCGGCAGTTCGGCTCCTGACTCCAGCATATCAAGACTCAAGTACTCAAATTCAACACTAAATTGCAATCTTTGATACTTCAAAGATTAGGTAACTTCTTTATTCTTTAAATTTAGTTATATACTTACTTATTTGTTTAGTTATTTTATTATCTACAAGGTGTTTGATAGTATGCTTCAAAGAATTTTTTAATTCAGTAGTTCTATTTTCAATGTTTATTTTGCAGTAATGTTTCGTTATTTCAGTAAACAACCAAAAATCTCTGTTGGTTCGTCGTCTAATTATTGTATTAGTAAATAATGTATTTAAAATATTGTATTGAACATTGAAGTTATAATGTTTTCTATTAATTATTGCGTTCAATTTTTTTTTTAATATCAATGTATGATTTCGCCCCCCCTAACTTAGAATCCTGGTTCCGCCACTGCTTGTGAGTATCCGTATAGTGAGTGTACCAATGTGGAACAGAGGTATGAGAAGATTGTGTTTGGTGCATGGTTGTCAAAAGCGCGCTTTAAGCGCAGCTTAAGCGCGAAGCGCAGCGAAGCTGCCCCATTGGGCTTCGCTTACAAAAAGCTCAGAGCAAATACAAAAGCCACGCTTAAGCGCGCTTTTCTTTGAAGCCCAAAGCGCAGAAAAGCGGTAAAAAGCGGGCTTTTGTGCAAAAGTGTATTTTTACTAAATATAAATATAATTTAAAAAGGTGGGCTATTATTTTACTTTATTGGGCCCTTTTTAAAAGCCCATTAGGATATATATGTACACTCTAAAAGCGGTAAACAGGAATTCTGGATCATCTTCTAGGCATCTAATTGATGAGATAGAGGATGAGGATGTTCAGTATGAGAATGAGGAGCAGGAGATTGAATTTGTGGAGAATAGGAGTCTTGATCTTGATTCCGACGAAGAGTGGGAGTATATTGGCGAGGAAGAAGACGTTGATGGACAAATTTAGATTTTATCCACTTATTAATATCTTTAGTAATATGAAACATAAGCCTAGTTCTTTCTTTTGAGTCTATTAGTATTAATTAGCATGTCTAAGCGTTCACATGTATCTTATTACATATATATAAATATATTATTTTATATAGTGCACTTCGTTTACAAAAGCCCGCGCTTCGCTTCGCGCTTTAAGCTATAAGAGACCCCGCGCTTCGCTGCGCTTTTTGCCTTTAATAACACTGGTTTGGTGTGAAGCCGGCTGCCCTTGGTCATGTGAAGAATCAGCTTGCTAAGGATTTTATTGAGAAGTGTTTGGCACCTGCATCTCAGAGGATGTCTGCCGCTGTGTTTTTGAATGATCCATTCCTTTCATGTGATATCTTCCAAGTTTATGGACGTAAACGTATTGCAGCCTAAATCTAAAGTTCCTAGTCAGACATTTTCAAGCTGTGGAAAAGTTTCCTGGGAAAGCACGTGGTCAACAAACTCGAAGGGAGCTCGTGTTTTGGTCACAGAGTTTTATATAACCAAGGGGAATAAAGAATGGAGATTGAGGGGGGAGAAAGGTGATGACAACTCAATTTCTTTTGTGTTGCTCGTGAAAGATGCTGGACAACTGGAGCTTGGTGCTTTGACTCATTGCCTTCGAAAACATATTTTCAGGATCATTCCCTGATGTCGAGATGGGTAAGGAGTACAAGTCTGATAATTCAACTGCTTCATCTGGTTCAAGCATTATGCTGTCATACCATCGTCATGCATTTGGACTTGGCGAGCATTATAACGCTGTTGTTCCAGTTTAACATAGAAGCCAAGCTTAGGGTTCCAATGTTTTCGATGGAGGTGACTCAAGATGTGGAGCTTAAAGTAGTGAATACTGAATAGTGATTTGTATCCTGTCCTTCTGGATTTAACATAATTGCAATGGTCAGTTGCAACTCTTTCCCTTAGTGTAGCAGTGAGATAAAAAACTTGATAGTTTGATCTTCTCGAAATTGTTGAAAGTTTGGTGATGAATAAATTGTTAAGATGATTAACATGTGTTGCTTTAATTTTGGCTTTGGTAAAAATCGAAGTCTTGCTACAGTGAATAAATTTTAGTAAAAGCAGTAAGATATCATATATGCCTCGAAAAGAGATGTAATGGGAGGGGGGTGAAATGGACAGGGATCATGATGCTGGTCCATGGCTTTGTACAACAATTAACATATCAATATAATAACTATAACATTACTAGCTCGTAATCATTCTCTTGTTTAATTAACGCGTTAATAATCTGCTTCGGTGCTGAAAATACTCATAATTAGATCAGTTACTTGGACACATTAGCACATTATAGACAGTTATGTGTTGTTATTAATCAACTTGGTCGACTTATGTGCCATTCAAAAAGAAGCTGAATGAACTATTTAATATTAATGAACTAGATCATAGGTAGTAGCTGAATGACTTATAGGTAGTAGCTAATTTATTGCTTGGTTCTTTGTTCTGTATGTGCATTCTATTCATTATGTTAGATCTAATATCTTTAATTTACTGGCTTTTCTTTTAAGATGTATGGACCAGAAAGTAGTGGTAACCACCTTGGCACTCCATGCAATTGCTGAAGAGCAGGTACTATGTTCCTTTTAAATTTTTATTGTTTTGGTAGCTGGGAAAGCTCATCGTTTACTTGAACTTTGTCAAGGGTACTTATCTGCTTCTATAATGATGTTCGTATTTCCATTGTTTAATGTGTAGAGATTAGGAGGCAATGCTATGCTTGTTGATGCAGAGCATGCTTTTGATCCAACATATTCAAAAGAAGTAGGAGTAGATGTAGAGAATCTGATCGGTTGTCAACCTGATAACTGGGAGATGGCCCTCGAGAATACGACAATCTTCTTGCTTTCTCCATGAATCTTAATGTTTTTATGCAATGATCGTTAGTTCGTTACAAATTGTGTTTATTATTTTGCGTTACAAAATGTCAGGAAATGACTCCAAAGCTGGATGCACTCTTATCTTTCTGAATCAAATAAGGCATAAGGTATACATTTAGATAGATATCTAAAGTCCACGTGGGAGGGATAAACCTTTTACTTTCAGTTAAGTAAAAATATTTGTTAGTGGACAAATATATGCAGCACTTAATGGTTCTCATGCATTACACCAAATCTACATTGCTACATTCTATGATGAGTTCAAGTGTTCAATCCCAAAATGAACATGAGTTTTTTATTTTAAAACTTGTTAAATATAATCTAGGAAGTGAGGTAAGCAATGACATAACCTAGGAAGTGAGGTAAGCAATGACAAGGCTACCAACCAAGGCCACCAACTAAGTTTCATGTTTTCTATATATTGAGGCTCTTGCCTCCTTTGTAATATGCAGTAGAAGTATTAGTATACATACAATTTTAGTTCTCTGCCTCTCTTTCTCTCCTCTCTACTCTGATCCCTTTTATATTTTCTTAGTATTCTCATATAATCTGACAAAACTCATATACTAGATGAGTATGAGACTATGAGTTGTGCCAAAACTGCAAACATTTGACATCTTGTTGAATATTACCAGTGGACTACTTACACAAACAAATTAATCTTGTACTGAAGTTTTATAAAATTCAACAAAATCACCAAAAGAATCGTAATGCAGGAAATTATATTGATAGTCTTTCTGATATTTATAAAATGAACTCAGTGTTGTAATTGCACCAAGTGTAACACAAGCCGGAGAATTCATAGGACTATATACAGTTCACAGAAGTGTAATCTAGAAAACGATATTTAGTATAACTGGAATTCTGAATACAAACTGAAAAAAACATCTGAAACAATGTACCATATCAGGAGACCTGAAGTAGTTGAAACATGAAAACCACCAGATTCGACAGCGAAGTGATGTAGAGAAGTGGTAGAACTGGAAGCTAATTGACCTTAGAATGAGGGAGGAAGTGCTATCAGAGTAGACATAAAACTGGAGAGTGGCTTTTTGAGTGCTGCTGTGGTATTACATATACTATACCAACAAAACAGAAGAGATGAATTTTAATTTGTAGTGAGCTAGATCATTCTCTTCCTCGGAAAGTTAGAAAAACGCTCAAGAAAGGTGTTGGAAGCCCTATATCCATTATGGGCCGAACCGAAGGCCCAACAAGAAGAAGCCCAAAATGGCTAACGGTCTCCTCTTTTCTTGAACGGTATTTATCTACTTTCGGTGGTGGGAAACACAATGATGCCCATGGGGCCCTTTTAAGGTAACGGACATAATTTCTAAGGTATAAATATAGATTGAATCTACAAGAGAAGACATGCTCATAATTTACTAACACACACACACACTCTCTTTACGTTCAAAGTACTCTAAAAACACGACTTACTTACTCTCACACCGGAGGTGAATCGGGGGGACAATCCCTCGCATTCTTCTCACTTTTCAGGGTCAACCCGAAGGCCGACCCGGTGGAAATCCAGTCGTAACATTTGGCGCCGTCTGTGGGAACGTAGAGATACAATCTGTGTTAAAATTTTGGCAAACTATGACAATCGAAGAAACACCCAGGAATAACGAAAGCACCGTGATAGGAGACAGTCCCGCCACGCAAAGGACGACTCCGGCCGCCCAAAGAATGCTCGATTTCAATGAAGACATGCCCTCCCCCGAAGAACAACAAGAAATGCTAGCAAAATGGAGAGAAGAGAAAGCCAAAGGAAAGGAAACAGAGAGGCAAAAAGCCAGAACGAAGCAGCACGGCAAGCCGGGCTAAGGGAAGCCGACCGAGTAAAGCTACAAACCTTGAAACTCCAAAGAGAGGAAATCGAACGACAGGAGAAGACATTGCGCGAAGCCCTGGAGGCCGAAGGCCAGACACCCAAAGATGACCGAAAAGATAAAAGGGTCAGGGACGATGAAGATGAGTCATGGAACTCAGAACTACAATCTAAGAAAACCAAGTCGAAGGTTGTAGATTCCTCGGACTCGGAAGAAGAAGGTCCGCACACAGACGATCGTATTCGCAGACTGGAAAAGGTTATGTTCGGAGATAGGACAATTAGCCACGAGCCTGTCGTGACGGAAGGGATAGAACAATACCGACCACCACCAGGAAGGCAATTCCCAAAGATGCACGAGTTCAACGGAAAAGGCGATCCCGAAGACCATTGTGAGAAGTACGAATCCCTCATGACTGGTATGGGACATTGCGACATCATGCTGTGCAAAATGTTCAAAACTTACCTAAAAGGGTCGGCATCCATGTGGTATCGTTCACTAAGACCACGGTCGATTGATTCTTATGGACAAATTAAAAGGAAGTTCTTGAGAAATTACTCCCATTTATGCCGAAGAGAAAAAGACACTGAAGCCCTAATTCACTGCAGACAAAGACCGAACGAAGAATTAGGGGACTACCTAGCAAGATTCAAAGAGGAAGCCGGAATGGTCACAAGCCTCGATAAGATCAAAGCCGCTGGATTCCTTTCAGCAGGTCTCGACCTTGTGAAAGGCAAGAAGCTCCGGTCATCTCTCTATGACGTTCCCCCAAAATCACTAAACGACATATACGTTCGGGGAGAAGCAATACGAAGGAAGTTAGAAACAATTGGAGGGTACAAAGAAAGTCGAAGGAACGACAGAGACGATAGAAGAGGCGAGCGCAGGGACGACCGAAGGAATCATAGCAACACACGAGGAAGGATGAACGATCCAAAAACAACAGGACAAAGACAAGACAAAGATAGTACTGTGTTCACTCGCCTAAACACACCCATCTCCAAGATCCTCCATGAAATCAAAGGAAAACCAGGGTTCGTTCGACCACCTCGAATCAAAACCCCTGAGTCCAGAAGAAACGAAAACAAGTACTGCGAGTATCATCGGGATAAAGGCCACAACACAGATGAATGCTACCACCTAAAGAAGTTAATCGAAAAGATGATCAAAGGCGGGGAGTTATCCCAGTTCGTGAGCGACTTAAGAGAAAAGCTCGATGCAAAGGAAAGAAGAAATCCCGGAGAAACCGAAAGACCGGAAAACTATAGAGGCGAGGTCCGAACGATCTTTGGCGGCACAATACTTGATCGAGACAGTAAGACGGCCCGAAAGAAATACACCAGGCAAATATACAGTCTTTACCAATCGAAAACAGCCAAACAACCATTGCCGATCAGCTTCACGGAGGATGATTACGAGGACGTCATATGGCCACACGAAGACCCCCTGGTTATCAATCCGGTGATCGGAGATAATAAAATCTGGAAGGTGCTAGTCGATGAAGGGAGCTCGGTCAATATCCTATACCACAGGACATACTCTAAAATGAACCTAGGAGGAGAACACCTCGAACCATGCCACGAGGCACCCTTATACGGCTTCGGTAATCAACCAGTACCGATCGAAGGTACCATCAGATTAAATGTGCTCCTGGGAAAAGCGCCATATACCGTGGAAAAGGAAGCTAAATTTTACGTCGTTCGGGTAGACAGCCCATACAACGGCATCCTGGGCAGACCCGTTTTATCCCTATTCCAAGCCGTATCATCCATACCGCACTTGAAGCTAAAATTCCCTACCGAGCAAGGGATTGGAGAAATGAAGGGCGATCAAAAAGCAGCAAGAATCATCATGTTAGAAGATTTTGACAAAGATAAAGACGCAGAATTGGTCGAATCCGGAAAAAGGAAAAGAGACGAAGACGCCGGGGGAAACCATCAAATGCTGAACATAGAGATCGAGAAGTTTGGGACCGATCTCTCCTGTCCAATTGCCGAACCGGCAGCCGAAATCGAAGAAATCGAATTATATGTGGGCCAATCCGGGAAAATGATCCAAATAGGCAAGGGGATGGAACCAGAGCTGAAGGAGAGGGTCATTGCCGTCATCAGGGAATTCCACGACGTATTCGCTTGGAATCCCGAAGACATGCCTGGATTAGATCCTTCAGTCGCGAAGCACTGTCTAAACGTCGAACCCGACGCCCAACCTGTAAAACAGAAGAAGAGAAATTTTGCCATAGAAAGACAAAGGGTTATCCAGACCGAAGTTGAGAAACTACTAGAGGCCAAATTTATCGAAGAAATTGATTACCCCGAATGGTTGGCGAACGTGGTTGTCGTCAAAAAGTCAAACGGCAAATGGAGAATGTGCGTCGATTACACTGACCTAAATAAGCACTGTCCGAAAGACCACTATCCCCTACCCAACATCGATCAGCTAATAGACGCCACATCGGGACATCAGATTCTCAGTTTTTTGGACGCTTTTTCAGGATATCACCAAATCGCCATGAATGCCGAAGACATTCCGAAGACAGCATTCATCACCCCGAACGGCACTTACGCATACATAAAAATGCCCTTCGGGCTAAAGAACGCGGGGGCAACTTTCCAGAAAATGGTTAACAAGCTCTTCAAAAAGCAAATAGGACGAAGCATGGAATGTTACGTCGACGACATGATCGTAAAGTCACCCTTCCAGGATCATGCAAACGACCTGAAGGAATGCTTCGAAACGCTAAGGGAAAACAATATGAGAATCAACCCGAACAAATGTACGTTCGGGGTTAACAGCGGAAAATTCCTTGGATACATGGTGAGTGCCCGAGGGATTGAGGCAAACCCAGAGAAAATCAAGGCCGTCATGGATATGGAAGCACCCAAGACAATAAGAAACATTCAGAAATTAACTGGACGAATGGCAGCTCTCCGGAGATTCATTTCCAGGTCTGCCGAAAAAGCATTACCATTCTTCGAAGTGCTTCGAGGAAAAAAGACTTTTGATTGGGGACCAAATTGTCAAAAGGCATTCGAAGAAATAAAGGAGTATCTGGTGAACACCCCTCTCTTGATGAGACCGAGACCAAACGAAACTCTACAGTTATACCTGGCTGTGAACGACCGAACGCTTGGAGCTGTACTGGTCAAACAACACGAAGGAAACCAACACCCGGTATTTTACGTATCTCACATACTGAAGGACGCCGAAACTAGATATCCAAATGCAGAAAAATTCGCCTATGGGTTGGTAATGGCATCGAGAAAATTACGACACTACTTCCAAGGCCGAACGATTCAGGTCGTAACCAACCAACCACTGAAAAAAATCATGCGCAGGCCCGAGGCATCAACAAGGATAATCGCCTGGTCGGTCGAATTGGGAGAATACGATCTAGAGTTCATTCCCAGAACAGCAATTAAGGCACAAGCTTTAGCCGACTTCATGGTGGAATGCTCTTTCTCCAGTCCGAAGGATTTGGTTGCCGAAGAACAACCAATCCGTTCTCCAGGTAAATGGAAACTGTTTGTAGATGGTTCTGTGGCCGGAACCAAGTGCGGAGCAGGCCTGATTCTAACCAGCCCCGAAGGATTCGAAATATGTCAGGCAATTAGGTTCACCTTTTCCTTAACCAATAACGAGGCCGAATATGAGGCCCTGCTAGCAGGCCTAAACTTGGCAAGAAATTTGGAAGTAAAACACTTAAGAGCCTTCAGCAATTCAATGTTGGTCGTCAAACAGTTCTCCGGCGAATACGGACAGAAAGATCCGCGAACGAAGGCATACGCCACCGAGGTACACAAGAATTCCGTGCTATTTGAGTCATTCGAGCTAGGCCAAGTAGCCAGAGAAGATAATAGCCGAGCCGACGCCCTGTCAAGGCTAGCTTCGGCAGAAACCCAAAACCTCACAGGTTCTATCTACCTGACCGAAGTAAAATCGCCTTCGATAGACAGAAAACACTGCCTGGAAATACACCAAGGAATCAATTGGATGACACCGATCAGAGCCTTCTTAGAAAAAGATACCCTACCACTCGACAAGAAACAAGCCCAGAAGATAAAATACCGATCCGCTAGTTACTCAATTGTTGGAGGAAGGCTGTATAGAAGGTCGGTCACCCAACCGATGCTGCGATGCTTGGACCCTGAAGAACAATTGATGGCATTGGAAAGCGTTCACGAAGGTATCTGCGGGGAACATCTAGCCGGACGGTCGCTTTCCTTCAAAATCCTTAGGCAAGGATTCTTCTGGCCAACATTAAGGGAGGATGCTTTGAACTACGCGAAAAAGTGCAAACAATGCCAGTTATTCAGCAACGTTCCGAAACAACCCCCAGAGGAAATGACATCGGTACTCAATCCCATTCCCTTCGCCATGTGGGCAGTAGACATTGTCGGCATCTTACCCACAAGCACTAAGCAGGCTAAATATTGCATCGTAGCCATCGACTACATGACTAAATGGGTAGAAGCCAGACCACTTTCCGCCATCACCGAAGATGCAGCTAAGAAGTTTGTGTTGGAACAAATAATATTAAGGTTCGGCATCCCGATGATATGTATCTCAGACAACGGAACCCAATTTATTGGAAGCAAATTTCGGAAATTCTTATTCGAGTTCGGAATACAACAAAAATTCAGCTCGGTCGGCCACCCACAAGCAAACGGGGCAATCGAAGCGGCCAACAAAATCATATTCGACGGAATTAAGAAAAGATTGGGAGATTCCAAGGGCCTTTGGGCCGAGGAATTGCCATACGTCCTTTGGGCCTACCGAACGACACCGAGATCATCTACCGACGAAACTCCTTTCAAGCTTGCCTTCGGCACTGACGCCCTCATGCCGACCGAAGTGGGTCTAGAGTCATACCGAACACAGGTGTTCAACATTGAAATGAATGAATACGGGCTTCGGGCAAATATAGATTTGGTCGAAGAAGAAAGAGAGGCTGCCCACCAAAGAAATTCGAGATATCAGCTCCGAGCAGCCCAATACTACGATTCTGGAATAAAGAAAAGATCTTTCCATGTAGGGGACCTGGTACTTCGGGAGTTAGCAACTTCAATGCCGACCAAACAAGGCAAACTTATGCCAAATTGGGAAGGTCCTTACGTGGTGGTTGAAGTTGTCCGTCCAGGAACATACAAGCTAGCTCATTCGGACGGGAGCCACATCAAGAACACATGGCATGCTTCACGCCTTCGCCGTTTTTATCAATAAGCTTCAATATATGTATTTTCAATGTATACCCCACTATTTTTTACCCTTGAAATAAGCAGAATCAAGGACTCATGTTTCTAGTATTTAAGCTACTTTGACATAATTAAGGAGGGAGGATACATTTCCAACAGATCAAAGGACCTTAATTACTCACAAACTCCTTAAATACTGGGGATATGCTAGGCCGAAGGCCAGAGACGCATAAAAAAGAATTATGCTAGGCAGAAGGCCAGAGATGCATAAAAAAGAATTATGCTAGGCCGAAGGCCAGAGATGCATAAAAAAGAATTATGCTAGGCCGAAGGCCAGAGATGCATAAAAAAGAATTATGCTAGGCCGAAGGCCAGAGATGCATAAAAAAGAATTATGTTAGGCCGAAGGCCAGAGATGCATAAAAAAGAATTATGCTAGGCCGAAGGCCAGAGATGCATAAAAAAGAATTATGCTAGGCCGAAGGCCAGAGACGCATAAAAAAGAATTATGCTAGGCCGAAGGCCAGAGATGCATAAAAAAGAATTATGCTAGGCCGAAGGCCAGAGATGCATAAAAAAGAATTATGCTAGGCCGAAAGGCCAAAAATGCATAAACGCGAAAAATATGGCAAAAACAAAGCGCCGAAGATGCGTAAATATAAATTATGCTAAGGCAAAAACAAAAAGGCGAAGATACAAGACAATATTTATATAATAAAAAGGCCCGAAGGCACAAATGTCATGCCCGAAGGCAACAGTAAATGTTACAGCAAAAGTTGCTAAAAAACAAACTACACTAATCATCAGAAAGTTCTTGATCTTCGCCCGAAGAAACATCCAGCGGCTGATCGGACTTCTCCCTGCCGACTGGATCAGTCATACCAAGCTCGGTATCAATCAGCTGAGTATGATCGATGCCTAAGGCATTTGCCTTAATGACAGCATCATCATAACCCATCTGATAACACCGCTCTTCGGTACGCTCGAGCTTCTTTACCAGCTTCCGAGAACCCTTTCTCGTGGTCTTCAGCTGCTTGTTTCTCCATTCCAGGCGCTTCTGCAAAACATCCAGCTTCTCCTGGAGCAGATCATTCGCCGTCTTCAAGGATTCCGACTGACCCGTAACCCTTTCGAGCTCGACCGTCGAATTCCGAAGGTCCTCCTCGGCCTTGACCGCCCTCGACTCCAGCTGGTCGACCTTTTTCAGCCTTTCCTGCATCGCTTCGACCCTCTCAGTCACCACGGCAGACCAAGAAGCACCCTGTAAATAAACAAAGGCAAAGATCAAAAGCTGAAGACAAAAAGACGAATGACGGACAAAATTTATATTACCATGGACAGGAGGGCCATCATCTCGGTGCAAGCCTGAAGGTCAGTCGCCTGATCGTAAGTCGGTCTGTCGGCCGGAAGAACGAGGCCTCTGCAAAGATCGGGGCCTATAATGGTCGAGGCCGGAGGAGCAGGGACAACAATCTTATCGGTCTCCAGGACACCCCATTGGGGTGCATACACCTTCAAGCCCGAAGCTTCCGACCGAATCCTCTTCCTTGGTTCGTTCGGAGTGGTAGGGTCAACATCATTCCCCAAATCCAGATTCTGAATCGGATTTGAGGTTGGATTAACCTTAACCAAAGCCCTATCACCTTCAGCACCGACCGAACCGCGGGTCTCTTCGGCCTCCTTATTCGCTTCGGCCGCCAGAGCTGCGGCTACAAGGTCGGCCGCCTTTCTACGCTTCCTCTCGATGATCTCATCATGGGAAGACACTGCACAAAACAAAGAGAAAGGTTAAGGCATGAATAACCGAACAAATACATAAAGATGTTTTAACAGAGTATGAGCACAAGCATATCGCGAAAAACAAATACAAGACACAAAGAAAACGGAAAGACAAGAGAAAGTTACCACTACCCCAAAGACCGATCAACCAGTCGTTATCCCGACTGAGGGACAACGGGACTTTATCCATCTCTAGACCGCAGAGCAATCGGTAATCATGCTTATCCGCCTCCGAAAGCGGGGTACGAAACTTTAACATCGAAGGATCAACATCCTTCCAGACACCAAACTTCTCCATCCTCGGGCCAGAGACGAAAGCCCATTTCAAGTGAGTCTCTTTGTTGCTAGAATTCGTGAACGCCCAATCCGCCCTGCCTACCCGGCGAGCGATTGTATAAAAACCATTACTCTTCGAATTCCGCCGAAATTCGAAGTGATGCCAAAAAAGATTGGTCCTTGGTATCATCTTCACGGCCAAGCACCGAGCCTGGAAGACGTTAATCTGAATAAAGCTGTTCGGGTCCAACTGACCGATAGCTACCCCCGTCTGCTTGAGGATGCTCCTCAAAATGCACAACATCGGCAGGCGAAATCCACACTTGAAAGCAGCCTCAGAAATACCCGTAGCTAGACCTCCTCCGTACGCCGCTGGCACTTCGGGATTGTGCCAAATCCTATCGTTCTTCCTTGGAGTGTAAAAATACCAAACGTGCTTCTCCACGACATATTCCGAAGAAAATCTAGCGATTGCACTTTCGGCCAATCTCGACCGATGGTTGGCCGCTGGAAACTCTTCGACGTTGCTAAAAGGGGACACTTCCGAAGGATCCGCACCTTCGGTCGATCGATCCATATCCCTGCATTCGGAAATGTAGAGATTAGCCGTGTACTCGGGCCGGAGTAAGAAAACATTTAACAAGAAAGAGAAAACCGAGTACAGTGGGCCAGGATCGATCGAGAATGTCCCATGCCCCGACACAAAATTAGAAGACCAATCCCATACAATCCCCTAAAACTCATCCTAACCCTGAATGAAACCCTAATCAATCCCTTAAAATCCTATGGGAAGTTTTTCGAAGATCGACAAGATTCAAGACCCTTTCTTTTCGTCCAAGAAAAACGCAGGAAAAAGGAATATGGTCTAGAAATAGCATACGGCAATTTCAACATGTTAAAAGATGCATACATATACATACAATCATGCGTATATATACAGCGATTTTCACAAAAAAAGGGGGGCAAAGAAAAGCTTACTTATTCGAAGATTCTCGAGAAGATCGTACTCCTGGGGATAAAATGCTTGAACGTGGGACTCCAACGAAGTCGGAGAACTCAAGTTTTCCGGGGAAGAAGCGACGGTTCCAATTGTCGATATAGATTCTCTTTAAAGAAGGGTGTGTTTGAAGTTTTTGGTGAGATGGTGTAAAATGAGAGGGATGTGGGTCGCGTGATTTTTTAAACAAAAGATATGTGACGCTTGGAGATCTTTCGAAATCCAACGGCCCAGATTGAGGCGCAAATCTCAAAATCAGACAGCTGTCCCTCATAAAGGGACACGACTCCCCAAGAGAAAACTCGACTCTTGTCCATCGCCGGGCAACCGAACGAATGATCGGATAAATTCGACAGACGCGACCGAACGGAACGTGTCAAATGAAAAATATGGGTTCTTTAGCCTTCGTCCTAAAAACATTACCGAACGAAGCCTAGGGACATGTTGGAAGCCCTATATCCATTATGGGCCGAACCGAAGGCCCAACAAGAAGAAGCCCAAAATGGCTAACGGTCTCCTCTTTTCTTGAACGGTATTTATCTAGTTTCGGTGGTGGGAAACACAATGATGCCCATGGGGCCCTTTTAAGGTAACGGACATAATTTCTAAGGTATAAATATAGATTGAATCTACAAGAGAAGACATGCTCATAATTTACTAACACACACACTCTCTTTACGTTCAAAGTACTCTAAAAACACGACTTACTTACTCTCACACCGGAGGTGAATCGGGGGGACAATCCCTCGCATTCTTCTCACTTTTCAGGGTCAACCCGAAGGCCGACCCGGTGGAAATCCAGTCGTAACAAAAGGTTCAATAATCATAGCCATTATAAACATTATGACTTGATAACAAATTGATACTTGAATGGCCTGATTCCCTAATGTCATTCAATGAATATATACAACACTAGATGGATCTTATGCATTACTACACCATATCTTAGACGAGTTCCATTATTGTATCTTTGAATATTGAATTAATAATGAAAAAATGATACTAATGGTGATGGTTTATCAGTTACAGACATTTTCGTCATAAAATCAATACATTTATCGGTGATACCAGTACAGTTTATAATTCCCAGGTAAGAAAAACTCCTGTGGCTTTACTGCATGTTTTGAGAGAAACAATACATTAATTTACTCAGTCAATCCCAATGATCCCAGCCTAAGCAATCAAGTAGCCTTTGACCACCATTCCAACCTAAGCTCTCAAGTAACCTGCTAAAAAGTAAACTCAGGTGGCTTTTTGCCGGACTCCTCCACAGCGGCCTTCCTGCCTCTGCTGATCTCCAGTGACTTTGTGTATGCAATGGCTCCATTCCAGGGAGAAACACTAGACTTGGCGTATAACTATAGCCACTTACAAACCCCGAGTGGCCATAGCCTATAACCTTAATCCTTTTTGTTTTGGGATCATACAACATCTCGGCATTGTTAAAGACAATCTCACCACCATAATTGAAACACTGTGAAAGCCTATCCTTAACGCAATGAATTGGTCCCAAAGTGTGAGTCTTGCTCCAAACACCACATTCCTCGTCTAAATGAAATACATCAACCAATGTCGTTGGCGCTAGTTTACACCACGCCATCACAGTAGGAGAATCCTTTACATTTGCAAGAATGTAACTATTAGTCCAAGTGAGTCGAGAAGGTAACAAAAACTTTTTAAACTGATTACATCCACTTTCAAACTTAAATACAAACCTATCTGATCCCCTAAAAGCATTCCAATAAGGGGAGCCTAACACAATGATATCAGGATTGCTCGAAAATAGTGTTTGATTACTAGAGTAAATATCAGGGATATCTAGTTCATTCCATAAATCGGTACTAAAGGTGTAAACAAAACCTTGTGGTAAGAAATTTTGGTCTTTGTAGCAAACAACAATCTTAAATCCAACCTCCTCCCCTTGCACATGATAATCCAAACAAAACCCGAAAAACCTTTCATAAAACCATTTTTTTCCTGAATACTGTGGGGGCATACTAATAGTCTTACCTAAACACGTAACAGGATTCCACAACAAGAACATGCGTTTGTAAAGGAGACATATTATACCATTGATGGAACCAACTATACTGCTGTGGATAGGGGTGTTATCCATCCGAGTATACACATTCGGGACCTGCTAATAATATCAACATGGTTTTGGTATGGGAAGTGAACAGATAAAGGACCACTACGATAACGCATTGTCATTATGAGACACTCATAATCAGGGTTTCGAGAGGTGTGAGTAAAATGTGAAGTGATAAATTGAGGATCAGGGTTGGAGAGTATGTGATTCCATGATTTGCAAACATATTTGAATCGTATGAGGGATTTTACTGGCAAACGAGTTAGTATATGTGCTATAATGATATCTTGAGACAGAGTCGACATAATCACATATTACTACCAAAATAAATAACAAATATCTCTTACGAAAGGATGTTGAGAGTTCGAATCTTGTCAAAGATAAAGATGTTTGTTTACCTTCATGAATATATCACAGTTCTGAAAATGATGATGAATTTTAGATCCTCAAACTAGGTTTTCAGGCTGCTAGCAGTAAAAAAGGTAAAAATGTATTTTGGTCTAGTCAATGGAAAAAAAACTATATAAATCTTTTACAATAAATACTGCGTATTTCATTTTAAAAATCAAAATTTCGGAATTTTAAACAGAATACATCGAATCGAATGATAATTTGAAACTAAAAAAAAAACATCATCATCATTTTTTGATAAATAACCAATACTATTGGTCAAATATTTATTTATTTTATTTATTTATTCCTGTGCCTAAAATAGTAAAATGGCATGTACTTGTTGAAGTGTGTCTTGACACTCATCTCTCTCAAAATTTGCTCCCTTGCCTCCTCTTCTTCATTAACCTTCCCTCTTTTCCCACTATACATACACACACAATACACACACATGTTCTTAGCAAAATCTCATAACTTCTGAGCTTCAATTCTATAACCATGGACTTGATATACTCTCCCCTAAAACCAACCCATTATATCCACTCAAACACATACAATTATAATTTTAAAAATAATAACCATTTTCTTGTTTCAGCTTCACCCTTTTTATCTTCTTGTACCCTGCTTAAACCCTACTTCTCAAAATCCAAAACCCATTTGGAAAAAATTAGGGTTCATGCTCAATTTGATGCTAAAATTAATGGGGTTCTTTCTGGTGATCCAGACCCTCGTTTTCTTGATAGGGTATGCTCTCTTTTCTTGCTTCATTGCTTGCTCATTTTGTAGTTTAAGTATAGGGGTTGCGGTGAGGATTCGAACCCATGACCTGGTTCTTGATTTTTGATGTTTTAGGCTCAGGGTTTAGTAATGTAGTGTAAGGATGTTATCTTTTCTGATAATTTAGTGTAAAGATGTTGACTTTTCTGATAATTTAGTATAAGGATGTTATCTTTTCTGATTATGTAGTGTAAAGTTATTAACTTTTTTTAAGAATTTAGCGTAGAAATGTGCTAACTTCCCCTCAGAATTTGGTGGTATTATATTGGGTGTTATTTGAATTTCTTCTTTCGATCCGTGGGCTTATTTGTTGTATAAAGTTGAAGGGATTGCTCGATTAAGAAATAGTATCAGGATTATTACTTGGAGTTTAATAGGTGGGGTGTTTTATAGAATCCTAGTTGTTTGATGCCGACTTATTTAGTTATTTATGTCGGAACTTGGAAGTGAATGGTGGTTTGATTTCGTTTTATGAATATAGTGGAACTTAAAGTAGTGAATACTGAATAGTGATTTGTATCCTGTCCTTCTGGATTTAACATAATTGTAATGGTCAATTGCAACTCTTTCCCGGCCTTCGTGTAGCAGTGAGATATTAAACTTGATAGTTTGATCTTCTCGAAATTGTTGAAAGTTTGGTGATGACTAAATTGTTAAGATGATTAACATGTGTTGCTTTAATTTTGGCTTTCGTAAAAAATGAAGTCTTGCCATGGTGAATAAATTTTAGTAAAAGCTGTAAGATATCATATATGCCTCGAAAAGAGCTGTAATGGGAGGGGCAAAATGGACAGGGATTATGATACCGGTCAATGTCTTTGTACAAAAATCAACATGTCAACATAGTAACTATAACATTATTAGCTCGTAATCATTCTCTTGCTTACTAACGCGTTAACAATCTGCTTCGGTGCTGAAAATACTCATATTAGATCAGTTGCTTGGACACATTACCACATTATAGTTATGTGTTATTAATCAACTTGGTCGACTTATATGCCATTCAAAAAGAAGCTGAACGAACTATTTAATATTAATGAACTAGATCATAGGTAGTAGCTTTATGCTGTTGTGGCTGTATCATGGCCTTTTCACGTTCTCCGTGAATACACGCAAAATTAAATTTTCTTGCCAGAAAGCTTAACTTTGATGACTGATTCGTATTGACAAGTATAACTTTCTGATTAAATCCTTGGATCTGACGACAATTTTGGTTCCAGCAAAAAGCACTGGAAGCAGCAATGAATGACATAAATAGCTCATTTGGAAAAGGAAGTGTTACAAGATTAGGCAGTGCCGGTGGGGCTCTTGTGTAAGTTTTTGAACACTGTTAAATGAGATCTATATTTCTGTGTATAATAAATACTATCCGAACATCTTCTTTTGACATGAGCTTCCGTCATCTTTCTCTGAATCATTTAGATGAAAAAGAAAAAACTTACAGAATTAGTCAACTCATTTGCAATTTTCTCCGTATTGGTCCAATGCAGTGAAACTTTTCCAAGTGGTTGTCTGACATTGGACTTTGCTTTGGGCGGCGGCCTTCCTAAGGGAAGAATTGTTGAGGTTTGAAAATATTCTGTTTATGCAATTTTCTTGTTCTTTACTTTTAATTGCTGGATGCCATTTGAATCTTCTCTTGTAGTTTCAAAATTTCATTTTGCTATTTGGTTTTTTTTTTATCTCAACTCAACTAAAATTCTGTCTGCTAATTTATTGCTTGGTTCTTTGTTCTGAATGTGCATTCTATTCATTATGTTAGATCTAATATCTTTAATTTACTGGCTTTTCTTTTAAGATATATGGACCAGAAAGTAGTGGTAAGACCACCTTGGCACTCCATGCAATTGCTGAAGTGCAGGTACTATGTTTCTTCTTAAATTTTTATTTTTTTGGTTTCTGGGAAAGCTCATCTTTTACTTGAACTTTGTCAAGGGTACTTATCTGCTTCTTTAACGATGTTCGTATTTCCATTGTTTAATGTTTAGAGATTAGGAGGCAATGCTATGCTTGTTGATGCAGAGCATGCTTTTGATCCAACATATTCAAAAGGAGTAGGAGTAGATGTGGAGAATCTGATTGTTTGTCAACCTGATAACGGGGAGATGGCTCTCGAGAGTATGACAATCATCTTGCTTTCTCCATGAATCTTAATGTTTTTATGTAATGATCATTACAAATTGTGTTTATTATATGCGGCTAACTGCCCCCCCCCTCCGGTTTCCTTTTCTATATCAGTTGCAGATCGTATGTGTAGATCTGGCGCTGTTGATCTCATCTGTGTTGATTCTGTCTCTGCACTTACTCCTCGAGCTGAGATTGAAGTGTGTGGAGAGCTTCTCTTGTTAATGTGTTATATAAATATAGCAAAGTTTACAAGGTTGACTGGGTTGGTTTTTTTGTTGTTTCAATGCATAGGGGGAGATAGGAATGCAGCAAATGGGTTTGCAGGCACGTCTTATGAGCCAAGCACTGCGCAAAATGTCAGGAAATGCCTCCAAAGCTGGATGCACTCTCATCTTTCTGAATCAAATAAGGCATAAGGTATACATTTAGATAGATATCTAAAGTCCACGTGGGAGGGATAAACCTTTTACTTTCAGTTAAGTGGTTGGAAATCATGAATCGAGTTGTCTGCTTTAATACAATCAGATTGGTGTATATTATGGAAATCCTGAAGTCACCAGTGGAGGTATTGCTTTAAAGTTTTTTGCATCAGTTCGACTCGAGATACGTCCAACAGGGAAGATAAAGTCTGTAAGCACCTGACCAATCAGTCTATCAGTGATATTAAATATGATATTTGTCGATCAGCAAAAAAAAAATGGTTGTGGAATATATGACTCAATGTTCTTCACTTTTTTAGGTCAAAGGGGATGAAGACATTGGGGTTAAAGTTCGTGTAAGAGTTCAAAAGAGCAAGGTATAAGAACATACAATCTTTTGGTTAAATATTCTCAAAGATGCTAAGTGCCTTAAAGTTTTACTCAGCTACATCTGTAATATACGCGCTTTAAACTGAATTATCTGGTCTATCATTACAGGTATCAAGGCCATACAAGCAAGCTGAGTTTGAAATTATATTTGGAGAAGGAGTCAGCAAACTGGTCTGTTCTGCTTTGCTATGATCGTCGTTCTTTTGCAATGGCTGACGTTTACTTCTATGTTCTAATTATAGTTGATTTGCAGGGATGCATATTGGATTGTGCTGAAATGATGGATGTTGTGCTGAAGAAGGGCTCTTGGTATAGTTATGCAGATCAAAGGTTTGTACTTTTGATCATGGTCCTCATAGCCCCCCCCCCCTCCCTGTTTCCAGAAAAAGAAAGAAGGAAATAAGAAAAGACCATGAACAGCATGTTATTGTTGAGAGTCGATTAGCTATTTGATCTTTCCATCAACTTGCTGATCATGTTTTGTTTGTAGAATCTAGTGCCGTCAATTCCTTGTTCTTTAGTCGCTACTCACTTCTATATTGTGCGAGGTAGGCGTGAATGATGAAACTAGTTTCTAAGATGAGAGAGAAATTTTAGACCACATACGTAACTGCTGGCATCCTTTCTTCCAGTTACATTCTTTCAAACTGACATTTGCTAGATCTTGCTTACAGATTGTAACTGCTATGTGATTATATGTTTTGTTCCAGCAGCTGTAACAAGTAAATGTAAAACATCCCACTGTACCCGACAGTACATAATCTGCTTGTTGAAAAATGCATTTGGGGCAGAATAACTGGCCAGTATCATGTGTCCAAGAGAATCAACTAGTGATGTTTAAGTTTACCCGATTAGAAGCATGATTGGTAGTTTCTGTAAAGTATGTGGCAGCTGTGTACAACTTTATTGAGACGGCAACACTTTTGGGGTTGAGGTGGCCTATTATTAGGATTTAGGATCTGGAGTCTCTATTTAGATTTAGGACCTTGACTTTCTCTAACAGTTATGTGTTTTCTAATTTTCTTTCCATATACTTTACAACTAATAAATCAGCCAGGAAATGGTATCGGTTAACTTGATTTTCGGGTTTTTTTATTTCAGTTTACATGTCATTGTACCTGACATGAAAGATGTCTCTGATCTTCGATCTTAATTATATATTGTCTTGTTCCGTTTGAACTTCGTTTCTTTATGTTTCTAAATTTGCCTTTTTAAGGTTGGGACAAGGAAGAGATAAAGCTTTGCTGCATTTAAAAGACAACCCTGATCTTTCCGCTGAAATAGAGAAGGTAGAGTCACACACACATACACAAGATACATACCTGTATAAATACAAGATGGACATATATCTGCATATTGAATATGTAAAGCTTAATAACGAAGACATCGCGGCTGCCATTACAATACAACTATGCCCTGTTCTAGACTACCTATAGGTTAATGATTGTCAAATCTTCTCTATTATATTGGTGGAGCCTGTAAATATATCTAAATATCTATATCCATATATTCCTTAGTAAGCACGGTTTCAGTGGACTATTTTTATCACTTATGTTCAATGGACGGGGACTATTTAATCCTATCTCTCCATGGAACTATTTATCTCCAGTAATATGAAATGAAGTGATAAAGTAACTTTATGCTATGGGAATCGGAATGTTCAAAATTAGAGCTTAATAGCCCAGTCTCAAGGTTTCCTCATAATCTTAACAAAGCCTGTATGTTTTATAAAAACATTTGCAAACATATATATAGAGGGAAAAGTATCACTATTTAAATAGCAGAAACTTTCATATAATCTTGAAGATTTACATATAATTTACTGGTGCCAGACTGCTAGTGCCTCAAAGTATTTAGGTGACCATATATATTATGGGCATATTTGATTTGGGGTTGATTTGATTTGCAGATTGTTCGATCTGCAATGATGGACGGAACTGGGCAAATAAGCTCCTTTAACAGGTCCTTACCCCTGCAGCTTCAAGAAGAGGATATCACTGAAGAATTTTAGTAACACGGATTTTAAATCTTTATTGGCAAGGTTTGCAGCAGTATGAACATATAGTTTACTGATTTTGTGTTCTGTGAGTGTACATTCTATGTTTCTCACTTCTTAGAGAGAAACTGGAAATATACTAATTTTGTATCTTAGAATTGCTGCTGCAAAATAGTACAGTTGCTATTAGCTGATAGTGATTGAGATTAGAATTTTGAAAGGGTTCTTATGCTAGAGCTATGAATGATATGAGCTGAGTTTAAGCTTTGTAAATTAATTTCACAACAGTAATTTAATATTTGGAATGACTTAATATCCTCTTCTTTTTTTTTTCTTTTTTTTTTTGTTGACTGTAAAACTTGTCTTGTGCAATTTTTCCAGATGCTGCTTTGCAATTATAACATACCAACTATTGCATTTTCAGCAGGAAAATGTATCCCTCCTAGATGCACATGGTTTGAGCCTTTTAAATTTGCAAATTATAAAAAATTGTTCATTCTTTTCTATCATTCCGGTGGTTTTCATTCGTAGGAAAGATACCTTCTCGTACCTTAGAAATAGATCGTATTTTTTTTTTTGCGAGACCACAATATTTAAGGGTGAACAGAAGACAATTGTATTAATAGTCAAGATCAAAACAGCGGTTTATTTTCTCCCTTGAAATTTACTGAATAATATACACGTTTTGATCCGAGTTCTCTTTTATAAAGTGCGTAAATTGAAATGGGTCTACTCTTTCATTGTAAAGTGCGTAAATTGAAATGGGTCTACTCTTTCATTGTAAAGTGCGTAAATTGAAATGGGTCTACTCTTTCAACAATGAAGCAGAACATAAGCATGGTTAAATGCCAATGACAGTCTCAAATTGAGTACAAAAAAGTGGTCATGTTTAATTTCTAAGAGGTAAGCTGGCAGTGTGATTATAAGCAGCAGAATGTTTCATTGAATTTTGAGGCTGCAGCCAGGCCGCTTAAAATTGCACCTTCAACATTCGGACCAACACAAAAGTCCCCGCATATTGCCAGTCTCTTCTTCCCATCCCAAAGGCATTTCTCCTCCCCTGAAATGCTTGCAGCTGGAAAAGCACTACCCCTGTTCATAAAATCCAGTCAGACTTCTATGTAGTAAGATGCAGTGGATAGAAATTCGAGGTTGTCTTCCCATACAGTTACCGTATAAAAAACTTCAAGTCAGATTCTTGGATCATATTTACTTCCAGTACTTACAGAAACAAGTAACAACCTAACAACCACATGGATTAAAATTTTGTATATTACATCGTAAGTTGGAGCGGGGCGGAATGAAGCTATGGCCATAGCGGCCATAAGTAGATGCCAAATGATACCATCTTATACTTTCTAGTATGAATGTAGGATAGAGTAGAGGCTACAAGAGCAGAAAATAAACTAAAAACTTAAGCAGCAATCAGCAAGGATCGGTCTGTAATCCTTAATATGGTCCACTGATCCAGTCAGTGATAACTAGAAAGATGAGCCTAATGGAGGTGGAAAAAAGGAAAGAGGTTGCAAGACAGAGTAAAATAAGCCAAAGTGAAACATTAATAGATTTGTATGAAATAGCAGACTAGTCATTATATTTACAACACTTAATTTATTTCAATATCTATGACAGCTTTCCAGAGAAGACCATTTAACAGCATCATGTAGGGAAGAATATCTGTCAGTCATCTATCATAACACATAACAAAATAGACATGTTGTACCCCATGCACAAGGCTCCCGCATCAACAAAAAAGGTTAAAGGTTGTATCCATTCCCACTGCACAAGGCTCCTACATAGCTGAATCACTTCTGCACATTATTCTGCTGAATCAGAAGGCCTATCTACATATGTAAGAAATATGTGCAATTGTGATATACATAGGTATAGCTGGTACTGGATAATAATATGCACGACATTCATACTTAGACCAAGTACTGATTAGCTGGATTTCTGGACTTAGTCTAGGCTGAACATGCAGGTTTATATGAATGTGCAGAAGAAAATCAACAAGATTACTTGACAAGTACACTCGAAAATTGTATTACAGGAGAATTGTAATTCAGATACTAACCACCTATGAGCTCTCTTGAAGAATGGCGGAGGAATACTAAGCCCTGTATTCTGGAATTCTTGAAATAGCTCTTCAGCTATTTTATCCAAGGTTGCAGCTGGTAGCTTCTGAAGTCCTGTTTGAGCTATAACATTCTCTGCATACTCCGCAGTAGAATGCAATACCCAATTCTCACTATGCATAAAAGAACAAACTTCAACTTATGATAACAGATATTTATTATTATCATAATATTTGTTTGGATTAAGAAGTGAACATTCATTTGTAACTTCGCGTTAACTATGGTTTTATAGTTGGCAGAGGTTGTTTGCCTAAATATTCATATAATGTTAACAGTGAGAAGGGGCGGTACCACCTGAGCTATTCTCTAGTGATATTCAGATATTAATCATCTTTACTTTGCTAATTGTCTGATAAACTCTTACCTTTGTGTAGAACGCCCTGGCTTGCTGCTTTCATAGTATGCCCTGCTCAGAACTTTAGAATTCAAGAACGAGAATCCTTTCACCGGAATCTGAGTGATTTAACTTTAGTCAGTAGAAGGGCTACAAAATCTTGAAATAAATCTATTAGACATCAAGGAGAATGAACCTATTTAAAGTGGCTCATTTCGTACCCACTACATGCCTCCATAAATTTATATAATGCAAAATGGTACTCGTATGTGATAAAAACCTTTCAATGGTACAATTAAAGTGTTTAGTAAATGAAACAATTCGACTACATGGATAAATGAGGGTTGATTGTATATCACAAATGTATATGAGAGGCAACACCCTAGAAAATTTCATACATCACTTTCAGAATTAGAAAAAGAAAATCTTACCGAAGACAAAGGTTTTTCAAATGCTAACATAAGAGCAAAACATGGATCAACGGGAACGTCTTTAATCTTTGAAGCTAATTCTGGAACCAGATGCAGGTCTGTGCAAAATATTACTCATTATTATGCTTCTTAAAACCACATCCCTAAAACTAGCCCTAATAATATCACAATCATCTTACTGCCTACATTTGAATTTTTGAAGTAATAACAGCAGATAAGAAAGCAGTCATACCAAGCGGAGGTGGGCGTCCTGTTACGTTTGTAAACCTTGGAGAGAAAACATTTTTATCAGATGCTACCACTCCTTTGAAGTGTCCAAGATTTTGTCCATCTATTCCATTCAAGGACCAAGAGCCCTCATCTTCCAACCACTCTAACAACCCAACACCTACCCCAAACTTAGTTTCCACTCCTGAGGACAATACAAAAAGGCCAGGTGAGAAATCCTTTAGCAGTAGAATGTCGATAGTTAAATCAGTACTCCAAAGCATACCTGGCTCAGAGACTAATGCTCTACAAATAGAATTCATTTTTGGGATGCCGACAAATTTCTTGCATGATCCATCCTAAACAGAGCTGACATTTAGAGACATTATATTCTCACATAAACAAAAATACATGAGTAATAAATTAATGCGTCCAGATTTAATGATAAGTAATTAAGTACGATGTGCATAAGCTTTTCCAAAGAGCCAAATTTGTAGCATGAAAAGATACTTAAGAGTTTTGAAGAAACCATTACAAATGGAAGATCAGTGTAAGTGGAAATTTAGATAACAGACTCGACCTAATAAGACGTTTTAGTTCTGCAGAATTTTTAGAACTTCCAGGCGCTGACGAAGCAATAGATAGTTTAACAATCAAAACAAAAAGGGCATAGAAACACTACATTGGCTGTTAACTATTCGTAAAGAATATAAATGAGATTGAAAAACACAAATATGGCAGAAAGATGGGGAAAACCTTTACATAGTCGGTAAATTTTCTAGAGATAAAATCAAAAGATCCGAAACTCCCTTTCCATTCAGCAACAAGACCCCTTGCTTCCCAATCCCCAACAATGCCTCGCACATCCGCGTTACTGGCAGTGAAGTAAGGAGCACCATGATCAAATACCAGCTCCTTTCCATCCTCAGTAGTCTCTCTTACAAAATGTATGAACAAAGTAAAATCAGTTTGAAATAGGAAACTGATAAGGTATAAATGCAAGCCACATTCTAGTACTAGTTGCATTCCTCTAGTAGACTAGTACTTTGTATGTGTAGTGCAACATAACATTGTACATTCGAGTTCTATAAATAATATGGGGAGAACTTATCAATTTTGAAATAGGAATATGATATACATATGTGATCAAGTTCTGCTGCAAACCATCTTGAACCACAAAACTCTACAAATTTGCAAGATTTACGACATAAATATACCAAATTCACAACATCTACAATGATGATTCATAAAAAATTTCACATCTCGAATAGGGAAGTCACACTAAGTTACGATATTGAACATAGTTGCAGACGCAATATAACATGTACAAAATGTAAAATAGTAAAAAGCAGTGGAAACAACATATGAATATAGGATTAAAACACCTTCTCCCGGACATACGACCACCAGGGCCTCTTGCAGACTCGAAAACAGTGACCGAAATGCCATTTTTACCAGCTAACTTCGATGCACATACAGCTCCCGAAACTATATCAAGAACATGGCAAAATCAAACCCACAGATAATAAAGAAAATCGCAATAAAAATGTTGCGTAAAATTTGTTTATATTAATATAAATTAATGTGCAGCTTACTTCCACTTCCGATGACTGCCACCCTATTCATGGTGATCTCCGACGTAAAGCAAGTCCCTCTGATCCAACTCAACGATGATAAGATGGTCCGAAAGAGAAAATGGTTGGGACGGTTGGGACAGTTATTTTTGAGACAACCTGTTCGATCTGGGACCGCATGTAATTATGTCACACTCATGTGGGATTTTTTTTTTTTTGGAACAAGTAGGCTCCTTATTATGATATGAGTATTTGTTTTCGGGTGAGCCAGAAACGAAAATAAATAAGTTCTAACCAATTTAACTATCTTTATTTTCATTGTTTTTAATGGATTGATTAAATCTAACTTGCATCGTACTTTCAAAAGTAAATTTTGGATAACCTCAATCTAAAAATAATTCTTAGGAGAATTAATGAATAAATTTTGAAAAAACGTCTTATATTTTAGATTTTTTGTGAAAATACTTTTATATAGTTTCAAAATTTTAAACAATGAAAAAAGTTCAATTTTTATTTTAGAAGGAACACGTCTTATATTTTTATTTTCGATTTCAATTTTTTTCTTAGCACAATAATATTTCTTTGTAATAATTATATGAAATTGAAATGTGGGCCACAACTAAATTATTTAGGGTATTCGTATTATACCGAGGGCCCAATACAATCATTGGTGTTGTGGCGCATGACAAGAGATACGTGAAGATAAAGGACTTGTTCTAAACTGCTCAATAATTACTTATACTGGGTCAGCCCATAATACTGTCAGGCCTACATGTTTATCCACAAGACCACGACCCCATGTGTTTTATAGCTTGTAAGAAGATGTCTTCAAAATTATTTTCTCTCGTGGCAATTTGACATTTTTTAATATTTGTTTTTAAAGTTCTAAAAAGAGGGAGGGCTAGCTTGACTTCGTTCGATAGAATTATTGATTCGTAGAGATATATGACGGTATAAATTATAAATGGAAAAAGAGTTTCTACAAAATTTTTCTACAGTATCGTCTTAAATTAAATCTAGGTCATAGATTAATCTAATCCAATGGTTCCGCTTGGGGCACCACACACAAATCAAATATACCCTCACACATACCATCCCACATAATTTCATTCACTTTTAATTTGATTTTTTCCGTCAATTAGTGAATTTTTTTTAAATCTGATTTCACTGTATTTTTCTCCATCTCTCAACGATCAGTTTGCTTATCATATGTGCAGCAAAATCGTGATTTTAAGGCGACACTGTAGAAAAGTTTCATACAATGTCAGGTAGAAATTCTTTACCCATTATAAATATGAATTTAACTATAGAATTGTCGGTTAGCTATGCGGATATATGATGGTGTAAAATTGTAAATATAAATTTTATTTAATATATATAAGGTGGTATCCTTCATAAAAATATATAATGTATGATATGAAATATGTGTGATTTATTATGACCAAACTTTGTACGCAAAAAATGGATATATTACGGGAAAGTTCAGTTGGGAAAGTTTAAAACCTGTATTACAAAAAACATAGTTGTAGAAAGCTAAAAAATAAAAATTGAATCTCACTTCATATGCATTACAATTAGACTTGTTTTATATACTATCAACACATTTCAACTTTGTATCCATTCATGTAGATTTTTTCTTGCAATACAATAACTATCCTAAAGGAATGGGAGTCAATTTTTTTCCCGTGAACAATTGATCACTTTTAATATCTAATTATAATTTGAACCAAAAATGAAGTGAAATCAAATATAATTCTTAACATTTTAATTCTTTTCGAATGATGTGATACGAACCATTTCAAGTTACAATTTATAAATGCATATTGCCCACGTAAAATTCAACATTTCATTAAATATTACCAATTATAGAGAAGACATGTCAGCATTAAAACACGTTTTAGGATAAATTGTGGATTCTTTAACATCTTTTTATTTTGAAATTATCAAAAGTATTAGTTGATCTAAATATATACCTATATATTCAAAAGTAAATAATTTAGCTTGAGAGGTAAAATTATAATCTACCAAAGAATCTTTGTATTTATACTAATAAAAAAATTACGATATCATTATTATGGGGATGTTTGGGGAACTTATTTTCAGAATAAGTCAATTTATTTTAAGACAAAGTTATAGTTTCATAATTTTTTCTAAAAAAAATTAACTTTTTTTTTGCAACTTATAGAATCTCAAACATACATTAAATATATAAAAAAAAATTATCAAAATATAAAATTTTTACCCGAAAATAAGTCCATAAGGACTTAAAATAAGTCTAGCCAAACAGGGCCTATATAGGACATGTTTGGGGTTTCGTTTTACTATTGACTTATGACTTATATGGCCATAAGAACTTATGAGGGGTGTTTGCAAATTTAAGTTTTAGCTCAACTTATAACTTACTAGCTTATAACCCGTGCAATGCACGGGTTTTTTGTATTATATTATAATTTTTATTTAATATTATAATTATGTTTTTGCATAATCATTATTTTTAATAACTTTATAAATTTTTATTTAATATAATTTAATATACTCATGTTTACAGATTATATTCATGTTTCATCATTATAAACAATGTATACGATTTTTAATATATTTTATTAATAATTGAGAAATATGATGTGATATTTTCATGTATATATTAATGATTGTAAGATTTGTTGTAAATTAAAAAGGTAACGTAAAAATATTAATGATTGAAAGATATGATAAAATTGATGTTTTTAGGTATTTATAAAAGGTAATATGTTCAACTAAAAGTAAATGTGAAAAAGGCAATCACTAATTATCATTAATTTTATTATATTAATTTGAAAAATGCAATCGACTAATTACCATTAATTTTATTATCTTAATCGACTAATTATCATTAATTATAACGTGTTTTAATTGGAAAGAAAATATTAATGGTGGAAAGATATGATACGATTGATATTTTTAGGTGTTTATAAAATATATTATCTCGAATAATTACCATTAATTATATTATGTTATTATTTATTCTAGGTGTATTTATGTTTCTTTATAATGAAGGGTATATAAGTAAATTCAATAAGTACCAAAAAACTGGTACTAAAACTTTCAATGTTTCGAAATTTATATAATAGTATAGATATGTTGATAAGTTGAATGTTAGAAAATCCTAATATTGAACTTATGCTTATAACTTATTTCTAGATACACGCAATATATAATATCCTTCAAATCTTCAAAATCATATATTTTTTGATCCGTTCATTAGAAAATTGATATGTATATACCAAATTACTCTACTCATCGAGATCTATCCATTGATATATATTAAAAAACAAATATTGTAAAAATAATAAAAAAATTTAACTTATAAGTTCTGATTTACCAAACAATCTACAGATTTATAATTTCTGATTCACCAAACACTGACTTATAATTTCTGATCTACTTCTTATAAGCCATAACCTACTCATTTTAAGGTAAGCTAAACACCCACATAATCAATTTGAAAATAAGTTCTTTTTAAGAATTATTTCTTATAATAATATTTTTTTATCATTCCAATGATATTACTATATATATAAAATCTATGTATTTTTTATTTCATGAATGAAAATCTAGAAAACACAAGCATGTAAATCCATATGAATGTGTAAATCCACAAAGATAAATCTATATTCTAGATTGATTTTCTTTCTTGGCTTAGCTGAGTTTAATTTAATCCATATGAATATGGAATAAATATGTTATGTATATATTTCTTGTCATCAACCATCGTCACTGTCACCATTTTTCTCTCCTAAACTTTTTGAAACCTTTTGCAATCCTTTTGTTTTCTTTTTCACGAGCAAAGCCTGTAAACAAAAAAAAAAAGTAGGGTTCCTTCACAGTAAAGCTCAAATCTTGAACTTTCAAGAACTTAAATAAATAACAACCCATTTGTTATTTCAATCTCTACCCAATTCTTTTCTGTCACTTCTTCTCAATCTTGCAATTTAATCTTCCCCCACTTCAGGTCTGATCATCTCTCTCTCTCTCTCTCTCTCTCTCTCTCTCTCTCTCTCTCTCTCTCTCTCTCTCTCTCTCTCTCTCTCTCTCTCTCCCTCTCCTCTCTCTCTCTCTCTCTCTCTCTCCCTCTCTCTCTCTCTCTCTCTCTCTCTCTCTCGTGTATTGACTTAGTGCTGTGTGATTGTTTATGTTTATTTTGTTGAGTGGGAAATAAGATAGATAGAACATGTGAGCTACACATACTTAAAGGACTAATGCAGTTAGAATAATAAAGATAAATTTGGCATTATTTGAGTCATAAAGCATATGGCTATAGTTTTTTTTATTTAATGTTTTGCTTTTTGTTGAAACGTATGTGTGAAGCATTATTAATTATTTTCACATTCTTGAACTGTTTTCTTGATAAAAATCTCATCTTTTTAACTGAAAGTAGATGGGTTTTGTGTAATTGCAGTTTCTTGATTGGGTGATGTATATTGTAATGTCGAGCGCGTGTTGTTGGAGATGGAGAAGTTTTTCAAATCTTGTTAATGGGTTTTGATTGGGGGTCATATAGATTTAGGGGTTGACATTGGGTGGATTGAAGTGATTTCAAGAATTTGGGATGATGGAGGATATTGGGTTGTTTAAGCAAGGGTGGAAATGGTTACAATCGAAGAAGCACTTTTATTCGGTTGTGGGAAGTGCGGCTACTTGTTTGAGGGACACCATTGGGATTTTTAGAGAGCGGCATTGGCCGGTGCTATGTTGTGTGTTTGCAAGACTAGGGAGGGTCCTGCGGTTCTTGTTGATTTATTGGAAGGACTGTTTTGTTAGAGGATTTTGGTCGTTTTTTGGGCTGCGTTCAGCAACTTTGCTTTTTATTATGTGGAGTTGCTTTATTAGTTTGACATCAATGTCTTGCTTGGTCCAAGCACTTCTAAGTATGGTACGCTTACTTGCACAGTCTTTTGCCTTGAAATATTTTCAGTATATTGTTGACGGATTATCTACCCTTGTTAACTTTTTAAACGGAAAGATGGGCTTATTTGTTCTTGCTTAATGATATCTTTGTCTTGCTATATGGTTCTACTTCTACGCTATCATTTTTTTTGTAATGGTCAATCAACATTTGAACAATGATGGATGAGCTTTGGAGAAAAAAATACCGATTCAAATGATGTTGATTATCGGCATTCTCAGTGTGAAGGGCTAGTTGATTGATGTAGAAGAGAAAACAGGGCTTGAATGTGATTCGGTAAACTAGTCCTATATTGGTAACTACCAACTTCTTGATTCATTAGTACTCAGGGAAGAACACTATCAAAAGGATACTGGCATTTACACTGCAGTGGTCGATAACATAGATCGTGTGGCTTGAACTTTCTAACACTAGTATGCTACTATTCTGATGCCCCTTCTTTTACACAAAGACACCTTCCCTTTACTTTTATGTGTGTTTGTTCAGCTTATATGGAAAAAATGGAGGTATTTTCAGAGGAAATTTTCATATGTTTGTGGTTTTTAAAGTTGTAACCATTGTTAGCAAACCCCTTGAAAGGATTGTTCTAGTCTTCCTAAATAAAGGAATGTTTATTGTAAATTTATTGGGGCTTCATTGACATCTACTTTTCCAAGAATATCTTATTTGAGCTGGTATATCTTATTGTCTTTGGAATTCATGTCCTGTATGAAATTGTGATTCCAGAGATCTTGTGTTGTCAATATGTTCTCTTTTTGTTTCCCTTCTTTAAAAATTAATAATTTAGATTGGATAATCAACCATCTCATTTTAATTTTTTTCAGGGGATTGCTGGGGTTGCTGTCCAGTATTTGGGTTACACTCCTGGACTTTTTATTGTAGGGCTTTGTGCTATTTTAGTTTTATGGATGTATGCTAACTTTTGGATCACGGGTACATTATTTGTAGTTGGAGGTATACTACGTTTACCTTTGTGAATTCTGAGTTTTTGTTGTCTATTGTTTAGTCTTATCTTTGAGATCTGAAGACTATAGAGAAGAAATTCTGACAAGCTTAGACCTTTACATCATTAGTGATTACCAAACCGGTGTATATCATTCGTACAGTCTGCTACTTTATTGTAATTTTTTGTTACTTTTTTTTGTTTGCAGGTTGTTTAATTTCCCTAAACCATGCTCGCTTGGTTGTCTTAATTGCTACTATCTACGCTATCTATTCTGTAAAGGTTCGAGTGGGATGGCTTGGTGTTGTTGTATCAGTATGTCTTTCATTTCTCTCCAATGACTTGTTGAATAATGTACTTCAATGGTGTGACAATTTGCGGGGAAGCATGCACTTTGAAGAGCAGAAAGAACCAGTGTCATTCAGTGATGACGACTTTGCGGAAGATTGTGACTATTCTGTTCCTACTGAAGAAGATGAAAAGGTTCATTCTTGTAAATCTTATAGCACCAAGTCATCACCGAGCAAAAGTGCTGCCACTCCAACTGTTGTCAGAAAGAAGGAAGAATCTTCCGTTAATCACATAGAGAAAGAAGCGGTGAATTCTCTTGATGAGATGAAAAGGATTTCGGGAAGTGCCGATCATTATGAAGCGCTGGGATTATCTCGCACCAATAAAATTGATGCTGTCTTTTTGAAAAAGGAGTATCGGAAAAAGGTATGCATGCTTTAGTTAGAAAAACTAAAATTGCTGGAGAACCCTGTTCTTCTGTTGCCTTTTTGCATGTCCTCGACTGACTGGCCTCAAGAAGTCTTCTACAGTTCCTATGTAGAGTCATTCAAATTGTTACAAGTTTTTCTTTATTCTACCAGCTAATATATGGTCCATTAAAAAATGTGCTTCACCAGTACTCTATTATGTAAATATATTTCAAGTCGCAATCGCAAAGGCATAATTTGTACACCATTAAGCTCGTGAAAGTGTATTCTTTTGCAAAACTTCGTCTAAAAATTTGCGATTGTATCGTTTGTTTTTTTTTGAAAAATGATTGTGTCTTTTATTTTTAAAACATTATGTAAATTTGGGTAGACTAGAGTGTTTCTAGGTGGAAGAAAAGTCCTGAGGTCACGAAACATGTCATTGTCCAGTGATCGTCGAAATTAACAAGTATGCTTAGAACTTTTTTGTGACGTTGCTCAGGACACAGATAAAATTGACCTGGATATCGTATAAATTTAGGATTAAAAATCAAGACTAGGTTAAAGACTTAAATCTATGAAGAGAAACTAAAGAATTTAAAAACTAGATATTTATGATAATGCTGATAAAGAAATATATCACTAAAGTGAGATTCTCTATGATACTAGATACTTATTTCACATGCTGGACACTAGAACCTTGCACTCTGAATGATGACTACGCATAAATTTTTATTATCAGTTTGTTCCTCTGTTTCAAATTGTTAGTTGCTCTTTTTATTTGTTTTACCAAGTTGTAATTACGATTATGAAATCATAATAATGATAATTTCTCTGAAAGTCACCCCTGTTTCACATTTTATATCTTATGAGTAGTGCAATTCCTAAGGTTAGATTTTTAAGATGTTAGTAAAATATTTAAAAAACCAAACATAGCCGATAATTATCCTTAACAATTGTGCAAAAACCTATAAACTACTACTATACACCATTAGGATGGATGGATCACATATTTGTTGTACTTATAATGGCATTTATATTTGGTCAGGCAATGCTTGTGCACCCTGATAAAAACATGGGGAGCCCACTGGCAAGTGAATCGTTTAAAAAACTTCAATGTGCATATGAGGTAAATGTCCATTTCCTTGGATCCTGCTTTTTTTTTTTTTTGCAAAGCAACCTTAAGTCTACTCCCATGTTCTGTGATTGATATAGTACTTGTGGTTAAACTACTTGAATATGTAATTTTTGCTGTCTATATATTTAGGTTCTTTCTGATACTATGAAGAAGCGAGATTACGATGAACAACTTAGACAGGAAGAATATAAGAGTGTTGCACAGAAATCTTCTAGTACTAGTCAGGTATGTCAGCAAATTGAAGCCATGGATTTTGTAATTAAAGATCTTACACACAGAATAACAATATTATCTTGGTAGGGCGTGATAAGTAAAATGGACAGGGATAAATTAAAGGGTAACTGTTACATCCAGTTTTCTGGAGTAGAGAGGGTGAACTCTGACGATACTTCGTTATCTAAAATGCATAAAATGTAAAGTAAATTTTCTTAGGATCATGAAGGGATAAGCTCCCAGTCATGTAAACTATCTTAGAAGATATAGTCAAAAGACTGTCTCTCTCTAACAATATACATTAACTGAGCAGGGTAGATCGGATTACTGTTCTGAAGAGTCTAGACGTATACAGTGCACAAAATGCGGCAATTCACACATTTGGGTTTGCACCAATAAGACAAAGACAAAGGCAAGATGGTGTCAGGTTTGATTCTTTTCGAGTTTTCTTTTGGTTGTTCCTTTCATTTGTTTTTAGAATTTATTTGATACTAAAATACGTGTAATTTGGATTTAGGATTGTTGTCAACATCATCAAGCTAAGGATGGGGATGGATGGGTTGAATACAAAGGTTCGCTGGTGTTTAATGGATCTCAGAAGGTATACAACTCTGATGCATTCTGTAACAATATAATCTACCTTTTTATTGAGTATCTATTAAACATGCTTAGTGCATCTTATACAGAACAATGGTTGTAACCCAAGCTTCCTCTGGAACAATACAGTTAATAATAGGTCTTGTTTAGCACCACATACTTGCATAACACTTGAAATGATGCTGCCCCATCCTTTCTTTTCATTCTTATATAATTATGTGTTGTTTGCTTAGCAAAGTGCTGTGCTTGAGGTCTTTATTAATGTTCATTATTGACTTGGGCATTATTTTATTTTTTTGCTTTAATATTAGGTGGAGATTCCATGTGCATTTGTTTGTGCTGAAAGCAAGATATTTGATGTATCGGAATGGGCTATTTGTCAGGTTAGTGATATATGCAGACGCGAGATTGTAATCGTACTATATTCAAGCTGTAATTTTATCAACAATTATTAGTGAATGACGGAGATTCATTTTCAGCCTTTCTTTTTTCCAGTTATATTTCTGATCAAGTTGACTAATATAAATATATGAACAAAAATTCTGCACAGGGAATGGCATGTAGGCCTAATACACATCGTCCAAGTTTTCATGTAAATATGGTTGGATTGGAGAAATCAACTCAGAGATCCAACCCAGGCAGATATCCTTGGGATTTGGATGCTAAAATGACGGATGAAGATGAAGATTTTGATATTTGGCTTCAGCAAGCACTAGCCTCTGGTCTCTTTTGTGAGACATCAAAACGCAGAAAGAGCTGGAGTCCCTTCAAGTTACCCCAGAAGAAAGGAAAGAAACCTTGGAAAAGATCGCCTTGAATGATCGTCTCAGAGGTGTAATTAACAGACCTCCCATTTGCCTGGATCATCTTATAGCGGAGAGAACTTGATAGAGACTAGATATGACTTAACCAAATGCCATGTATCAAAAATGCTCGGCAACCGTAATTAATCAACCAGGTTGGCTGAAAAGCTCCGTGGGGATGGTGAATATAACCTTGGACTGATTTGTGTTTCAGGTTTTAAGGCCTTCCGGGTTGCGAGTACGAGTTTATCATTTTTCTCAGGCAGGTTAACCTTGATGTACAGAACTGTAGTGATACTAATTGCTGTCATAACTTCTAAGTAGCAGGGATGTGTTTTATATGCAAGTTTAATAATAGGAAAAAAGAAAATGGAGAATTAGTTAGGACGTTGTCTTCATTTTTTTAGTTCATTTCGTTAGGCACATCTTGTTGTTATTAATTTAGTTAAGCACATTTTGATGTTATTAATTTTTACCACTTTTTTTCAGTGCTACTCTATACTGAAAGTTTATTCAGTATTTTTGTTTTTAACCCTCAAAATCCTTACAATGTTGTCAGATAATGAAATAGAAATACATGTACAACTGGGAAGATGAGAGCTGTAGATAATCAGATAAAAGTCTGTAGATAATCAGATAAAAGTATACAACTGCATTAGCATGACAATTGTTAAACATAAATGAAATGCACATATTTAGGAAAAAAAGAAAAAAAGAAAATAGAAATGCGTATCAGAGCCACCATATCTTTAAACAAATGTATAGTAGGTAATTTAATGGAGTATCTTATTTTGAATATCAATTGAAATTAACTTTCATATATAACGAATGTAAATGAAAACTAAAATTTTCAAAATTAATTTTTATTATATTAGAAGTATTTTTAATTTGGAAATTGATTAAAAATTGAAAATTCTTATACAGTCGAACTCCTCTAATTAATGCTCATAACCTCTCTACAATGATAAATTTTTTTGGTTCTACATGGTAATTAGTAATTATGTGATGTATAAATCATTCTAATTTTTTGTTGACAATAAAGTGTTTATTTATAAGTTCATAAATAAGTATATATTCTAACAATTTTTGGGATTGAGCAAGAGTTGAATCAATGACGTAAATAAACAAAGGATATACCCTTAATGGGTTATCCAACCTCGCTCAAATCATTCTAATTTGATAATCTTTTTAAAATGATAATTTTTTCCGGTTCCAAATCCGAATAATTTTTGTCGATATAACAATATTATCATGAAGGCCAGAGGGGTTATACGGTAGTATAATACCCGTTCCTTCGGATCGGTTGGTGCGAGTCGGGTAAAATGACTTCTAGCAGGTCGGGTGAAATGACCTGTCTGCGTATTGCACGTGTGGGGCAGTGTTAAACCTTAAAACATACTCGTAGAGTCGTACTTTACAGCATTTTAGTACAAGAAAAACACATAAACACACACTATTTATTCAGGCTTCAGGGGTTTAGTAAAAACTCAAGATGATGAGCAATTATATTTGCACAAGAAGAACCATCAAAATATACCCTTCTTCTTCTTATTTGCATACATCTCCATTTTCTAATTTCCCAGGTTACCTTATATTATATCATACTTTCTTTTAAACTTTCATTTTGTAGTTTGGAATTAATCAAGTCTTTAGTTGTCTGGACTTTATCTATGGTATCTGTTGACGGAGGAATTTGGGAACAACAAAATTCGAGGTATGTTGCCGGAAACAAGATCTGATGCGGTGGTTCTTTGCCGGAGAAATCGGTGGTGTGTGATTGCTGAATGTAATTGGTGGCTGAGATTGATAGGGTTAGTGGCGGCTATTCAGAGCTCTCGACTTCCAACCCCTCAATCGGCCTACGTACCCCGGTATTTATAGGGGATCAAGCCAGACGTAGTTCTTGGAGAACAAGAAACCCAAATGGGCCTGGATAACGGACCAGCTTCCGGAATGTTCTACTATGAGGCCTAACCACAAAGGCCCAAGGCTCATCCTAGATCTCAAGACTTCACGAATAAGGAAACTTCCCCCGTCGAGGACTAGTCCTATTCGTTACCAGCTATTTCTTGATTTCAAGGACGCAGGTATAGCCGTGGTTTACCCCAAGTGCAGAACGCATCCCTGTCCCCCGAATGAGAAGCACCCACCAGATAGCAGGACAGGTGATCCAGAGCTTTTGGGTGCAAAGTGCAGGATTACTCCAAAGTTCCCCAATGAGAGCGCGCCCATTGGCTACAGGAACAGAGCTCCCAAAGCACACACCAGAAAGTCCCCATCTTTCCACCTTAGGGCGCGCCCTTAGTGTTTAAGAAGGGTCCTTATATCCAGGCAAACCCCTGGAGGCCTTCTACGACGGATATCCTCCTCCTGAGATACGACAGGAGGGAATTCTTCAATAATCAAACAGGTCAATGACATTATTATCATCTTAGAATCCCAACATAACCTAGGGCGCGGCCTAACACCCCCAGGGCGCGCCCTAACCTCTTGAAACCCTAATTCGTTCTCTAAAATCCCAAATTGAACCCGTATTTGACCCGAATCTATCTTGAAATACCCGAACCGAATTTTGGCTATAACAACTACCCCCAATTCCATATGAAATCAAAGATGATATATGGAATTTTCAAGAATAAAACCCAAAATTCTCACAATCTTCTGAACAGGGCGCGCCCTCAGCTTCTTCTATTTCGCCTATAGCTGATTCCGAACCTACATCTCCATTACCTTCTCCAGTCCCGTTTAGACATTGGGAAGTCCTTGATGAAGAAATCGACATTGATTTTGGTAAATATGATACCATGTCTGAAAAAGATAAAAATATTCTTAGAAAGAAACGAGGCAAATTGGCTTGTGTGAATATGTCTTCGACAGCCACGAGCGACGAAGTAGGATGGGCTATGCAATATTATGGCCAAGAAGGAATCTGGGCCATTCCATATGCTCACCACCGCCCACACATCTTCAATTATGGTAAAAATTTCAAAATTCCGAGGATGGTCTTAACTCCAAAACTAGTTGCTCTTGGTGTGGGCGCGCCCTTACACCCATATCTAAGGCAAGTACTCGAATGGTACAATCTTGCACCCATTCAACTTAGTCCCAATAGCTACAAACTTTTACTTGGTTTATTCATTCTATATCACGATCTTGAATTTGGAGCTCCCTCCATGCACGAAGTCAGTTTCTTCTACAGCATTCGTCAATCCAGTATAGGCTATTACTATTTAGTAATAAATAAGCCTCACAATAATAAAGGATTTTCTGAGGGTAGGGTCAGCCACACCAAACATTGGAAGGAACCATACTTCTTCGTTTGGGATGTCCCTCGAGTTCGTGTGCAGTTCAACACCGATCCCTGTAAGTCAGGGCGCGCCTTAAATCCTTTTTTCCTTAATAACTTTCCACTCTTGAACTTTCATTAACTTTGAATTAACACAGATAGAAGAGTTCAGAAAACTCTCCAAGGCGCGGCCTCTCTCAGGGCTCAGGCTGTCCTCAAAATTGCCGAAGAAAAATTCAATCTTCAAACTCTTATCACAGAAGAAAACCTAAAAAGAGTTGGGATTCTCTCTGAGAGGGTTGGTTCCTTTTGTAAATTTAAGAAATTTAGAAATGGCGTTGCCGTTCCCTCACCCTCTAGTGATAGCGATGAAACTTACAACTCCGATGAAGGTATAAAAGTTATAGCATAGGGCGCGTCCTTATCTTTCTTCTTGCCAAAAGTTTCTTCTTATTTATTTTTTTTATAGCCTGTATAATACCTTTATCCAGGGCGCGGCCTAATTCTTCCTTTTTTATCTCGTGCAGGTATGGCTCCTAAGATTCCTCGGGGATTTGGAGCTGCAAAAAAGAAAAATGACAAAGAGAAGAAAACCGAGCAAACTGGCACATCAGATTCCAGGGCGCGCCCTGTGCAAAGGAAGGACTCTAGTGACGTGGTCACTCCATCCACAGAGTCCTTAAAAAGGAATGCTTATACCCTAGAACCTCTAATTGACAGAGGCAAGAAACCGAGAACCGAGGGCGCGCCCTCATATGTCGAAACATTGATTGGTCCAGCTGCAGCTCCTCTTATTGGAGAGGATGAAGTCACTTCATGGCAAAACATGAATGCTGATGAGGAATCCGAATCCATGATCAGGGCATCCGCCCAACTACTCATCCAATCCCTAGGGCGCGCCCAAAGGGTTCATAGGGAAAAACTGCACATCAACAGACTTGAAGATGAGAATAGAAAGTATTCGAAAATGGTTATCGACACTGATAACAAATGGAAAAAAGAATGCGATGCCAAAGAAGCCAGTATTGCTACTCTCAGGTTAGATCTTCAAAAATCTGTTGAGGAAGGTTTATATCTGAGTGATCAAGTCAAGAGGCTGAAGGAGAAAGAGGAGTATTTTCAATCTCAACAGAATGCCTTGGAAATAGAAAAGGCTAAGCTGAAAGAGCATATGGAACAAATTGAGGATGAGAACTTCGAGAAGGGATTCAACTTCTATCTTACCGGCTTCCTAGCCAATGATCCCGACTACAACTGGGCGGAGAAGTTTGGTTCTGCTGCTGCTGAGGATGTAGCAAAATTTAAAGTTGAAGAAGCTGCTGCCATCAAGGCAAAAAGAATTGAGCTTGGATTAGAGGATCCTCCCGAGGACGCGCCCTCCACCGAAAATGTTCAACTCTCTCCTCCAGCAGCTATCCCTACCCAGAACTCACCTCCTGCAGACGTATCTCCTCTCACCACTGTCCGTCCTAATGATGCTCAGGACGCGCCTCCTTCCTCTCCCAAAGTTCCTTCTCCTTCTAAGGGCGCGCCTTAGAATTGCAAACTTTCTTTAAAACTTGTTCGTTCATACTTTTAAGGTGCGGGTCCTTTGTAAAACCCTGCAAGTTGTAACTGTTAACTTTTATGCCTTTTGGAACTATTTATCTTCATGCTTTTATTTTCTTCATTAAATTCTTCAATAAGGGCGCGCCCTATGTGGGATGCGTCCTTTTATTTAAGGAAATACTTTCACCTTGATTTTTAACTGTGACAAAATACCTTCAAAAAATCTTTAAAATATAAATTTAGGGCGCGCCCTAGGGTATTGCCCTTTTCAGGTTTTCTTTAACTTGTCAATTTACTTATCATTATGCAGAACTTCACAGGGCGCGCCCTAAGACATAGGGTGCATCCTCTTGCACTTCAATCTTCAAAAAACAGCTAAAAATATCTTGATATACTTCATTAATCTTCCAATAAATTCTTTATTAAATTCAAGTCTCAACAGAACATGGGAAGGTATACATGTATTACCCCCCAAGCTAAGGAGAATAAACTTCAAACAACGTGGAAAAAACAACAAACCTCGACTAGAACTAAGGAAGGCATATATGCACTACCCCCCTAGACTAGGGGAACAATTATTGATACTAGTCTAACTTATATCTAAGCCTTCCAAAGTAGGGGGCCGAAGCCGCACCCTACTGATAGTATTTTCTCAAATGTTCTGCATTCCATGCTCTTGGGATTGTGTTGCCATCCAAGTCTTCTAGATGATAAGTTCCTTCCCAGATAATAGACTTGATCTTGTAAGGTCCTTCCCAGTTGGGACCAAAGACTCCATGTGCTGCTACCCTTGTATTTGGCATGACTTTTCGTAGAACTAGATCACCCACCTTGAAAGGCTGAGCCTTCACCTTCTTGTTATAGTATCGTGCAGCTCTCTGCTGATATGTTGCCAACCTCAATTGCGAATTTGCCCTCATCTCCTCTAAGAAATCAAGATTTAGCCTTTGATTTATCATATTTGATTCTTCGTCATAAAAATCCCTTCGGAATGATCCTGCTCCAATTTCCACCGGCACCATTGCCTCACATCCATAAGACAATATGAAAGGAGATTCTCCAGTTGTGGTTCTTGGAGTTGTGTTATACGACCATAAGACCATGGGAAGTTCTTCAGGCCAATTCCCTTTGCTTTCTTCCAACTTCGTCTTCAAGGTATGCTTGATTATTTTGTTGATAGCCTCTGTCTGTCCATTACTTTGAGGATGATACACTGCTGCAAATTCCTTCTTTATCCCCAAGTCATCACACAACTTTCTCAATTCTTTGCTATCAAACTGTTTTCCATTATCCGACACAAGCTTATATGGAATTCCAAACCTGCACACAATAGAGTTGAAAACAAAATCTCGAATCTTCCTTGCAGTAATTGTGGCCAAGGGCATTGCTTCCGCCCACTTGGTAAAGTAATCCACAGCGACAACAACATACTTTACTCCTCCTTTAGCTTTGGGGAGTTCCCCAATGAGATCTATTCCCCACATAGCAAATGGCCATGGGCTCATTAAAGAAGTCAAAGTAGTAGCAGGGCTGGTAGAATAATTGGCAAACCTCTGACACTTGTCACATGCCTTAACAAATTCGTAAGCATCCTTCTTCAAGGTAGGCCAATAATATCCTTGCCTTAACACCTTCATTGCCAACGAACCACCCCCCTAGTGATTGCCGCAAATCCCTTCATGAATCTCCCTAAGGATGTAATTGCATTCATCTCCATCTATGCACTTGAGAAGTTGTTGATTGAAACCCCTCTTATATAATATCCCATCATACTCCACGAATCTAGCTGCTTGATACTGAAGCCGCCTGGCCTCCAGCTTCTCACTTGGAAGTATACCTTCTCGGATATATTTTTGAATGGGAGTCATCCAAGTATCATTAGGAGTAGATTCCACTTCCATGATCTCAACTTCTGGAATACTAGGTACTTCCTGTACTTGCAAAGGTACTGTCCCCAACAGCATAGCATCTTTTTGTGACCCTAACTTGGCTAACACATCTGCACTACAGTTCTCATCTCGTGGAATACATTCTACCCGTACTTCCCGAAACTTTTTGATCAACCGCTGAGCGCACCTCATGTAAAGCTCTGTCCTTGGACCTCTGCACTGAAATCCACCTTTCACTTATCCAACCACTAGTTCTGAATCACTTAACACAATGAGATTCACTACCTTCATCTCCAAAGCCATCTTCAGCCCGTTAATCAAGGCTTCATACTCCGCATCATTATTGGTTGCTTGAAATTTGAAATGAATAGCACTCATGAGTTGATTCCCTTCAGGGGTAAACAAGATTACTCCTGCTCCAGCTCCTCCATTGTTGACAGCTCCATCTACTTGTAACTTCCACCAGGGTTGAGGAACTTCTTCAAATGGGGTTGCCCTCTTAAGCAGAACTTCAGGCTCAATCGATACAATTGATTTTTCTTCATTTTTCGACTCGAATTCAAGAATGAAATCAGCTAAAGCTTGACCCTTTATAGCTGTCCTTGGAGTATATTCCAAATCAAATTGTCCCAGCTCAATTGCCCATTTTAACATTCGACCAGAGGTTTCTGGCTTGTGGAGAATTCCTCTCAATGGATATGCCGTACGAACTTCAATCTTGTGAGCCTGAAAATAAGGACGAAGCTTCCTTGACGCCAAAACTAAGGCATAAACCAACTTTTTCATGCTAGTATATCTGGTTTCCGCATCGAGCAAACGCTTACTCACATAGTAAACCGGAGACTGATGATCAACTTCTTCTCTTACTAATACCGCACTGATAGAATGTTCTGAAACTGCCAAGTATAAAATTAACGTCTCTCCTTCCACGGGCTTAGCTAAGAGAGGAGGATTTCCCAAATGCTCCTTTATTCTCTGAAAAGCTTCCTCACATTCAGACGTCCATACAAAATCTTTGGCTGCCCCCTTTATCGCCTTGAAGAATTCTCTGCATTTATCCGACGATTTTGACACGAAACGATTAAGGGCAGCTATCCTTCCCGTGAGACTCTGAACTTGCTTCACACTGGACGGAGATTTCATGTCAAGAGGAGCTTTTATTTTTGCTGGATTTGCCTCGATTCCACGATGATTAACAATAAATCCAAGAAACTTCCCGGATTCTACCCCAAAGACACATTTTTGAGGATTCAACTTCATCCTAAACTTCCTCAAAATCTCGAACATCTGTTCCAAATGCTTTACATGGTCCTCCGCTCTTAAGGATTTAACAAGCATATCATCCACGTATACCTCCATGGTTTTCCCCATCAAATCCTTAAACATCATGTTCACCAACCTCTGATAGGTTGCGCCAGCATTGATTAACCCGAATGGCATGCCAATATAACAGTACAATCCTCGATCCGTAATAAAGGATGTGTGCTCTTGATCCGGCTCATACATAGGGATCTGGTTGTAACCAGAGTAAGCATCCATGAAACTTAAAAGAGCATGTCCTGCCGTGGCATCCACCAACTGATCAATCCTCGGGAGTGGAAAGCTATCCTTCGGGCATGCCTTGTTCAGATCAGTGAAATCCACACAAGTTCTCCATTTTCCATTTGGTTTTTTCACAAGAACCGGATTAGCCAACCAATCTGGATAATATGACTCCTTGATCAGCCCAACATCTAGAAGTCTATCCACCTCTTCTTTCAATGCTATGGCTCTCTCTCCACTTACTGGCCGGCGTTTCTGGCGAATTCCCTTCTTGGTAGGATCTATATTCAGACGGTGACACATAACCTTCGGATCAATCCCAACTATATCAGCATGACTCCAAGCAAAAACATCCAGATTGTTTAAAAGGAAATTGGTGAGCATGCCTCTTAACTTGGAATTCAACTGCGATCCAATCTTCAGAACCTTAGTTGGATCCCTTTCATCTACCAAAATAGAAATTGTATCCTCTGCAGGACCAGTCTTTTCCACCGGTTGCGGTGTCCTTGGGTCAAGGTCGAAATCAAAACTTCGAGGATCTTCAACCGGTGCTACATCCTTGGAGGGCACGTCCTCTTTAAGAGGGAAGTCTTCCTCGACAAGGGTATGCACCAAACCTTCAAGTAACATTCGCCTTCCTTCAACCTGCTCACCCTTGAGATCAAATGAGATTACTTCCTCTGCGTCTTCCTCTATTTCTTCCAAAATTCCTTCTTGAAGCTCATCAAGAACCGAGGTATCATCCTCAGGGCGCGCCCTGTATAGCAGTTCTTCCTCTTCAGGTTCCTGGACAAGATAATGGGCTTTTACCTCTTCTGGGACAACACTCATGACTCCTGAACCACTCTCGCATAGGGCGCGCCCTCCATCCTGCTGTCTTCTAAACCCTTTAATCGCCTTATGGTAGCAATCTCTTGAGTTATGCTGAGAGCCCCGTACAGTTCCCACACCATTTGGCGTAGGAAATTTCATCGCGAGATGATAGATGGAGGTTACAACTTTCATTTCCTTCAACAGAGGTCGTCCTACCAGAGCATTATGTGATGAATCCACATTCAAAATCATGAAATCCATCATCTGAGTCACAGAAAGAGTTCCTTCCCCAAGAGTTACCGGTAATTTGATAGCTCCCATAACTTTTACCGATTCTCCTGAAAAACCATAGATCCATCCGTTGTCTTGAATCATATCCTTGTCTAAGAGTCCCAGCTTCTTATAAGTACTGTAATAGAGTATATTCACCGAGCTTCCATTGTCCACGAAAACCCGATGGACATTCTTCGAGCCAATCTGAATTGCTACTACCAGAGCGTCATTATGAGGATGATGTACCCATCTAGCTTCTTCTTCGGTGAAAGTAATATCAGCACATTCTCCCTTGAACAACTTAGGCGGCCTCAACTCCAAACTATTCACATTTGTGAGAGGTCGATATCTCGCTTCTCTAGAATATCTCTCCATAACGTGATTGCTATTTCCACCTAAATGGTGTCCCCCAAAGATGGTGTGAATGCTCCCTTCTTTGACGAATTTCTTCTCTTCTGGCTTACCATCTCCGTGGAGGGCGCGCCCTCCATCTCTCCTGTCAGGATTCTCCCTATGCTTCCTCACCTCCCTAACAATCCATTCCGTCAGGTATCCTTCTTTAATCAAATCCTCAATCTCTTCCCTGAGTTGACGACATTCATGAGTGTTATGCCCTGAGGATTCGTGGAATTCACAATACTTTTTCTTATCCTTACTCTGCCAGGAGGTCAATGGTTCCGGCTTTCTGAAGAACCCTTTGTTCTTATTCACCTCAAAGATATGTTCAATAGAAGCTGCTAAAGGAGTATAATTACCCGGCCTTTGATCGTAAGTGTATGTATCAGGTGGACCCCAACTCCTTCCAGTTTCAGCTAAATTTACCCGGTTAGCACCAGTTGCTATACGACGAGTTGGACTAGGAGATCTATCCTTCCTTTTACCGGTCTTTCCCTTAGAACCGTTCTGACTGTCAGTTTTTCGGTTGTCTGCCAAAGATTGTTCCACAATTTTGAAAGACTCAGCTTGTGCAAACACATCAGCCAACGTAGGTGGATCCCGTCCTTGAAGATGTTTCCAGAAATCAGTTCCCACTGACAATCCAGCTATTAGGAAACTCTTGAGCGTTTCATCTATCGCTCCTCTCACCATTGTGGATTCCGAGTTGAATCTCTTGAAATAGGATTGCAAACTCTCCCCTTCCCTTTGCTTGATATTGGCCAAGGTTGTGATCGGAGGAGCATATTTTACCGCGGCCTGGAACTTAGTCAAGAACAAGTTCCTCATCACCTGCCACGACGTAATTACCCCTGGACCGAGCTTCTGAATCCATTGCTGAGCACTCTCCCTGAAAGTTGCCGCCAACAATCGACACCTAGCCAGTTCCGTAACCTGGTAGACATCCATCTCAATATCGAAACGTCCAAGGAATTCCACAGGGTCTGCATTTCCATGAAATCACAAATCATTTGTCATTGATCTATACCCAGCAGGGAGTTACGCCTCTCTAACCTCAGTTGAGAAGGGAGAAGATGTTGGCGCAGTTGCAGATATTCTTCCTCCATCTAGGTGAGCAAGGAGTTTCTTTAAGTCATCCACATTAAATGTTCCTACTCCAGGAATATTCTGGATATTTGGTTGTTCCACAGTCTGAGTACCCCCCGGGGGTGGAGGCGGCGGTGGAGCCGCTGTCTGAATACCTCCTTGAACCTCTACTTGTGGTTGAATCACAACCTCTTGAGTTTGAATTTGATGACCCTCGGGATTTCCATGAGGTTGTGGATTCCCTTGAGAACCTCTCTGATACTGTTCTCCCGAGCGAGAGTGCGTCCTCGACCTGGACTCACTGGAAGTGCTTGAGGGAATTTGATGGATGCGGGGGGATCTCCCACCTGAGGGCGCGCCCTGATTACGGTGGCGCCTATTTCCCTGGTGCCAATCCATTCTTCTGTCACCGTTATCACGGTTTCTTCTTTCGGTATTATCACGATGAGGAGTTTGGTGGAATCCAAGGGACCGCGACCTGTTTTGAACAGGGGGCACGCGCTGTGGATTATCATTTCGAGCAAGAGTTCTCTCATGTCCAAGGGGCCGCGACCTGTTGTCAGGGGGCACGCGCTGTGGATCATGACTCTGAGGAAAGGCTCGCTCATGTCCAAGGGGCCGCGACCTGTTATCAGGGGGCACGCGCTGTGAATCATGGGGCCTCAATTCCATATATTTGTCCTTCTTCTGAAGCTCGAGGAGCACCATCCTCAAATCATCGTCATCAAGCCTTATTCCAAGGCGTTCTTTCAAGCTGGCAAAATCTCTCCTCTCTTTAGCCATTTGCTCCTCATCCCTTTGAATCTCGTGAGGAGTGCGCCCTGAACGGTGAGGATGAGGGCGCGCCCTCTCTTGAGGATTCACCAACCTGCGCTCAGAATTATTTTCACTAGGATGTTCAATAATAGGATCAGAATAATCTAACCTTCGAGGAGTGACCAGCTGAAATCTCTTTTCGTGACTTCCCTCCCTCCTTCGAGAATCTTCCTCGACATGAGGGGATTTTCCTGATCGGAGATGATTTCGTGGGATACTCCGAGATTTTCTCCTTGATTCTTGCTCTTCCTCCACAGAACCCAATCTCGCCCCGAAATTATTTATGGCATCTTGCATAACATACAGCTGTTCCATTAATGCCGAATTACTGATGAGAACGGGCGGCTGTCCGCCGACGGCGGCCGGAGTTCCATGATGTCGCGGAGGAGCAGCAATATTTTCCGGGATATAAGCTTCATGACGCGCTTGGTTATCTCCCAAGCTATCTTCAGAATCGTAACCATCTTCTTCTTGAGAACCTCGGCCATGATTGTGAGACATCTTTTCCTCCTAAGATGTAGATCTTGATTGGCTCCCCTCCTTCTAGCGCCAATTTGTTGACGGAGGAATTTGGGAACAACAAAATTCGAGGTATGTTGCCGGAAACTAGATCTGATGCGGTGGTTCTTTGCCGGAGAAATCGGTGGTGTGTGATTGCTGAATGTAATTGGTGGCTGAGATTGATAGGGTTAGTGGCGGCTATTCAGAGCTCTCGACTTCCAACCCCTCAATCGGCCTACGTACCCCGGTATTTATAGGGGATCAAGCCAGACGTAGTTCTTGGAGAACAAGAAACCCAAATGGGCCTGGATAACGGACCAGCTTCCGGAATGTTCTACTATGAGGCCTAACCACAAAGGCCCAAGGCTCATCCTAGATCTCAAGACTTCACGAATAAGGAAACTTCCCCCGTCGAGGACTAGTCCTATTCGTTACCAGCTATTTCTTGATTTCAAGGACGCAGGTATAGCCGTGGTTTACCCCAAGTGCAGAACGCATCCCTGTCCCCCGAATGAGAAGCACCCACCAGATAGCAGGACAGGTGATCCAGAGCTTTTGGGTGCAAAGTGCAGGATTACTCCAAAGTTCCCCAATGAGAGCGCGCCCATTGGCTACAGGAACAGAGCTCCCAAAGCACACACCAGAAAGTCCCCATCTTTCCACCTTAGGGCGCGCCCTTAGTGTTTAAGAAGGGTCCTTATATCCAGGCAAACCCCTGGAGGCCTTCTACGACGGACATCCCCCTCCTGAGATACGACAGGAGGGAATTCTTCAATAATCAAACAGGTCAATGACATTATTATCATCTTAGAATCCCAACATAACCTAGGGCGCGGCCTAACACCCCCAGGGCGCGCCCTAACCTCTTGAAACCCTAATTCGTTCTCTAAAATCCCAAATTGAACCCGTATTTGACCCGATTCTATCTTGAAATACCCGAACCGAATTTTGGCTATAACAGTATCATTTTGTATGCATGTTTCGACAGCTTTCGATAATTTTAAGTATTGGTTTCTAGAGCATAATATTATGTTTGCATTGTGAAGATTGCATGTTCTTAAATGAATTGTTAGATTATGGTACTGCTGACAAGTTCTTTCGGGTAATTAAGAGCTTGATTTTTTTAGATAAACCTCGTCTCGAGTACCATGGAGCTATGGAGGAAACGAAAGGAGAAGTTCAAATTATGAGAAAAGGAGATATGGTTAATTTAAATAACTCCTTTTCACTAAGGACAGGGATTACCTTGTCAGATATCATGATGAACAACGGGTATGTATAACTCTGTCCAATTAATTTACAAATATCACAATAAGCAAGCGAGGCTACATTAAAAAAATGTACTTATCGTAATCAAACTATCACTTGGTAATCTACATTCTCTCGATCCTTGACCTTTAATAGTTAGACTGAGTGGGGGTGACAGACTGACAGAGTGAGAGTGAGACCTGCTGATAACACATACAGTACTATGACTTTTGTAGGTGAAGGCCGTGCATTTGGCAGACAAGCTTATGGTTCTTGTTTTTATGCCATTACACCGTACCTCTTCTTCTTGCGACTTCATAATAAATTTGACAAACACGTACAGTGTTCTGCTTCCCTATAATTGTTTTGAGGTTGTATTGGTCACATATGGGACTGCAGAAGCTAGACCACGAATTGATTCTCGCACTCTCACTTAGAAGAATTTTGAATTAATATTTCCTTCCATGTCGTGGGCTGCCATCCCATATTCAGATCTTACATCCAGAGAACGTCTGGCTAGTATATTTGGTATTAGCCCACTGGTGGATCGTACCACAGTTGTTATTGGTTCTTCTGGCATGATTCTGGAAACTGATGGTTGTAAGTTGTTTGAAAAATATGGAGGTCTGGGTTATTACACCTGTTTGAAATATTTTATATCGCGGGTTAGCCAATATAATGTTATACTAGTTTATATGATTGGTTTACTTTTTAATATTTGTTATTGTTGTAGCTTATGCCTTATTGTCTTCTTGTTTTTGTTTATATTTGGTTTTATTAATTAAGTCCTTGATTGATTAGATAACCCCAACCCCCTCCGCAAGTACCATGGAGCCAAGGAGGGAACAAAAGGAGAACTTCAAATTATAGGAAAAGGAGATACAATTGATTTACGTGACCTCCTTTTCACCAAAGACAGGGATTACCTTGTGAAATATAATGATGACCAACAGGTATGTGTTACTCTACATAAATCAATTCAGAGGTATTACCATGATCATGCCAGGCTACATCTTTAAAAAAATTCTTATCACAATCAAACTATTACTTAGTAATCTATATTTGTCTCTCCTTGACCTTTAATAGCCAGGTTGTAATTTGGGAACTGGTAATTATCGGAGAACTTTTTTGAATATAGGGCAGGAGTGGTGGCAAATTGTAAACACGGAAGTAGAATTATAATTTCATTATAAGCAGTAGTACAATTACTATTAGTTTGTTTAGTGTCATAGACTAAAATGGTACTTCTGTTATATGTCCGAAATTTCGTGCTAGTTTGTTCGTAAGTCATTATACTACTGCAAGTTTAGTCTTAAAATTTCGCTATTAAGAAAAAAAGGACAGTAAACACACAGTTGTATTGAGTGAGGGGGAAAAGCACTAACACACAATTAGAGTGATTGGGGGGTGGTGAAAGTGAGACCATCTGATAACACACTTTTGTAGGTGCAGGCTGTGCATTTGGCAGGCAAAGTTATAGTTCTGTATTTTGTGTCTCTACACCATGATTATTCGTCTTCGAGGAGGTCCACATCATTCTTGATAGATACGTACAATTATCTGCTGCCTGATAATAATTTTGAGGTTGTTTTGGTTGCTTATGGGACTGCAAAAGGTAGACTTTCAAGTGATACTCATACTAACTCCCACACGAATTTTGAAGCTACATTTTCTTGCACGCCATGGACTGCCATCCCATTCTCAGATGTTACTGTTAGATCTAAATAAATAACCACGGATCATCTTATGTGATATTATCAAGGTTACACGATAAAACTGTAGTGCGAAAGCGTACCTGATTCCATGATAGTAGATATGAATACGAATTATGGGACTTGATCTTCCACAGACTTGATTCGCCTCTAACCGTATCTCTCTCTGACTGATGGGAATAGAGGAGTAGAGGTTGTGAATTAGCCTTGGGGACCAAGACCCTATTATGTTCTTTATATAGTACTCTAATTAGACCCCATTAACCCTAATCAGATTACTATTGGGTATTACACATTACAAAGCCCATACCGAATAAGATGTTATTGGACTCTTTATTTAAGACCACTTAATTAGTCCAAATATAGAATAAACATTAAATATAATTGTCTTTAATTTGTAAGCCCATAATTATTATTAGATCATAAAATATAATCTAACAATCTCCCACTTGGGCTACAAATTGTTCCAAACAACAATTACATTCAATAACCATAAGTGCGCACAAAATGGTTTATTCTTTAGAAAACATCTTCCTTAGTCAATCTGGTCCATCTCATATATAAACATGGAACCAAAGCAACCTTCGTCACATTGTCGTAACTGGATCCTCAATGATCACCATATAAATATATTCAATGACATAGATCAAGTATGGATGTGTAACTGGAAATTACATGCAATGTGATCTTAATCATGCCTATTTCCAATTGGTCCTTAATACCTTAGTGAGATCAATCTTTATTCTTTCAAAACTTTATGTCAAAACCACAATTGAAAGAGATAGCTTATATTGAGCAATAGAGAGAATAAAATAAAATAACTTCATTATGCAGAAAACTCAAAACCATAAATATCACTATAGTGTCAATAAAAACTGAGTACCGAATATAAGAACAAAACAAAAAAAAAAACTCCCACTAGAACTGAATATCCTCTAATGAGACAACACCCATATGAGCAGTATGCCCAAAAAAACTTTATGGTGTCAAAGCTTTAGTAAGTGGGCCTGCTAGCATAAAATTTGTTCTTATATACTCAATAGACACTAATTGATATTGCGTTCTCTCTATAATAATTTGATATGTAATGTCTATATGTTTAGACATAACAACAAAAAAACTTAACCAGAAGTAGAATTTCTTGTATCTACACAACCAACATAATCAAAATCGGAATACATAATGATCTCCAAATTTTCCAATTTCCGATAAAAAACGAGCATGTAATCTTTAGTTCTTTGCAAGTACCTCATAACCCGTTTAACTATAATCCAATGATCCATTCCGGGTTTACTATAATATCTGCTTAACTTACCCACAATGAATGCCAAAACCGGCAGAGTACTAAACTTGACCATACATAATACTCCCAATAGCTGAAACATATGGAATGTTCTGCATCTCCTTTCCTTCATGATCATTCTTTGGGCACTGTTTGAGACTAAACTTATCTCCTTTAGTAATATGAATACTTTACTCCCACTAAATGTGTGATATAGCCACAAAGTGCCATTATTGTCTCTAGTGGATCTACTAAGTGGCACTTCCTCTTGAGTTAATTTGTTGAGTTTGCTCTTCTTGAGCATCATCTTGATTTTGAGTAGGAAACTATATAGGTATATCCACATTGTTATCTTGAACTAGATGAGGCAAAGAAACTGATTCTTCCTCAAAGACAACATCCCTGACTTTATCTTCCCCCTCAAACTCAACATCCTCAAGAAATCTAGAGCAATAAGCGATTAGAACGCTCCCACTTCTCAAAGTTCAATTTCTCAGTATTAGAACTTTCATCCGTAAGAGAAGGAGGTTGTTCTTTCCTTATAGCATAGTCTAAATCCATGCAGCCGAGAACTAACAGAACGTTCTCTTTCCAGCTCTTAAAGTTTGTGCCGTTAAGCACATGAATGGAGTTCATGTTGGCAGTTATATTAGCAGCAGATGTATTAACTAGCAATTTAGAACAAAAAAATATAAGCTCGAATAATAGAAAAATTCATGTCATATGCATACATAATAGCACACAAAAAAAACATGAATTTAAATACTATAGTGTGTGTGGGCCCATTCAAACAAGATACCTAGCACAACATTAATATTTAGTCTTTGGACAGAAATATTAACCTGCAAGTGGTACTCTCCACGCAGAAATCAAATATTAATAATAAATTCGGTCAAGCAACAACCTTCCTTTGGGCTGGTTTGTTACTCACATGAAAAATTTATAATTATTACATATTTATTCCCGCACGTATATTTATTATTTGGCCATTAAATAATCTTCCTTTGGGCCGATTATTATAACGCATAAATAATAAACATACACATCCTATTATTTCAAAATAAATAAATCTACACATAAATATCACTTTGGCAATATTTTGCTTCAATTCACTTATTCGCGAAATAAAAGGACAAGAAAAAAAAATTCTTTCTTTAAAAAAAATGTGCCCAAAATCCGTAATATTGTAAACTATTAAAAAAATGTTCACATAATATTTTAATAATTTACAACTAAATAAAATAAAAAAAATTCATAATGACAGAATTATTAGAAATAAAACTGTCCGAAACAAAATATTATAACAATGTATCACGCATGCCGGTTGAGATTTAGCTTCTGATTCATGGTTACAAGCCAGTTACCAAACGAATACACAGGCAAAAAATATTGCACAAAATCCAGCCTTTTGCATAAAGTACTAAAAGAAACATAATGCATACTTAACATGATGTATACAAAATTGACATTATGCACCATCAATATGTACCATATCAGTTAATTCAAAATAAACAGAAACATGATCTGATTATAGTAATTCGTATATGTCAAAAAACCGCATGATACTAACTCCACATCGGACGACACATACTTTTGTAATCGAAAATCGATAACAAAACAATCATATTACGCATGCCAATCTTAAGCATGAATAATTAAACATGTATAATATGTACAATACTTTCAGTTGCATGTATAACAATAAGATAAGCTCGCATACCAATTGTTAGATCTAAATAAATAACCACGGATCATCCTATGTGATATTATCAAGGTTACACGATAAAACTGTAGTGCGAAAGCGTACCTGATTCCATGATAGTAGATATGAATACGGATTATGGGACTTGATCTTCCACAGACTTGATTCGCCTCTAACCGTATCTCTCTCTGACTGATGGGAATAGAGGAGTAGAGGTTGTGAATTAGCCTTGGGGACCAAGACCCTATTATGTTCTTTATATAGTACTCTAATTAGACCCCATTAACCTTAATCAGATTACTATTGGGTATTACACATTACAAAGCCCATACCGAATAAGATGTTATTGGACTCTTTATTTAAGACCACTTAATTAGTCCAAATATAGAATAAACATTAAATATAATTGTCTTTAATTTGTAAGCCCATAATTATTATTAGATCATAAAATATAATCTAACAGTTACATCCCGTGAACGTCTGGCAAGTAGATTTGATATTGGCTCGCAGACTATCCACAGTTCCTCAGTTGTCATTAGTTCATCTGGCTTGGTTCTGCAAAGTGATGGTTGTGATTTATTTGAAAAATATGGAGGTCTGGGTTATTGTTTTAGCGATGAATGGATTGAATATTTAGAATTTCAAGATGCTGCTACTGCTAAGAAGCCCTCTTTAAAAGCACTCTTGGGTTCGCCGAAGCGTGATTATGTCATCTCAAATAAAGGGGATAAGGTATGAAGAGTTCGCACAAAATAAATCTGTTTTTGAGGTTGTGCTCGTATATCTTTATGACACGAATGCAACTGTTGATCGTACAAGTGAAGAATCATTTCGTAATACATTTGAGACTATGCCTTGGTTGGCAGTCCCGTTTAAAGACCCAAAATGTGAAAGGTTGGCTCGCTTTTTTGGTTATCCTTCCGATCAACTTGGGATGGAGGAATCTCCTAGACTGGTAATCTTTGGGCCTCATGGGAAATATATTGAACCTTGGGGTTCTGATATCATTTTGAAATTTAAGCTTCCAGCATACCCGTTCACTCGTGAGAGAGTTGCCAAATTATACACTGAGAAATTGCGGGAACTGAAACTGGAGATGCTCTGGGATGGAGACACCATATTTAGAAGAAGAGATGAGAGCAAGGTTAGTTCTTTTTGACATTATGTTATCTTATCTCAAAATATCTCTTGCCTAAAAACCTTTGACCTCCAGTTCATTTTCATTCATATTGTGATCTTCATTCTTCCTTAAATAACCAGTTGTCTAATGAAATTCTGAACGTTTCATATCTTACATTTGGCCAACATTGTTGGGGCTCTCATACCAATTTAATGGTGTACAAGAATAAGTAACAAAAAAAAAAAGAAAAGCTGCACTAGACTGATTCAACTGCAACGGCTATCAAGAGAAGAATCTCAATCTTGATAACTAATAAGAAAATGGTATTTCGACATGAAGGGTACAAGTGATGAGTTTGAAGTGATATACATCACCTCTGAGAATAAGGAATCCCCTATAACATGATTATTGCAGTGCCATGGCTTGTATCACTTGCATCAGAGTTGTTACCCATTGATCTTAGTGTGCATTGTTCAATGCTTGCCTTCGATCAAGATGGTACAGTTGTCAGGAAATCATTAGAGCTTTCTTTTAAGGCTACTAAATTCCCCTTTTATGCTGGTAGCATGGAAAAGGAGGCATTTTTTGAATTAAACGAACTTTACAGATGGGGAAAAATGGACCAGTATCATCGGGGGTTGCAGATCAAATCTTACCACAAAAACGTGAAGTTACCTTACGTTTATAGCTACGAAACTTCTTTGATTGTCAATGTAAAACAAATTTAACAACTTTTTTCTGCAATTATTTTCCGATTGTATATATTCCTTGTAATAGTGTGAACCAGAAAAATGTCCCATGAACAATTTGTTGGTAACGCTTCATCTTGGATATGTTTTTAGGTTTCCGTTCAAATGAAATATTCATTACTTCTCCGTCTCATATTTCTTATTTTGTTTGATTTTTTGCTATTAAATTTATCAAATTTTGACTAAAAATTACATATTATTTTTTTAATATTTAAAAAATTTAAAATACATGTTAAGTAAGTTAAACTTACTTTCTAGCAATATATTTTCAAATTTTATTTAATTATATAATGTATAAAAAATTTTATCACAAAAAATCAAACGAATCAAAAAATACGAAAATGCCGGAATACAAATATATATATATAGGGTCCTACTCTACTACAAACTACAAACTAAACACTAATTCAATATTTCATGCTAATCTAATGATCAAACTAGGGGTACCCCAATACAAAAAGTGTTTAAAATAATTGGCTCCATTCAACAAAAAAAATAAAAAAAAAAATTCACTGTTCACGTGATGACGTGACAGTGGATTTCACTGGTTAACGGTGCTTCGCTCCTTCTTGAACGGCGCTTCGTGCCTTTATCATTCTAAAGTTGTAAGGAATGACAATCAATGGTAAAGGCAATATACGATTGACGGGTGTGTCGAGGGTCTGATATATGAGAGTAGGGAGCCTGAGATATATCTCAGGTAAGTTCCCTAAGATACCTATTTTTTATATATAAAAATGGGGTGGGTGTTTTAGTAAATTCAGAGATTTTTAATTACCGTGCAGGCCCAGAAAATTTAAAGATTATTTTGTATATATCTCATGAAAAGTTCCCTGAGATATATCTCAGGGTCCTTTTACTCTATATATATATAGGGTCTTATTCTAATAGAAACTAACTTAGAATAGAAACTAGAACCTAAACTTAAATTAAATATTTCAAGCTAATCTAATGACCAAATTAGGGGTACTCCAATACAAAAAACGTTTAAAATTATTGTTTCTATTCAACAAAAATATAAAAAAATAAAAAATTTTTAAAAAAAGTTACTGTTCACGTGATGACGTGGCACGTGAACAGTAACTTTTTTTAAATTTTTTTAATTTTTTTTTTATATTTTTGTTGAATAGAGTCAAGAATTTTAAACGTTTTTTGTGAAGGTGCCCCTAGCGGGGCCATTAAAATAAATGAAATATAATTTATTTAATGTAGGTTTCTAGTTTCTATTCTAAGGTTGGTTTCTATTTGAATGCTAGCGTGTATATATATATAGGCAAGTGCTCACATACAAACCACTTTTAAAATACAAACCTACAAACCAACACTAAATTAATTATATTTCATTTATTCTAAGGTTCCCGCCAAGGGTACCTTAAAAAAAAATGCTTAAAATAATTGGCTCTATCCATAAAAAAAAAAAAAAACTTGCCGTGGAAATGCGAAGCATTTAAGACAGTAAACGGATGATTTAGGTAGTCATGAGGGCCGCAGGCCCTCGACACACCCGTCAATCGTCTATTGCCTTTACCATTGATTGCCATTCCTTACAACTTTAGAATGATAAAGGCGCGAAGCGCCGTACAAGAAGGTGCGAAGCACCGTTAACCAGTGAAATCCACTGCCACGTCATCACGTGAACAGTGATTTTTTTTTAAATTTTTTTTTTTATTTTTTTTGTTGGATAGAGCCAATTATTTTAAGCATTTTTTGTATTGGGGTACCCCTAGTTTGGTCATTAGATTAGCTTGAAATATTAGATTATGCTTGGTTTGTAGGTTTGTATTTTAAGGAGGTTATATTGGAGTAGCCCCTATATATATATATATATATATATATATATATATATATATATATATATATATATATATATATATATATATATATATATCTTTCATTACGATTATGAAAGCCTCCTTTTGCTATCCTTCCTGCATAAATTAATTAAGGGAAACGAATATGTTCAAAAGAAAGCTCTACTGCTTAGCAAAAATAAATAAATAAAACCTGTATTGGTTTCCTTACATCTCTTCTGGGAGAAACTTCGAATTCTTTAAGAAAAAGAAGAAAAGAAGTAGTTAATTGTTTAATGTATTAATCATGTTTTAATTTAATTCTATTTCGGTTATAATTTGTTATGATGTGATTTATTTGTACTAGTTTATAACTTGTGCATTCTTTTTTAATATCTATAATTATATTAATTTTTTTAATTTTTATATATTATTAATTTACATATCATATTATTATTAAAAAATTGATATATATAAGATTTTACAGGTTCAATTTAATATTTGGACTCTATCTTGAATTCTTAAAATTTGATTTGGACTATTTTACAGCCCACGTGAAATTAACAAAATAATATTTAATTTAGTGATGGTTTAACAATTACTTTCCAGTTAAATCTACGCAGAAATAAAAGAGAGAACAAATTGTCGAACTTTTACGTTGAAAATTATATTCGATTTATGAATTTTACTTTTAATTTGTTTTGATTATCAAAATACTCTTGTTATTATTTGAAAATAATTCTACTAACAATCAAATAAATAATATCCTTATTATATCCTTATCTATACTATATTATTATAAGCAAACTAGAGATCTTTTGTAGTTTCTAGTTTGGTTAACCAAACTATTCACCGTTAGATTCTCAATTCATATAGATCATAACCGTTAGATGCAAAATACTAAAAATTGTTATATATAGAGAGGTCTAAAGTTCGATTACTGCCAACAATATATTAATTTATATTTAATACTAAAATTTATTATATACAAAGATTTAAGGTTCGAATTCTTCCAATAACATATTAAAATTAATATTTATAATATCAAATTACACTCTAAATAAATTATAAAAAAATTAAAGGTTCGATTCCCGCCAATAACAGTTTAATTTATATTTAATACTAAAAATTATTATATACAAAAATTTATGATTCGAATTCTTCCGATAAAATATTAAAATTAATATTTATAATATCATATTACACTCTAAATAAATTATAAAAAATTAAAAGTAATCCGTGCTTTGCACGGTTTATAAGCTAATATATATAATAAGCGTAAGAGGGAACTTATCCATAATTTTCGTCACTATACTACCAAATAGTCTCAACCATCGAATTTAATATTTTTAAAAATAGACGATCAAGTTTATATCATATTAAAAGAGAAATTATAATCTAAAATGGATATAATTAGAAAAAGATTTGGATGATTTTACGATCCACGTGAAACTCATTTAATTATCTTTAATTTAGTGATGATTTGATAATTATTATTCAAATGAAAACACTCAGAATCTCAAGAAAAAATATAATTACGAATTTTTGCATTAATCCAATTCAATGTAGAAGACATACATTAATCTATTCATTGTAGAAAACCTAATCATATATGATTTAAATTATTGACATACACTTTTTCTTATTTCAATATAAATACACATTTTAATTTATAACATATTAAAATATTAAATATTTTTTTATGTTAGATTCATCTATTTATTTTAAGATATAACGGTTCTTATTATTTTGTCGTACGGAAGATTTGACTAACGATTTTCAAAGTTTTGGATAAAATCTCTTCTATACTTATTATTAAAATTATATTTGTTTGTTAGTTGAACAATCTTCAAATAATAATAAGGGTATTTTGATAATCAAAACGAATTATAAGTAGAATTCATAAATCGAATAGAATTTTCAACGTTAAAAATCATCAATTTCTTATCTCTTTTGTTTCCGCGTAGGTTTGATTGGAAAAAAATTGTTAAACCATTACTAAATTAAATATTATTTTGTTAATTTCACGTGGGCTATAAAACCGTTCAAATAATATTTTAAGAATTCAAGATAGAGTATAAACATTAAATCGAATGTGTAATATATATATATATATATATATATATATATATATATCAATTTTTTAACAACAATTTGATATGTAAATTAATAACATATAAAATAAAAAAATTAATATAATTATAGATATTAAAAAAGGAGCCGTGCATTGCACGAGTTATAAGCTAGTATATAATAAGCAGAAAAGGGATCTTATCCAAATTTTTGGTGCGGTCACTGTACTACCAAAAGCATATGATCCTTTGGATTAAAAAGTTGAGTTAAAAGCCGTCCGTTGGATTATAAATTATATCCTTAATTATCTATACTATTATATTAAAGCCGAAACATTGAAAGTTTTGGTTATCCTATTTATTTTGGTTTTCGGTTTGGTTAATTTAATTTTTAATTAATTTTAAATATAAAATAAATCAATTTTATTCCGTTATTGGCTATAGTCCTAGAGACAGAATAGTAATTTATATTTACACCATTACTAATACAGCTAAACTTAAAACCTCCGTCATAATTATTAAAATAAATAATTTAATTACAAAAACAACTTTAAAAGCTAATTACTTATGTTAACGTAATTATATTCCGATCAAAATTCCTTCATCCACATTGAGCTTCTACTTGGACTCTTTTTTCTGCTCTAACAACTCAATTACCATTTTTTTCTAAAGATTTTACTTCTAATTAAAACACTTTACCATTTAATTTAAAACTAATATTATAATAATTAATATATATCCAAAATATCACACCATATCTTTCCGTAATTATTTTTAGTAATAATTTTTGTAATTAAAACACGTTACTTTTTAATTTAAAATTAATCTTGCGATCACTAATATGCACCCAAAAATATCTCACCATATATTCAAATCATTATTTTTTAGTAATAATTAAGAATCGTTAGATCTAATAATAAGATATATTATATGATTAAATTAATTTACTAAAAATTCAAAGTTCGAACCCGTCAACGACATTTTTGATTTAGAATTTTACAAAATAAATTTTAAACCATGCATTTAAAACTCATCATTAATATATCGTGAGACAACCCTCATATATAATATTAATGATAAAAAATTGTTGCTAGAAAGAATTTAACCCATAACCTCTAACTTAGAAAAGAGATTCCATACCAATAGGCTACACAACAATTTTGAAAAAATTATAAAACAAATTATTAATATATCACGAGACAATTTTAATTATTATTAAATTACTAAATTACCCCTCCTATATTATATTAATGATAAAAAAATTGTTTATAATGAAAATTAAATCCCTTACCTCTAACTTATAAGTGAGATTTTTTACTACTATGATAGATATAATATTTGAGAATATTTTATTTTTGGTTATATATACATCACGAATAGATAATCTTTTAGATATATTTTGCGTACTAAGCATTATGTTCTAGCACCCTTTAATTATAAAGTAACATAAATACATTGTAAGCGAGAATGCTTACCACTGTGCTAGATATGAGTTTTGAATATATTCTAAAACTCATTATTAAGATATCGTGAGACAACCCTCATATATTATACTAATGATAAAAAAGTTTTCATAAAGAGAATTGAACCATTGACCTCTAACTTAGAAAAAATATTACTTACCACTATACTAGACATTAGTTTTTGATATATTGTAAAATTCATTATTAATATATCGAGAGACAATTTAATTATCATGAAATTACTAAATTATCCCTCCTATATTATATTAATAATAATATTTCACTAATATATCGCTAATGTAATAAAGAGAATTGAACCCTTAACCTCTAACTTAGAAAAAGGATTACTTACCACTATACTAGACATGAGTTTTGGATATTATAAAACTCATTATTAATATATAGAGAGACAATTTAATTATCATGAAATTACTAAATTACCCCTCTTATATTATATTAATAATAACATTTCACTAATATATTGCTAATGTAACATTTCACAAGGATACATACAATTGCACAATATGGGATGCTAGAACTTTCCCGTGCCTTGCACGGGCTACAAAGCTAATATCCTTATATATATAATAAGCATAAGAACTTATCCATAATTTTGGGCTCTTAATTTTGGTCTCTATACTGCAAAATCATCTCAACCGTCGAATATAATATTTTTAAAAATAGACTATCAAGATTATATCATATTAAAAAGAAACTTATAATCTAAATATAATATAATTAAAAAAAGGTTGTATTAGAATTGAATTTTAAAAAGAAATTTATAATCTGAAATGGTTGTATTATAATAGAATTTTATTTATTTATTTATTAATATGTATTTACTATTTAGACTCTATCTTTAGATCTAAAAATCAGATTTGCATGATTTTACAGCCAACACGAAACTCATAAAATTATCTTTAATTTTATGATGATTAAATAATTATTATCCAAATGGAAACATTTAGAATATCAAAATAAAATATAATTACGAATTATTACATTAATTCTATTCAATGTAGAAGACTGATAAGTGGATTTCATATATCCACTTAGAATGCTTCGTATCGGCTTAAATTGAATACTTGACCTCAAGTATGTGGTGTTTTTGACGTGTTTTCCGTGAGTTTGTGCAGGACTACTAGCTGGAGACAGGAAGTTACTTTTGCATGATTATGTGGTGGTTTGGTACTAATTATTGAAGGACGGGAACTTGTGCAAGAGAATCAGAGAGCAAAAGAAGAAAAAAATCAACAAAACAGAAGTTTTTCCAGAAGACAGTGGCGCGGGCGCTCCTATGGAGAGCGCGGGCACGCTGTAGTCAAGTCTGTAGAGCGCGGGCGCGCCTGTTATAGCGTTGGGCGCTGCAATTCGCTGCCAGAATCCTGTTTTAACTCTAATTTGGAATTTCTTGCTGGCTAAGGCATAGAGGGGCTATATAAACACATGTATTCATCAGAAGAGGCACGTTTTTATCATAAATCCTGTTAAATTTTTTAACTATATAAATTTTAGAAAGCTTGGATAAAATAAAAATTGGAATTCGCTCTATTTTTAGATTTAGATTTTAAGGAAAAAAATTGTATAAGATAAGTATCATCAATAATATGTAAGATAAGTTTCAAAAAACTGATTTGAAACTTGATTTCTCTTAGAATATATTGTCAGCAATCATTCATTGATGGATCAAAATGGTCTTGTTATTCCCAGATTACACACTTGTATAATTGTAGAGGGGGGGTTGAATACAATTCTTGATATTTATAAATTTCTGATAAGAATTCCAGAAATCTATACTAAGGTAATTGCTGTAGAAAGATTAATGCACGAACACATAAAAATCAGGTGGTTAAATGCACCACCTGAAGCTTTTATTCGAAGAAAACTCTGTGATACAAAAGTACACAACTTCTGTTTTACAACTCTTTGCTCTCTAAGGATATTCAATAAAAACCCTAAGCAAATGTATCTATTTTCTTAGCCTACAAAGAGTTGCTACACTTGGTTATAAATCCCAAGTTTTTACAAGTACTACTGGAATAAGATAATATTAATCTAATTCTAGTTGACTTGCTACTACACTCAAAATACACATGTAGCCGAAAGGTTGTCCTTGTGAACAGACATGTCTCATGCACCTTTCTTGTATTCATAGTGTAAACGGAATGCTTATTTCTTCTGTGTTTCCAAAGTATGGCTGCCATACTGCTTTTTGTATCTACTATCAACCCATGTGATCTGTCAGTCAAACATGTCCTTATCAACTGCTAATCCCCAGCTTAGCATAGAAGACAATGTCAATGATTATCCGTTGATATTGTACACTGACATCCGTTGATGATGTATTGAGCTGTATCCGTTGATATTGAGACTTGAGCTGTATCCGTTGATAGAGTGGATTTGAGTTGTATCCGTTGATAGAGTTTTGTCTTCATGTGTTGATACACTTTCACTTAGACAGAATTACATAGCATAGCTTATTTACAATTGGCTACCCTATTCTGCCTATCCGTTGATGGTCAACATGACTGTGGATAAAACACTATCAACTGATAATATAGAGATACTGCAGTATGCTACAAAACCTCATCCGTTGATGAGCTACCTGTCAACGGATAGAGTTATAAATCCTCATCCGTTGACAGCTACAAAACCTTATACAATTTGATTGATTGTGAAGTTATCATCAAGTACTACATATTCCTAACAATCTCCCCCAATTTATACTTGATGGCAATAAAGCATAAATTCAGGACCTTGATGATAACAAAACATTCTTAAAGAAATATATATAGAACAATGCAAAAATTGTATTAAGCTACAAAAATTAAAAACTGAAAGTTTGAGAAATTTACAGAGAAGTGCTCCTCTAGACTGAGCAGATTAAGACTGTTTATTTTCTCTTGTTGGCATCACCCTTGATTTTCCTTCTTTGGCAGAGTTGGACTCAATCTGCATTTGGAGTTGCCTATAGAAGGCATCTTCTTCATCAACCTTTGGATTTAGCTTTTGTTGTAACCATCCCAGGTATTGAGAACTAGCCTTTGATAGTTGGTCTTCTAACCTGAAGAATCTCCTGTTACCATCTTCATCCCTGAACTCCATCATCCAGAAGGGTTGAAGGTGGATTTTCTGTCCATTGTATGGGATCTTCATCTTCCTTGGTAGACTTGATGGTGAGTTCCATTCCCTCCTTATCTGTTCTATTCTGTCCAGTATCTCCCCTTTTGCTATCTTGGAGAACCCTGTGTATCTCTTGATTGAAGAGAACACTTTGGTTAAGGTCAGATAATTTTCTCCAAGAACCCTCTGTAGTGGCCATGTCCTTTTCTTTCCTCCCTTGTATACAAAGACCAATCTCTCAGGCAAATGTTTATATTTGTCAATTCCTCTTACTTCTGACAATTCATCTAGATACAGATTCATGCCAGAGTATTCTTCAATATCTGTCTGATAGACAAATTCATCCTTGTTTTCCAAGATTGGCTGCCTGACAATAGCAGGTAACCTAGCAACTTGAATTGGTTCCTTTGAAGGTTGCTTCCTTGGTATCCTTTTCTTCTATATAGGCTTCTGTAGAGGCTTCAGCAAGAATGAAGGAACCTCAATGGAGTCAAGATTCATTGGTTCCTCTTTAGGTACTGTAGGATCACCATGGAAATTCACAGTTGGGTTGAATACTTTTACAGAAATAGGTTGTGATGAGCCAACTGTCTCCTTGCTTTCAATTTCTGGAGAGACAGGCCTCCTTGCCTTTGATTTCACTCTCTTAGATTTGGATTTGGGGACTGATTTCACTTTCTTTTTGGATTTGGGGACTTCCTCAGGTTCCCTCATTTCATCCTCTACCTCATCCATTAACTCTTGAGCCAGTCTGGCTTGCTTCTCATATGAGTTTTCATATTGATTTTCTTCACTTGGATGAGCTTCCCTGAGAAGTCTGGAGGTCTCCTCTCTTTTTGCTTCAACAAATCTAGGATGGCTATTGGATATATTTAAGACTTTTCCATTCCTTATTATTACAGCCATCCATTCTCTTACACTTTTATTGGCATTTTCCTTGAACTCCTTAATTTGCTTTCCCATTAGCTTTCCTTCATCATCCTTGGGAAATGGAAAGTCCAATTGTAACTTGTTCTTCCCATTTGCCTTTGGTGGAGAGTAGGCTCTGGTTTTTATGTATGGTTCAAATTCTTTGACATTAGATGGTTCAGCATCATAGAAAGTAGGAGCTACAATCTCTGGAGTGAGCACCTTCAGAATTGTAGTTGATATTGTTGGAGCTGAGGACTTAGTAGAGAACAGATTTGATACAATTGATTCATTGATCATCCTTTCTGTTCTCATCATTCTTTCATTTGCCTCCTTATTGATCTTTTCTAAGGCCTCTATTCTGGCTTACCTTTCACCATCTGAGATTTCTAATAAGTCAGGAATCACAGGCAAAGCCTTTTGTTTCTTCACAGGGGAAGCCTCTATAGTAAATTCTTTTGGATTGACCACTATCATTGGCTGTTGCTCCCCCTCACTTTGTGCTATCTTGCTACTGGAAGCTAGAATTTGACTAGAAGTAGCTGCAACCTCTTCTACCTTTTTCTCCCCCTTTTTGTTAGCATCAAGGGCTGAAGATGAGGCTGCAAGCAGCCTTTCCAGTAGCTCAGTCTGTTTGGCTTGATTGGCAATGAGTGTCTGCATTTGAGATTCCATACCATCCACTCTGGAGGAGAGATGCTGAACAGATTTGGCCAGGCTATCTTCCTTCAATAGTTTGCTAGTCAGCACCTTCTGAGTGGTAGTAGGGGCTAGTGCCTCAATCCTGGCATCTAGTTCCACTTTCATTTCTCTAATTGCAGTTTGGACCTCCTCCTGTTGTGTTCTTTGAATGACCATGTGCATTTTGTGAAGTTTCAGGGAGTCCATTATTTGCTGAAGGACAGCCTTTCTCTGTGGATCTGCATTTTGGTGCTCAGCCCTAGCAGATTGATATTGCTTCACAATCTCCACATTGAAGTCACCAGCCACAGTGGCAGTTGAAAATAGCCAGTCTGGAGTATCTGCCACATTGACTTCTTCATCATTTGCTGTGTTGTCACTGTCATCATTGCCAAACTCTTCACTGTCAGCATTTGAAGACAGAGTTGTCAAAGCATCCTTTGCTCTTTGTAGAGATTGTGAGGTGTGCACTAGGTGCATTGCCTCCTCTGCCTCCACATTGCCCTGTTGTGCCATGACTTGATAGGCAGAAATAGGATGAGTAAAGGTTTCAGGATCCAAAGAGATGGAGTCAATGATTGACTGATATTCTTGTCGAAATTCCATCTCTTTAGAAGCTTCATTAACCTCCATTAACTCACTTGCAATGGCTGAATCTTCCTGCCTTATTTTTCCTGTAGTCCCTTCTCTCTTCTCATCTCTCTTTTCTTGCATCAGGGGCTCCCCCTGGCTCACACCTCTCACACCCTCACCTTCACCTACTAAGGTGGAACTCTCTTGCTCTCCTTTTGCCTGACCTGAAGAAATGGTCAGCCTCTCATTATTTGCCTCTCCTTTTGCCTGCTCACAAGGCAGCCTCTCACTCCCTTCCCTCAATCCTAAAAGTGTTTCAACTACTGAGAACTCCTCCACACTTGACACAGGAATGTCAGATATAGCAGTGGTAGAGTGAGTTATCAACGGATAAGGGATATCCGTTGATGGAGTAGTTATAGCTGTCAACGGATGGCTAGACAGAGGCGCATCCATTGATGGAGAAACACTTGTCAACGGATGAAGGATATCCGTTGATGAAGGAATGATAATATCCGTTGAAGTGAAAACCAACACTGAATCTATGGAGATTGATTTTAAAGATGAGGCCACAGATGTTGTTGTGAATTCAGGAATGGAAGGTTGATGGCCCAACAAATCATCTAAAAGATGATGACCACCAATTGCAGAGTAGGGCTTCTCCAAGAATCTTAAAGATGGAGAATCAGGAATTGATGTAGATATCATATCCACATCCAGAGATGGAGTTGGTGATGGTGGATTGTAATGAGTATCGATTTGAAGGTTAAGATCAAGGGGCTGTGACTCCACATTTATTGAAGTCACATCAAACTGAATTTGTGAAGGTACAGTTTGTTGTACTGTGTGTGCACCCTGTGCGTCCCCTATGGTTTTAGATTTTACTCTTCTTCCATAGGTTTTTGAGTGAGAGCTAGTGTCCCTTACCCTTTTGTGCAGAGTTGCTGTAGAACTAGTAGTCACACCCTGTTGAGAGGATGTAACTTGGGCTTGGCTATTTGGTGCACTTTCCCCACCCACCTTATTCTTAGGGCTTGCACCCTGTCCCTCACCACTCACTACCTCCTTCACACTCCCCTCAAGAGTTGTGGTAGTTTTTGCAACAGGTGCTTTTTGAGAAACACCTAAGGTTTGTCTCTTAAATTTTGGTTTGGAAACTTTTGTTTTAGTCACTTGGGTAGGAGCCTGTTTGGTCACTACTACAGACTCCATTGTGACTGAGGAAGGCAAAGAAATTTGGGGGTTAGAGATAGGAGTTTCAAGGTTAGAAAGAGTTACCTGAACAATTGGTAGATATACCAATTGTACTTCTGCATTGGAGTTCATTCGAATTAAATCACTTAAGACTCTCTTCTCCTGAACAAAACATGAGAACTTGCTATCCGGGTTAGCAATGGATAGCTTATTCTCAGATACATGCAGTGCTAAGAGCGTCAAAAATCTAGCAAAATAGATATTCTTGCCCCTAGTTTCCTTTTTACCTAATTTTGCTGCTATATCATACATGACTAGTGTGCCAAAGTTATAGAATTTATCAGTTAGAAGCATACACAGCATAACTAGCATGGAATGGGTAACAACATCAAAGTTACTAATTTTGCCTGAAAAAGTTTTAATGAAGGCATCACAAAAATAACACCATTCTTTAACCATCCCTTTCCTAGCAATTTTTCCTAAATTATCAGTACTAAGGGCATAATTTATGGAATTAAGCATGGCAACTATTTCAGCATCACTGGGTACTTTCAGACAGTTATTCTCAGGCAATTTTAAACAAGCAGTTATCACATCAGAGTTAACTACATAGTTTTTACCCTTTAGAGAAAAAGCAATTGTACCGTCTGTGCCATTGTACTCAGCAGATGCCCACACCTCTTCGATTACTTCGTGGATTTGAGGAGTGGTGGCAGTCATAGCATACGAAAGTTTACAGTTCTTCACAAAATTCATTATGGTGTGATAAGCTTCTGGGGCATTCACTGTATCGACATAGGCCGCGAAATTGTTCTTCTCATAGGTGAACCCAGTGGAAGACATCATCTTAACAATAGGCGCCATTGAAGAGTTTGAACTTTTGTTGCAGAGAGTTTTTGTGAAGAAGAAGATGCAGTTTACTTAAGAGAATCTTGAAAGTCGATAAAAGTGAGATGTGAGAGCACAAGACAGCCTTTTATACTTTTCAAGAATTGAAAATGAAATAATTAAAAGTAATTACCCATTGGTCAAAAGTAACTGTCAAATAATAAAAGAAAATAAATATAACCAGTCCTATATAGATACACGATTACCAACGGTTATATTTAAAAGAAAATATGTATATCAACGGATATGGAATGAACGGTTGAGAAACAGTTTATCCGTTGATGACGTGGATAAGCTGTTATCCGTTGATATACAAAAATCTAGGAATGTGTTTATGCTATCAACGGGTAAAAGGATATCCGTTGATAAGATAATTTTGCTTTGGACAAAATTTCTAAAGAAAAATCTTTCTGAGAGTTTTTAATTCTCAAGTAAATCAAAACACATTCCTAGCTGCAATGCAGTGAAATCAAATATCACTAGGAATTATGACAAGTTAAGCATACCTAGCTCACCTACCAATCTTGTGAATGTGGATTCATCAAGAGGCTTGGTGAAGATATCTGCAAGCTGCATTTCACTTGGCACAAAGTGCATTTCTATTGTACCATTCATCACATGTTCTCTAATGAAGTGGTATTTGATGTCAATGTGCTTGGTTCTCGAATGTTGCATTGGATTCCCTGTGATGGCAATAGCACTTGTGTTGTCACAGAAAATTGGAATCTTCTCAACTTTTAGACCATAGTCAATGAGTTGATTTCTCATCCATAGAATCTGTGCACAACAGCTTCTAGCAGCAATGTACTCATCTTCAGCTGTAGAAGTGGAGACTGAGTTCTGTTTCTTACTGAACCATGAAACAAGCCTGTTTCCTAGAAATTGACAGGAACCTGTAGTACTTTTCCTATCAACTCTGGAACCTGCATAATCTGCATCTGAATAGCCAGTTAGATCAAAACCAGATTCTCTTGGGTACCAAATGCCAAGGTTTGGTGTTCCCTTGAGATACCTGAAAATTCTTTTAATAGCTATTAAGTGAGACTCTCTAGGGTCAGCTTGAAATCTAGCACAAAGACAAGTAGAAAACATTATATCAGGCCTACTAGCTGTTAGGTATAGAAGTGAACCTACCATGCCTCTATAGCTTGAGATGTCCACAGACTTTTCCTTAGTATTCAACTCAAGCTTAGTTGCAATGGACATAGGTGTTTTTGCAGAGGTACAATCCATTAAGTCAAATTTCTTTAAGAGATTATAAATATATTTTGTTTGACTTATGAAAATGCCCTCATTAACTTGCCTTACTTGTAGGCCAAGAAAGTAAGTTAATTCACCCATCATGCTCATTTCATACCTACTTTGCATAAGTTTGGCAAACCTTTTGCAAAGCTTCTCCTCTGTAGACCCAAAAATAATATCATCTACATAGATTTGAACAAGTATTGAAGAGCCATTAATATTCCTATGAAATAAGGTTTTATCTACTGTACCTCTAGTGAAGTGGTTCTCCAAAAGAAATTGAGATAAAGTGTCATACCAGGCTCTTGGTGCTTGTTTCAAACCATAAAGTGCTTTCATGAGAAGATATACATATTCTGGAAATTCTGGATCCTCAAAGCCAGGAGGTTGATGGACATAGACCTCTTCTTCCAGTTCCCCATTTAGAAAGGCACTTTTGACATCCATCTGATAGACTTTGAAATTGGCATGTGCTGTATAGGCTAGAAAGATTCTTATTGCCTCAAGTCTTGCCACTGGAGCAAAAGTTTCATCAAAATCTATTCCTTCTTCTTGAGAGTAGCCTTTTGCCACTAATCTAGCTTTATTCCTCACAATTATTCCATTTTCATCTATCTTATTCTTGAGAACCCATTTAGTACCTATGATACTTCTATCATCAGGTTTGGGCACAAGTTTCCATACTTTATTTCTTTCAAATTGGTTTAGCTCTTCTTGCATTGCTAAGACCCAATCTGGATCTAGAAGGGCATCTTCAACTTTCTTAGGTTCCTCTTGAGACAGGAAGCTACTGTATAGACATTCTGCTTGAGTGGCCCTTCTAGTTTGGACTCTTGAATTTGATTCACCAATGATTAACTCAAATGGATGATCTCTAGTCCATTTTCTTGCAGGTGGAAGGTTTGATCTTGATGAGGTTGCTTTATTTCCATAAGCATGATCATGTTGATTTAGCATTGAATTTTGACCTTGAGAAACTCCCCCTGAGTTTGTTGTCCTTGCTGAATTATGAAGTTGACTGTCAATGGATGCATCATTTTGCCTGTCGACGGATGCTTGAGAATCTCTGTCAACGGATGCATCTCTAATAATGTCAACGGATGCTCCAGAATGACTGTCAACGGATGCTTCATTTCCAGTGTAAGCATCACTTCTAGTTGGTACAACAACTCTTTGTGGGTCTCTGTGGTCATGATCTTCATCTTCCTCATCATCATCATAGTACATTCTTCCTTCACCTTCATTCTCAAATTCCAACTTTTCATGGGAGCCTTCATCATTTAGGCCTAGAATCTTTTGATCATCAAACACCACATGTACAGATTCCATAACAATGTTGGTTCTTAGATTGTAGACCTTGTAGGCTTTCCCTGCTGCATATCCAACGAAAATAGCTTCATCTGCCTTTGCTTCAAATTTGCCCAAGTTATCTCCATGATTCCTTAGCACAAAACACTTACATCCAAAGACATGAAGGAAAGCTAAAGTTGGTTTCTTGTTGGTTAACAACTGAAAAGGAGTCATTCCGCTAGCTTGATTGACCAAGGAAATATTCTGAGTAAAGCATGCAGTGTTGACAGCTTCAGCCCAGAAATATGTTGGTAACCTTGATTCACTTAACATTGTTCTAGCTGCTTCAATGAGAGTTTTGTTTTTCCTTTCAACAACCTCATTTTGTTGAGGTGTTCTGGCAGCAGAAACTCATGGACAATTCCATTCTCTTCACAGAAAATCTTCATTATGGAATTCTTGAATTCAGTACCATTGTCACTCCTGATTCTTTGTACTCTGTCTTCAGAACCATTGTTTAGTATTCTGAGGTGATTGATGATGATTTCACTTGCACAATCCTTGGAGTTCAGGAAGAAGGTCCATGTGAACTTAGAAAAATCATCTACAATCACCAGACATTATTTCTTTTTTGAAATAGACATGACATTTACTGGACCAAATAAGTCCATATGCAGCAATTGAAGAGGCTTAACAATGGATGACTCTGTCTTGCTTTTGAAGGATGATTTCTTTTGTTTCCCTAATTGGCAGGCATCACACAGTCCATCTCTGACAAACTCCAATTAATGGATTCCTCTAGCAAGATCCTTTCTTACCAAATCATTCATAACTTTAAAATTCAAATGTGACAGCTTCTTATGCCATAGCCAACTCTCATCCTTACTTGCTTTGCTGAAGAGACAAGTAATGGATTCTGAGCATGCTGAATTGAAGTCAGCTATGTAAACATTTCCTTTTCTAAAGCCTGTCAATACCACATTGTTGTCTTCCTTGGCAGAAACAACACAGGCTTCTTTTGTGAACTTTACTTCATAGTCTTTGTCACAAATCTGACTGACACTCAGCAAATTGTGCTTCAAACCTTCAACTAAAGCCACTTCTTCAATGATGACATTGTCTTTTGAAATCAGGCCATATCCCTTAGTATATCCTTTGCTGTCATCTCCAAAGGTAATTCTAGGGCCAGCTCCTTCCTTGAACTCTGTGAGCAGGGTTGAATCTCCTGTCATGTGCCTAGAGCATCCACTGTCTAGGTACCATAGATTCCTTCTGTTTCCCTGCACATATTTCAAAAACAAATCAAGCTGATTTTGGTACCCAAACTTCCTTGGGTCCTTTCTTGTTAGCCTTTGACTTTGCACTCTTAACATTCTTCAACTTAGGTGTAGATGCTTGAGTGATGGGGTTTGACAAATGCTCATTGGCATGAATATTTGATGCATGCATTTGAGAAAAATTGGCATACATATTATTCATGCTAGGAATGTTCCATGACATTTGTGGCACATTCACAGATTGAAAATAATGTTTAGACACATATGGCATGTTCACATATGGATTTGAAAAATTAGCATTTTGATACAAACCAGGCATAACAGGCATTGCAGGCATACATGGCATTGTTTGAGGTATATGAACAGGAGCCTTGTTGACAATCTTGCAATTAGAAGATAGGTGATTGACACTATTACAATTACTACAAGTTTTCCTAGGAGCAAACTTGTCAGGAGAATAATTGTTTTTCTTGTTGATACCTATCTTACCATTTCTGTTCTTTTTCTTTTTACCCTCAATTTCTACCTTTTCATTATCTGATTTACCAACAGCATTTTTGTTATGTAAATCACCTGCCTTAGCCTTCCCACTGGATTTGGTTTTGCTACACTCACCACTAACAAAATTCTTGTTGACTGGACCATACTTGATATCCAGTTTCCTTAGTTCCTTCTTACTAACAAACTTTTTGTTAGTCGACGGATACCTCTCATCCGTTGATGGTTCATCTGTCAACGGATGATCACTATCTGTTGATTCACAAATAGTCTCTAGATCCTCAAGGCCAGGTTCTAGCTCCTTTTTCTTTTGAGTCCAGGTATCCTTCACAAACGATTCTATTCCCTGGACTTTTATTATGTTTTGAGAAATATTCCTACAACTTTGAAATTTAGCAATTATCCCTTGTTCTTTTTCAAGCTGGTCTTTTAAAATCAGTTCTCTTTATAACACAGCTTCAAGTTCACTTTTAGCATTATTGCAATCAACTCTCATTTTCTCAAATTCTAGAAATTGAGCTTCTAGAGCAGCATTTCTATCACTTAAAAACAGATTAGACTCTTTAATCCTATTGTTCTCTCAGAGAGATTAGTAGAAAATACCTGATTGCTAGCTGAACTTGCTTCCTGCTCTCCAGAATCAGCCATTAAAGCAAGGTTGACAAACTCAACATCATCATCAGAATGATTGTCATCAACAGCCCAGTCATACTCTTGGGTCAAGAATGCCTTTCCTTTCTGCCTGAGAAGATCAAAATATTTCTTCTTATAGTCAACAGCCTCAGTTGACTTTCCCTTGTTCTCAGATCTAGGTTTCCTGCATTCACTTATCATGTGACCAGTAATTCTATAATTATAGCATTTAATTTTGGATTTATCCACATAGTTTCTTATGGAAAAATCCTTGTTAAATGGCTTGGCCACCCCAGAGTTTCTCTTGAATTTCAGCTTAGAGAATCTCCTAGATAGAAAAGCTAAATGCTCATCTCATCCAATTCATCCTGCTGAAGGACATTCAATTCCTCAGACACCTTTTCCTTGCTCCTACTTGATTCTGCTCTACCTTTACAAACATCCCTGTTTGGTGTAGAACTAGCAGCTTCTGTCCTTTCCTCCTTTTGCTCCAAGTTGGCAACAAGTGCAACTGACCCACTTTTCTTTTGAGACTTCTCAATCTCTTCATCCTGCTCTATTTCCAGCTCATATGTCTTTAAAGTTCCATAGAGCCTTTCAAGAGTAAATGTCTTGTACTCTTGAGTGTTTCTTAGAGAAACAGTCATTGACTTCCATTCCTTAGGCAGTGATCTCAGAAATTTGAGATTAGAATCTTTAACTTGATAGATTCTTCCATACAGTTTCAAACCATTTAGTAGCTTTTGAAATCTACTAAATGTATCATTCAATGTTTCTCCACTCTTAAAGTGGAAATGTTCATACTGTTGGATTAGTAGTTGCATCTTGTTTTCCCTCACCTGTTTTGTTCCTTCACAAAGGGTTTGAACAGTGTCCCATACTTCCTTGGAGGTAGTACAGTTAATAACATTGTCAACCATGTCTGTTTCTAGACCATTGAAAAGTATATTCATGGTCTTTTTGTCTTTGTGGACTTCTGCAATATCTTCAAGACTCCACTCAGAAACAGGTTTGGGAATGAGAGTGTCAGGCACACCTTCAGCCAGGCCAACTCTTGTTGCAGTCTTCATTGGAACGTGAGGACTCTTGTCAATGCAATCCATAAAACCCTCATCAATAGACGAGAGATGTAGACGCATTTTTACTTTCCAGTGAAAGTAATTCTCTCTATCAAGAACTGGAATCTTTACTCCATAATCCTTCTTAGACATGTTGGAAGTGTGTTGATCTTTAAACTTCAAATATGTTAGAAGCTTGCTTTGATACCAATTGTTATTCCCAGATTACACACTTGTATAATTGTAGAAGGGGGGGTTGAATACAAGTCTTGATATTTATAAATTTATGATAAGAACTCCAGAAATCTATACTAAGATAATTGCTGTAGAAAGATTAATGCATGAACACATAAAAATCAGGTGGTTAAATGCACCACCTGAAGCTTTTATTCGAAGAAAACTCTGTGATACAAAAGTACACAGCTTCTGTTTTACAACTCTTTGCTCTCTAAGGATATTCAATAAAAACCCTAAGCAAATGTATCTGTTTTCTTAGCCTACAAAGAGTTGCTACACTTGGTTATAAATCCCAAGTTTTTACAAGTACTACTGGAATAAGATAATATTAATCTAATTCTAGTTGACTTGCTACTACACTCCAAATACACATGTAGCCGAAAGGTTGTCCTTGTGAACAGACATGTCTCCTGCACCTTTCTTGTATTCATAGTGTAAACGAAATGCTTCTTTCTTCTGTGTTTCCAAAGTATGGCTGCCATACTGCTTTTTGTATCTACTATCAACCCATGTGATCTGTCAGTCAAACATGTCCTTATCAACTGCTAATCCCCAGCTTAGCATAGAAGACAGTGTCAATGATTATCCGTTGATATTGTACACTGACATCCGTTGATGATGTATTGAGCTGTATCCGTTGATATTGAGACTTGAGCTGTATCCGTTGATAGAGTGGATTTGAGTTGTATCCGTTGATAGAGTTTTGTCTTCATCTGTTGATACACTTTCACTTAGACAGAATTACATAGCATAGCTTATTTACAATTGGCTACCCTATTCTGCCTATCCGTTGATGGTCAACATGACTGTGGATAAAAACACTATCAACTGATAATATAGAGATACTGCAGTATGCTACAAAACCTCATCCGTTGATGAGCTACCTATCAACGGATAGAGTTATAAATCCTCATCCGTTGACAGCTACAAAACCTTATACAATTTGATTGATTGTGAAGTTATCATCAAGTACAACATATTCCTAACAGGTCTAGTGTGAATTCCTGTTACATGGTCAACCTGGAAGTGACTAGCTTTAGAAGCTTAGGTGCTGTTTGAGAAAGAAATGGACTCAGTTCTACACTTTGTGACAACATCATTTATAGAATTGTATGTATTAAAATTGGTTTTATATATACTAGCACTACAGGAAGATCCATTCTAGAATCTATGTAGTTACTTAGAAACTAAGGTTCTATTGAGTTGCCTAGCTGAGGTCTAAAGCTGCATGATTGAACTGATGAGAAGTAAGCATCGAAAGCCCCACATATAAAAAAATAAAAATTTTGTGTTCTTCTTTATTCTCTTTCAAATAGACTAAAACTGGGAAGAATGATGGGAAGAAATGATTAAGTTATGTACTTGTTTAACTCTATAAATTTTAGAAAGCTTGGATAAAATAAAAATTGGAATTCGCTCTATTTTTAGATTTAGATTTTAAGGAAAAAAGTTGTATAAGATAAGTATCATCAATAATATGTAATGAAGTTAAAATTTTGATCCCAAACAAGAACGGCTCGAAACGTGTTTAACGGGAAGACGGCTCACTAGAAAAGATTGTATTAGCTATTAGAATTTGATATTAATTATATAAATTTTATTTCATTCTTAGGATACAATTTTTATGGATTAACGTTGTTATACAAGTAATATATGTAAAAGTTAGGATTTTGATATTACGAGAGAGTGACTCAATATGAATAACATGTTTAACGAGAAAATGGTTCATTAAAGAAAATCGTGTTGAATATTAAACTTTGATATTGATGATATAATAGAAAATAATTATATTTAAATTTTTTAGAATTTTAGGATTTTAAATATTAATAATTAAAAAAATATCTTTTAACATTTTAGAAGCATAATAGGTGTTAAAATTTATTTAGAATAAGAGTTTAAATATATAGAGAAGACATATAATTAAAAGTTTTATTGGAAATAGTATAGGTGTTTGTAAGACATATAATTAAGAGTTTTATTGTAAGTAAAATAGGAGTTATAATTTATAAATAAGAAAAGTTTGAATTTATAGAATATACATATAATTAAAAAATTAATTGGAGGTAGAAAAGATGTTTGAATATATAAAGAATATATATAATAAAATGTTTTATTGGAAGTAGAATACGAGGACGATAAAGACGTCTTATTCGATTTTTTAAAACAATATATCTTTTTTTTCTAGAAATCCTTTATTTTAACTTTCTTATACAAGTTAATTATACTTGCATTAGAAAAATATATCCATAAATTCAATATTATTCCCGTAATGAAAAGTCTTCGCATTTGAAAAAATTGATTTGTTAACATAACAGAAAAACATTTTCATGCGGAAGCTGTAAATTAATACAGGAATATCTATAATATATAGAAAATATAAGATGTATTTTCATCTTTTAAAATTCCATAAATATTAGAAAGTTTAAAGAACATAAAAATTGAAATTTACTCTCTTCCAAGATTTTAATTTTTAAGAAAAAAAATTATTTCATAAAATAAGTGTCATCAATAATATGTATTAATTTAACACACTATAAAAAATTGTATTAGCTATTAGAATTTGATACTAATGTCATAATTTTTTATTTTTTTTAGGGTTCAATTTTTATGGATAAAAATTATTATACAAGTCTTTATAATATATGTTAAAGTTTGGATTTCGGTTTTAACAAGAGAGTGTCTCAATCGAAAGAATCGTGTTTACCAAGAAATCAGTTCATTAGAAAATATTATGTAACTACTAAAATTTAATATTGATAATATAATATAATGTAAATATGTATTAATTTTTTTTTAAAAAATTGTAATGCCGCCGCGAAGCGCGGCTTTATTGACTAGTTTATTATATAAAGGATATAATTGGTTTTTTCTTATTTAATATTATTGAAATATATTATATAACGATTATTTTATAATCAGATTCGAATATATTTTATACTAATATTGATGTTATATTAATCAATATAAATATAAATACTAAATAAAAACTTGTTTCCTTCGATTTATCATTCTTAAATTATTTGTAGCCTCCTAAGAGAAAACTATTCCATTCTCTGCCTCTCTTATATCGTACAGACCTGATTTGTTCTTTGTCGGAGACTTCGCACATACAGGTGGGACAAGAACAATCCTCTATTCTTCGAGGTGCGGCGACTTATGTTAATTTTATTAGAAGTTACAATGTAGTTGAGCCTCTTTTTTTTTTCTCGTTTACTTGTTACTGATTGTTTAAACTTTAAATTATCTTCCCTTTGTGATTGTTTCGTTGTTTAGTTCTTGCCAACATGTTCTTGAATTGTTATTATAAATTGTGAATACGATTGTTCCATTGTTATTCTTATTTTCAACAACTACAACGCGATTTTATGTTAAAGTTTTGCCCTTGCCAAATCCATCTACTTGCGTACCAAGCTTCCTGCACAATGCCGAATTAATTTTCTCCAATTTTCAATTATGTAAACTGTATAGCCTAGGAATTCGTTGGTTAATTAGGATCGTGACTTAGGGGCTTATCATCTAAGTCATAATTTCGAATCTATTAATTAGAAGACATCAAAGTAAGTGGGCTGACATGCTCGATAAATACGAGTGTGCTAGCAATTTTTCGGATTAGACGAGATACGCGAAAACTGACCCAGATACTTTTTTTTTTGCCACAAAGTAAAACTGCATCTCATTGCAAACTGAAATCATTCAAAATTACAGCAAGAAAATGAGGATGGATATTCTCCATCTTCCAAACACGATCAGCTATAGAATTAGAGAATCTCGCTAAGAAGTGAGAAGCTCTATTCGCAGACCGTTTTACAAATCTAATGAAAACATTTTGACTCTTTATCTCAACCAACAAGTTTCTGCATTCCTCTACAGCTCTTCCTAAATAAGATCTAGTAGATTGTCAAAAAAACAAAAAAAGAATTCGATGGTACGTGATGGCCATAGCATGTCGCTATATATTCCGACAAACGCTTTAAGATTTAATTTTAATGTTGTAGAATACTTATGTTGCGTTTTACACTGAAATCCAGTAGGCACTCGCATTCTTGGAGAAAAGACTTTGCATGCATGTTAATACCCCGTAGCTAATTCTATAAGGATATGCAATACAAGTTCAAAGGATTAGTACATGACTCTCACACAATCCTTTAAGAGTTCAGTGAATTTGGTAGATTTTGTTTTTGTTAGAATTTATATTTTGATACATTCCGCTCCTAATAAAGGTGAAAGGTTTGATTAAATTAATACATTATCAATCAAATTTTTTGTAATTCTAATTACATGGACATGGTTTGTTAATAATTATAGACAAAAAAAATGATCCGTTCAATCACTCGAATTGGAGATGGTTTGGGAAGACATTATAAGATGTTGGCGGGCTTTCAAGGTTAGTTACAATATGCTTTACCTTTATTTCTTCCAAATTCAATTATACTTTATTTTCGTTATTTTTCATATTTCAGGAAGAAATATCACAACAAACATCACAACAGAACTTGACAGTCGCAGATATATTCCGAATCAGAATGATGTAACGAATCAGAACAGGTGTCAAAACTATTTTCACTACCAATTATAATTACTATAGTAATTTATTATAGAATGAGACTACTAATTTAAGTATGATACTTAATTAACATACTTTTGTTTAAAAATTCAGTATACATTCTTTAGCTAAAAAAAGATTCATTAATATACATGTATTAAATTGATTCTTTGCATTATTGCAAAATATATTCATCCTATGATATTGGTTAATATCAACTTAAAATTTGTATCCATAAATATTACTAAGGATGTTATGATTTTTTTGCAGGTTGTTTGCTTTGCCTTCTTCAGATAAGAAGATAATGGACGTTCACCAAATTTCTTTAAAAAAGTGAGTAATCTAATTCATTATATAATATTTATAAATTATTAATTTATATGTATGATTAAGCATGATTATTTCTTCATGTATTTATTTAAATTTATGTTTTTAAAAGAACATTGCTTCCTTATATTGTTATCTTATTTGTAGGCAACTTGAAAATAATCAATTGAAAGCTGCATTGAAGTACATGGACTTTAACTTAGAATCTGGATATGTGGTACCCGGAGACATTTTTACGGAATTTGTTTTCCACTGTTATCGCAAGCGTGGCATAAAGAAGATGGACAAAAGATTGGTATCCTTTATTGGGAAATTCATGGTACAATCAAGCCTAATGTTCAATTTCGTAAGTAGTTGTTTAATTCTATAAAAAAAAAAAAAAATATCTCATGAGGTTGTCATTCTGTTATTTTAATTACCAGAAAAAGAACGAAGCATTTTATCCGAATTGGAACTCATGCTTCTATATGCTACACATGTCTCTTCAAACTCAAAACAGTGAGCTAGCTTATTATGCTCTTCACTTCATCAGAAAGTTTATAACTGTGGCGGAGAGTTTGGAACCTCCTATGCATTTCTTTGTGGAGGAAGAACTGATCATCCCAGTGCTTCAACTTGCTGGAGAAACTCGCAACATTAAACTCTTTAATATTGCTTGCGTACTTCTTGATCAATCATTGGGTCAAAACGTGGCTGAGGCAGATACTTTCGTTGCGAAGATATGTGCATACGCATCTTTAGGGAACCTCAAACTTGCACATAACTCTCTTTTTGAACTTGAATCCTTATATAGAGATTCTACTCAGGAGGCTACTGATCTCTTTTCTCCATTTTCTGCTCTTAATCCATTAGTCATGGCATACTCCAAGGACGGCTGTGCAACAATAGATTCTGTAAGTTTTCTCATTTAGTTCTTTTTGACTTTGCCACTTTGGAATTTAAGTTATATACATCTCTTGTAATTAGTTGTGATTCTTATATGTTCGTTGCGGTGCTTTTGTACCATTGATATTAAGCAGATCTACTATCAGCTAGAGGATTTGAGCAAAGAAAATCCTTCGTACAAGTCCGTTTCTGCACTCAACTGTCTAATCCTAGGTTGTGCAAATATAGGAGATACTGATCGCGCTTGGCAGACGTTTGAGTCAATAAACACTACGTTTGGATTGACACCTGATATCAATTCATACAATTGTCTAATCTGTGCATGCTTAAAGGGAGATGAGGTAAGAACTAACTTACTACTCGCATACTGCAGCCTCTCACTTCTCATTTTATATTATATGTATATAATGACAAGTTGAGGATGCTTGCTTTTCACTTGATCTGCTGGGTGCGTTTGGGTAAATAGATGAGAAATAGTACATGTTTTATGTGTTTCAGTACAAAGTTCGGTACAAGTTCAGTTCAGTCTCGATTGACATTTATATAGGGACTAGACCATATAAGTGCATCACTCGTAAAACTATATATGGTGATAATGTGATTAGAATGATATGTTTTACTTGTGGCAGAGGGAAGAAGCTTTACAACTATTCGAGGACTTAATATACTGGGGACTTAAACCAGACGCAACAACGTATGCACTTTTGCTTCATGCTCACGTTACTGCAAGAGATTCAGAATCTGCACTTTCTGTTGTAGAAGAAATGGTAATGTCCTTTCCTTCTTGATGGCTAATCACCCCTTACTCCACTTGGTTTATACAGCCAGTATAATATATTATGTTTCAGGTACTTTCTGGATTCGAACCTACAAAGAAGGTTCTAAAAAAGATATACACCTGCGCTATTATGGAGGATAACGATTTTAGCAAGGATCATGTCAAAGCCTTGGCCATAAATTTTAACATCCCAATGAGTAGTAAGGTCTTTCGTGAGAGGGAAGATGATGCACACTTAGCACCTCCTAAAAGTTATGAAAAGCTGCCAACATCATCGTGGGAACACAATTTCAAATACCGTTCGAAGAAAGTAAGTTTAAGGAGGACGAGGAAAGTCGAAGCAAGAGGAAAACAGCAGGAAAATTTTCCATTATCCTCATCTAGGGTTCTTGACATCACACCCCTTATCCGGTGACAAAATTATGGCCTATAATTATCTGAGTTTTGCTTAGATTTGGACTGAGAAAGAGCTTCCTGATAGTAATTAATATATTAGCTTAGCTACAAGTAGATCATACACATTGGAATGAAAGCAATAGTAGTTCTGGAGATTAAATTCCAAACTAATGAGTAGATTTTACTGATTTGAAGGACAAAGAAGAAAGGTACAGGTTCCGAAAGAGAACAAATTTTTTGGTTCCGTCTTCATATCTGCAGACTAATTTAAAGTTCATATCTAGATAGTGCATAGAATATCAACGCTACCAGAAAAAAAACAATGTTTTCGGGAGGATCCTCGGTTCCACTTAAAGGAGATCTCTATAAGCTGTACCCTCAATTCCAAGAATTCGAGCAAATAATCGTAATCAGAAAAAAAAAGGTTATACGCTAAGTATTATCTACCAGCATTAGCTTAAACACACACACAGAAACGTTCAAACAAGCCCGAAGTTGAAAATTATATATGTAAATTACCAGAACAGAGTATGATGCTCACTTGAATTCTCCATTTTGAGCAAATAAACAAAATGAATCACAATCACTAAGTAGTTCCAACAATTAAAGAGAATTAATAAAATTCAGCAAAAAAGAAAAAAAAAACGAATGAGAATTCAAATAATCAACAGCATCAATTATATAAAAATGATGATCACTAATTAATTCCTACAATTAAAAGGAATTAAAATTTGATAGAAAGAAGGGGAAAAAAAGTCACATGAAGCCTGAAATGGAAACAATAACATTCGCAAAAGAAGATTGTGTTACGGGGCAGCGGAGCTCCTAAGTGAAGAGAGAGCAGGAACGAGGCTATTTTTGATTTTTGATGATAAGGTTCAAATCTCAACTAATTAAATGTAAAATATTTTTTGACACTAGATACTTAAATTCATATGCTGGACGCTAGTACTTTGCACTCTGAGTGATTAGTTGGTTGATTACGAATATATATCAAGTCATAATAATGATATCTTTATCTAGAAAGTCACCCCTGTTTTACAATTTATATGTTAAGGTTCTTTCTGATACTACGAAGAAGCGAGATTATGATGAACAACTTCGAAAGGGAGAATATAAGAGTTTTGTGCAGAAATCTTGTGATCTTACATTCGAGATAGCAATATTATCCTGGTAGGGTGTAATGAGAAAATCGGACAGTGATAAATTTAAGGGTTACTGTTACATGCAATCCTTCTGGAGCTCTGATGATACTTTAGTTATCTAAAATGCATAAAACATAAAGATGGAGATCGATGGGTTGAATAAAGAGGTTCTTTAGTGTTTAATAGGCCTCAAAAGGTATACAGCTTTGATGCATTTTGTAACAAGTTAGTTCATCCTTTTTATTGCTAATCTATTAAATATGCTCAGTGCATCTCAAACTGAACAGTGGCTATACTTTTAAAGATATCCAGGCTTCGTCCGGGAAAAACAAAGACGAGTTTCATATGGTCCAATCAATAATAGTTCTGGTTTAGCATCACATTCTTGCTTCATCACACTTGCCATGATACTGTCCCTTCATTTCCTTTATTTCTTTGTAAATATGTTTTCTTCGCTTAGCAAAGTGCTTTGATTGAGAGTGTCGTGGGTATTTGAGGTCTTCATTAATTTGCATTACTGATTGAGTGACTTGGGTATTTTTTTTTTTCTTTCTTTGATATTTCACAAGCATTTCTTTGTGCTGAAAGCAAGATATTTGAAGTATCCAAATGGTCTATTTGTCAGGTTATTAGTGATTTATATATGCAGACACGAGATTGTAATTGTACTTGATTCAAGCTGAAACTATATCAACAACTATGAGTGAAAGGCAGAGATTCATTTTTCAACGTTTTTGTTTCCAGTTATTTTTCAACCATACACATCCCTATTTTGAGGATGCAAATTGCAATTTGCAAATACTAAAAAATTGGGAATCATTAGCTCTCACCAGAGGAGAGGACAACAAAGGCCTTGCAATCTTGAATCTTGAGTATTTTGTTATACCAGTGACAAGAATCTTTTAAGCCTCAAAATCCTTACAATGTTGTCAGATACAGGTCATATGGACATTTTACTTGGAATTCCAGTGAATAAATTCTTCAGAAATTCTTTCATGTTATACTAGTACTTAACTAGTACTCCCTCCGTTCCATAATAATTTTCTCGTTTTCACATTTGGTACTGTTCATTATAAGCTATTGACTACTAATTTACGCATAATTTATAAGATAAAATATAGTCATGAGTGATTTTGTTTGATTCGTATTTATGAGTACTTTAATACAGTGAAGTTTTTATATTTAATACTAATACGAAATTGAAAATATTAACAATAAAAAGTGTGTGTTGGCAAACGTGTCCAAAGTAAACACGAAAAACATTTAGGAACAGAGGGAGTACTTGATTACATGATTACACATAGGATCTATCCTTGAACTGCACTGTACTACAATAATATCGCAAACAAAAGACAAACAAACCATTCACTGCATCGCTTTTACTGCCGTGAATTCTTGGCCAGGCAACCGGTGCTGGTGCTGGTCCATGAACAGACACAAAAAAACCAAAATAGAAATATAGGATGATTAGGTTTAACTTTCAAGTACGAAGATGCAGTGTTTTGCAGATGTTCCATTCAAAGCAAGCTGTTGACCAATAGGATTAATTAAAACACTTCCATCTGCAGGCAACATACAACATAGCGAGATGTGTAGAAATGCAGCAATACAATCAATGGCTGCATAGCTCATTATGCTTTCAACTGCACCAAAACTTAGCAAGCACCGTCCTGCAAGACCAAAAGTAGGAAACAGTGTGCGACTAATAGAGACATCATGTAATAGGTCTCGAATTATTCAGTGACGTGCATCAGGATCCAGATAAGCCTGCCTGCCTGCCTGTGCACACCAGTTTCAAGAAAGAGCACTGTTACATTTACCTTGTGTCTCACTAATGAAAAGTACGCCTCTTAACGAGAGAGATTGCAATAAGAGACTTGCACAAATGCAGAATAGGCTAGTAGGCATACAAAACTAAATAACTCAAATGTTCAGAAAGGGAACTATAGAAACCATTTTTAATCCAATATTTGACGAAAAACACGGATATAATTTTTGATTTTAAATAATTTTAATCCCGTTTAACTTGAAAGAAATCGAAGAAAAATCTGATCATTAAATATTCTTATGGGACAAATTTAAGAAGTCTGTCGAACCCATCTCTTTAATAAATGCTCGACCTAAATCGAATCAAAACAAATTTATAAAAATTAAGTCTGAAATTAAAAAAAATTCATAGGGTTAAATATCAATCAAAATGACTAGTTGCATCCAAATGATTCAAATTGGTCACTAATTACAAATTTGACTCGACTTTTAATTTGTTTGTTCATTCCGTCAAACCATTTTTTAGTCAAATTTAATGTAAATCATTAATTTTCCGTTAGTTCGTGATGGTGAGACATTATAATCATTTAAATTTAGAATATTCAATCAATTACTGAATTTTTTATGGGGTTTTCAGATTTGACAATGTTTAAAAGTTACAATTGCAAGGAATTGAACTAATACTTACAAATTAGTAAGTTAGGGAAAATTTAAGTTAAAAAAAAAAAAAAAAGTTAGGGAAAATTTATGAAGAATCCTAGTTTATATTACATGAGATCATTGATTGTTTTGATCGTTAAATATTCCATTGACTTTGACGGAATGAATAAAAAAAATAGGATAATCAAGTCGAGTCAAATAACCAATTTGAATTATTTGAACGCAATCAAGCGTACTTGATATTTAACCCAAAATTCATATGAAAGCTAAACTATATCATTCGAACTCACTAATTCCCGAATCCGCTTCAATTCTCAAACCAACATTGTTTTGCTCCTGTTCATCCTTGCACAAGGAAAGTGGATTCCAACGGGATAATCGAATTTTTTTTTTGGTTAGAGATACTTAGAGTCCGTTTGGCTATGCTTAAAATTATTATTTATGATTTAAATTTGCTTAAAGTAATAAATGAAAAGTAAAAAATTTAAATCAATATGTGTTTGGGTAATTTTATATTACTAGCTTAAAACCCGTGCGATGCACGGATTTTTTTTGATAGGTAACAAATTTTATTTTATGTTAAAATTATATTTTTTATATAATCATTATTTACAATATTTAATTTTAATTTTAATATTAATAATTTAATATAAATTTAATTTATGATATGCATGGTTTAAAACTTATATTATAAATTTTTTAAATAAATATGTCGTTGATAGAATTCGAACCTTGAAATTTTATAAAATTAATTTAATTATATAATGTGTTTAATCATTAGATCTAACGATTCTAATTTTTTACTAAAAATATAATGGTCATTATTCGTAGTATACGGATTTCTATTATATTTTGTTAGTGATTATAAGATATGATGTGATATTTTTTGGTATATATTAATTATTGCTAGATATAATATGATTGGAAGATATGATATATCTGATTGATGTTTCTAGGTGTTCATTAAAGGTAATATCTTCAACGTGAAAAGGGCGATTGACTAATTATCATATGTTATTATTTATTTTAGGAGTTTTTTTTTTTGAAATATTTTTCTTTATACTAAAGGTTAAATAAGTAAATTCACGAAATACTAAAAAACATATACCAAAAAATAGTTACCAAAATTTTAATGTTTCGATTATTATATAATTAATTAATTTTAATTTAATATAATTTAATATATTCATGTTCACGGATTATACTAATGTTTCCTTATTATAAACAACGTATACATATTTTTAATAAATTTTATTAATAATTGAAAAATATGATCTAATATTTTTGGTTAAAAAGGTAACGTGTTTTAATTCGAAAGAAAATATTAATGATTGGAAGATATGATACGATTGATGTTTTTAGGTATTTATAAAAGGTAATATCTTCAATTAAAAGTAAATGCGAAAAAAGACAATCAACTACTTACCATTAATTATATTATGTTATTATTTATTTTAGGAGTTTTAATAGTACAGATATTATATATATTTTTCTTTATAATGAAGAGTAAATAAGTAAATTCACAACGTACCAAAAAACTGGTACCAAAACTTTTAATGTTTCAGCTTTTATATAATAGTATAGATTTTATAATTATGTTTTTATATAATCATTAATTTTAAAAATTATTTAATATTAATTTAATAAAATTTGAAGTAAATTTAAATGATTTGCATGATTTAAAATTTATATAATGAAATTTTAAATTAAATATGTCTGGATTCGAACCTTGAATATCTAGTAAAGTAATTTAATCATTAAATATACCTTATAATTACATCTAAAGGTTCTTATTAATGACTAAAAATCTAACGGTAATATGATTTTATATTTTTGGGTATATATTAATGATTGTAAATTTATGTTTTAAATTAAAAGGTAGTGTATTTAATTAGAAAAGAAATATTAATGATTGAAAGATTATGATTGCAAAATTATGTTTTAAATTAAAAGGTAACGTGTTTTAATTAGGAAAGAAATATTAATGATGGGAAGATACGATATTTTAGGAATGGATATATAATATGTTCAATTAAAAGTAAACGTCTTTTAAATTGATTGAAAAAAGATATTTTAGGTATTTATTAAATTTTAGTTAATAGTACAATTATGTTTTTATATAATTGTCAATTTAATAATTTTTAAATTTTAATTTAGTATAATTTAATATACTCATATTTACATATTATACTCATATTTTCTTATTATAAACAACGTATAGGAATTTTTAATATATTTTATTAATAATTGAAAATATTGTGTGATATTTTTGGGTATATATTAATGATTATAGATTAGTTTTTTTTTTTTAAAAAAATGATAACGTATTTTAATTAGAAAGGAAATATTAATTATTTGAAGATATGGTACGATTGATAATATTAATGATTTGAAGATATGGTACGATTGATGTTTTTATAAAAGGTAATATTTTCAACTAAAAGTAGATGTGAAAATGGTAATGGCTAATTACCATTAATTATATTATGTCATTATTTATTTTAATAATTAGGATAACCAAACCGAAAACCAAACCGACCAAACTTTCAATATTTCGGCTTTAATATAATAGTATAGATAAGTGACTTGTGAATTATTAAAAATGTAAATATAAAAAATAAATTTGATAAATTATCTATTTTAATGATGATATTAACTTTTATTAAATAAAATCCTCAAAACAAAATAAGTTATTTAAAAAAGTATCTCCTACCAACTTTTGACTTTAAGCTGTTTTTTTAATTTTAAGTCAATATCTGATTTATTACATAAACAGACAATTTTTAACTTAAAATTGAACATGACTTTAAATCCGACTTTAAGCCGGTTGCCAAACGGGCTCATTATTTGTACAAATCTTTATATATAAAAATCATATCTTTTTTAAAATAATTATATTCCCAACCCGAAAAAATTACCTAATTTCCTTCCGGGGTTCAACGGGTCGGGGAAAATGCGTCCATAGCTTTTGGTGGACTGTCTGTGTATTGCACGTGTAGCCGTGTAGGGCAGGCTTAAAACATACTCGGTACAGTCGTACTTGACATCATTTTACTACTGTAGTATACAAAAAACAACACACACACGCAGATACTATTTATTTAGGGGTTTAGTTGATGAAGGATGAGGGGTTTAGCAAAACTGAAGATGATGAGCAATTATATTTGCAACAGAAGCAGCCTCAAAATATACTCTTCTTCTTATTTCCAGACATCTCCATTTTCCACTAGCCCGGGTTGCCCTATATTATTTTTGTACTTTTTAAATCTTCATTTGTTTCTGAGAACTAAGTCTTTATTTGTCTGAACTTGATTTAAGGAGTATCGTTTTTTATGCATATGATTTTGAAAATTTTAATGATGAAAAAACGTTAAATGTTGTTTTAAGAGGACGTGTCCCCGTGCCCCTTGCTAGATAGCGTGTGTTAGTGTTTGGACAGCTTTTTGATAATTAAGTGTTGGTGTCTTGAGATTCTTATTATTTTTTGCGTTGTGAAGATTGCATGTTCTTAAATGAATTATTAGATTATGGTACTGCTGACAAATCTTTCGGGTAATTAAGTCCTTGATTTTAATTTAGATAAACCGCACCTCCAGTACCATGGAGCCGGAGCCATGGAGGAAACCAAAGGAGAAGCTCAAATTATGAGAAAAGGAGATATGATTAATTTAAATGACTTCCTTTTCACCAAAGACAGGGATTACCTTGTCAGGTCTCACGATGACGAACGGGTATGTCTAACTTTGTTCGTCAATTAAGTAATTAATTCACAGATATCACAATGAGGCATGCGAGGCTACATTAAAAAAAAAAAACTGTTCTTAATCATAATCAAACTATCATTGGTAAATCTATATTTCTCTCTTTCCTTGACCTTTAATAATTAGAATGAGTGAGGGGTGACTGTGAGACCTGTTGATAACACATACAGTACCATGACTTTTGTAGGTGAAGGCCGTGCATTTGGCAGACAAGCTTATAGTTCTTCTTTTTATGCCATTACACCGTCATTGTACCTCTTCTTCTTGCGACTTAAAAATAAATTTGACAAACACGTACATTGCTCTGCTTCCCTATAATTGTTTTGAGGTTGTATTGGTCACATATGGGACTGCAGAAGCTAGACCACGAATTGATTCTCGCACTCTCACTAAGAAGAATTTTGAATTAAGATTTGCTTCCATGTTGTGGACTGCCATCCCATATTCAGATCTTACATCCAGAGAACGTCTGGCTAGTGTATTTGGTATTAGGCCACTGGCGGATAGTACCACAGTTGTCATTGGTTCATCTGGCATGATTCTGGAAACTGACGGTTGTAAGTTGTTTGAAAAATATGGAGGTCTGGGTTATTACACCTGTTTGAAATATTTCATATTGCGAGGTTAGCCAATATAATGTTATACTAGCTTATATTTTTCATTGTTGTATCTTATTGTTTTAATTTTTTGTTCATATTTGCTTTTGTTCTAAAGATGTTTTTACATATGCTATATTTGTTTAAATTAGTATTGCTTTATGCATTTTAGTTCAAAATATGTTTTTAAAATAATTGTACCCGTTAAAATAGGTTTTTAATATAAGTAGGCTTTTGAGACATGTTTAAATTAGAATAATAATATGTCTTTTAATTATAATAGGTTCTTAATATATTTAAGTCCGATGAAATAAGCTTTTGATAATTAGGCCCGTTTTAAATTTTTTAAAGTAGGTAGGCCTTAGAGAGGTGTTTAGATTAGAATAGTTAAATGTCTTTTAATTAGAATAGATTTCTAAAGTACTTAGGCTCATTAAATAGGTATTTAATATAAATAGACCTGTAACCAGACCCAAATACCACAATACCATACTTTTAATGTTTCGGATTTGAAACTATAGTATAGAAATGCACTACTTCTTCATAATTTACTAGAGTATTTGTTATTGTTTAGACTTGATTATAAAGATTGTATCTTTTATGATATATACGAATTTATTACCATCCAGAATTGGAGAATATGTAGTATCATTTGGAATCGGAGAATATGTTATTGCTGACAAGTTAGGTCTTCAATTGTTTGGACTTGATTTGTGTATACCTTATGCATTGAACTCGTTAAAGCTTGTATCGTTTTGTATGGAGTTCTTTCTGTTTGGAGTACTTTCGATAATTAAGTGTTGGTTTCTTGGATTTGATCAACACTATTATTGTCTTAAATTGTAAAGATTGCATATTCTTAAATGAATTATGGCTAGAAAATAGATTATGTTACTGCTGACAAGTTCTCTTGGTAATTAAGTCCTTGATTGTTTAGATAACCCCAACCCCCACCGCAAGTACCATGGAGCCAAGGAGGAAACAAAGGGAGAACTTCAAATTATAAGAAAAGGAGACATGATTGATTTACATGACCTCCTTTTCACCAAAGACAGGGATTACCTTGTCAAATATAATGATGAGCGACAGGTATGTCTTACTCTCCGTAAAGCAATTCAGAGATATTACTATGATAATGCGAGGCTACATCTTTACAAATATTCTTATTACAATCAAACTATTACTTAGTAATCGTAATCTATATTTGTCTTTCTCCTTGACCTTTTAATAGCCAGGTTGTAATTTGGGAGCTGGTACTTACTGGAATTTTTTTTAAAATATAAGCCCAGGAGTGGTGGCAAATTGTAAACCTGGAAGTAGAAGTATAATTTCATTATAAGCAGTAGTACAATTACCCTTAGTTTGTTTAGTGTCATAGACTAAAATGGTACTTTTGTTATATATTGTCCTAAGTTTCTTGCAAGTTTTTTTGTACGTTATTATACTACTGCAAAGTTTAGTGTTAAATTTGCGATTAAGAAAACATGACAGTAATATTCACTTAGTAATATTCACTTAGTAAACACACAGTTGGGTTGAGTGAGGAGAAACGCACGTACACACAATTAGAGTGAGTGGGGGTGAAAGTGAGACCAGCTGATAACAAACTTTTGTAGGTGAAGGCTATGCATTTGGCAGGAAAGGTTATAGTTCTGTATTTTGTGCCACTACACTATGATTATTCGTCTTCGAGGAGGTTGACATCATTCTTGGTAGACACATACACTTATCTTCTGCCTGATAATAATTTTGAGGCTGTCTTGGTTGCTTACGGGACTGCTGAAGATAGACTTTCAAGTAATACCAACTTCAAGAAGAATTTTGAAGCTATATTTTCTTGCATGCCATGGACTGCCATCCCATTCTCAGACATTACATCCAGTGAACGTCTGGCAAGTAGATTTGATATCGGTTCGCAGAGTATTCACAGTTCCTCAGTTGTCATTAGTTCATCTGGCATGGTTCTGCAAAGTGATGGTTGTGATTTATTCGAAAAATATGGAGCTCTGGGATATTGTTTCAGCGATGAATGGATTGAATATTTAGAATTTCAAGATGCTGCTACTGCTAAGAAGCCCTCTTTAAAAGCACTCTTGGGTTCGCCGAAACGTGATTATGTCATCTCAAATAAAGGGGATAAGGTATGAATGTGGCAGCAGAAAGTGTATTTGACAACATTGTAATGGGTTTGACATTGATGTATCTGCTCCTGAGTTTTGATAACACCAGTTTTTCTGAACATCTTAATTTAGTTAATCTGAATCATCTATTATTGCTTGTACTGACAGGTACTCATTGACACTCTTGGAGAAAAGGTGGTAGCACTATATTTTTATGAAGAGGGTATCACTCCTGAGTGGCTGACAGCATATATTAAGGAAGCGTATGAAAAGTTTGCACAAAATAAATCTTGTTTTGAGGTTGTGCTTGTATATCTTTATGACACAAATGCAACTGTAGATCGTACAAGTGAAGAATCATTTCGTAATACATTTGAGACTATGCCTTGGTTGGCGGTTCCATTTAAAGACCCAAAATGTGTAAGGTTGGCGCGCTTTTTTGGTTATCCTTATGATCAACTTGGGCTGGAGGAATCTCCTAGACTTGTAATCTTTGGGCCTCATGGGAAATATATTGAACCTTGGGGTTCTGATATCATCTTGAAATTTAAGCTTCCAGCATACCCATTCACTCGTGAGAGAGTCGTCAAATTATACACTGAGAAATTGCGGGAAGTGAACCTGGAGATGCTCTGGGATCAAGAGACCATATTTAGAAGAGGAGATGAGAGCAAGGTTAGTTCTTTTGACATCTTGTTATCATCTCTTAATATCTCTTGCATAAAAACCTTTGACCTCTGGTTTGTTTTCATTCATATTCTGATCTTCATTTTTCTTTATATAACCAGTTGCCTATTGAAATTCTGAACGTTGCAAATCTTACATTTATCCAACATTGTTGGGGCACTCATACCAATTTAATGTTGCACAGGAATAATTTTCCTACACCTTTCACATTAATTAAGCTTCATAAAAAATTACAATTAATTTGATTCATATATAAATATTGATTAGCCTTTTATATCTTTATTTCACATCAGAGTCGCAACATATAATGCCTACATGATTCACAGGTTTCAGTTTTTTTTGTCTACTTATTAATGATAATATTTTGTAGGTTCAATTTTCTCAACTTGTTGGAAAGAGAATAATGCTCTTTTTCGAGGGTGATGAAGAGAATCAAATCCGTAGAAAAAAGGTAGCCAGTTTTCTAAGCATGTTAAGAAAACGGTATTTCGACATGAAGGGTACAAGTGATGAGTTTGAAGTGATATATATCACCACCGGAAAAAAGGAATCCCCCTACAACAGGCTTATTGCAGAGCCGTGGCTTGTATCACTTGCATCCCAGTTACCATTTGATCTTAGTGTGCATTCTTGTTATTGTCATCTATTGTTGGCACCTTCTCTTTCTTCTTGTTCATGCAGCAAACGAGCCAAATGGCCTCGTAAATCTTCAATTCTTGCCTTTGATCAAGATGGAACAGTTGTGAGGAAATCATTAGAGCTTTCTTTTAAGGCTACTAAATTCCCCTTTTACACTGGCAGCATGGAAAAGGAGACATTTTTTGAATTAAATGAATTTTACGGATGGGGAAAAATGGACCAGTATCATTGGGGGTTGCAGATCAATTCATACCATAAAAACGTGAAGTTACCTTATGTATATAGCTACGAAACTTTTCTGACTGTAGATAACTATTTTTAACAGCTTGTTTCAACAATTACTGTATATATTTGAAGAAATTTCAGTTTGCAACCCCTAGAATTGGCAGTTTGGCAGTTTGGTACACTTACTTTGGGAACAAACATTTTACATCCCCTAGTTTCCAACAATTTACAAACCCCGGTTGTCCAGCACCTTTTTCATTAGCAAGTGAAATTTGGTTTTACAAAAAATTTTCTTGATTTATAATAGAGTATGTTATCTAACTAATGATAATAATAAATTTATTGTTAAATTGTTATTCAATAATATTTGTTTGTAAAATTACATATTATTTAAATTCAATACAATTTTTATATAGATTACATTCCGATTATGTTCATATTCCAATTATATATATATTCTGATTATGTACTAGGAAAATCAAATATATGAAATTAAAATAATACACTTTTGTATTAAAATTATATTGAAAGTTTAACTACAATGTAAATTTTACAAACAACATTTATTAAATAATGGTTTAACAATAAAAAAGTTATTAGTAGTTAACATACTATCATAATTCAAGAATAATTTTATAGTACCGATTTTACTGAATTTGACAATAGATGGGACTTTTAATGGAAAAAATGCCAGGGATTGTACTTTGATAAGTGTTTCGAAACTGGGAGATGTAAAATGTTTGTTTCCAAAGCAAGTCTATTAAAATGAACAGTCAAATTTAGGGATTGTGAATCAGGTGAACCGGGAAATATATCCTATGAACAATTTTGTTGGTAAAACTTCATCTTGGATATGTATTAAGATTTTAGTCACTTACAAAAGAAGAAGATGAAGTAAAAAGTAGAAAAATGTATTATTGAATCAACCTAGTTATAAGAACAAATACTCAATTATAACATATATAAATTTACTTATTAAAAAAAGAAAAAGAAAATAGACAAAAACACCCATTTCAACTATGCATATCATATGATACTCTTTTTTTTTTTTAATTACGTAACTTACTGTTATACTGGCTGGATACCACGGGATGCTTTATAAATATTATTAATAAATTTTTATGTTAAATTTTTATTTTTCTAATTTTAAAATTATTAAATTTAAATTTTTTAATATTGTGTTTATTCAACAACTTTATCATATTTTATATAATTAATTTTTGATTTTCTTTTGAAAAATTCCAAAATAATGTATGTAAACATTATTCATAATTTTTTAAATAAGATGCATAATTTAATAATACTTTTAAATTTTATCTAAATTTTATCTAACATTATTTAAAAATTTAAGTACTAATAATATTTTAAAAATGATATATATGTCTCTGATCAAACCAACCATATAAACCCTTATGTCAGTTATATATAAGATATAATTTGGCCATATATTCCAACGTTGGTTTTGGTTTTTTTGTTAGCCAGTTATAAGAAATCGTTATTTATGTCCTTCAACCATAAAGTTTTGTGCAAGGAACATTGAGTAAGTTTTAGAAAACATCCTTTTATTTTTAGATTTTCATTAGAATATTTTCATAAATTTTAACCAAAAAAAATGTAGAATTTTATTTTAGGAAGGACATATGTTCCCCATAATCCTTACTCGATTCACTCCTGCCTCAACATATCACTCTAAATTTATGCACAATTTATGAAGATGATTGTTTTTTTCTATCAACGCTATAATTAACATCTACCGTTCGTGTCATTTGGCTAATCTAAATATCAAAGTTAAATATTATTTTCTCTGTCTATCATTTTTTTCACAATTTTTTTCATTAATTGACACGTATTTTAAGATATATATATATATAAAGCATAATTCTATAAAAAAAAATTTGAATAAAAACTAAAACATTAAATTTTAATTTAGAAGGAAAAAAATTAAATTAATTTTTGGAACTGTACTTTATATGAATATTAAAATGCATGCCAACCTTTCTGTTCCAAATGTAAAAAATTGAGAGGGACACCCAACCATTTCTTTACTTTTCGGAAAGATTGTCTGGCACGCATTTTAAGGTGCATATAAAGTATAGTTTCATAATTTATTTTTATAATTTTCTTTTTTTGTATAAAAATAGAACAATCCTATTTTTATACAAAAAAAATATTTTTTAAAAATAAGTAATAGAACCATCCTTAAAATGCACCTTAAATTTATGTCAGACACCCTCTCCTAAAGGTAAAGAATCAGATGAGACTGAGGGAGTATCAGTTATTCACTCTTTGATCCGACGGCTTTCGAGTAAGTACTGTATGTTATGTATCATAAAATCTTGTTTTAACGGATGATTGTCCAAAATACCTAATTTTCAATAAAATATGTCCAACATACCAGTAAATATGGTTCTAAATACCTACCAGATACTCTATTGGTAGTGAAGTATTAAGATGATACGCCACTCCCAAATGAGTATCAGGGACATACTCCACTACTGGTGGAATATCATGTCGGAGCATCTGAACGTTCGATGCTCCACTGGTGGTGGAGTATCACTCCTGACGCTCTATTGGATGAGTAGTATCACCTTTGAAATGGAGTCTCTAGTCGAAATGGACATTTCTGAAAATGGGTATTTAGGTAAATAAACATAAGAAAATGAGGTATTTTGGTCATTTTTCCTCTTTTAACTAATTTGGCTAATCTTTAAAAAATAATATAATTATTATTAGATAATTTTATTATTTATTAGTAGATGAAAATTTTTAACTTTCAAGTTACTACAGTAAAACCTCTATAAATTAATATAATCGGGACCAGATAATTCTATTAATTTATAGAGGTATTAATTTATCGATAAATTAATAATTATTAATTTATAGAGAATTTTCGACATAAACAAAATTAACATTTAATTATATAAATTTAAAAAGAATCAATTGAACAATTTAGTTCATACTTAATTCAGTATATTCAATGTACCTACAAACTCAATAGGTATTAGCGAGATTCAAATTAAAGATTTATGTATATTTATATAATATAAAAGATAGTATAACATTTTTGGAGTCTGTTACAGGTAAAAAAGTAATTAAGATATCAAGATATTAATTAATAACTTTGTGATGCTTTATGAAACTGTTACATTCGAACTTTTGAATATAACAAAAAAGATTAGGTTGAGAGTCGACTTCAATAAATATTAGAAAGTTTAAAAAATATAAAAATTGGAATTTACTCTCTTTCAAGGTTTTAATTTTTAAGAAAAAAAATTATTTCATAAAATAAGTGTCATCAATAATAAGTATTAATTTAACACACTAGAAAAGATTGTATTAGCTATTAGAATTTGATACTAATGTCATAATTTTTTTATTTTTAGGATTCAATTTTTATGGATAAAAATTATTATATAAGTCTTTATAATATATGTTAAAGTTGGGATTTCGGTTTTAACAAAAGAGTGCCTCAATCGAAAGAATCGTGTTTACCAAGAAATCAGTTCGTTAGAAAAGATTATGTAACTACTAAAATTTAATATTGATAATTTAATATAATTTAAATATGTATTAAATTTTTTTAAAAAAATTGTAATGCCGCCGCGAAACGTAGCTTTATCGACTAGTTTATTATACAATCACTACAAGAAAAATGGTCATTTATGACGGAAATTTTACATTAAAATCGTCGCAATTGGTCCAATTATGACGGAAAAATTTCGTCATTTTTGCTCGAGTCTTAAGTTCGGATTTTCGTCACAAGTAAAAATTTCGTCACAAGTATAAATTTTCGTCATAAGTTCCAAAGCGGGACCCATTTTCTACAATAAAATAATAAACAAACTTACAACGGAATAAACTGTCATAAATTTGTATTTTATGACGGAAAAATCCGTCAAAAATTAAAGAATGAGATCCATCTAAAATATAATAATAACAATAATTTAAAACGATTTTGTGTATCATAAGTTTGCTCTTGAGACCCACTAAAAATATAAAATATACTGTATCAATATATGGTTCCCGGAAACAAAAACGTGATTTACAGTGAATTGTTCAATTTACAGAAGTTGAGTACTTGATGATATAGACTGTGGGGAGTAACAAATAAGCACTCACATTAATACATTATCGACTACAAAGCTATTACTTAAACTATACAATACTAGCTCTTAAAGTTAACTAATACTCTATATTCAAGGTTCATCCCTGTGTTTTGGAAACATCTCCAGGGCTTCACATTAGTAGAGGGCATTCTCCTTGAGACACTCTGCTATCACAGCACAACCGCAATCAAATCAAAACAGTCCAAAGCCGACCAAAATCGAAGAGAAACCTGGGAGACAAAAAATTTTGACGAAACCAAATTCAACAAAAAACTTCAGAAAATATAACTAAAATATCTACGATTATACACACCCAGACTTATACATATTTGTAACTCAAATTCAAAACAACTTTTTACAACTTCACTCCGGCCATCCAACAATTCTCCGGCGATGTCAAAAACGTTGATTTGGTCACAAGCAGAACTAATCACGAATAGAATGATATAGAACTAATGTTCAGACATTAAATCGAGACCAAGGCTAGTCAAAATCAGACTGAAATAAAAACCCAATTCGAAATGGATTTGAGGTTACCAATTTTTTTTGTTTCGAGGCTTGACCGAGAGAGAGCTAAAGCTTGATTTCTGGGGTTGGTCTTTCAAAAAGAAACCAGTACGGCGTTGTTTTACAGTGGAGAAGGGAGAAGGAGATGACGGTTAAGAGACAGGGATAGATGAGAGAAAAGGGGTAGAGGCGAGCGACAAAAGAGCGACAGGCGGGTTAGATAAAATAATAGGGTGGGTTGGTTAATTATTAGGATAAAATATGGACGGTTGGATGTGTGTTTCTTTGTTTCAATCTAAGGGCTATAAATTGATTGGAGTGCACAATCCGTGTGCTATGCTGTTAGCCACTAACATAATGACACATGTCATTAAACAGAATTTCTAATTTTTCATTATTAAAATAGAGTAAATAAAATAAATATAGAGTAAAATAAATATCCGAAAATAAAAAATGCTCTAAAAATTACTAAATTGTTACGAGCACTTTAAATTGTTAAGAAAATTGTTCCCTCAAAAGTTGGTCAAATTTAGTTGAAGTTTGGTCAATCATTTGATTTTTTAACGTAAGACATTTTCAACTGTAAATTCGACTCCGGAACAAAGTTCTCAAAAATTACGAAATTTTTAACATGCTTAGAAAATATCATTTAAATGACAAATTCTAAATTTCAAGTTTTTCTATCATGTGGAAGTATTTATTTTAAAATTTCGAAATTAAATAATAATACTTGTCCAACTAAATATGATACACCTTGGATCAAAATCATTGGATCTTTTGTCTTAGGTTTTGAGTCTAAAATATCAACAAAAATATATTATACGGAAAATATATATTTAGATTATGGAAAATATATTAAGTATTTTAAATAATATTCTCAAAACTTTTCAAATATTTTAAAATACTAGCAAAAAAACTAATTTATAACGATCCAACCGTACGGATGTCAAGATATATCTTAAAGGATATTCCCAAATTTTATAAATATTAAAAATTAATTTCGTTGGAGATTTTAGTAGATCACTACTATTCAGACTAATACTCGTACCTAGTGCTTGGTCCCAAATTATTGTTTCTATTTTTTTAAAAATATTTCTCGATGATCCAACCATAAAAATGTTACAACATACCTAAATAAATTATATTCCCAAAGTTTCAAAAAAAAATAAAAAATTAATTTGGTTGGACATCTTAGTAGATCACTTCTATTCCGACTAGTACTAGTAACTAGTGCTTCGTCCCAGATTATTGTTTCTATTTTTTAAAAATATTTCTCGATGATCCAACCATACAGATGTCAAAACATATCTAATTAAATGATATTCCCAAAATTTAAAAAAATTAAAAATTAATTTGGTTAGAGTTCTTAGTAGATCACTACTATTCGACTTGTACTAGTAACTTGTGCTTCGTCCCATAATATTGTTTCTATTTAAAAATATATATTTCTCGATGATCCAACCGTACGGATGTCAAGACATATCTAATTAAATGATATTCCCAAAGTTTCAAAAAATAAAAAATTAATCTATGTGATTGATGTATATATAATAAGAAAAACATTGAAGAACTTTACGACGGATTAAGAAGATTGTCGTAATTCTGGGTAACTTATGACGGAAATTTCGTCATAATTTACCCAGAATTACGACGATCTTCTTAATCCGTCATAAGTAACCCAAAATTACGACAGATTTTTTCGTCGTAAGTTCACATCAGAAAAAGTAATTCATTTTACAATTAAATTTAATTACAATAAACTAATTTACGATGGAATTTTCGTCGTAAGTTCATTACTAAACTACGTCGTTTTGTCATCAGGAAAATTAATTCATTTTGTAATTAAATTTAATTACAATAAATAAATTTGCGACGGACCGAAATTTCGTCGTAAGTTTATTTACGACGGAGATTCCGTCATAAGTTGATTACAAAATGACGTCAATTTGTCATAAGAAAATGTAATTTTTTTTTAAATTAAATTTGATTAAAATAATGAAATTTATGACGAAAATTCCGTCGTAAGTTAATTGCTAAAATGAATTTATGACGGACAATTCGTCGTAAGGTCACTACAATTATTTTTCAATTAAATTTTAATTGTTTGGAACTAAATTTTATTAATAAAATAATTATCTTACGACGAATTTCATTTTCGTCATAAGTTTGGCGCGAAATTTACGACAGATTTGAAATTCCGTCATAAGTTAGGCACGAAAATTGCTTCCGTCGCAAGTTGGCCGTCATAATTGGCCAAATTTCTTGTAGTGAATAGGATATAATAGGATATAATTGGTTTTTTCTTATTTAATATTATTGAAATATACTATATAACGATTATTTTATAATCAGATTCGAATATATTTTATACTAATATTGATGTTATATTAATCAATATAAATATAAATACTAACTAAAAACTTGTTTCCTTCGATTTATCATTCTTAAATTATTTATAGCCTCCTAAGAGAAAACTATTCCATTCTCTGCCTCTCTTATATCGTACAGACCTGTTTTGTTCTTTGTCGGAGACTTCGCACATACAGGTGGGACAAGAACAATCCTCTATTCTTCGAGGTGCGGCGACTTATGTTAATTTTATTAGAAGTTACAATGTAGCTGAGCCTTTCTTTTTTTTTTTTTTGGTTCTCGTTTACTTGTTGTTACTGATTGTTTAAACTTTAAAATATCTTCCCTTTGTGATTGTTTCGTTGTTTAGTTCTTGCCAACATGTTCTTGAATTGTTATTACAAATTGTGAACACGATTGTTCCATTGTTATTCTTATTTTCAACAACTACAACGCGATTTTATGTTAAAGTTTTGCCCTTGCCAAATCCATCTACTCGCGTACCAAGCTTCCTGCACAATGCCGAATTAATTTGCTCCAATTTTCAATTATGTAAACTGTATAGCCTAGGAATTCGTTGGTTAATATGGATCGTGACTTAGGGGCTTATCACCTAAGTCATAATTTCGATTCTATTAATAAGAAGACATCAAAGTAAGTGGGCTGACATGCTCAATAGATACAAGTGTGCTAGCAATTTTTCGGATTAGACGACATACGCGAAAGCTGACCCGGATACTGGATTGTCAAAAAAATAAAAAAAGAAGTCGATGGTACGTGATGGCCATAGCATGTCGTTATATATTCCGACAAACGCTTTAAGATTTAATTTTAATTTTGTAGAATAATTATGTTGCGTTTTATACACTGAAATCCAGTAGGCACTCGCATTCTTGGAGAAAAGACTTTGCATGCATGTTAATACCCCGTAGCTAATTCTGTAAGGATCTGCAATACAAGTTCAAAGGATTAGTGCATGATTCTCACACAATCCTTTAAGAAGTTCAGTGAATTTGGTAGATTTTGTTTTTGTTAGAATTTATATTTTGATACATTCCGCTCCTAATAAAGGTGAAAGGTTTGAGTAAATTAATATATCAATCATATTTTTGTAATTCTAATTACATGGACATGGTTTGTTAATAATTATAGACAAAGAAAATGATCCGCTCAATCACTCGAATTGGAGATGGTTTGGGAAGACATTATAAGATGTTGGCGGGCTTTCAAGGTTAGTTACAATACGCTTTACCTTTATTTTTTCCAAATTCAATTATACTTTATTTTCGTTATTTTTCATATTTCAGGAAGAAATATCACAACAAACATCACAACAGAACTTGACAGTCGCAGATATATTCCGAATCAGAACAGGTGTCAAAACTATTTTCACTACCAATTATAATTACTATAGTAATTTATTATAGAACGAGACTACTAATTTAAGTATGATACTTAATTAACATACTTTAGTTTAAAAATTCAGTATACATTCTTTAGCTAAAAAAGATTCATTAATATACATGTATTAAATTGATTCTTTGCATTATTGCAAAATATATTCATCCTATGATATTGGTTAATATCAACTTAAAATTTGTATCGATAAATATTACTAAGGATGTTATGATTTTTTTGCAGGTTGTTTGCTTTAATTATGAAAAAATATTGTGACATCATGAAGCCTTCTTCAGATAAGAAGATAATGGACGTTCACCAAATTTCTTTAAAAAAGTGAGTAATCTAATTCATTATAAAATATTTATAAATTATTAATTTATATGTATGATTAAGCATGATTATTTTTTCATGTATTTATTTAAATTTATGTTTTTAAAAGAACATTGCTTCCTTATATTGTTATCTTATTTGTAGGCTACTTGAAAATAATCAATTGAAAGCTGCATTGAAGTACATGGACTTTAACTTAGAATCTGGATATGTGGTACCCGGAGACATTTTTACGGAATTTGTTTTCCACTGTTATCGCAAGCGTGGTATAAAGAAGATGGACAAAAGATTGGTATCCTTTATTGAGAAATTCATGGTACAATAAAGCCTAATGTTCAATTTCGTAAGTAGTTGTTTAATTCTATAAAAAAAAAAAAAAAAATTATCTCATGAGATTGTCTTCTGTTATTTTAATTACCAGAAAAAGAACGAAGCATTTTATCGGAATTGGAACTCATGCTTCTATATGCTACACATGTCTCTTCAAACTCAAAACAGTGAGCTAGCTTATTATGCTCTTCACTTCATCAGAAAGTTTATAACTGTGGCGGAGAGTTTGGAACCTCCTATGCATTTCTTTGTGGAGGAAGAACTGATCATCCCAGTGCTTCAACTTGCTGGAGAAACTTGCAACATTAAACTCTTTGATATTGCTTGCGTACTTCTTGATCAATCATTGGGTCAAAACGTGGCTGAGGCAGATACTTTCGTTGCGAAGATATGTGCATACGCATCTTTAGGGAACCTCAAACTTGCACATAACTCTCTTTTTGAACTTGAATCCTTATATAGAGATTCTACTCAGGAGGCTACTGATCTCTTTTCTCCATTTTCTGCTCTTAATCCATTAGTCATGGCATACTCCAAGGACGGCTGTGCAACAATAGATTCTGTAAGTTTTCTCATTTAGTTCTTTTTGACTTTGCCACTTTGGAATTTAAGTTATATACATCTCTTGTAATTAGTTGTGATTCTTATATGTTCGTTGCGGTGCTTTTGTACCATTGATATTAAGCAGATCTACTATCAGCTAGAGGATTTGAGCAAAGAAAATCCTTCGTACAAGTCCGTTTCTGCACTCAACTGTCTAATCATAGGTTGTGCAAATATAGGAGATACTGATCGCGCTTGGCAGACGTTTGAGTCAATAGACACTACGTTTGGATTGACACCTGATATCAATTCATACAATTGTCTAATCTGTGCATGCTTAAAGGGAGATGAGGTAAGAACTAACTTACTACTCGCATACTGCAGCCTCTCACTTCTCATTTTATATTATATGTATATAATGACAAGTTGAGGAAGCTTGCTTTTCACTTGATCTGCTGGGTGCGTTTGGGTAAAACTATATATAAGTGCATCACTCGTAAAACTATGGTGATAATGTGATTAGAATGATATGTTTTACTTGTGGCAGAGGGAAGAAGCTTTACAACTATTCAAGGACTTAATATACTGGGGACTTAAACCAGACGCAACGACGTATGCACTTTTGCTTCATGCTCACGTTACTGCAAGAGATTCAGAATCTGCACTTTCTGTTGTAGAAGAAATGGTAATCTCCTTTCCTTCTTGATGGCTAATCACCCCTTACTCCACTTGGTTTATACAGCCAGTATAATATATTATGTTTCAGGTAATTTCAGGATTCGAACCTACAAAGAAGGTTCTCAAAAAGATATACACCTGCGCTATTATGGAGGATAACGATTTTAGCAAGGATCATGTCAAAGCCTAGGCCATAAAATTTAACATCCCAATGAATAGTAAGGTCTTTCGTGAGAGGGAAGATGATGCACACTTAGCACCTCCTAAAAGTTATGAAAAGCTGCCAACATCATCGTGGGAACACAATTTCAAATACCGCTCGCGATCTCGTGGAGACAATTGTCGATGTGTGCCCTTACTTCTGTTTTTAGATCCTTCATGACGAGGCGCATTAACCTTTTCCAATTTTAGACGAAGGTCATGCTCAGTCAGCTTCTTTCCGAGACGATCAACAAAACACTGACCGATCTCCCTTCAGATGAGGCAACCTTGTCATGCGATCCCCCTTTCTGTCCGAGCGAGTCCTCCCCCTCATTCCAGTCAGGGTTGGTTTGATCTGTTAGGACATCCTCGAAGTCATCAACGAGTTTCTTAGGGGGGAGCTTGCTTCCTTCCCCTGGTGCTCTACCGCCTGTCCTTGCATTCCTCTTCGATCCTCTAGAACTATAGCGCTTCTCTACCTTTGCAACCCTTTCATGTACCGCGGTCACCTGCTCACCGAGGCCTTTTAGAAAAGACATGACCTCGCTGTTCAATGTCACCCTCTGTGCTGGGGGGGTGTGTTCCTCCCTGTTCCCAGTCTTAGAGTCGTCCTTGGACGCCTCGGCCTCTGAGGGGTCCCTCGTCAGGGGATCGTCCCTGTTCACCTTATGCGATCCCGGGGTCTCACCATCGTTCCTCTTTTTGTGTGATTTAGTCATCGCTCTCCCAATTCAATGACTATTCACCCCTCTTTCTAGCGCCAAATGTTATAGGGAGAATATTGTATAACAATATTTTGGAGGTTTGTTGGATTATCGGAACAAAATACAGATATTTTGCTAACAAAAGAAGAACAAAGGTTTAGGGTTTGTGTGTATGAATGTGGCTGAGCTTGATAGGTGTTTTCAGGTAAACTGTTTCTCATCCGTATCAAGGTGCCTACGTACCCTATTTATAGGGATCAAGCCTGACGTAGTTCTTGGGCAACAAGTTACCTAGGCGGGCTAGGGTTTTATGAGATAAGCCAAAGTCCAAGCCCACTTGTTTAGGGCTGACGTGGCAATAAGTCATCAACTCTATCCATGATCCGTGATCTAGCTGTAAAAGCCCATAGTCTCGAATGGATAGATTCGGAATGAAAGATCCATCAGGGCCCTTGCATGCGACCTTGAGAGGCCTGGCCATGCGAAGCGACCCCTGTGCCTAGCTACTCATGCGACCTTAAGTCTGGCCATGAGCCTTCCAGAGAAGAGGAGATAATGATCTCGCTATAAGTTATAGACGTGGTGCAAAACAAAGCGATCCTCCTGCAAGCATCGCCAGCGAGGCCTCGCATCGCGAGGTGCTCCTGTAATAGAAGTATTATTGCCAAGGTATGCCGGGCTGATTCTAATAGTGGGCTTTAATGACCCAATCTTCATCTTCCAGGCCCATCGTAGATTATGAACCATCAATTTAGCTAATTAAATCAATTTAGCCATTATGCCAGATTTGGGCATAACAACTACCCCCCGAGTCCATATTGCCATTGGAGATGCGATATGGACTCAAAGAATATGAGTTGTCATCGCGAAGCGAACCCAAGAATAGATATAAGCGTTGGAGTAGTCGCGACCCCAAGAATTTGAAAGGTTTTTTTTGACAGCTGTTGTGTCTCGAGATGTGTGTCCAACGGATGAAATTTCAACACGTGTCCCATGTCCTTCTCTCTCCTGATGGCTATATATACCCCTGTCACTATCATTACCTTTTTCATTCTCACAAACACATTGTCGAAGTGCTGTCAGTTTGCTCCCAGATCAAACGCAAAGAATTCTCAGGCTCTATCACCCGCGATCCCGGATTTCTTTCGATTTCTTCAACCTTCTTCAAGAAAAAGTAAGCCTTTTTTCTCTTCTTGCATTTAAATTACTGTTCTTCATTATAAATGCATGATTAGATAGCTTAAATTGCATGCGATGCGAACCCAAATAACTGCGATCCAAAAATGCCAATTTTATGATGCGACCCATCCTCGCTACTGTATGATGCGATCCGTAATTACTTAGATAAAAGCATAGGTTAAGAACGTTAGCCTTCCCCTTAGGATTGCGACCCCTCATACTCTCTGTGAACGATGCGAGAACATATAGAGCCTTTCTGTTCGCTTGTTTCTTTCCTCCTTCATTTGTTTTCTGTAAGGGCACACACTTAATCATTTCACCCTTTTCAGATGTCTCAAGACGATAGTTCAAGGACACCTTCTCCCATGCCTCATATACAAATTAGCGATGCTGCTGCATCCAACATCGCAAAAGCTACGAGCACTAGCGAAAGCTCATTCAAGTTATACTTCGACCCTTTATGGTCTAACGAAGAATATACCCGCGAAGTGCCTCTGATTTCGTGGAGAACAAAGCACCCTTCAAGCTCGCGGGATCAATCTCTGGATGTACTTCCAGCTGAGAACGAGCCTCACACCATGACTGACATCGAACAAGACATCGAAACTTTGACAAAGAAAGGAGATGAATTCAGCGCTAGGGCAGCAGAAATTCTCTCCAAAGTGCCTCCACCACGAACCATGCCTCCATCACAAACCGTGTCGCCCATTCACATAAGTGATTCCCCAACAGATTCATTAGGCGATGCCTATTATGACATCGAGGGAGGTGCTGATAACGAAGCCAACTCTGATGATGATGACTACGAGGAGCCTTCCTCAGATGATGGTGGCCTTGACGAAGTGGCCAGAGTTGTAAATTTCAGAGACTACGATTATGTTCCTGAAGCCTCACCTGATCCTTATGTCCCTACCCCTCAACCAGAGCTGGAGGGAGTTATTTATGTTGACGGGCCTGACCCCAATGACATCGAGCCCGGCTCAAAAGTCAAGCCAGGTAAAGCTCGCGTACTTGCATGTCGCGATATGCCCTCGACACTGACCGTGAAGACTATCACAGAGGGTGTTAAGAGGTTCCGCCCTGAAGGCAAGATCATTTTGCCCAAGAAGAAAATGCGATGCTATCGCTTTAACCACGACGAGAACGGAGGCAGAGTGCCCAGAATGGTCCTGACGGTCCCTCTACTGAAGATAGGTGTCTCTTCTCCTCTCCACCCATTCATTAGGGATGTTTGCGAGACATACTACTTAGCTCCCATCCAAATCAGCACCAATGGATACCGATCCATGATTGCCTTGTACATACTCTATCACAAACTTGGATACCCCCCTTTAGATGCGAAGACAATGGGCTACTTCCTTCAGCTAAAGCGATGCGGAGTCAAGGATTTCGGCTACGTCTATTTCTCGGTATGGCCAGAATTCAACAAGAAAAGCCTCCTCCCTGGTGGGATAAGTAATGCGGGCTCGTGGAAGGAGCCTTTCTTCTACGTCCACGAGGTCCCTCGAGTGAAAACAAGCTTCAACTACCTCCCGGGTAAGCTATCAAAGCAGTAATCCTTTATCGTACTTTTTACCTTTGATTCTCAAACTGACAACTCCTTTAGCATCGCAGTCGCTCCAGTTCGCACCTTCTTAAGAGGTGCTGACAAACAGCGAGCCGACGAGGTATTAACGAAATCCACTGCAGAGGAAAGGAACATCAGGACTCTCCTTTCCATTGAGAACCTAATAGAATGCGGGTTCCTCAAAGAAGGGATAGCTGCTTCCCCCGAGGCGGGGCCTTCTCATGCCAGGCGAGCCTCGAAGAAAAGAAAGGCAAGAGAAGAGGCCTCGTCTTCTCATGTCGCAATAACAGATGAAGAGGGTACTTCTAGACTAATACCGATACACGCATCGCATCGCATTCCTTTTTATTCCACATGCATAACTTGTTTTACTTTATGTCGTATTACTTGAACTGTTTTGTAACTTGTTCTTCATTTTTCTACAGATATGTCTGCACGAGGTGGAAAGAGTCAGCCTCCCCCATTTTTGCAAACTAACAAGAGAGGGGCGTCTTCAAAGGCGACCTCTGCCTCAAAGGTTCCTCCTCCTCCTCTTAAGCCCCCTGTGGCCAAGCCTGCCAACGATCCTCCACTCCAGCAAAATGCTGCTAGGGATCAAATTCAAAATTCTCCCAATCATAGCCCTTTAAAGCGGCCAAGCATCTTTTTGCTTCGCTGGGAAGCAAATATACTGAGGAGGCTGAGGCATCCGGCTGGTGGAAGGCGCCCCCTGAGGAAAATGCAAACGCTCTAACCAAATGCCTCACCGAAGCATTCATCCGCCAGGCTGCTCATACTAAAAACTACTTTCTGCTGGACAAAAAGAACAAGGTTCTTGAATTCCAGAAAGTAGAAGACAAACGATCCCTCCAGGCCGAATTCAAAAAGTAGCTGTCCACTGAAACCGCCTCGCTTCGCACCGACCTCAAGAATGCCAGGAAGGAAAGAAATGACTTTGAAAAAGAATTTCTAGAGCTGCAGAAATCCAGCGAGGAGGCTGCTAAAAAGAGCGCCGATGAGAACGCGAAGCTGGCAAGCGACCTCAATGCTGTTAAGGCTGAATTGGCCACTGCTCAGGACACATTTCTGGCCCAGGGTCAAGTCTCCTTCATGAAGGGGTTCATCAGAACGATCCCTGACTTTGATTGGGATCAACTGGGGCCAGGTAATGCTGAGTATGCTGAGACACTCCAGAAGGAGATCGCTGAAGAGGACGCTGCAGAAGCGAGGCTGGAGGAAGAGGCGAGGCTAGCTGAAGAAGCGAGGCTAGCTGAAGAAGCGAGGCTGTTGAAAGAAACCTCTACTGCCAATCAAGATCCACCTGCTTCTTAATTTTGTTATATATTTGATGAAGTCTTTTGAACTCGGGATGCGGGCACCCTTAGAATGCTTCGCGATTTGTAATATTATTTTGTTTAACTCTGATCACCCCTTAACTGAACTGGGATCGCATGGCGACCCTTTATTTATGAATTGAAACCATTTTAACTTTTCCATCCAATGTTGTCTCGTTATTTTTGCACATAACATATTTGCACAAGTAATTTAACTTCGCTTGCTTAGTACCTTGGCTTCGAAATTATATCTTTACTTTTCATCTTTGCATGTTGAATTGTCTTGAATAGTACTAGATTTGCATGCCTTTGCTTAGATTCCTTGGATTGTTGTAGCAGTTACTTCAAATGTGATCCTTGCATCGTTGAGATGGCTTGGACCTTAGTATGTTAATGTTAACAAACAAGCAAGTAAAATGCACAATAAAAAGTAATTCATAGAGAAATTGAACTTTTATATTGATAAACGGGGCGAAGCCCAAACAAGTTGACAAGCGGGGCGAGGCCCAATAAATGATATGTGGGGCGAAGCCCAATAATTGATACGTGGGGCGAGGCCCAAAAAGTGATAAGTGGGGCGAGGCCCAATGCCATTACATCATAAAGGGAGGGTGTCTATACGACCACTACCCCCCAGTATTTTGTATGGATTTATTCATGCGAAATAGATAGAAACTACCAGGAGCGATGCCTTCACTGATAGTATTTGCGCAAGTGTTCCGTATTCCAAGCTCGCGGAATGACCTTATCTTTCATGTCTGTGAGGTAGTAAGTTCCCTCTGAGAGAGTAGCATAGATTTTGTAAGGCCCTTCCCAATTAGCACCAAAGACACCATGGCCCGGGACCTTAGTATTAGGCATGACTCTCCTAAGCACGAGGTCACCTGTCTTTAAAGAACTTGCTTTGACCTTTCCATTATAGTACCTCGCTGTCCTCTGTTGGTAAGACGCGAGGCGAAGCTGAGCCTCGCTTCTTGTTTCTTCTATCATGTCTAGGTATAGTCTATGATTCACCTCGTTTGCATCGGGATCGTAGTGTTCCCTTCTAAACGACCCGGAGCCCACTTCAACAGGGACCATGGCCTCGCAGCCATATGTTAGGGAAAAGGGAGTCTCTCCAGTTGTGGTCCTTGGGGTCGTGTTGTATGACCACAAGACCCTTGGTAATTCTTCAGGCCAATTGCCTTTGCTCTCCTCTAACTTGGCCTTCAAAGTATGTTTGATGATTTTGTTGATGGCCTCAGTTTGACCATTTGTCTGGGGGTGACTCACAGCTGAAAAACTCTTCTTGATCCCCAATTTCTCACAGAATTCTTTCATGTCCTTGCTATCAAATTGCTTTCCGTTATCTGATATGAGCTGATAAGGAATCCCGTAGCGACACACAATTGCTCTGTACACGAAGTCCTTGAGTTTCTTTGCAGTAATAGTGGCAAGTGGCTCGGCCTCGGCCCATTTGGTGAAATAATCAACGGCCACAACTGCATACTTGACACCTCCCTTGGCCTTAGGTAGCTCCCCAATTAAGTCAATGCCCCACATAGCGAAGGGCCATGGGCTCGTTAGCGAGGTGAGGTACGAGACAGGAGCGTTGCTATAATTAGCGATCCTTTGGCAGTTATCACACCTTCTAGCAAACTCAAAAGCATCTCTTTTCAAAGTAGGCCAGTAGTACCCTTGGCGAAGAATCTTTTGGGCTAGAGAACTACCCCCCGAGTGATTGCCACATATTCCTTCATGAACTTCCCTGAGAATGTAGTTGCATTCTTCTCCACCCACACATCTTAGGAGAGGGGTGTTGAACCCTCTTCTATATAGGACCTCGTCATAGATGACATAGCGAGCTGCCTGATATTTGATTTTTCTTGCCTCTTTTTTGTCTTGAGGCAGGGCTCCACTTTTCACATACTCCCATATAGGGGTCATCCAGGTCGACCCTGGGGTCGCTATCTCCATAACAAACTCCTCTGGCACACTGGGCTTTGTTTGAATTTCCAGTGGAATAATTCCAAGTAAGGTGGCCTCGCGACGCGATCCCAACTTTGCTAGTGCATCAGCCCCCTGATTCTTTTCTCTCCTGATGTGAACCACTTTGATATTGTTGAATTTTTTAACCAATCTTTGTGCACATCGCAGATACAGCTCAATCTGCTCACCCCTAGCTTGCCATCCACACCACAGCTGATATGCTACCAACATAGAATCGCTGTATGCAGTCAAGTTCTCCACCTTCATCTCCAATGCAAGTTTAAGACCAATGATGAGGGCCTCATACTCTGCTGCATTATTAGAGGCTTCAAAAGCAAAATGCACTGCACTTTTTATTTTGCGACCCTCTGGTGTTACCAACTCGATGCCAGCCCCAGCTCCTTCCTTGTTTGATGCTCCATCAACATATAATTCCCACCACGAGGCGGAATTTTCTTTCTTGGCCTCGCTAGATGCGGTCTCTGGGATCGCTATGATAGCCAACTTATCTTCCTCAGACTGAGGAGGGAATTCCAGAATGAAGTCTGCAAGTGCCTAACCTTTAATGGGACCACGAGGCTTGAACTCGATATCAAATTGACTGAGTTCCACTGTCCACTTCAACAATCTTCCTGAGGATTCTGGCTTATGCATTACCTGCCTCAATGGATAGGCTGTGTGAACCTCAATGCTATGGGCCTGAAAGTAAGGCCTCAATTTCCGCGAGGCCAACACCAGGGCATAGGCTAGTTTCTCCATGTTTGTGTAGCGAGTCTCAGCATCTAACATCCTTCTGCTAACATAGTACACAGGATACTGAACTTTTCCCTCCTCGCGAACTAGCACTGCACTGACCGCATGTTCTGACACCGCGAGGTAGACAATGAGCGTCTCCCCGTTCTTGGGCTTAGATAATATTGGTGGCGAAAAGCCTCCTCGCATTGAGGGGTCCACTCAAAGTTTTTTCCAACCTTCTTAATTGCCTTGAAGAACTCATGGCATTTATCTGACGATTTAGAGACGAACCGGTTAAGGGCTGCGATCCGTCCCGTTAGACTCTGAACTTCCTTCACACTTCTTGGGGATCGCATGTCCACCAAGGCCTTTATTTTTGCAGGGTTCGCTTCAATTCCCCTGTGATTGACGATGAACCCCAAGAACCTTCCAGACTCAACTCCAAAGACACACTTCTGTGGATTGAGCTTCATTCTGTACTTCCTCAGTATACCAAACATTTCAGCGAGGTGGGCGATGTGATCCCCAGCCTCTTTGGATTTTACCAGCATGTCATCTACATAAACTTCCAATGTCTTCCCAATCTGCTTCTCAAACATCATATTAACGAGCCGTTGGTAGGTAGCCCCAGCATTAAGGAGACCGAAGGGCATCCCTATGTAGCAATAGAGACCTCTATCCGTGATAAACGAGGTGTGCTCTTGATCAGGACCGTACATGGGTATCTGATTGTACCCAGAATAAGCATCCATGAAGGAGAGAAGTGCATGCCCTGCTGTTGCATCCACTAGCTGATCGATCCTTGGGAATGGGAAACTATCCTTTGGGCAATGCTTATTGAAATCAGTGAAATCCACACATGTTCTCCATTTCCCGTTTGGCTTCTTCACGAGGACAGGGTTCGCGAGCCAGTCAGGGTAGAATGATTCCCTAACGAGCCCGACCTTAAGTAGTCTATCCACCTCCTCTTTGAGAGCCTCGGCTCGCTCTCCACTTATGGGTCGCCTTTTCTGCCTAACACCTTTTTTGCTTGGATTCAAGTTGAGCCTATGACACATCACATTAGGATCGATCCCAACCATGTCTTCATGCGACCAGGCGAACACGTCAAGGTTGGCCTTCAGAAAAGTGACCAATCTCTCTCTCAGATCAGGGTTGAGTTGCGACCCTATTTTCAACACCTTTGAAGGGTCCTGCACATCAACAAGAATAGGGATCGTATCTTCAGCTGCTCCAGCTCGCTCCACATGCTCTGGGATGCGAGGATCCAGGTCTAGATCATATTCACGAGCCTGACTCGATTCTGCCTCGCAGGGGTTGACACCTGCGTGCCCATACTCCTTAACAACAGTTGTTGTTTGTGTGATACCATTTGGCAGCTCTGTCAGTGTAGATGTTTCTTTGCGAACCCATTTTCCCTTTCGGGCTCGCACAGCGGCCTGCTCTGGGCTCTCCTCGCTATCACTATCTGTGGCCTCTTCAACGATCCCTTCCTGGAGAACCATTACTGGCTGCGAGGTTCCCATCATCAAAGCACCTGGTACTGGTTCTACCTGAATTCCCAAATTATCAAAATAACCAGCTGGGAGTTCCTCAATTGATATAATGTTGCATTAATTTGAGGGTCGCGAGGATGATTTGTGAGCCCTATCTTCCTCCTCGCTTTCCATCCTGTCTACCATAGATATGCCACCCTTTTCAGCGGACTTAATGGCCTTGTTGTAACATTCTCGTGATTCATGCTGCGCCCCCTTGACACATCCCACTCCATTTGGGGTAGGAAACTTCATGGAAAGATGATAGATAGAAGTAACCACCCTCATTTCCTTAAGTATGGGCCTCCCTACAATAGCATTGTATGCTGAAGGTTGATCCACCACCATGAAGTCTGCAATCTGGGTAGTGATACAGGGCTCGTCTCCTAAAGTCACAGGAAGTCGTATGAGACCCTTGACACTCACTGAGGCTCCGGTAAAACCATACAAGTGTCCCACAGTTGGGATAAGATCTTTGTCCACGTAGCCCATCTTTTGGTAGACCTCGTATGTCATGAGATTCACAGCACTCCCATTATCAACCAGAACTCTGTAGACATTCTGCGATCCAATACGAATTCGAACAACGAGGGCATCCGAATGAGGGTGATGAACCCACTTCGCGTCCTCCTCAGTGAACATGATGTTCGTATCTTCCCCCTTAAAGAGCTTTGGGGGTCGCTCTTGCAAGTGATGTACATTAGTGAGGGGTCGCTACCTGGCCTCGCGAGCATACCTCTCTCTGGCTTTATTGCTGTCTCCCCCGATGTGGGGTCCCCCAATTATTACGTGAATACTTCCGCCTCGCGCTTCCCTTTCCTTAATGACTGGATTCTGTTCAGGTGGGGGGGCTTGATTATACCCAAGGCCAGACTTGGGATTATGCTTCTTCACCTCGCGAACTGCCCACTCAGTTAACTTTCCCTCACGAATCAACTGATCCACTTGCTGCTTCAGCTCTCGGCAGGTTGATGTATCATGCCCTGTTTGTTCATGAAAGGCACAATACCTGCTAGTGTTCGCGGTCCCCTTCAGACCCGTCGGTGTAGGCTTCCTGAATATCCCCTTGCTTTCATTGACTGCGTAAATGTGATCAATTGGGGCGACCAGAGGAATATACTTGTCTTCATCCCTCGCGGGGCGAGATCTTGGTGGGGATCGCCTCAAAGGATCGCGGTCTCTCCTTTTTGGGCTGGGGCTTCGACTTCGATCCCGTCTTCGCCTCGGACTCCTGGAGTCCTTTCTTTTTACCCCCCGATTCCTATTCCAACCGCCACTCCTTTCATTGTTCTTCTTCAGATCTGCGAGTGACTTCTCAACACGCTTGAAAGGCTCAGCGACCTTGTGCAATTCAGAGAGAGTGCTAGGGGTCTGTTCTTGTAGCTTCTTCCAAAATTCCGTACCTTCCCTCACTCCAACGATGAGGAAATTTTTCACAGCTTCATCATTTGCACCTCGCACGCGAGGCACCTCAGCATTGAATCTCTTGAAGTAATCATGAAGGGTTTCACCTTCCTTCCGTTTTATGTTTGCCAATGTGGACACAGGGGGTGCGTAGAGCATCGAGGACTGGAACTGTTTGATGAAGATGTCCACGAATTGTTCCCAAGAATCGATGACAATCAATGCCCCTAGCTTCGAAAACCACTGCTGAGCACTTCCCCTCAGCGAGGCCGCGAATAGCCTACACCTCGCTAGTAATGAGACCTGATAAACATCCATCTCATTGTTGAATCGAATCACGAACTCCGCTGGATCAGTGTCGCCATTATAGGTCATATCATGCTGATGGTCTCGAAACACTGCAGGAAGCGGAGTGGTTCGAATTTCATGAGTAAAGGGCGATGACGAGCCCATAGTGCTAAAGATTCCTTTCTCATTGTTCATCGCGTCCAGGGCCTTCTTCAACTCCTCCAGCTTATAGTCTCCTACCTTGACCTCCTTTTCAGTCTCCTTTTTACCTCCAGTACTTCCATGATGAGACTGGGTCTTTTTTAGGACACTGGACTCCTCCTGGTCATTCCTGCGATCCTTCTTTTTACGATCCTCTTCAAGATATTGAGATCGTTCCTGGTCTCGATGAGACGGGGGTCTATCATCGCGACGATGGGACCGCTCACGCTCTCTACGGGGAGAGGGGGGTCTGTCATCACGACGATATGACCGCTCGCGATCTCGTGGAGACAATTGTCGATGTGTGCCCTTACTTCTGTTTTTAGATCCTTCATGACGAGGCGCATTAACCTTTTCCAAATTTAGACGAAGGTCATGCTCAGTCAGCTTCTTTCCGAGACGATCAAAAACACTGACCGATCTCCCTTCAGATGAGGCAACCTTGTCATGCGATCCCCCTTTCTGTCCGAGCGAGTCCTCCCCCTCATTCCAGTCAGGGTTGGTTTGATCTGTTAGGACATCCTCGAAGTCATCAACGAGTTTCTTAGGGGGGAGCTTGCTTCCTTCCCCTGGTGCTCTACCGCCTGTCCTTGCATTCCTCTTCGATCCTCTAGAACTATAGCGCTTCTCTACCTTTGCAACCCTTTCATGTACCGCGGTCACCTGCTCACCGAGGCCTTTTAGAAAAGACATGACCTCGCTGTTCAATGTCACCCTCTGTGCTGGGGGGGTGTGTTCCTCCCTGTTCCCAGTCTTAGAGTCGTCCTTGGACGCCTCGGCCTCTGAGGGGTCCCTCGTCAGGGGATCGTCCCTGTTCACCTTATGCGATCCCGGGGTCTCACCATCGTTCCTCTTTTTGTGTGATTTAGTCATCGCTCTCCCAATTCAATGACTATTCACCCCTCCTTCTAGCGCCAAATGTTATAGGGAGAATATTGTATAACAATATTTTGGAGGTTTGCTGGATTATCGGAGCAAAATACGGATATTTTGCTAACAAAAGAAGAACAAAGGTTTAGGGTTTGTGTGTATGAATGTGGCTGAGCTTGATAGGTGTTTTCAGGTAAACTGTTTCTCATCCGTATCAAGGTGCCTACGTACCCTATTTATAGGGATCAAGCCTGACGTAGTTCTTGGGCAACAAGTTACCCAGGCGGGCTAGGGTTTTATGAGATAAGCCAAAGTCCAAGCCCACTTGTTTAGGGCTGACGTGGCAATAAGTCATCAACTCTATCCATGATCCGTGATCTAGCTGTAAAAGCCCATAGTCTCGAATGGATAGATTCGGAATGAAAGATCCATCAGGGCCCTTGCATGCGACCTTGAGAGGCCTGGCCATGCGAAGCGACCCCTGTGCTTAGCTACTCATGCGACCTTAAGTCTGGCCATGAGCCTTCCAGAGAAGAGGAGATAATGATCTCGCTATAAGTTATAGACGTGGTGCAAAACGAAGCGATCCTCCTGCAAGCATCGCCAGCGAGGCCTCGCATCGCGAGGTGCTCCTGTAATAGAAGTATTATTGCCAAGGTATGCCGGGCTGATTCTAATAGTGGGCTTTAATGACCCAATCTTCATCTTCCAGGCCCATCGTAGATTATGAACCATCAATTTAGCTAATTAAATCAATTTAGCCATTATGCCAGATTTGGGCATAACACTTGCAATCTCCACTTTCAAAAAATCAAGCGCACCAAATTGAAAAGAACAATATCGCCGATTAGTTCCATCAATTAAAAAGAATTAAAGTTTCATAGAAAGAAAAAAAAAAGTCACATACAGCCTGAAATGGAAACAATAACATTCATAAAAGAAGATTGTGTTACGGGGCAGCGGGGCTCCTAAGTGAAGAGAGAGCAGGACGAGGCTATATATTTTTATTTTTTGATTTTTGATGATAAGGTTCAAATATGAACTAATTAAATGTAATCAACTCGAGTTCCTTAATGGTAGGCTGCGTAATCATGTCGTTTTGTGTATTTTCATGTATATATAATTAAAATCGAAACTAACCTGAAATCATTTCGTGTATGCATAGTTAAAATCGATCCCGAAACATTTCATTTCATGTCAACACAAAAATATACGAAAAGTACACAAAATTTTCATGTATTTTTTGTTTACATGAAACGATTCGAAATAATACAAAACAATTATATTCCAGTATACGAAATATACACAAAATACAAAAAATACACAAAATACTATTGAATATGTAAATGAGTGATTAGAAATACACGAAATACTAATGAATATGTAAAATAAAATACGTATATAATATTTATTATGATATATAAAAAATGAAATATATATATATATATATATATATATATATATAAATATAATATTTTGTGTACACAAAATGGAAATCTATATTCGACACTAAATATTTCGTGTAATTTCGTGTTCATGTATTTTTATGTTTCGTATATCAAAATCAAAACTTAAAACCGTATTTTTCATGTCATTTCGTATTTGCATATCACGTATCAATTGTAAAACCTACTTAACGGCATCTCCCTCGACTTCATGTTCAACTTTTAGAAAGTTGAGGGTTCAAACTTTGTTAAAGAATAAAGATAAAGTGAATGTGTGAGTTTGAGTTTGAGTGTGTTCAACAATTAAAAAGAAAAAAAAAACTCCAACTATTTGATCTAATGTAATTTTAGTTTTTAGAAGATAGGTAAAAAATCCGATTATTTTAATTTGATTGGATTTTACCAAATTGAAATTTTGGATATGCATATGGATTCATTTTAATTTTAAATCCGAAAAAGTTTGAATTTTTGGATTTGAATATTAGGTATTCCAAGAACGAACCCAGCCAAAATTCATATCAAATTCAGATCAGATCCAAATCCAAAATCTCAAAAAGAAATCCAATATCACATATATTATATATAAATATATTTTTATAATTATTTTTAACTTTTAATTTATCAGGTATCACGTCCTATCCACCAACATGTATACATAAATTATACGATTAACCTGTAACAGATTTCTAATAAAAATAATATAAATTACCAAATCCTATTTATCGAATATTTTGGTTAAGATATTATAATGAAAATTATTCCCGTAAAGATATTAACAAGGATACCGTGATTTTTTTGCAAATTTATTTTAGTTGAGAGGAGATATTGTGATACCGTGAAAATTGTAAATAATTCTTTTGAAGTTCACCATATAATTTTCTTAAAAAAATAAGCAATTTAATGCATAATATAGTATTTATAGATGCATTTATATGATGAACACATGATTATTTTTCAATGCATTTATTTAAAATTTATGTTTAAAAGAAACATTTCCTCCTAAATTGATAATTATCTTAAATGTAGGCTTCTCGATCCAAAAAAAATCAAAGGAAAGCAACATTAAAGTACAAAGGACATTAACATGGTATCTGGTTTAGCAAAAAAAAAAAACATGGTATCTGGAGGATAGGTGATGTTCTACGTGATGTATGTCCAGGGACATATTTCTTTATTAAATGTTACTCCCTCTGTTTCATAATGATGTTCCTATTCAGAATGTCGGGATTGTTCATAACAAAAGACAAATTACTAATTTACGTCTAATTTATAAAATTAAATATAGTCATGAGTGATCTTGTTGGATTCGTATTTATGAGTACTTTAATACATTAAAGTTTTTATATTGAATACTAATATGAAATTAAAGATATTAACGATTAAAAGTGTGTATTGGAAAACGTGTCCAAAGTAAACAGGAAACGTTTTTAGGAATGGAGCAAAGTAAACAGGAAACGTTTTTAGGAATGGAGGGAGTATTAGAATCGTGGTACAAAGAAGATTAACAAAACATTGGTATAATATATATTAAAAACAACTGTATAAAATATGTGTGCACTGACCAAGATATCTGTGAATTACCAGAAAAAAGAGGGATGATAGTCTTTTGCAATATCCATTTTCAAAAATATAATTTTTTTAAATTTCATTTTCAAAAATACGATTTGTAACATAAAATGCAACTTTTTTTTTTTTCATTTTTCTCGAAGTTGATTTTAAGATTGATTCCGATTGCAAAATAAAAACACAAATTATGCAACATAAATCAACTTCAAAATCAATTTTTTCAAAATCTGTAATGAAGTTGCATATTAAGTTGTAGTGGTCACAAACCATATTTCTGAGAAACTTAGAAAACATTATGATTGAAAGTTTAAAATTTTTTGAAAATAATTTTTAAAATCCAAGTATTTTTGATAAATTTCCTTTTTCATGATATTTCTATTCGCTTAGATTTTAATCTTTAATGAGTAGTACACATCATATTATCACCTAAATTGTTTTTTAAATTAGTCATAATATAATTATTCTATGTACGCATTTTATTAAATATTATTATTTAATATTTACTAGCTTATAATCCGTGAGATGCACAGATTTCTTTTGTTATGTAATAAATTAATTTTATTTTACAATTATATTTTTATACAATTATTATTTTCAAAAATTTATTTACATTTTAATTTAAATAATTTAATATAAATTTAATTAATGATATGCATGGTGTAAAACTTATTTTATAACATTTTAAAATAAACATTTCGTTGATAGAATTCGAACCTTAAAATTTTAGTAAATTAATTTAATCATATAATATATCTACTCATTGGATCTAACGATTCTAATTTTTTACTAAAAATCTAATGGTCATTATTCGTTTCACGTGGATTTTTATTATATTTTGTTAGTGATTAAAAGATATGTTGAGACATTTTTGGGAGTTAACTTGTTTTAATTAGGAAAAATATTACTGATTGAAAGATACGATATTTTAGATGTTTATAAAAGATAATATCATCAATTATAATTAAACATCTTTTAATTAAAAATATAATTGGCTAATTATCATTAATTATATTATTTTATAATTTATTTTAATAATTAGGATAACTTTGCCGAAAATCGAACCAACAAATTGGGATAATTTATTTTAATAATTATGCACGGGTTTCTTGTATTATGTTATAAATTTGTTTTAATATTATAATTATGTTTTTATATAATCATTATTTTTAATATTTTTTTAATTTAATTTGATATAATTTAATATACTCGTGTTTATCGATTATACTAATGTTTGCTTATTATAAACAACGTATATGATTTTTAATATATTTTTATTAATAACTGAAAAATATGGTGTGATATTTCGGGTATATATTAATGATTGTAAGATTTGTTATAAATTAAAAAGGTAACGTGTTTTAGTTTGTAAGAAAATATTAATGATTAAAAGATATGATACGATACGATTGATCTTTTTAGGTGTTTATAAATGGTAATATTTTCAACTAAAAGTAAATGCAAAAAAGACAATCGACTAATTATCATTAATTATATTATGTTATTTTTTATTTTAAAAGTTATATTTTTCTTGAAAATTATGGTGTGATATTTTCGATTATATATTAGTAATTGTAAGATTTGTTTTAAATTAAAAAGATAACGTGTTTTAATTCGAAAGAAAATATTAATAATAAAAAGATATGATACGATTAATGTTTTTAGGTGTTTATAAAAGCTAATATCTTCAACTTAAACTAAATGTAAAAGTAAATGTGAAAAAGACTATCGGCTAATTACCATTAATTTTATTATGTTATTATTTATTTTAAGTGTTATATTTGATTGACCTTTTTAGGTGTTTATAAAAGGTAGTATCTTCAACTAAAAGTAAATGTGAAAAAGACAATCGATTACCATTAATTATATTATGTTATTATTTATTTGAGGAGTTATATTTTCCTTGAAAATTATGGTGTGATATTTTCGAATATATATTAATGATTGTAAGATTTGTTTTAAATTAAAAAGGCAACGTGTTTTAATTCGAAAGGAAATATTAATGATCAAATATGATACAATTGATATTTTTAGGTGTTTATAAAAGATAATATATTCAACTAAAAATAAATGTGAAAAAAGTTAATCAACTGATTACCATTAATTATGTATCTTCAACTAAAATTAAATATAAAAAAGGCAATCAATTAATTACTATTAATTACATTATATTATTATTTATTTTATGTGTATTTATTTTTTTAAAAATGAAGAGTAAATAAGTAAATTTATGAAGTACCAAAAAACAGGTACCAAAATTTTTAATATTTCAGTTTTATATAATAGTATAGATTAGGTTGGGTTTAAAAAAAAATACAAAATTTAAATCAAAATTTTAGAAAAAGAATCAAGAACCACTGTCCGTAAATAAAAGAAATGAAATGGGGCAAAATGGGCATCTCCATGTCCGTAAGAGCATTCACATCCCATCCCCCATCCCCAATCCCAAAAACTTACTAAAAATAGTAAATCCCCAAATAAAAATAGTAAATCCCCAAAATTATCAAAAAGTTTTTACATCCCATTCCCCATTTTCCATTCCCCTATTCCTATATTCTTTTTTATATTACTTCTTTCTCTCTCTTTCACTTACAATTTTAACTACCAAAACTCACCCACTATTATAAATACAATTTAATATTATTATATGAAGAGAGAGGGGTTTGGGGAAGCTTTTGGGGGGATGAACAAAGTCCCTAAATATGGGGACTTGAGTTATGACCCTAAAACTAAACCCCAAAATGGGGAATGGGATGGAGGGGTATTTTAGAAGAAATGTTGAACAAATCCTCAAATTATGGGGATGGGGATATGGATGGGGGATGGGATGTGAATGCTCTAACCTGAAGATCCTAATGTCTCATAGACTTTGATTCTTTCCACTTGGACAATGATGTGTTGCCGTGTTGGTATATACGTACAACCATGTATCTGGGAGTAGTTTAGTTAGGAGCCGTAGTTGTAGCTGTTTTCCCGGTCCTTTCATGTAACATCCCCTTCGTACAATGAAAGGAGATATTATTTAAAATCCATATTATACACCAGAATATTAAAATAATCTCAAAATAAATGATTAAGTTTAAATAATGCTAGAAGTTCATAAGTCATAATCAACGGAATAAGGGTAGCTCTCCATCACACAATCCTAGATCCCCCTAGTCATAATCAACGAAATAAGGGTAGCTCTCCATCACACAATCCTAGATCCCCCTAAGCACCTGCCAGAAAAAAAAATACGGCATGAGCCAATCACCCAGTACGGATTTGGAATACAATTTATAAAACAGAAAAATAGATAAGTGTATTTGACAATTATAGTAAAACATTTATTTTAAAAATATTCATGGCTGAAGCAACGAGTGGTTTGGATATTTCATACCGAGATCAGAACAGAACAGATACAGATACACACATCATAGGGTACCTAATGTGTGCAACAAATCGGATAACGTGTACGGCATATACAACGTCACCGTCAAATCAAATCACAAATCAAATCAAATCTGGGTGCACCCACGTATCCTGAAACAAATATCAAAATGCGCAAAAGCTCGCCACCTGAGCTATCAGAAGGATACGCCGTGACCAATCACACTGCCAGGGAAGTGTCATGTCACTGGTGCCGCAATGACACGGCTGTAGTACCCCTACAGCTGGTTAACTCGGTATACCCTATATCACTAAGGGTTCAACTAAAATATTTTCACAAAACTTTGTAAATCACTTAAAACATATATTTCAAATATTTCAGCAGACATTTAAATTCACAATTTTAGAAAGCAAAGAAACAGATATTTGAATAAATACATAAATTTTGAAAACTGTAAAACAAATATTTGAATATTTTGGAAGAGATTTAAAAATACCTTTAGAAGTCAAAATTGTCAGATTTGGATAAAACAGAACAACAAATTTGAGAGCAAAACGAATCAACTATAAAATATTTCTAATTAAGAGTAGCGCTGAATAAAAGGAGAGAGAATCCGTACCTCGATAAATAATGATCAAGAACACTACCAGTATTCACAAGTATATCACTAAACTTTTAGCTCCCGATCTATTTACAAAATAATAATATTAGTTCTCAAATCCTAGATCCCGACATAACAAATTTCTCATTACGCGAAAAGATTTAAATTATTAATCTTGATCAGTTTTGTAATTTACTATTTTGACCCTTTAAATGATGTTTTCTGGAAAAACTCAAAACATGAAAGTTGTAGAGGACGAAAAACCCGTTCCAAAGAGATAAGATTCATCAAAAACGGATTTATAACGAATTGGGAATTAAATAAAACGTGTAATGATTCAGATTTTTACTCTGAAAACAAGATCTGATTATGTTTTAGATTTTTAGTAACAGTTTGAGACATAACCTCAGAAAACACAAAGGATAAAAGTTTTAGACGATTGAAAGAGCTTTTCAGATCATTAAAGATCATCCAAAACAGACATAAATTGAATTTTATAGAATATTTCGAAGTTGTTGTGTTAAATCCCGTAGTTGTAAAAACTGCTTATAGAAAACTCAATTTTCGACATAGTTTGACTCTGAATTTGATAAAAGTGCGAGAAATACAAGTTATAGAAAACGAAAAGACCTTTCCAGAATGTCCAGAATCATTAAATTCCGACTCATAACGAATTAAATTCAGATTTTAGAAGATGGCAGAATAATCATGTAACATAATATTACGAATTTTGAATGATAAATACAAGGAAGAAGATCAAGAGAGGTTAATACCTTGGTAAGATTTATCGAATGAACTTGATCATGATGTCTCTAAAAGAATTATGAATAAATATACTTAAAACCCTAATCATAATCCTAATAAAGTTCCTTAAGTCCAACTTCTATTATTATTCTAATATAGCCCATAGCCTAGTCCATATTCTACTCCTCATCAAATTATAATTCATTATTATTATTATTATTAAAATTATTATTACTATTAAACATCTAAATTTGCTATATATTACATTTGATAAACAAAAATCTTTGTTAGCATTATTTATTCATGTCATCAATGTTTTATTTTGTTTAATTTTTACCTTTTTAATATTTTGTTTATATTATATTGTTTTTGTTATTGTTCCGTTGTTTAATGGCTTAATGACCTTTTAACCCTCAAAGTTTCCACCAAAATACCCATCAGCCCTTACTGTTTCAAAACGTTCCTTTTGACCCTCCAAGTATCCGTAAAGGTCCAATTAGCCCTTATACCGGATAGGAAATGGTGAGTTTGGGTGACTTTTGGTTCGTTTTAATCGGTTTCTAGCCGGAATTTTGCTTTATTGTTGTTGTGTCGATTAAAACGAACCAACAATCACCTAAACTCACCATTTCCTATGCCGGTATAAGGGCTAATTGGACCTTTACGGATACTTGGAGGGTCAAAAGGAACGTTTTGAAACAGTGAGGGTTGATGGGTATTTTGGTGGAAACTTTGAGGGCTAAAAGGCCATTAAGCCTTGTTTAATTTGTTCTAGTTTACCTGTTTTTGATGAATTGTTATTATGAATCGTGAATATAACTAATCATTCACCCTTGCTTATATTCAACAACTACAACACGATTTTATTTTAAAGTAAATATTACATGATGGGAATAGCTCTTGCCAAATGTAGCTAACTACTTGCATATTTTATATTTTAATTTTGTAGGATACAAATGTTGTGTTTTACAATGAATCCAGTAGGCACTCTCAGATTAGACTTGCATGCATGTTAATATTTAGCTAGTTCTATAAAATAATAGCAAGAAAGAATTGAAACTATAAAATAAGTTCAAAGGATTAGTACATGACTAACAAACAATCCTTTAAAAAGTTAGGTGAATTTAGTAGATTTAACTTGTCAATGTAATGTTAATGGGGTCTGTATACAGATTATGATTTCATACGTTGTAATTAAACATCTATTAATTAAACATCTATTTAACAAGAGATTTTTATTTTGGGCTGCGTGATGTTTTTTTTAGAATAAAAAATTTCATAAACTCTACTCTGTCATTTAAAAAATATTACTTCCTCTGTCCCATCTATTTGTTTACACTTTTTTTGTTACTTTCTGACACGCGTTTTAAGGTGAATTTTAAGGGTAGTTCTATAACTTATTTTTAAAATTTTCTTTTTTTGTATAAAAATAGGTTCTATTTTTATACAAAAAAAGAAAATTTAAAAAATAAGTTATAGAACTACCCTTAAAATTCACCTTAAAATGCGTGTTAGACATCCTGTTTTGAAATGATATCAAATGGGTGGGACGGAGGGAGTACAATTTTGTTAAGCTATTAGTTCTCCTAAAATCTTAAGATGTTAGGAAAGAATTATATAATATATTCAACATTCACCTCACTTGAAAATACATTACTAGATTTTTCGTATTTTTTTGACCCTAATGTCAGATTCATTTTTCATAATAGGTGGGCATTTAAGGATCTGTCTTTTGTTAGACCAATATAACACACAAATTTTAATATTTAAGTAAATGAAAATTGGGGATAAGAAAGGCTCCAAACTGAGAAATTCCATATCTAATACGCTGATACCATGTTAAATACCATGTTAAGTTAATTGTTCTCGTAAAATCTTAAAATCTTAAATTATTACGAAAGCGAACTTAGGATCATATCTTGTATTGAACAACTTTACTTCCAAAAAATTTAATATTTGTAGGTAAGTAATAAATTTTGACCTAAATATTACTACAACAAAATCCCTCCAAACCTATACTTTCTAACAGGGTAATTTGTGATCTAGATTAGTAGATTAATGAAAAATCTCAGTTTCAATTTAATATCTATATCAAATTTTAATGATTCCTCTATTATGCTAATTAAAATTTTAAGCAAAATTACAGTACTAATCATTATCCTAATTTTTGTGTAATGTAATATTTTCAATTAAATGCATTTTTTTTTATATTTTATAAATATGAAAAAAATTTATAACACCAATATATGCTCGTTTTTTCTCTTTAATGAGTTTCGGATCTTCTTATATATCATCTATAAATTAGTCGTGTAAATCTCTAGTGCTCTCCGTTTGATTGTTTTTAGTGAGGATTTGTTGGCAACTGCTTATTTGCCCTTCCATTTTGTAGATTAATATTTTCTTGTGAATAGTTTTAGATAAGGAGAATGATCTGTTCAATCACTCGAATTGGAGATGGTTCGAGAAGACATAACGAGCATGTTTGGCAAATATGGACTGTAATTTATAAATTATTTATTTTGGAAAAAAAATTGTATTTACATTTTTTTAGAGAAAAATGTATACAAGAAGCTTAATATTCGTTATCTTGTAAATATAAGTTACTTATTTCAGAAAAAATTACATATTTTTTAATCTTTTTTTTAAAATAAGTAACTTATTTCTAAAAAATAAGATTTCCCAAACAAATCCAATATATAAGATGTTGGCGGCCTTTCAAGCTTAATTACATTTCATTTTTTGTCATTTTTCATATTTCAAGAAGAAACATCACAACAGAACTTGATATTCGCAGATATACCAAATTATAGCGATGTATATCAAAACTTTTTCACTATATATGAAATGTTCACCAATTAAACATGTTTCTTTAATAATTTATAAAAAAAAATTCGACATCAAATAAAATCAGATTTAGCTACATAAAGTTTAACTACATAAATTAAAATAGAATGACTCTACTAATCTAAGTATAATATTTAATGAACATGCATTAGTTTAAAAATTCAGTACACATTTTTTAGCTAAAAAAAGATTTAATATATATTAACTCACTGTATTTTTGCAAAAAATATTTATTCTATGATATTGTTTATATATTAACATAAAATTTATACTGATAAATATATTACTAAGGATATTATGATTTTTTTGCAGGTTGTTTGCTTTAACTATGAAAAAATATTGTGACATCATGAAGCCTTCTTCAGACAAGAAGATAATTATGGACGTTCACCAAATGTCTTTAAAAAGTGAGTAATCTACTTCATTATATAATATTTATAAATTATTAATTTATTAGTTTATAATCTGTGCATTATACAGATTTTTTTTAATATGAAAAATTTTGATTTTATATTATAATTAAATTTTTATATAATTATTATTTTTAATAATTATTTTAATTTTAATTTTAATTTATATAAGTTATATAAATTTACTAAAATAATTTAATCATATAAAATATTTAAGTATTAGATCCAAAGGTTCTTATCTATTATTAAAAATATATAGTTATTATTCGTTGTATAGGGGTTTTTGTTGGATAGTTTGTTAGTTGTTGGTAATATAATTTATTAGTGACTGAAATATGTGGTGTGATATTTTGGATATATATTAATGATTGTAAATTTATGTTTAAATTAAAAGGTAACTTGTTTTAATTAGAAAAAATATTAATGATAGAAAGATACAGTATTTTAGGTGTTTATAAAGGATAATATCTTCAATTGAAAGTGAACGTCTTTTAATTAAAAGGCAATCAGTTAATTATCATTAATAACATTATTTTATTATTTATTTATTTTAATAATTAGGATAAACAAACCGAAAATCAAACCGACAAACTTTAATATTTGGGCTTTAATATAGTTCTTATTTATTATTAAAAATATATGGTTATTATTCCTTGTATAGGGGTTTTTGTTGGATGATTTGTTAGTTATTGTAAATATAGTTTATTAGTGATTGAAATATGTGGTGTGACATTTTTAAATATATATTAATGATTGCAAATTGGTGTTTTAAATTAAAAGGTAACATATTTTAATTAGAAATAATAATTAATAATTGAAAGATACAATATTTTAGGTATTTATAAAGGATAATATCTTCAATTGAAAGTGAACGTCTTTTAATTGAAAAGCCAATCAGTTAATTATCCGTAATAACATTATTTTATCATTTATTTATTGTAATAATTAGAATAACCAAACCGACCAACTTTAATATTTCGATTTTAATATAATAATATAGATATGTATGATGGAAACATGATTATTTTTTCATGTATTTATTTAAATTTATGTTTTAAAAGTACATTGCCTCCTGATATTGTTATCTTATTTGTAGGCTAATTGAAAATAATCAAATGAAAGTTGCATTGAATACATGGACTTTAACTTAGAATCTGGATATGTGATATCCAGAGACATTTTTATAGAAGTATAAAGAAGATGGACAAAAGATTGATCCTTTATTAAGAAATTCATGGTATACCTAATAAAGATTAATGTTAAATTTCGTAAATAATTTTTCAATTCTTTAAAAAAAAATTAATCTCATGAGATTGTTTTCTGTTTTTACAAAAAAATAATGAAGCATTTTATTCGAGTTGGAACTCATGCTTCTATATGCTACACATGTCTCTTCAAACTCAAAATAGTGAGCTACCTTATTATGCTATTTTCTTCATCAGAAAATTTATAGTTGTAGCAGAGAATTCGGAACCTCCTATGCATTCTTTTGTGGAGGAAAAACTGAACATTCTAGTGTTTCAACTTGTTGAAGAAACTTGCAACATTAAACTCATTGATGTTGCTTGCTTACTTCTTAATCTATCGTTGAGTCAAAACATGGTTGAAGCAGATACTTTTGTTGCGAAGGTATATGCATACGCATCTTTGGGGAACCTCAAACTTACACGGAACTTTTCTTTTTAGCATTTTCACTCTCATGGTTCGCTGATTTGTTTTACCTTTTAGCATTTTTGAATCTGAATTTAACTTGATTTTTTTAACATTACCTCATATTCCAGGAAAAAAAATTATAACAAAAACTTGAAAATCGTAAATACGCGTTGAATTAGCCGAATGTCCTGAATCAGTATAGATCACGGCCTATCCACCAACATGTATATATATTTTATAAAATTAACTCGTAATAAATTTATAATAAAAATAACTTAAAATTATCGTTCCTATTTATCGAATATATTGGTTAAGATATCATAATGGAAATTATACTATAAAGATATAACAAGAATACTGTGATTTACTTTAGTTAAGAGGAGATATTGTGATACTGTGAAGATAGATACTGTTGATAATTCTTTTGATGTTCACTAGAATTAGTTTGAAAAGTAAGCAATCTGGTGCATAATATAATATTTACCGATGCATGTGATGCATGATTATTTTTCAATGTATTTATTTAAAAATTTATGTTTAAAAGAAACGTTACCTCTGATTTGGTTATCTTAATTGTAGGCTTCTCAAAAAAAAAAAATCAATTGAAAGCTGTATTGAAGTGCATGAACATTAACTTGGAATCTGGATATGTAATGTCCCGAGATGCTGAATTTGTTTTTAAATATTATCGCAATCATGATACAAAGAAGATGGACAAAGCATTGGTATCCTTTATTGGGCCTTATAAAGTCTAATTTAAATTTCATAAGTAGTTGTTTAATTATATTACAATAATCGTATGAAATTATCTTTTGTTATCCAACAAAAAAACTGACCAAGCCTTCTACCCGAGTTGGACGTTATGCTTCCATATGCTACAAATGTCACTTCAAGCTCAAAACAGTGAGCTAGGCTTGTTATGCTCTTCACTTCATCAAACAATTTATAGCCGTGGCTAAGATTTTGGAACCTCATACTTAGTACTTTGTGGAAGAATAACTAATTATCTAAGTTCTTCAACTTGTTCGGAGAAGTCGCAACATTAAACTCCTCCATGTTGCTTGCTTTCTTTTTGATTTATTATTGAACCAGAAGGTGGCTAGGATAGAGACTTACATCGCAAAGATCTGTGCATATGCATCTTTGGTGGAGTTCAAACTTGCACATAAGTCTCTTTTTAAACTTGAATCTTTTAGTGCTAAGTAACCAATCGTTTTAAAACCTTAAGTTATTAGAGAAAGTCCTTACCAGGATCTTATATTAATATTTCAACACTCCCTCTCACTCGAAAACTCATTTATGGATCGAATAATTGATCACTGTGCCCATTTTTGGGGCATAATTTTTCCTTTTTTTGTCTATAATAAACATAACAAATTGTGAGAATATTTGGAATGGTAGAAAACTAAGTTCTAATACTATGTTAAGTAAACTGTCACTCTGAAACATTAAGATATTAGAGAAGGTTTTAGAGGAAGGACTTACCAGGATCTTAAATTAATATTCTAACATATACAGAGAGGTGTTACTCTAGAGGCCAACAATCTCTTTTTTCCATTTGTGCTCTTTAGGCTGTGAAACATTAGATTCCGCTTGTTCTCTCATTTTTTGGAATTCAAAGCTCTGTACATATATATAACCTTTATTAATAAGCGTAATCCCTTTTTAATAGTACTACTTTGTACCAAATTTAGTTCGTACCATATTTTGGTTTCACCCCTAAACTGTTCGTACCATATTTTGGTTTCACCCCTAAACTCCTATTTCTACTAGAATTCTATGTTATTTTTTTTAATTTAAAAAATGAAAACCTTATTATAACTATAATTTTATTTTTGCAATTATTTTAATTAACACGAGATAAAACATCAGCAGGGTAAAACTCCACCAACGGTACAATCTACTTACAAATATGCTTATACCAACAAATATACAAACCACTGTTATAAATGAAGTGATCATCATCTATCAACGAATTACTAAAAAGCATTAATAATCAAATTTATGAAAAGGTAAAGATTCCATATTTTATGATAACTTAATTTTTTTTTTCTCAACATAATCGCTTTCTAACTAGTCAAGTTATGCTCATCTGCATGCTCTTTAATGTGCCGTTAAGTTCAATTTATTCATCATTAGCCTAATTATATTTAGATGAACCTTCATGAAAACTCAAATCTTTGCAACACATTAACTTTGCATCATGTTCATATTAGCTTTTCATCGTGTTCGGTGGTGCTGGTGCCAACATGCATATGTTCTTTAATTTTTGTTGGATTAGACAAGCAAGTCAACTTTCAGTAATATATTACCAAGGGAAGGTGTTGAATCATCTTGCGTGTAAATCGATTTTACAAAAAATAATAGAATATTTACATCACTAATCACAATTGCATAAACTAAATTCAGTTATATATGCCTTGTTAAAGTTAATTTATTTATGACTAGCCTTATTATATTTAAAAAATTTGAAGTAAATTTAACTATAGTTTCAGAACAAGGAGAATCGTCCTAATTGTACTTTAAGGTCAATTTATTAATCATTATCCTTCTGTAACCTTTATTAATAAGCGAAACTCTATTTTAAATGGTATTACGATACCAAATTTGCTTCCACCCCTTTTTTTGGTTCCACCCATTTATTCATATTTCTTCTAGAACTCTATGTTTCATAATCCTATAACAATTATAATTCTTTTCGTTCCTTTATTCCTATTTCTTCTGAAATTCTATGTTATCTTTAATAATAAAATAGTAAAATTATTGTTATCCTAGAACAATTGTAATTTTTTTATTATAACCGTAATGAGTTACATAATAATGTATCTATGAGAAGCATTGCTCCATGAAAAATAGACTTATATAAGGAAAAATAAAGAACACCATATAATCTTATATAATATCGCATTTAGATTCTAGTTCTCACATTAATAATGGTTATGAATAAAAATAGGATCTCACAAAAAATTAAGATCAAATATAATATGATTACATATAATTTATTGTTACAAAAATCTATATAAGATTCTATAGTGGATTCTATGTAACATTTGATTTTTAAATTTTGATGAGATTCTTTAGATTCGATATGTTAAGCTTAATTGGTGTTAAAATTCGTGATTCTTATCATAAGAAATCAATTTTCATGAAAAATAAAATATTACAGTAAAACCTTTATAAAATAATATAGTTTAGATCGGAGAATTTTATTATTTTAGAGAGGTATTAAATAATCGATAAATTAATAATTAATAATTTACACATAATTTTTGACATCTTCCAATTATATACATTTAAATAGAATTAATTGTACAATTTATGTTTTATACTTAATTCAATTAATTCAATATACATTGTTTTACAAATTCAACGAGTATTAGCAAGATTCAAATTAAAGATTCATGTATAATTAGATGATATCAAAGATAAAATAATATTTTTGGAATCTTTTGCACGTAAATAAGCACTCAAGATATAAAAACATTGATTTTTATTACTTTACGAAAAGACTACATTTGAACTTTTGGATGCAAATAGTTTCATATAGATTCAAATTTTGAGAACTATATTATCATATTTTACAAAAGGAGTAATACATATATTTTTATACTTACCAAGGACTTATTAATTTATAATATTATTGAAATCATATATTTATATAGGGTTTTTCAAAAAATTATTATCTTATTATCTTATTGAAATTGATCAAAGTTAGGATCGGAAAAAATTATTAACTTAGAGAGATTATTAATTTATCGAATATTAATTTAACGAGTTTTACTGTATGATGAAGTTCTTTATTATTTTTTATATAAGGTGTTTTTCCTAGAATGCAACTCATATATATATATATGATCATTCTCTATGTATATGTATATGATCATTCTCTATGGGTAACTAGGATAACTTAGGAACTAAATTCTAACCATAAAACAGAAGCATTTTATACAGAGACCACCCACGTGAGTCCGTGACTAGGGCAAATGAAAAAAAGAACATGATAATTACATTAAATAATTGCACACAAGAAAATATATAATTAATTTATTTTACGTACAATTTGTAAATTTCATAATCTTTTATTTAATAACTTTTTAGATTCTATTTTATCATATATATTTTTTGTGTGCTCTTAGTATCATGTTCCATATATGTATTATATATTTTGTAAGTTATATTGTTATTTGTTTTTCACACTAAGTGTCTTTTTTTCTAATTTTTAAGTTTTTTAAGCTTTTTTTATGCTTCATAACATTTCCTGTAAAATTTTTAAATAGAATATGTACTTTTACTATTTTATGTTATGTCTTTTTCATTCATGTTTTGTACTTATATTTTTGTTTTGTGTTCTATATGTTTTGTGTTATATATTTTTGTATTTTGATTCTGTATTTTTTTATGTTTTCTATTAAATTTGTATTATGTATTTTGACATTATTTGTAATTTTAATTTTATATATTATAAAATTATTTTGTGTTCTGTATTTTTTGCTAAATCTTATAATTCACGTTTCATAAAATTTGAATTCAAATGTTCGGTGAAAAAATACAAAACATATGTGATGTATTATTTGATTAGCTATTTTTTTGTAAAATTTTGTACTTTGTATTATTCTTATGTCCTGTAGATAAATACTAAATAAAAAAAATACATTTTCTCTTAAAATACTAAATGAATAAAAAAACTAAATGGAATTAGCCAAAAAAAAAAATTGTTTCTTATTTCGTATTTTCTGGGATCTTAATTTGTATATATATATATATATTGTATTTTCTTGATTTTCTTAAAATAATCTCAAATTAGTAATGAATTAAACAATCTTTATTAATAAATAAAATATTTGTTTTAATGATATTTCAGTCTCCAAATTTGATTTCACCACAAAATTCGTATCCACCGTAATTATTGAAATTTTATTAATAAATATAATTAATTTTATTACAACTTACTAATTTGTATAAATAACATAATTTTTTAAGATAATTCAAAATTATAAATTAATGATCACTTTAAATTAATTTTCTCGAACTTATGCGAAAGCCCGGTTATCATCTTGTCTTTCTTAATTAGTTGTCACTCATATATGTTTGTTCAAATAATATACCGATTTACTCTTGCTATAGCATATAATATGTTTAGTTTGGACATGGTAGTAAAGGGAGAAATCTTCTGATACACCTAGTCAGGACATGCAGTTTTAAGTAGTTAGTTTTGTAAATAAAGATCTTACATGTAAATAAAGATCTTACATTCGAAATAGCAATATTATCCTGGTAGGATATAATGACAAAATCGGACAGGTATAAATTCAAGGGTTACTGTAGTGTTACATTCAGTTCTTCTGGAGCTGGGACGATACTCCAGTTAACTAAATTGCATTGTACGTAAAATACATATTCTTAGGATCAAAAAGGGATTAGCTGACATAAACTCCCTTGGAAGATGTAGTCAGAAGGTCTAACAAGTAACACATATGAAATTTAGCAGGGTAGATCGGATTATTGTTCTGAAGAGTCTAGATGTATAGAGTAAAATGTGGTAACTCACACATTTGGGTTTGCACCACGAAGGCAAGATGGTGTCAGGTTCGATTCTTTTTGAGTTTGCCTCTGCCTGTTCTTGTTTACTCCAGTTTTTAATTTGATACTAACATACTTGTGCTTTGGAATTAGGATTCGCTGTCAACATCATCAAGCTAAGGATGGAGGTGGATGGGTTGAATAAAGAGGTTCTCCTGGTGTTTAATCAGCCACAAAAGGTATACAGCGTTGATGCATTCTGTAACAAGTTAATTCATCCTTGTTATTGCTCATCTATTAGATATACTCAGAGCATCTTAAACCGAACAATGGCTGTACTTTTAAAGATCTCCAGGCTTCGTTTGAGAAAAACAAAGACGAGTTTAATTTGCCCCAGAAGAAAGGAAAGAAACCTTAAAAAGATCGCCTTGAATCATCGAGGTGGTCGTAACAGACCTCCCATTTGCCTGGATCATCCCATAGCAAACAGAACTTCGTAGATACGAGATTTGACCTGACCAAACGTTATAGATCAAAAATGATCAATGACTGTAATACACCAACCCGGTTGGCTGAAGAGCTCAGTGGAGCCTGGTGAAGAAATCGAATATAACCTCAGACTTCTATAAATAGATGGGTTTCAGGTTCTAAAGCCTCCAGGGTTGCAGCTACGAGTTTATCATTTTTCCAAGGCAACTTAACCTTGTTGTACAGAACTGTGCTGATACTAATTGCTATAACTTGAAAATAGCAGGGATGTGCTTTGTATGCAGTTTCACTAATTTCTTCATGTTTATAATTACTATATTTCAAAGAATTTTCTAAGATCATAACCTCTATTAAGTTCGAGAGACGATTCTATTCTAATCAGGTGCATAAATTCTACGAAATGTATTGAATTTGTTCCCTTCCTCTCCCGAAGAAAGTTCATGTGACTTCAAATTTGTAACAAGAAACATAACATTTGAAGTTTGCAAATTGCAATTTTCAGATACTCAGAAAATAGGAATCATCAGCCTTCACAAGAGGACAACAAAGGCCTTGTTGTTCTATACCCGTGACATGAATTTTATAAGCCTCAAAATCCTTACTATGTTGTCAGATACAGCTCATATGAACATTACACTTCTTGGAATTCAAGTGAATAAACCCTTCAGAAATTCTTTAATGTTGTACTTTTACCTTATTGGGTAGTTTGCTACAAGGTTTTTTTTCAAAATTTGTCTGCAGCTCATTTCAATAATTCACTGATACTCCTGTGCTTTTTGCAGAGGAGAAGAAAACTGTTCCTAGGATACTAAGTTCTAAGCATTAGAGGACAATTGTAAGAATCTCTCATCTCTGTGTCCTTTTGCAGAAGTCAGCCACCCACCCACCCTCTTGAGAGCATTCGTGGAAAAATTGAAAGGAATACGAGAATTCCAGATGATTAGATATATTTCCTACAATTGCATTTGCAGGAGGAACATGTGAAATGTGCATCACAACCACCAATTTTAGGCTAATAAGGGACAACTTACAAAATACTCCGTAAATGAGTAGGATTATCGCATGTGTATTCTCTCAATTATTTTGATCCTCACAGAACCAAATGTACGGTATTTTGATCCATACTATTTTGGATAACCTAATATCTAGACTGTCCATCAAAAAATGGGAATATATAGAAATATTTTTCATGGACTAATGCCTAGTAACAATCTGATGCAAAGACCCTCCTAGATACCAGAGATTTGTCTTTCCAAGTAATGTCTGTACTCTACACCAACTGTTAATAGACTCAACTTTTCCACTGAACAAAAAGTTTATACCCCTAACAATTTAGAAGTTAAATCCATATCTGTATGGGTTTTGGACATATACTTAGTTGTATAGCACATCAGATAAGAAAAATTAAATCATGACTAGCAACTTTACTATTGGCTTCTATAACAAATTACTACAGGGCGATAAGAATCCGCGGGACTGTAATATGGTTGCCTTGCTAAGTTAAAGAGGAAACCTAAACTTAGGAGACATAACTATCAACATGACAAGTGTTTTAATATAATACTTTAGGAAGATATTCTCTACAAAAATGGCAACCCTCATCTGGCAGCGAGGATGCTGAACTACTTCACTTTGAATCCAGTTACAAATCGCTGTATATCAGCAAAATCAGATACAACCTTTAGGTCATAGAATACACCTTTAGTTTTGGTTTCCATGTAATTCAAAAGAAATTTGCACTGATCTTCACCGTTTGTCTGCAAAGCAAGTAAGAACTATAGACTTAGGCATATCCAAGCAGCAAAAAGTAAAAAACGAGATACTGTAATTACTGAACTAATTGTTTATACAATATCACCTAACAGAAACGAAAGAGTGACTAGAAGAAATCAAAACATTGACACACAATTAATGAACTCAAGTCTACTGTAATCTTAACTTTCCACTGGATATTTTGTTGGTATGCATCCACAAAGCCTCACTTTTTATTATTTGATTTATGACAATTTTATATCCATAATGAACATTATCGAGGGAACATTGTAGTTCCTAGACAATGAAATTACAGTTAGAGGAAAATAATACTTTTATCTTGAACTGAAGCAAATGATACCTCAAATGCGAAATATCCACCAGGTCTTAACATGGAAGCAGCTCCCGTGCAAAGATGGAGTAGGTCACCCATCCCATCCTCACCACCATCAAGCGCAAGTCTTGGTTCATGTTTACCAACCTCAGCTTGTAGCCCACTGATCTGCTCACTCGGGATGTATGGTGGATTACTTACAAGTCCCGCAAGTTCTCCTTCAGCTTCCTTGAGAGGCTCGAACCATGAACCTTGCCTTATCACAATTTTATGCTGATTCACATTTTAACATAAATTAGAAAAAGGATATTCTAAAGAAAACTAACAATGCCGAAAATAAAGAATGCAGGGGAAGGTAGGGGTAGATAAGAAGTGTATACAATTCCCTATTAAACTTTCATACCTATACATTGCTTTTACTAAGTAGGTTGAACTTGTACAGTACCTTAAGAACGTATTTGTGGAGACAATTGCACACAGAAACAAAGCACAACGGATAAGATATGGACATAGTACATATAGTAATTCCAAGCTATGCCATAATATGAACTTTGACTATAAGGACTTAACGTAAAAAGAGAAGGAACTCCATCTTTTTCACTGTAGTCCCAAAAGATAAACTTACCAAAACTAAAATATTTGAGGCCTGTTAGTTGTTTGACCGCTGGCATATACAAGATTGTTTTGGGAGAAAGATATTTTTTTACCAAACAATGAGGTTTGTGATGATCTTAGGATGTTTCCATTTCTTGCAATTGGTCTTAAAGTTTGAATTGAAAGGTCTTACACATAATTTGTTATCGATCCTTTCTCTCAATCGTGTGAATAGGAGAAAACTGAAGTTAATGTCGTTTTATGGGAAGTGAGCTTCTGGTTGTTTTCAGTCACCTGATTACGGGGTTTAACGCACCAAAACTTCTGTCCCCCACTCCGTAGCTCCTACTTCCTAAATTTTGGTACTTTGAGAACATAAAATATATAACTGAATAAAAATTGACAAACTTAACGTTTTTGTTACTACATGAGTTTCACTTTTCAAAGGTCAATCCAAGACTCATTTCAAATACAAATACAAGGAGTGCATATCATACTCCATCTATAGACGCTAGGAGCTATTGAAAAATTTACCTGTCTTCACTAATACCAAGCATATGCATCTCTCTTTTACACATCTTATGCAATGTTGATGCCAGGTAATTACAAACTTACAGTAATAGGCTTATATCATTATATCATCAAACATCTGCCAGCCCCTAAATAACTCTAGTACTGCATACTAGGAAGTCAGAAGACACATAGAAATAGTAAATTGGATCGTAAGGCTTAAGTTACAGTCGGTAGCATATGTAGGTAATAGATAGCCTGCTGTCCGCAAGGTAGGTTTACCTGTTAAAAATTTTAGTCCACTCAGGAGAGCGAATTATGATCCGAGATTAATTGTATTTTTATCTATTTTTGTGAATATAACTAAGAACAGTACCCATATCTATAGGAAAAACTACACAACTAATCCAAAATACTATGTTAACTAACTCACTTAAAGCTTTACGATATTATCGATACCTCTCCTACAACCTCTCTAAGCTCTCTACTATGTTACCAATTTTCATGAAACTCGTGTTAGACTGTAAGTTAAAAAATTCACAAATGGAGATAAAATCAAAACAAAACCAAAACTCAACTCACCAACCTGCAAATTATACCTCTGCACATTAAAAGAAGCAACTTGAACCGCAATGTCACTCAAATCACTAGCAATAACCCTCCCATAACTTCCCAAAACCCTCCCAATCCCGATCGCAAGAGCTCCACTACCAGTCCCTAAATCAGCCCATAAACCCTCCTTTAACATTTCATTCCCCTCAACCAAATCACTCACCAAATCAACAATCTTCTCCGTCTCGGGCCTCGGAATCAAAACCCCTTCTTCAACACTCAAAACCAAATCCCTCCAATGCTCACACCCAACTATATACTGGAATGGCCTTCTCTCCTCAACTCTCTGCTTCCATAATTCATACAAATCTTCCAATTCTACCCTCAATTTCACTAAATCATCCCCATTACTAATAAAATCACCATTTTTAAAAAATCTTGATCTGGGGTTTTCAAGAACATCCCCATTAGTACTAAAATCACCATTTTTAATAAAATTTGATTTGGGGTTTTCAAGAACATCTTCTAATAGCCAAAGAACCTCTCTTTTTAACATTTCTGAAGTGGGCCCATTGTCATAGTCCAAGAAAGTGGACCCAATTGAAGAAGCTAGGGTTTTAGCCCAGTTTTGCCATTTTTGAAGCTCAGGAATGGTGGTTGAGAAGGTGGGGGGCTTTAAAAACAGAGGGGTTTTGGGTTTAAGTGAAGTTGGTCGGGTTGAAATGGAAGAATATGAAATGGGTCGGGTGTAGATTTTGGATTTAGTGAAGATTGGTGTGATAAGGGAAGCTAGTGATGAAGGACGAGAGATGCTCAGCTTCATCTCCAGTTCTTGATTTCGAAACACTACGTGCCACTCTTTTCTTTAACAAAAAAAACAATCATGTTGTTATAATCTTTGTCCAAAAAAAAAAAAATATGCTTTATATTAAAAATTAAAGGATATTTATCAAAAATACTAGCTTTAAAGTTTCTATTTGCAAAAATACCTTCTTCTTTAATAAATTGCAATTTTACTAAACCAAGTTTCAAAATTACAAAAATACTAAGTCAACCCTTCCCCCTCCCTCCTTTTATGCTCAGCCGACTGTTGTATTTTTTTTTTTTTTAAGGTGGGGTGATGTTTTGGTGGATTTGAGTTGCAACTGAATGCAACCACATTCAACCACATTCAACTTAAGGCAACCACATGCAACGTTTTTTTTAAAAGGTGGGGTGATTTTGGTGGATTTGGGTTGCAAGGCCCCGCCAGGGGCAATATTCAACTGAATGCAATCACATTCAACTTTTTTTTTAAAAAAAAAAGGTAGGGTGATTTTGGTGGATTTGGGTTGCAAGGCCCCGCCAGGGGCAATATTCAACTGAATACAACCACATTCCAACTGAATGCAACCACATTCAACTTTTTTTAAAAAAAAAAAAGTACGGTGATTTTGGTGGATTTGGGTTGCAAGGCCCCGCCAGGGCCAATATTCAACTGAATGCAACCGAAATCAGAAATTTAGTTGCATGTGGTTACATTCAGTTGCTGATTTAAAGTTCCATTTTTCAGTTGTCATTTTCGACCTCATTTTTGAACTCTCTCTATATATATATATATAGTTCAAAAATGAGGTCGAAAATGACAACTGAAAAATGGAACTTGAAATCAGAAATTTAGTTGCATGTGGTTGCATTAAGTTGCAAATTTAGTTGAATATGCCCCTGCAGGGCCATGCAACCTAAATCCACCACAATATCACTCACCTTATATATATATATATATATATATATATAGTTCAAAAATGAGGTCGAAAATGACAAATGACAAATGAAACTTAAAATCAGAAATTTAGTTGCATGTGGTTGCATTTAGTTGAAATTAGTTGCATGTGGTTGCATTTAGTTGCAATTAGTTGCATGTGGTTGCATTCAGTTGAATATGCCCCTACGGGGCCTTGCAAACCAAATCCACAAAAATCTCCCCACCTTAAAAAAAAGAAGTTGAATGTAGTTGAATTCAGTTGAATGTGGTTGCATTCAGTTGAATATGCCCCTGCGGGGCCTTGCAACCCAAATCCACCAAAATAGCACCCCACCTTAAAAAAAAAAAGTACAACAGTCGGCAGCGTTCAACAGAAAGGGGGAGGGTTAGGGTTAGGATTAGGGTTAGTATTTTTGCAATTATGAAACTTAGTTAGTAAAATTACAAATAATTTTTTTTTTTTTGATAGGCAAAGATTTTATTAGAATAAGCCATAGGCCAGACATGATACAATCACTGATATAATTCCCACTAAACTATCACTGATGCAAATTCCCACTGAATCCAATCTTCAAAATAACTACCGCTGAACATACTTCCACTGAATTTGGTCTTCAACTTTTAGTAATGTCAAACACCAAAGGAGCAATTCCAGTATCACTGTTCAGAACCTGTGATTTAATTATAGTTGGTTTCTAGACCGCATCTATCACGATTTACGGTCTAAAGACACTATAAGAAAATTAATCAACCTTAGTTGTAATTATAGTTGGTTTAAAGATCGTATCAATCACGATAAACGATCTGAAGACACTATAAAGAAACCATAGAACCCGAGTTCAATATATAGTTGGTTTCTAGATCACATCAATCACGATTAATGATCTATAGACACTATACTAATTTAGAACCCGAATTTTATTATAGGAGGTTTATAGATCAAATAAGTCCAGAATGACAATCTAAAGACACTATAGAGATTTAGAACCAGAGTTCTGATTATAGTTGGTTTTTAGGTCGCATACTACCACTGAATATACCACTGAATGTTATGAATCCCTAAAAGCGACCTAAAGACAATATAAGAAAAGAACTTGAATTCTATCTATAGTTGGTTTTTAGATCGCATCAATCATTATTTGTGATCTATAGACACTATAAAGGCTTATAGTTGGTTTTTAGATCGCATTTGTCAAGAATGACGTTCCAAAGACACTATAGATTAAGAACCGGGGTTCTAATTATAGTTGATTTTTAGAACGCATCAATGAAGAATAACGATCTAAATACACTATAAAAAATTCTGAACCTGCAATCCCTTGTTGCTTTAAGCATCTGACATTCTCAATATCCACCTCTGAAGCTTCTACGGAAATTGCCCGATCCACAAATGACGAACCACTGATATTCCTAGCAAGAAGGGCCTCGTTAAAACCCCACAAGAGTAAAACCCAGTGGGAAAAAAACTCAAGGGGGAAAAAGAGTGCCCTCTCGCTGAAATACTGATGAATCCATTAAACAAATAAACTGTCAGAAAGCATATATCCCAGATTGATGTTGAGTAGAGCCCCATAGACAAGAAGATGACATTCTCGCATCTAGTTCAAAGACAATTACTGCAAAATAAATACTCACAAAATACCTTAGCGCAACGCAAGCATGCAATAAATTTCATGAAGGACAAATCACATTAAATTCATGCATCGTAAAAAGAGGACCGAAACCGGAAAAATTTGAGATAATTACAAAACTTCATGAAAAGAAACCATTTCTAAACTAGTTCTGATAGCAACTTAGACTCTTCTCAAGATAACTCAACTAGTATAGTCACCAAGTATAGAACAGAAACCATGTATTCACATCTTTCACAATATACACGTCAAATAAATTATATAAGAATTGAGAGCTTAGGATTTCATATTTCTCACCTGAGCCCGAGACGTTGAAGGGTCTCGGGACTCACCTAGTTGAATTTAAAACCCAAAATAACTCGGAGTGAACTCAGTGTAGTTAAGCTGGACTTAGTTAGTGGTTCCGCTCAATTTTGATATGCAAGCACCGATATGCTTAGTTCCGGCTTCATTTCATCATTTCATAGCCTTGAATCGCTTCGTCGGTACAGCTTGAGTTCCGGGGGAAAAAGGTTCTCTTATGACTTCGATCCCAGATCTGAACAATAATTCATTTTCATTTGAAACAACGGTGGTGATTTTGAAAGGAAGTATGCAGCAGCATCGGAATCTTTGTGGTGTTCAACTATGATTTTCAGGTGTAACGAAAAAGAAGAAGTAGAGCTTCTGCTTGTCGCCGACAACATCTCTAACAGTTACATTAGTTCCAGTTCCAGATCTCCTGCTTTGTTTTACTATTGACAACCAAAGTATTAACTAATTGCCTAAAGAATATACTGCTTCATATACTCACGCTTAATTGGGACAGCTCTTGGTTCAGTTTCCGACAAGGGTCCTTGAGAATGAAGTAAAACATCAACGAAACAAGATTCAAAACGCAGCAACTCAAAAATCTTACTCAGACAGAAATCAGAATTTTACAAGTCTAGTAACTCGGTTTCAATTAAACAACGAGCAGTAAACATTCACTAAACGAACTCAATAAACCAACAACGAAACCAACACGCTAACTCAGAACCACGAACACGGAAACTCAGAAACACTAAATGAAATCGACAAACCCAGTCGACTCAGGGACTCAACGAATCAACTCACGAACACCAGCAAATACAGCTGTGGAAACGAATGCAGTAAACCTCGATACAAAACTTTAACAAAAACACAGAACAACAACAAATCGCAAACTCAGACTTCACAACAACAACCAGCAAAAACCAGAACTCAACCAGCAGAAACTGTAAACAGACTTGATTCACTAACAACTCAGCAGACGCACAAAGGAATTCTAAGAAACTCGAAATAACAATTACAAAACGCAGCGAGGACTACAGTTTTGACCTAACAAACTCGGATAATACAGCAAATCGACTCAGCTCAACTCGGTGAAACTCGGTAAAGAAACAATGTAGAGTTAGTGAAGTGTGTGTTTTTAGCGGTCATTGAAGAGCGCGTTGGGAATCTGTGTGAATAGACATGTCGACGCGGGTGCTTAATCGTAGGATCTGGATCGTCGAAGTGTTTTCCGACTTCAAAAAGCCCATCGGAAAAATCAAAGTTTACGGATCTGGTTTGAGAGTGGTACGGTTTGACAGATGAGAGTGAGAGCAAGATGAATATAAGGTGCGTGAGGAGAGTGAGGTGAGATTTGGTGGTGGTAAATGTGCAAAAGTTTATTTTTTCCTATTTATTTATCAAAAAAGCCCAAAATTAAATTTAACGTAAAAAATCTAATTAATCTTGATAAGTCGAAGAAATTTTTTTATGAGACGGGACAAAGAGATTTTTGTGACAGAACTCAAAAGTCTGTGTAATTATATATCATATATAATATTTAATACACAAATATTATTTTTTATAGAATATATTATTAGACTTAAATTTATATCTGTTAAAACTTAATTAAAAACTAGTTTAGTAAAGATCAATCATTGGATTATTCGAAATTTTAACAAATAATGAAGTCTTTTAGCCTACCGTTCCTTTGTTTATTGTTTTGCATCGCATGAGACTATCTCGAATCATGTGGCTATTTTATAACAACCTTATCTCTAAATTTTCATCTTTTTTACTTTATATCATTATTTACTTTCCAACCATTACTCCAAATATTCCTTCAAATTTCACATTGCTTCTTGTACCCATATTAATTAATAAATCAAATTAAAGGAATTAATAATTACAGACTGCATACGTGTAGCCATGTGATTCATTACTTCAAAATCTACCGTGTCGTTCTATATTTGAAAATAAATAGCGATTTACTTTATAATTAAAGATAAAGCAAAGGTCCGTTGGAGACCAATTTACATCTTTTTATCTTCAAATATGAAGAAAAGTAAGATAAAGAATGGACCATTGGAGATGTTCTAAGACTTGATTTTGGTTATTAGATCAAACCGATCTTTGGGTAAGATGAGATCATTTTGTTAGGACATATCAAAAAATTTATAATTATAGATTATATAAAAAAATATTGATGAATTGAAATTTGAGACTGACACTTTATTTCCCGCATAACTAATGATTTTTTTTTCTCTCTTTTAAGAATTGTTTCATTCTTCATCCTTTAACAATTTAAAATTGGGTCCCGTTCCACAGCCCCCGGAGGATACCCCTTCCCTCCCTGCCTGCAATGAAACATGGCGGGCGTTCGCAATGAAACATGGCGGGAGTATTATTGTGAAAATTAAATTAAATTTTACAATTAATTTAAAATTAAAATACATAGAGCAAAATTAATGAATACCACTAATTGACTGTGTATGAATGTTTAATTCAGTGTGTATGAATTTAACCATTTTTTCCTTTTTTAATTAATTTTTTAATATATTCGCAAACTAATTAAAAGATATTGAAAAATCAAGAAAACATGAAAATAGTGATATTGAGTTGACATTTATCCCAAAATTAGTGACTACCACTAATTGAGTGTGTATGAATTTTTAATTCGTATTTAATCTTTTCTTCGTTTTTAATTAATTTTTTAATATACTTCACAAACTAGTTAAAAATTATTGAAAAATCAAGAAAATAGGAAAATAGCGATATTGAGTTGACATTCATCCCAAATTTAGTGACTGCTACTAATTGTGTGTGTATGAATTTTTAATTCAAATTTAATCTTTTCTTCGTTTTTAATTAATTTTTTGATATATTTCACAAACTACTTAAAATTTATTGAAAAATCAAGAAAATAGGAAAACAGTGATATTGAGTTGACATTCATCCCAAAATTATTGACTACCACTAGTTTGGTGTGTATGAATTTTTAATTCGAATTTAATCTTTTCTTCATTTTTAATTAATTTTTTGATATATTTCACAAACAAGTTAAAAATTATTGAAAAATCAAGAAAATAGAAAAATAGTGATATTGAGTTGACATTCATCCCAAAAATCAAGAAACATGAACGAAAACTAGTTTAGGGGTTAAAGTCAAATTACTAGTTGACTGTTAAATTACCTAATCAAAAAAATTTATTGTTTTTTTAAAATTGTGGAATAACATTTAAAAAGATTGATCTTGTAATATCCGTGAATTTTTCGAATAAATTTTTCTTTCTACTCGATATTTTATTTAAATTTTATGTAACAAACGATGCACTAGTATATTTTTAATTAGTGCGTTTTGTAAATTTTTAAAATTTATATATTCGTATTATATTTAATTATTTATAATTGTTTAGTGTTTATTAAAAATTTGAGAAAAATAGGATTTTTATTTTTAGTCGTATTTATTTTAAGAATTGAAATTAGAATCTCGTTTTAATTAGACAGCAGGGGAAAACGATATCTTTTCACCAAATATTCCATTAAACATTATCATAATCATTATGTTTATTCTAATTATTTCAGCATTAATTTTGTCTCCCACAATTTATTTCTTTTTAATTTAATAATGTAAGCACTAACTAGCCACATTGTTATTAATTGGAGTATTGTATATCATTGAGAAACAAAAACATCTGACCATTTTTCCAAAACAGAGTTTCTCCCCAAACTGCAGGTAGTGAAATCTTTTAATTCCGTTTTTTTTCGAATTTGTTTTGATACTGATGAATTCGATTAGTATAGTTAGAATAGTGTTTTGATTTGGAGAAATAAGGGGAGAATAACTGTTGTTGTGGGGTTGTGGCCGGAGAGGAAGGAGAGAGACGGGGAGGCGGAGAAACGAGGGAGAGAGAGTGAGGTTGAGAGAGAGATCGAGATCGAGAGAGATAGAGAAGGGAGGAGGAGAGGAGAGAAAGAGATTGAGGGTGAGAGGGACTGTCGGGGTTGGAGACGGAGCCACCATGGAGAGAGAGTGAGGTTGAGAGAGAGATCGAGATCGAGAGAGAGAGAGAGTGAGGTTGAGAAAGAGATCGAGAGAGATAGAGAAGGGAGGAGGAGATGAGAGAAAGAGATTGAGGGAGAGAGGGACTGTCGGGGTTGGAGACGGAGCCACCACGGAGAGAGAGTGAGGTTGAGAGAGAGATCGAGAGAGATAGAGAAGGGAGGAGGAGAGGAGAGAAAGAGATTGAGAGAGAGAGGGACTGTCGGGGTTGGAGACGGAGCCACCACCGATCGGTGGTGGTGGTGTTTGTTGGCGACAGCGAGAGAGAGAGAGAGGGAGGGAGGGAGAGAGAGAGAGAGAGAGAGAGAGAGAGAGAGAGGGGGAGTCGAGAGGGGGAGAGAGTCAGAGAGAGAGAGAAAGAAGGAGAGGGAGAGAGACTGGTAAAAAAAAAGGATTAATTGAGAATAAATAGGATTAAAGAGCGATATATTTTTAAGATTTTATATTTATTATTTCCAAATTAGTTAATTAATCGGATAGGACCAGATTAATTTAGAGACTAAAAATGGATTAATTTTTTAAGTACGAGATTTAAAGGAAAATTTGTTAGTGAGATTAATATTAATAATTATGGATTTAAATTGAATAAGAATGGATTCTTGAATAATTTTGGTTGTGAGATTTATATTAATTAAATTAGGAATTTTTTTAGAATTTATAAGAGATAATTAGAAGTACAATTTGAATAATTAGTTGTTAGCAATCAGTTAGAGATAATTAGTGATTATCTGATCGTGATTTAGAGACTTAATAATTCATTGATAAAAAGAGAGATTATTGGGAATAAATAGAATTAAATACGGTATTATTTTAGAGGCTGATATTTATTATTGGATTATTATAAGTAATCGGATTGAATTACATTATCTTAGACTAAAACTGGAATTAGTACAAAATAGCTGAACTAGGCTTTAGAAGGTAAAATGTCGGGCATAATAAAGTGAGTTTTTATTTGGTTATAGAGAATCAGAGATGTGGAGCCAGGTGAAGTATCGTACCGCAGAGCACAGGCAAGTTTACTAATTCGTACTCCATTGTTCGGAGTATTTATATTTTTTTTAAATTCATAAGTATGCTGATTAAGTTTTCGATTTACAAAATCAAGTATTATTTCTAGTGATTTATACCAGATTTTATTCATGCAATTTACATACGTATATATTATTGTTGAGCTGTTATCCGGATATATTATATCACTAGGTGTTCAAATTTATTTCATGAGTTGGTACATATTGCTGGGACGTTTATTGAGATACTTCATTCGAGTTTATATTTAATAGTGGGGATATATATATATATAAAGTAAGTTATGTATACTGATATGGATCACCTCATTTCGATTCCATAATCAGAACAGTTTTTCATAATATTTCCTCTACTCATTCGAGAGGAAAACTAAATTATTGGTGTTTATCGTTCATTGCTTATGAAGGCAAAAGTGACCGAAGTAACGCACCGGCCCAACTGAGTAGTATTTAGGGTGTGTTCGAGACTTTGGCTCATCCTTTTATCGATAGAAAACGAGTAGTGATAATGGATTGATCATCCATTACTTGAGTAGGCGTTCTGAGCAGAAATTCAATCATTGACATCCTAACGGTTAACCGATGCCTTTGTGGTTCTGTTAACTAGGGTGTTGATCTGAGCAGTTGTTATATTATATTATTTCAAATCAATTGAGTAGTTCTGAGGAGTTATTGAATTATTTTTGAGTAGTAATATGAGAAGTTATTGAGATACATTTATTCCTTCATTTGAGCAGTATTTCGAGATTTATAAAAATTTCTGAATTGATCTCTTTTCTAATGTAATTGTTGTGGAATAAAAACTAGGTTACGATTTGTAATTAATGCTAGGGTGGTTGAGCTTCGAGCTTTAATGGTTGTTTCCGTGTTACGAGACTGATCGGTCCTCACAAAGTGCCTACGTATCTCGTTATTGAGAATCAAGCCAAGACGTAGTTCTAGGTGATGGTGCCCTCGAGGCTATGGGGGCGAGAGCTCACCTAGGACGCAGTGGCTTGTATGTCCTTATTCGAGGATTAAGCCAAAACGTAGTTCTGAGATGAGGGGTTAGACCCTTTATATAGGCTGAGAAGCCCTAGAATTATGGTAGGAGTCAGAGACTTGGTGGACAAGTCTTCCTTGAGGAAGGTTCTAGATCTATTCCTTATAGGAATCAGTTTCCATGTTGAAATATGTATCTTGGAGGCTAAGTCAGGCAAGAGTAATATCCTTGTTAGACTCTTATTTGCTGAGCTGTTTATTACCCTTAATATTAATTACGAAATTAATATTATAAATAGGGTTTGGGCCCATCTGGTAGGCCCCACGTTTGGACCATTTCGGGTCTAATTAATGCCACATTAAATGTGTCTTTTAGGGCTTACTTTTGGCCCATATCATTTGCCCCCCAACTTCTAGGAAAACTGATCAGGTTTTCCTTGAAGTTATAACGGCCTTATTCGAGACTTGGGTCAGGGTTTATTGCTCTTAGGTGAGTATTTTCAACAATATAATCTTAATGTAAAGCGTGGAGTGACCGACGCATTTATGACGATGTTGAACGACACTAAGCGGTGTTAATCAGCCTTAAACAACGTTTAAACAGTGTTAAACAATGTTAAATGGCATAAAACGGCACTAACGGCACTAATCGGTGCTAAACGGTGCTAATCGGCACTAATCTGTGCTAACAGACACTAAACAGTGCTTAAACGGCACCCAACGGTGCTAATCGGCACTAATCTGTGCTAACAGGCACTAAACAGTGCTTAAACGGCACTAAACGGTGCTAATCGGCACTAATCTGTGCTAACAGGCACTAAACAGTGCTTAAACGGCACTAAACGGTGCTAATCGGCACTAATCGGTGCTAATCGGCACTAAACGGTGCTAATCGGCACTAATCTGTGCTTAATCGGCACTAAACGGTGCTTAATCGACACTAAACGGTGCTTATTCATCCGTGATCTTAAGGATCGAGAATCTTGATCTTGATCTTGAATTATGGATCTAGGATCTAAAATCATCTGTGATCCTAGGGATCAAGAATCTTGATCTTGATCTCAAATCATCGAGAATCCGAGATTTGCTGGAAAAGTCGAGTTCTGGGACCGCAAACTACCCGTGGTCGACTGCACGGTGATCGGCCGGAGGCCTTCCGGACACGGTGGTCGGCCGGCTCGTGGTCTTCCAGCTCGTGGTCGGCCAGAGGCCTTCCGGACACGGTGGTCTTCCGGCTCGTGGTCTTCCGGCTCGTGGTCTTGAGGATCAAGAATCTTGATCTTGATCTCAAGTCACTATTTTGGTCATTCGTGACTTCGTTATCTTAAGGATCAAGAACCTTGATCTTGATCTCAAGTCATCAGGGATCTAGGATCTAAAATCATCCGTGGTCCTAAGGATCAAGAATCTTGATCTCGAATCATCCGTGATCTCGAAGAGAGTCATGGATCTAGGATCTAAAATCATCCGTGATCTTAAGGATCAAGAATCTTGATCTTGATCTCAAACCATCGAAAATCATCCGAGATTCGCTGAAAAAAAAAATCGAGTTCTGGGACCACAAACTACCCGTGATCGGCCGGATCAATGGGTAGCTCGTGGTCGGCTAGCCCGTGGTCGGCCAAAGGCCCTCAAATCATGGTGGTCGGCCAGCTGGTGGTTGGTGCTATGGAACCCGGATCTAAAATCATCCGTGGTCTTAGAGAGTTATGGATCCCGGACCTAAAATCATCCGTGGTCTTAGAATTCTGGATCTCGGACCTAAAATCAACCGTGGTCTTAGAATTTTGGATCTCGAACCTAAAATCAATTGTGGTCTTAGAAAGTCCCGTGGTCGGCCGAAGCCCCTTGGAATGCCGTGGTCGGCCGCTTGGTGGTCGGCTATGGTTCTCCGGGTGTCGTGGTCGGCCACCTCGTGGTTGGCTTAGAAACCTGGACCTGAAAACCATCCGTGGTCTTGAGGATCAAGAATCTTGATCTTGATCTCAAATCATCCTTGATCTCGAGAAGAATCATGGATCTAGGATCTAAAATTATCCGTGATCTTAAGGATCAAGTATCTAGATCTTGATCTCAAGTCACTATTTTGGTTATTCGTGACTTCTAACGACATTACTCCTTAATTTACGATTAGCACTGCTAATCTTGTGCTTAAGGCTAAACTCGTTACTTAACTTCTTAAGTGCAATCATCCTTTCGAAGGTTGTCCGTTTCGTGACTTCAGCAAATATATCAGCTGTTTCTTCTCCGGCTTGTATGAATTATAACGATTCTTTCTGTATAACGCGGATAATTTCTGTCCTTTTTTCATCTATAAACGATGGATGGCCTCGTTCCCATCCAAGGTCTCCAACTTGTAGGATCTTCGTCCTAGCGTCTTCTTGACTCGATACGGCCCTTCCCAATTAGGGGCTAGCTTTCACTTCTGACCAACTCCAGAAGCTTCTATCTTCCTTAGAACCAGTTCGCCTTGCCGAAAAAACCTCTCCTTAACCCTTCGATTGTAGTGGAAGTATGCTCTCTTCTGATGCTCTGCATTCCGGGCATTTGCTTCATCCCTAACCTCATCAATTAGGTCTAGGGCAAGCCTCATGCCTTCTTCATTAGTCTCTTGCTCATATGCCTCAACTCGAGGTGATGCATGCATGATCTCTAGGGGCACAACTGCCTCGGCTCTATAAGCCAACAAAAAACGGGATCGCTCCAGTTGTCACTTTGCAAGTGGTGCGATATGCCCAAAGTATAAGCAGTAACTCATCCACCCAAGTGTTTCTTGAGCGTTCGACCCTTTTCTCCAGTCCATCAAGGATTATCCGATTGGCTATCTCTGCCTGTCCATTAGCTTGCGGGTGTGCTACTGAAGTAAAACGAAGATCAATAGCATTTTCCTCACATACTTCTTGAATTCTTCATTGTTGAATTGCGTCCTGTTAGGCCGAATACACAATTAATAATCAACTTTGTATGAGAGTTTAACAAGTAAAACGTTTATGCACTTAAAAACTTCTTGTATTAAGAACCCTCTTCGTGATGTAAAATATCACAAAGAGCTGCTAGGTTACAATAAAGATAATTCGTTGTACGATACCCTTCTAGGGTTAACCTAACTGTATTTATAAAACACACAGCTACGATACAATCTCTAATTGATATTCCTAATAATCAGCTATACAATGATATCAATTACAGATTATCACACGTCTCCTAAGTCAACTCGATCTCTTTGATAGCTATCCAATCTTCAAAGATATCGCTTCCATAATAAATCTTCAATCACTGTTGACCAGTAGACGCTGCCTCCAGACAGAGTTTGACAAACTCTGTCGAGCTTCCATCTGTCAGAGTTTACACTAAACTCTGACTGCTTCCAGCTAAACTCTGATAATTCACTGTAACAATTAAACACTGATTAAAACACATCAATTATATTTAACAATCTCCCCCAACTTGTTCATTAGCAAAAATGCACAAGTTAATGACAATAATTGATGATGTCAAAACAAATAGACAAATACAGTGTTTATACAAATTCAGAGTTTAAGCTTCTACTTAACAAAAACTACAGAGAATAAGAAAATCCTTACAGACCTTAATCTCTGATTACTTCCAGATCTGGCATAGCTCTGAGATAATCTATGAGCAATCTTCTTTCTGCATTTTCAAGCTCAATCTTCATAGCTTCTTTAATCTCTCTAAGCTGAGGATCACTCTCATCTGTCTGATAGATAGCAGCCCTAAGATCATAGATTTTGTTCCTTCTCATCTCATTTTCCAGTCTGATAAATTTGACTTCTTCTGACTGTGAATTGAAGTCAAGTACTGTGATTCCCAAATCAGTCTTTAACTTTGCAGTACCTTTCTTCATTTCAATGAGATTTCCTTTGTAATCCCTGTACTTAGGAACATATCTACTATTATACTTCTCTCCTCTAATTGCCAAATTCTGAAGCATTCTCTGTCTGAGCACATTAGCAACTGATTGAGTCCTTTGACTATTCACCTTGAAAAGATATAGAACATACTCTAGTTCTTCCCAACATTTCAAGCCAATATCATTCTCACCAATTTTAAATATTGTCCCATCAGCCATGAAGTACAAGAGAAAGTCCTTGTTTAAACTCTTCTGATGAACTAACTGTACTGATTCCAGTCTGTCCAAACTCTCTTGAGGAACACCACGACCTGGAACATCCAGTGAAGAAGGATCTCTAGGACCAGTATATTGCCTTTTGTCTCTGTGTGAACCTAGTCCACCCTTATTATTTCCAACTTTGCCAGACAAAGCTCTTCCATCAGAAATATTCATAGAAACTCCAGATACTATATTTGGATCTTGAATTGTTCATTTCCCAAAAACCGATTACAACTGAGAAGAGTGTAAAGGTGTGATCATTACTTGTGATGCAACAGAAGTTGTAACTTTCTTCTGTGAATTTTCTCCTTCAATGCCTTTCAGCTTGAGTTTAGCTTCTGCTGCCATTGTTTCCTTTGAAAACCGAGATCTTTGACTAACATCAGCCCTTTCTTTGATCACAACACCTTTAACAACAGGTCTAGGAGCTTTTCCTCTTTGTAACTTACCAGACTTTAAAGCCTTGAGATGTTCTTCTTGCAAACTCTTTTCTTCAGCTTCAATGTCCTCAAGTGTAACTCCTTCCTCATTCTCTTCAATAAACAGCTTAGCAGCCAATTCTTCATCAGTTTGTGGATTAGAAGGTAACAACAAACTCTTGGTCCTTGAAGTACCTTGAGTATCAGTATTTATCCCAACAGACTGTGATTTAGATGACTTGCTAGTTCTCAAAGTTTGAACTTCTTCAGTTTTGTTCTTTCCTTTACTACTTGCCCCTCCATCTCCAGCACTATCCCTTCTGACAACTCTCTCCCCCTTTTTGACATCATCAGGCATAAGAATAGATGTAATTAACTCCAAGGAGGTAGCAATAGAATCAATTTTAACAGATAAGTCAGACTGATTCTCTTCAACTTTACTCAGCCTGGCAAGGAGATTGTCTTGAGCTGTAGAAAATTTTGTAGTCACAAGTTTTGAGTCTCTTTCCATTTTCATTTCTCTAGCTACAACCTCATTCCGCAAAGCAGTGATTGCCTGTGTAGTGTCATCAAATCTTCTATCCAGAGTTTTGACTTGAACTACAGTTGCTTTTAAGCAAGAAAGAATCTCTGGATTGGAGATAGTATCAGCAGTTTGCTTAACAAAATCAGCTGCTCTTCCTCGTGGAAAAATACAATCCTCTTTGTACCATTCAGCAGAAAACTTTACAAATTGTGCTCTCTCAACTTCATGAGACGTACAAGGTTGAGTGAAAGGTTTATGTTTATTGTCTGTTTGTACTGGTGCACTCAGAGAAGAATCAGAGTTTTCACTGCTTTCACCTTCAGGGTCAACACTTGCATCTTTAGCATGTTAATTTTCAGTCACAGGGTTAGCAATTTCTGCGGCAGCCTTGTCAAGATTTTCTCCATGTTGCTCAGATTTAGCAACAGAGTTTACATCTTTATCATCAACAGGCATAAACTGAGAAGTAGCCTTAGTTGCTTGATCAATTTCATCTCCTCCTTCAACAGTTTGGTGAGCATCAGATAGTAACTCAGTATGGGATGCTACAGTTTCAGAAAGAACAACTGTAGGTTGATCAGCTGCACCAGTATTAGAGATAGGATCAGAGAATGGCATAAATGAATCAAGAATATCATTTATCGGAGAAAGGCCATCTCTAGTATCCTCTTCTGCAGGCATTTTGTCCTCTGCAGACATTTCAACCTCTGCAGGTATTTCAACCTCTGCAGGTATTGCATCTTTCTCAACCTCAACAGTAGGTGTTTGCTGTGAAACTACCTCTGGATCTTCAATATCTTCATCCACAGAATCAGAGAATACCAGTTTTCTTCGCTTTGCTAGAGGTACATTATCTGAATCCTCTTCACTAGATTGTGGAGATCGTTCTACCACTGAGAGTGACTTAGGTATGTTTGCCGTTTGTTTTATTCTGTTCACTCTTCTAGTATAAACAGCTCCAGGAGATGTCTGTTTTGATTTTCTTTGTGTCTCTATTGCCTGCTTAACACTTGCATGTCGTTCAGTAATTGCCTTCTTAACTCTTTGTGCTTTAGACTGTGATTTTGGTGGAGATTGTGATGATTCAGAGTTTGTTTGTGGAGTGTGTGAAGGTTGTTTTGTAGGTGCTGAGTGAGTAGGTGATTCAGTGTTTGGTTTTTGAGTACGATCAATGTTTAGAGGTTCAGGTTGAGGTTCAGGGTGTGGTTCAGGTTGTTGTTGTGGTTGTGGTTGTGGTTCAGGTTGTTGTTGTGGTTGTGGTTGTGGTTCAGGTTGTTGTTCTTGAGGTTGATTGAGAAAATTTTGCAGAGCAAGTGGCATGACAAAGGCAGGGAGATTTGCTTTACCAACATCCTTATTAGTCATATCAGAGAATATTCTCTTGTTGACTCTAAAAGGATTTATTTTATCTGTATCAGCAATTTCCAGACCAGGTACACAAGCATTGAACAGCATTTGACAAAAACGAGCATAATAAACAGTAGTAGATTCTGACAGTTTATCACCTAAGTTCATCAGAACATATCTACCAAAATCAAAATTACTACCATAGAGTAGAGAATACCCGATTTGGAGACTGTCTATTGGAATGGCATCCCAGTTGGTGACTTTCTTCTGGAATGTCCTTGTTATGCAATCAAAGAAAAAGTTTCATTCCTTCCTGAGATTAGGTCTCTTTATACCGCCAAGCTTGTCAAGAGATTCCATGTAACCTATCTCTTGTAGCATCTCTCTCAAATGAGTTTCATTAACCAGAGTATAAGAAGTATGTGTGTCAAACCCCATTGTATCTCTTACAGTTTGTGGAGTAATCACATAATCTTGTTCTTCATAAGTGAAGATGATATTAGGAGTCCCATTCTCTCCTCCATCCACATAAACTGAATTCTGCCAAAATGTAGCAATTTGAGATGCAGAGAGAGTATCAGGTCCACCCAAAGCTTGTCCAATCTCTGAATCTCTCAAGAAATTCTGCATTAGATGAAACGGTTCTGGAACGCGTTCATGATATAGTGGAGCTTCATAGTTGTTAGGAACAAACTGTAAACCAAGAGCAGTGAATGGTTTTGAAGCCATTGGAGTTAAGAAATTTGCAAGAATTCCCAAGAGAAATGTATGTAGGAAAGGTGTTTGCGAGAATGCCCAAGTGAAAAATAAGAGAACTGTGAGATGTAAGAATAAAACACAAACGTTTGGACACAAAAGTAATTAGAGTAATTAAAAACACAATTTCTTATGTAATCAAACACTCAATCAGTTCCTAGATTAATGTGTAGTGAGACACGATAATGGGTGAGTGGGACACATTAATGGGCGAGTGGGTCACGTGCGCGTATTTTTAAGAAGAGTATTTTGCAAATTAAAACAATAAAATATTTGATTAAAAAAAATCAAATAATACTCTCTTAAACTACCTGGACCCAATTAAAACCAGAATATGAAGCGATTACCTGTAGCCATTAATAACCAGAATACGAAGCGTTTTAGGACTTCGTTGCTTACCCATCTCTATTTAAGGCCTAGAGACTTGCTCAGATTAGTTCATTAATCCTTTAACCTTTCATTCTCCCCTGTAAAATCACAAACCCTTCAAACAAAACACTCTGAAAAGCAATGGCCAACCTTACCATCAAAGAAAAGAACCTCCATCTTGTCGAGAATAGGGATATCTTCAGCTATACGCGTGAAGAGTTTGAAGTGTTTGAGTGGGAAAGGCAGCTTGAGACTCTGTGGCTGCAAATGGATGCCGGTCTGGAAGAGATCGAGAGAGAGAAACTTGCAAGGGTGATTGACATCGATGCTGCTCTCCAAGCAACATTTGCATGGCTCTCCTCGAAGGCATCCTCATCCAACACCACCAACCATTGTTAATGAATATGTCAGCAAAAATAACCTTATCCCTTCAACTTCCACCCAAATAAAGTGGCAAAGATGGGATCTGGGATTTTTTGCTAACAATGGAGTGGTTTGGACTGACCTTTTATTTTCCTGTTGAATAGATTAGCAGATAGAGAGAACAAAAAGATGTAATACTTGCTTGTAATCTCTTTCTTATTATCAATGAAAAATTTTGTTTCTCTAATCTTATTCAGTGTGTTCTGCAATTTTTATTTATGTTTTATGAACTGTTCTTCAAGGAAATAAATCAAAGAAGAGAATATGAAAACTAATTAAAGTAATCATATTAAGAACAAATTCATCAACAATACACTGATTAACAGTTGTCAAAATCCCTATTTACTCCAAAATTTTCAAATTATCCAAATGAAAATTTACCTTAGAGTACAAATCACGAATCAACAGTGTTTGTCAATTCTCCAACTTTATCACTGAAACCCTTTCATAAATTGCACAGTTGTGAAAATATGTGTGTGTGAAGCAGAGTTTACTAAATCAATTTTTAGAGCATCTAATTTTTCATAAAATCCATAAAGTAAATCAATAAACGCTGGATGCACAAACTGTCATAGTAAACACTGATTGTATGATGAAAGCTAAACTCTGAAGTAATCAAACTATATACAGTAACTTTTATTTTGTTTTGTAGCTGTCAACGGATGAGAATTTATAACTCTATCCGTTGACAGGTAGCTCATCAACGGTTGAGGTTTTGTAACTCTATCCGTTGACAGGTAGCTCATCAACGGTTGAGGTTTTGTAGCATACTGCAGTATCTCTATGTTATCAGTTGATAGTGTTTTTTTTTCATTCCAGTAATCAGAGGTTGGAACCAGTCACCAAAAATTCAAAAATTTTAGCCCTTATCATTTTGATAAGTTCCTGGGTCATCCTAGTATTTAACTAGTCACCAAAAATCAGAGAATTTTAGCACATATTATATACCAATAAGTTCCTGGTTCATCCTAGTATCCAACATAATCTCAAAGGAGTATAACAACCTATATACATTTTCTTTGGGGTATTGCAGTAAGCATTTTATTCTACCAGAGTATAACTAACAGAGTTTAGAGTTCATCAACATCAGTAGTTTTTCATGTAAGGTAATGCACACAGTATTTATAGACTCGGAGTTTAGGACAAAATAAACTAAGAGATGCTATAAATATGAGCCAGTATCATGCTGTGTTAACTTTCTGCACAATCTAAGATTAGATCACAATAACTCAGAAAGATTCATGATTAATTGCTGAGAATCATGCTTCATACATATTTCTTCATTGGTGTTTTCATGCAGACAAAAATCAACTCAGAGTTTGCAGAGTTTATCAAACTGAATAACAGTGTTTGACATACAGGCATGCTGACAGAGTTTAACAGAGTATGCATAACAGAGTTTAATCAACAGAGTTCACTTAGCATTTAATCAATCAGGAAATATGAGTAATGCACTACATAAGTAAAATTTGAATCTAACCAACATTCCTAGTCAGAACCAGAGACCATTCCTAGTTCATTGACCAGTCTTGTAAATGTAGCTTCACTCAATGGTTTAGTGAAGATATCTGCAAGCTGTTGTTCTGTAGATACAAAATGTAGTTCAATATTCCCTTCTTCCACATGTTCTCTGATGAAGTGGTACCTTATGCTGATGTGCTTGGTCATTGAATGCTATACTGGATTACCTGTCATAGCAATAGCACTTTGATTATCACAGTAAATAGGAATTTTACTGTAACTCAATCCATAATCCAGCAATTGATTCTTCATCCATAAGATTTGTGCACAACAGCTACCAGCTGCAATATACTCTGCTTCTGCTGTAGATGTGGAGATTGATTTCTGTTTCTTGCTGTACCAGGAAACAAGTCTGTCACCAAGAAATTGATAACTTCCACTAGTGCTCTTTCTGTCTATCTTGCAGCCTGCAAAGTCTGCATCAGAATACCCAAGTAGCTTGAAATCTGATTCTCTGGGGTACCACAGACCTAATGATATGGTGCCCTTGAGATACTTGAAATTCTTTTCACAGCTGTCAGATGTGGCTCTCTAGGATCTGCCTGAAACCTTGCACAAAGACAGGTTGCATACATGATGTCAGGCCTACTAGCTGTCAAGTATAGAAGAGATCCTATCATGCCCCTGTAGTTTGTCATATCCACTGAAACTCCTGTGTCTTTGTCCAATTTAGTTGCTGTTGCCATGGGAGTTGATGCAGATGAACAGTAAAGCATACCAAATTTCTTGAGAAGATTTCTGGTATATTTTTCTTGATTAATGAAAATACCATCATCTGTTTGTCTCACCTGTAGGCCTAGAAAGTAACTAAGCTCTCCCATCATGCTCATTTGATACCTGGACTGCATGAGCTTGGCAAACTTCTTACAGAGTTTATCATTAGTAGACCCAAAGATAATGTCATCAACATAAATCTGAACTAAAAGGAGGTCACTTCCTTGATTGAAATAAAACAGAGTTTTGTCAATTGTTCCTCTGTTGAATCCACTTTCTAGAAGAAATTGAGCAAGTGTCTCATACCATGCTCTTGGTGCCTGCTTAAGTCCATATAGTGCCTTATCTAGCCTGTAGACATAATCTGGATATTTGGGGTCCACAAATCCTGGTGGTTGTTCAACAAACACTTCTTCTTCAAGCTTTCCATTCAGAAAAGCACTTTTCACATCCATCTGGAACACTTTGAATTTCTTGTGAGAGGCATTTGCTAGAAAAATTCTGATTGCCTCCAATCTTGCAACTAGAGCAAATGTTTCATCATAGTCTATTCCTTCCTGCTGTGAATAGCCTTTTGCTACCAGTCTAGCCTTGTTCCTTGTGATAACACCTTCACTGTCAGTCTTGTTTCTGAAAACCCATTTAGTACCAACAATAGATCTGTTCTTTGGTCTTGGTACAAGGGTCCAAACTTCATTTCTTTCAAATTCATTCAACTCTTCCTGCATTGCTGTTATCCAGTCTGCATCTTGAAGAGCTTCTTCCACTTTCTTTGGTTCATTTTTAGACAAGAATGCATGAAACAGACATTCACTTGCAGTAGCACTTCTTGTTTTCACCTTTGCATCTGGATCACCAATTATCAAATCAGGTGTATGTGATTTAGTCCATTTCCTAGCAGATGGCAAATGACTTCTATCAGCATGTGATCCTCCCCATTGATCCATGCTCTCCTGATTTTGTTGTGATCTATCTTCGTTTTCTGAGACTCCCCCTGAACTTGACTTCCCAGAGTCAGAATTTGAATTTTCAGAGTTTGAAACGTCAGAGTTTGATCCAGATTTTTCAGTTGACTCAGTATCAGTGTTTGAGTCTGCATCTTGTTCATGCTCCCCCTCAACTGGTTCTCCCCTTTGTTGTGGCTGAGAAGTTTCTCCAATGTTTACCAGTAGAGGTTCAGAGTTTGTTTCAACAGAGTCTGTCAGAATTGTTTCATCAGAGTTTCCTTCATCAGAGTTTAAATCTTCATTTTCAAAGTTCAGTTGATCATATTCATCTTTGTCTTCAAGTCCAGTTATCTTCTTATCATCAAAAGAAACATGTATAGATTCCATGATCACTTTAGTTCTTAGATTGTAAACTCTGAATGCCTTTGTTGACAGTGGATAGCCAACAAAAATTCCTTCATCTGCCTTTAGCTCAAACTTGGTCAACTGTTCTGGATGAGTCTTCAAAACAAAACATTTGCACCCGAAAATATGAAAGTATTTCAGGTTAGGCTTCTTTTTCTTCACCATCTCATATGGTGTCTTTCCATGCTTATTGATCAGTGTTGCATTTTGAGTAAAACAAGCAGTTTGAACAACTTCTGCCCATAAATAAGTTGGCAATTTTGCTTCATCAAGCATAGTTCTGGCAGCTTCAATCAAGGTTCTATTTTTCCTTTCAACTACACCATTTTGTTGTGGTGTACCAGGTGCTGAAAATTCTTGCTTCACTCCATTATACTTGCAGAATTCTTCCATTGTTGCATTTCTGAACTCAGTTCCATTATCACTTCTGATGATTCTGACTTTGTTACTTGATCCTTTGTCCAGAAGCTTCACATGCTCCATCAGAGTTAATGCAGTTTCATCCTTCTTTGCTAGAAAATACACCCAAGTGAATCTAGTGTATTCATCAACAATGACTAAAGCATATTTCTTCCTTGCAATAGACATAACATTTACTGGACCAAAGAGATCAACATGCAAAAGATGATAGGGATCAGTGATAGAAAATTATGTCTTGCTCTTGAAAGATGACTTCCTTTGTTTAGCCTTCTGACATGAATCACATAGGCCATCAATATTTAACATAGCCTTTGGGAGTCCTCTTACAAGATCCTCTCTGATCAAATCATTGATGTTGTTCAAGTTCAAATGTGAGAGTTTCTTGTGCCACTTCCAACTCTCTTCACTAGACATTCTTGTAGACAGGCAAACAGCTTTTCCAACAGAGTCTATCAAAAGCTTGATTTCATAAATGTTGTTTTGCCTGTGACCAACTAGAACAACCTTTCCTGTAGATTTGCTGATAACTTCATAATATTCAGGTTGAAAATCTACATGATATCCCTTGACACAGATTTGACTCACAGATAACAAGTCATGCTTGAGTCCTGGGACATGAGCTACATTGTTGATGATGACATTTCCAAGATTAATATTGCCATATCCCAATGTTCTTCCTACATTGCCATCACCATAGGAAACTTTTGGGCCAGCCTTCTCCTCATAGTCTGATAGCAGGGCTTTATTTCCAGTCATGTGTCATGAACATCCACTGTCCACGACTAGGGTTGCCTCCCTGTTGCCCTGCAATCACAAGCAATTACTGAGGATTAGTTTTAAGGATCCAGACTTGCTTGGATCCTTTGGCATTCTTAACTTTGTTAGCTTTTGCAGCGGAATTAACATTATCAGATTTTGAGCTAACAGTATCAGTGTTTACACTTGCAGTATCAACTTTAACCCATTTCAGATTGGGTTTCAGTTCATAATAATTATGATAGATGGCATGATATTCTCTGCAAGTATAAATAGAATGCCAAGTGCTTCCACAGTGTGTGCATAAAGTCTGTGGCTTAGTTCTAGCAAAATCCTTCTTTACCTCAGACTTTGTAGGTAAAGAATTTATATTTTTATTTTTATTGCAGAAATTTGCAAGATGCTTAGTACTACCACAGTTATGACATGTCTTTCTTGGAGCATAACTAGCATACATTGGTTTATTTCCTGAAGTGATGCCTACTTTTCCATTTCTGTTTTTATTTGACACTCTCTGTTTCTTAACAGATTTTAACTCCTTCAGTTTATGTTTGAGTTGTTTATCTGTCATTGAACCAATATTAACCTATTTAACACTAGTTTTTACTGGTTTACTTTTAACAGCTTCTTTTTCATTTTCAGACAAAAATTTACTGGTTCCATGTACAAAATGAGTTCTGATTTTAACTTGATTTTGAAATCTAAGTTCATCTCCCTCATTATAACCTAGACCAACAGTGTCTGTTTGAAAAATCTGTTGAGTGTCCTTTCCAGAATTAGTCCAAGTCCTAATTTTCTTATTTGCTTCCTCCAACTCAGATTCTAGTTGTTTATATTTCTGAAGCAAATTCTGTTCTATACAGACAGCATCATCTCTCTCTTTCTGAACTTGTTGCATGTTTTCAAGTTTTTCTTCAACAAGTTTATTTATTACCTTAAGTTCAGAATTTTCAGCTTTTATCCTCTCATTTTCTAAAGTCTGATCCCTATAACTTATATGCAATGACTTAAGATAAATTCTTAATTGAGCAATGTCATCAATATTATAAGCATAGGTAGTTAGAGGTACCTGATTTTCAGAAGTTTCTGATTCAGTAGTAGCCATGAGAGCATAGTTCACTTCTTCATCAGAATCTGAAGTATCTGCCCAATCTCTGCCTTTAGTGTAGAGTACCTTTCCAGTTTTACCCTTCTTGCACTAAGGAGCATAGTGACCCATCTCCTTACACTTGTAGCATTGAATTTCAGACTTATCCTTCTTCCCTTTAGAATCTCTCTCATCAGACTTCCTGAAGCTTTTCCTGTCTTCATTTGAATCTCTAGAAAATCTTTTTCCTTTCTTGAAATTCTTGAAGCCCATTTTCTTGAAAGTCTTCACCATCAACACAGCCATTTTCCTCATTTCTTCTTCATCATCCTCAGTGTCAGATGATTCAGAAGAGTTTGAATCACAATCAGAGTTTGATGATTCACTTTCTCAGTGTATGACCAAAGCTTTTCCCTTCATTTTCCTTCTTGATGCCTCTTTCTTCTGAGGCTTCTCTTCAACATTAAGAGCAACAGACTTTCCCTTCCTGCTTGATCTCCTGTTTCTCTGCTCCATTTCCAATTCATGAGTTTTGAGCAGCCCATAGATTTCATCAATCTCTGTTTCAGCAAGATCATAGTTGTCTCTAATAGTGGTTGTTTTCACATCCCACTTTTCAGGTAGAGAAAGAAGAAACTTGAGATTTGAGTCTTCTAGATCATACTCTTTGTTGACCAATGACAGATCATTGAGCAGTTTACAGAATCTATCAAATGTTTCTGTCATGGTCTCTTCAGGTTTAGCCTCAAAATGCTCATACTCTTATGTGAGTATGTTTCTCCTATTCTTCTTAATAGCCGCAGTTCCTTGACACCTGACTTCAAGAGCATCCCATATCTCTTTTGCAGTGGTGCAGTTAATGACTTTGTTAGACATAACATTGTCTAAAGCACTATGCAGTAAATGCCTAACCTTTGCATCCTTAGCAATTGATGATAGATCCTCAGGAGTCATGTCCTTCTTTTCCTTTGGAACTATTTTAGCTTCTTCACCAGCAGCTACAACAGATAGCTTTGTAGGATTGTAAGGGCCTTCATAAATCCTGTCAAGATATTCTGGATCTGTAGCCTCCAGAAACATAGTCATCTTGACCTTCCACATAGCATACTCTATTGGCCTCAGAATAGGAACCCTGATTGGTTCATAACGACTCACAGTAGTAAGAGCCTTTTCAGAAACAGTAGGTGTTGGTGGAGGAATTGCTGACATGATTATTGTTGTGTTTGGATCTTAACCTGTAATAAAGTAACAGATTGGCTCTGATACCACTTGTTAGGCCGAATACACAATTAATAATCAACTTTGTATGAGAGTTTAACAAGTAAAACGTTTATGCACTTAAAAACTTCTTGTATTAAGAACCCTCTTCGTGATGTAAAATATCACAAAGAGCTGCTAGGTTACAATAAAGATAATTCGTTGTACGATACCCTTCTAGGGTTAACCTAACTGTATTTATAAAACACACAGCTACGATACAATCTCTAATTGATATTCCTAATAATCAGCTATACAATGATATCAATTACAGATTGTCACACGTCTCCTAAGTCAACTCGATCTCTTTGATAGCTATCCAATCTTCAAAGATATCGCTTCCATAATAAATCTTCAAACACTGTTGACCAGTAGACGCTGCCTCCAGACAGAGTTTGACAAACTCTGTCGAGCTTCCATCTGTCAGAGTTTACACTAAACTCTGACTGCTTCCAGCTAAACTCTGATAATTTACTGTAACACTTAAACACTGATTAAAACACATCAATTATATTTAACACGTCCCATTATCCGTCACAAGGATTCGAAGGATTTTATATCTACAGATCACGTTCTCCCAAAAGAACTGGCAACTTGCTTGGTGGTTATCTTGGCTAGGGGTTTAGCCCCAATTCACCTAGTGAAGTAGTCGATGGCTACTATCAAAAACTTTCTTTGTGCAGATGCTACGGGAAAGGGAACAAGTATATCCATTCCCCACATTGCAAACGGAATAGGGGAGCTGATCGAGGTCAACATCTCAGGCGGCTACCTTACAATCGGAGCGTGCTTTTGGCACCTCTTACACCTCTTAACATAATCTTTTGCATCAGCCAACATCTCTGGCCAATAGAATCCTAGACGAGTGATCTTGTGAGCTAGGGCTCTGCCCCCCAAGTGTTGTCCACAGATCCCTCCATGAACTTCTTCCAGCGCTTCTCTTGCCTCATGGGGCCTTAAACACTTCAGGTATGGGATGACAAACGATCTCTTGTAGAGAATGCCTTCGATCAGGGCGTATCTCAATGCTCTTACTGACAACTTTCGTGCCTCCAAGGCATTGTCAGGAAACCATCCAGTTTCAAGGTGAGCTTTGATGGGACCCATCCAACAGCGTCCTAGATTAATTGGTGCTATCAACTTAGAGTTGATGGACGGGGCCTTCAAGACCTGGAAGTAAACACTCCCTGCATAATTCTCTATTTCAGAGGAAGCGAATTTGGACAAGGCATCAGCCTTAACGTTTTCCTCTCTTGGGATGTGCTCCACATAGCATTCCTCAAATTGGGTCATAACACCCTTCACGATCCTTAGATATTTTGCCATGGTTTCATCCTTGGCCTCAAACTCGCCATTCACTTGTGATACTACAAGCCTTGAGTCTCCACAGACCTTGAGATTCTTGACCCTCATGATTCTTGCCAAGCCTAAGCCAGCTATCAATGCCTCATATTCAGCTTCATTGTTGGTAGTAGGAAAGTCCAACTTCAAAGCATATTCAACTATGAACCCATCGGGGCTTTGCAACACTAAACCTGCGCCACTAGATTTTGTTTTTGATGCTCCATCAAAATAGAGCACCCAATATTCCTTCTGATTCAGGTACGAGTTCTTCATCTTTATCTCCACTTTGAGGGGTAGTTACTATCTCCTGCCCCCCCGACTTCTTGGTTGCTAATGGTACATTCAACCACGAAGTCAGCCAATGCCTGAGCCTTGATGGCCGTTCGAGGCTTATACGTGATGTCAAACTCTCCAAGTTCGATTGCCCACTTAATCAATCTTCCACTTGCTTTCGGGCTGTGCAATATGTTCCTCAATTGCTGGTCCGTCAGGACTTCGATTTTATGTGACTGAAAGTACGGTCGTAGTTTCCTTGAAGCTGTTATCAATGCCAAAGCAAATTTCTCTATGGGTGAGTAATTCAACTCAACCCCATGCAACACTTTTCTCACGTAGTAGATAGGTTTCTGGATTTTCTCCTCTTTCCGAATGAGGACAGCACTCAATGCTTGTTCAGATACCGCCAGGTATAGGTAAAGAGTCTCCCCAGGACTTGGTTTGGTCAACAACGGGGCTTCGGCCATGTATTTCTTCAGCTGTTCAAAGGCCTCTTGGCTCTCAGGAGTCCATACAAAATTTTTCACCTTTTTCAATGCTTGGAAGAAAGGCAAACACTTGTCACCTGATTTGGAGATGAATCTCCCTAGGGCTGCCACTCGGCCCGTTAACTTCTGTACATCCCGTATAGAACGGGGTGGTTCCATGTCCAGAATCGCTTTGATCTTGTCAGGGTTGGCCTCTATGCCTCTTTTTGAAACCATCAGACCCAAAAATTTGCCTGATCCAACGCCAAAGGCACACTTGGATGGATTCAACATCATTTTATGGTGCCTCAGCACTTCGAATGCCTCTCTGAGGTGCTTAATGTGATCTGCCTTGAGTAGGCTCTTGACTAACATGTCATCAACATAGACCTCCATGGTTTTTCCAATCAGATGGGTGAATATCTTATTCACCAGTCGTTGGTAAGTAGCTCCTGGATTCTTTAGACCAAAAGCCATAACAAGATAGCAGAAAACACCAAAGTCAGTTATGAAAGATAACTTAGGGATGTCATCCTTGTGCATCTTAATCTGATTGTAGCCGCTGAACCCATCCATGAAGCTCAACATCTCATGTCCAGCTGTGGCATTTATCAACATATCAATCCTTGGAAGGGGAAAACAATCCTTTGGGCATGCATCATTCAAATCAGTGAAGTCTATACACATCCTCCACTTCCCATTCGCTTTCTTGACCATCACAGGGTTTGCTAACCATTCGGGAAACTGAATTTCTTCAATAAACCCAGCCTCTAAGAGCTTGTCAACTTCTTGTTTAATGGCCTCCTGCCTTTCAGGAGCAAAATTTCTCTTCTTCTGCTTTATTGTCTTCCGCCCAGGATCAACATTCAACTTGTGAGTTATGAGTTGGGGATCAATCCCTGGCATGTCAGCTGCAGTCCAAGCAAACGCATCACTATTTTCTTGCAAGAATGCTATCAACTTGCCCTTCAGGGGTTCTTTCAAAGATGCTCCCACATAAGTAACTTTTCAGCTCGCTTGGTCTTCTTAATCCTTGCTTAAGGTTATCTATTGGCCTTCATTCTTGGATCCTTAATCCAGGTACTTAATAAGTATTGAAGAGTAGCTAGTCCTTAACATCCTCGGCCTTTCATGGCTTTGACTGTTGCATGTGGCTTTTAGCTTCTTGTCTTTTATCCAGGGTCCTTTACAGACTTAAACTCTTACTTGGTTGCGTTGTAACCTAACTCTTGACCCTTCGGGATCTTCACTTATGCATTTGTTTGTTTTCCATTCGTGTATTCTTTTATTTTCGGTACTCGGTCATCCTTGACTTGCACTCATCGGGTGCTCGGCACAAATAAAATCACAAAATCAATGAATGGAAATCAAACTTGCATTAATAACTTGAAATGGGTTCAACCCTTACATAGAGTACTATTGTCCTACTCGGAGCAACATGCCCTGCAATGGTTTCAATGAACCTTATTTCTGCTTCTACTAGATAAATATGAAGCTAAGTCCTACTAGGATAACTTGAGCCCATCGGGGGATTGCAAAACTAGGCCTGCATCACTTGATTTTGTTTTTGATGCTCCATCAAAATAGAGCGCCCACCATTCCTTCTGGTCTCCTCATTCTTATTCTGAAGTTCACTTCCTGCTTGGGGTACTCCATCAAAATAGAGCGCCTACCATTCCTTCTGGTCTCCTCATTCTTATTCTGAAGTTCACTTCCTGCTTGGGGTACTACCTCCTGCCCCCCGACTTCTTGGTTGCCAATGGTACATTCAACCACGAAGTCAGTTAACGCCTTAGCCTCAATGGCTGTCCAAGGCTTTTGTGTGATGTCCTCTGCTGGCCTTTCTTGGTGTTCCTTACCTCTGCGGACATCCATGTTTTCAATTGGAGGGACTTGCCCCCTGACTCCATCAGGCCTTAACGAGGCTACATAACAGCTTCGTGCCATCTTTTGATCACCTTTATGTTCTCCAATTCCATTCCGGGTTGGAAACTTAATCTTCATGTGATAAGTGGACGCAACAGCCTTGAACGCATGAAGTCCAGTCCTTCCCAGGATTGCGTTATAAGTCGAGGATGCTTTGATCACCAGAAAATTCAGCATCTGAGTAGCCTCTTTAGGTTCTTGCCCAATTGTCATGGGTAACTGAATTGTCCCTTCAACTTTGGACTCAACTCCATTAAATCCGTAAATTGGCATGTTGGTTGGGGTCAACTGAGAGTCGGTGTACCCCATTTTTATAAATGCGACATGAAACAAAATATCAACAGAAGCTCCATTGTCTATCAAGACCCGCTTCACTTCCGAGTTCCCAATCACAGGGGTTATGACCAACGGGTCGTCATGGGGAAACTTCACCCCTTCGAGATCTGAGTCATCAAAACCAATAGCTATCTCAGTCCTGGCACGCTTCGGGGCTTCTCCCATGATGTGCATCACTTCTCTAGCATACGCCTTCCAAGAGTTTCGGGTTATACCGGCCGCTGTCGGGCCTCCCCAAATCATGTTAATAATTGGCCTTCGAGGCTGTGGGTTACGATCTCGATCTCGATCATCATCCCTTCTATCATTGTCTCTTCTATCATAATCCCCCCTTTGAGTTCCACGATCATCACCCTTAGTGAACTTGTTCAACTTTCGTTTTTGGATCAAGAATTCAATCTCATCCTTCAACTGCCTACAATCATATGTATCATGCCACACATCGCGGTGGAATCTACAGTACTGATCGTTGTTTCTCTTTGCGGAATCACCCCTAAGTGGTTTCGGCCATCGAAAATCTTTGTCTTTCTCGATATGTAACAAGATCTGACTCCTAGGAGCATTCAGTCTCGCATAGTCGTTGAATCTTGGTCCCAAATTCTTCTTCGGGGGTGAATCAGAATCCTTGCTAGTCCGGGGATACTTGTCCCTAACATCATACTCTTGTTCTTGCTTCCGTTTCTTAAAATCATTGGAGCCCTTGCCATTGCCTCCATCAGCTTCTTTTTTCATGCTATCCTCTGCCTTGATATACTTGTCGGCCCTTCGTTGGAGCTCGGCCATGTTCTCAGGAAGATGCTTTGCCAAAGACCTTTTGAAGAAAGGATCAGTGGTTCCGTGTTCCAAGGCTACCATGGCCACTTTATTCTCTAGATCTGTAATATTCAATGTCTCCTTGGTGAATCGCTTAAGATAATCCCTTAGATTCTCGTTCTTCCCCTGCACCACATACATGAGGGATGCAGAACTTTTTTCATGAACTATTCCACTAATGAATTGGCTAACAAAGGCAATTTTCAACTCCTTGAAAGAGCCAATCGAATTTGCAGGTAGCCTGCTATACCACCTTTGAGCCATACCCGACAGGGTTTGAGGGAACGCCCTACACTTTAAGGCGTCACTAGCAGGTTGCAGCAGTAGTGCAGCTGTGAACGTCCTGACATGAGTTTCAGGATCGCCTGTTCCATCATAGGCCTTGATCGTCGGCATCTTGAATTTCTTTGAGATGCGGCCATTCATCACTTCCTCAGTGAATGGAGGTGTTGGATCATCATGATCTAGCGGCATCAGATCCTTGGGATTGTTTCTGGGGGTTTCCGCCCTTGTTGCTCCTTCAGTTGAGGTATCGGCCCTTCTTCGTCTCCTAGACGGCCTCTCCAGATCTATGACGGGAACCCTTCCTGAGATTGGAGGAGGCCGATGCAGACTTTGATTCTGCCTTGCTTGCTCCCTGGCGGCGTCATCTTTCAGCCTCTGGATCTCAGCCTCATGAGCCTTGATCCTTTCCTCAATCGTTTGTGGAGGTCCATCATGGATTCTTCGGGCTCTTCTTCGGGGCTCTCTACTAGCACGTCGCCTCCTTGAGGCCTCGTCACGGTCATCATCGTCATCCTCAGATGTCGAATCAGTAGTATAGGGGCCGGAGTAGTCTAGGTACTCGTGATCTCGGATCTGCAAAGCATGACCACTCGGTCCAGGTTCTCGAACAGGGGGGTAGTTGGGCAACCCATACATTGGATTGGTATTCATGGGGAGATCCGTAGTATGGATCTGTACCCCAGATGGAGGGTGGTTAGGATCAACCAGGGGAGAGATCACCATCTGAAGAGAGTTGGTTCCCTGTTCTGGATGGACAACCATAGGCAGCGTACTCCTAGCAGGGGGATTCGTCCCTAGAGGCTGAGAAACTTGAGTTTGGGGGATCGTCCCTTGTTCAAACGTGGTTGTCCCAGAGGTAAGAGGCGGAGCGGAGCTGATTGGTAAAGCTTCGGTAGAGCCTGGTGCAGTTCTTCGTGTGCTAACCATGGTTGATGTCTTCGTCCCACAGACGGCGCCAAATGTTGTGGAATAAAAACTAGGTTACGATTTGTAATTAATGCTAGGGTGGTTGAGCTTCGAGCTTTAATGGTTGTTTCCGTGTTACGAGACTGATCGGTCCTCACAAAGTGCCTACGTATCTCGTTATTGAGAATCAAGCCAAGACGTAGTTCTAGGTGATGGTGCCCTCGAGGCTCTGGGGGCGAGAGCTCACCTATGACGCAGTGGCTTGTATGTCCTTATTCGAGGATTAAGCCAAAACGTAGTTCTGAGATGAGGGGTTAGACCCTTTATATAGGCTGAGAAGCCCTAGAATTATGGTAGGAGTCAGAGACTTGGTGGACAAGTCTTCCTTGAGGAAGGTTCTAGATCTATTCCTTATAGGAATCAGTTTCCATGTTGAAATATGTATCTTGGAGGCTAAGTCAGGCAAGAGTAATATCCTTGTTAGACTCTTATTTGCTGAGCTGTTTATTACCCTTAATATTAATTACGAAATTAATATTATAAATAGGGTTTGGGCCTATCTGGTAGGCCCCACGTTTGGACCATTTCGGGTCTAATTAATGCCACATTAAATGTGTCTTTTAGGGCTTACTTTTAGCCCATATCAGTAATTATTTTTATATAGGAGGATAACTCTTATAGAGTAGTAAAACATATTTTGAGTGAGTTGTTGTTGTATTATATGATATCTATATATACTTGCTGGGCATTCTTTGGCTCATTCTTGATATTTTAAATATTATTAATCAGCGGCATCTAAAGACGGCTCTAGCATGGCGAACCGTGGCAAAGGGAAGGGGAAGGACTATTAAATTCAATCCATTAGCCTTATAGTATCGAAGGAGGGTTCAAGATGGAAAGAAGTTGTTGAATGCTTTATTATCGAGTATTTTGTATGTTGTAATAATATTTCAGAGATTCTGGGAGGTGAGTTTGTGTTGTAATAACTTCTGTATTATTGAGTGCTTGTTCTAAGACTATAACCTGTGGAGTAAAATATGGAGTTGTTAAGAATATTGTTGTAGATTATATTATGAGCAGGTGATTGAATATTCCGCAAGAGGTGTAATGACCTGGATTCCTGTAAGGGATTTGGGGGCGTTACAGATCTTGACTCCCGTATGGTTCGATCGTCGAAATTCTATTTCAAAAAAATCGAATCAAGAATCGGGAACGAAAACTAGTTTAGGAGTTAAAGTCAAATTACTAGTTGACCGTTAAATTATCTAATCAGATAAATTTACTATTTTTTTTAAATTTTGGAATAACATTTAAAAAAGATTGATCTTGACTCCCGTGCATTCGATCGTCGAAATTCTATTTCAAAAAAATTGAATCAAGAATCGAGAACGAAAACTAGTTTAGGGGTTAAAGTCAAATTACTAGTCGACCATTAAATTACCTAATCAAATAAATTTTTTTTTTTTTAAATTTTGGAATAACATTTAAAAAGATTGATCTTGACTCTCGTACGGTTCGATCGTCGAAATTCTATTTCAAAAAAATCGAATCGAGAATCGGGAACGAAAACTAGTTTAGGGGTTAAAGTCAAATTACTAGTTGACCGTTAAATTACCTAATCAAATAAATTTATTATTTTTTTAAAATTTTGGAATAACATTTAAAAAGATTGATCTTGGCTCCCGTACGGTTCGATCGTCGTAATTCTATTTCAAAAAAATCGAATGGGGTTAAAGTCAAATTTCTAGTTGACCGTTAAATTATCTAATCAAATAAATTTATTATTTTTTTAAATTACCTATTTTTTTTAATATTTGCATTTTATTATATTTTAATTCAAATTTATTCTTTTTTTCTATTTTTATTTAAATTTTTAATGTAAGTCACAAACTAGTTAAAAATAGGGTCAAAATCTCAAAAATAGAAAATTAGTGAATCTAATGTAACATGAATCACAGAATTAATGAGTATTAATAGTTAAAATTTTATGAATTTTAATTTGAATTTTATCTTATATTTTATTTTTAATTAATTTCAACAAATTTATGTCCGCCACATGATGGACGCTTATGACGGGCGTCCGCAATAAAACAATGCGGGCAGGGGATATTCCTGGGACTCCTGACCAATTTCCTTTAAAATTTAACTTAAACTCAAATCTTGATGAACAGTAATGCTTTTTCAATTCAACTGTATTCCTTTTCTCTATTATATATATATATATATATATATATATATTTTTAAAGAACAAAGATGTTAATTCAATAATAAAAAGCCATACGGCATCTACACCAATGATCGAGTCGAAAAAACAGTAAATTGTAATCGTCTGTTCTCATGAAGAGACAGTTTAACGATATTTTGAAGATAATGTATATACAAATACAAGTACCCACTTCATGCATCCTCGTTGGATTACCGGTACCCTCTTCATCATGTCACGATGGAGCTATTGTCTGAGCTATCGACCAAAACTGCAATCCCATACAAAATTTCATCACTAAATCAAGATCCCCGTTCATAATTCTGAGCTATCGACAAAAACTGCAATCCCATACAAAATTTCATCACTAAATCAAGATCCCCGTTCATAATCAAGAAGCGAAAATCTTGCTGTTAGTCACAGAGGCATGCCTGAATACCTCTAATAACAAGCCTAAGTATGTGTAATGCTATGCATTACCTACATGACCTCTTAACTGAGGGAACCTCTAGTTGTAGAGTTTCTATTTGTTCTGTACTTGTAATAGGCATCAAATTCTAGTTGTGTTACTGTAATTATAAAGTCAAGAATAATGCTTGAAAGAAGTTCCAAGGTTCATGCCTCAAGCAAGGAGATAAAGACTGCCAAATAATCACAGTTGGGATTTGAAGAAATGAAGAATTTGCCTAAGTACCAATTCGAGAAGTACATTTGTCTATTCGAGAAGTCTAGCATTCGAGAAGTCTGGAGTTCGATATCTCAGAAGACACTATTCGATATCTCACAATATGCTATTCGATATCTCAGGGATTCGATATGTCAAAATGCTCTATTCGATATCTCAAGGAGTCCCAGAGAAAAGAGCTATTCGAGAAGTGATTCGATATGTTAAGATAACACCATTCGAGAACTCAGAGTTATCGATCAAGTCAACTCCAGTTCTCGAATCACTCACTTAGTCACTTCTCGAATACATTCTTGAGGACAAAATACTGAAGAATTGTACAAGTCAGAAACCTACAACAAGCCAGGATACTTTATTTGACTCTGTCCTATAAAGCATGCTGGAAAGCCTACAAAGAAGCTTGGAGAGATAAGACAAGGGACAAGGAGCGGAAGAAGTGGATCTAAACAGGCGTTTCAAAGTCAAATCTGTAGCCGTTTGGACTCTTACTAAAATGAGATAGACAGACTGGAAAGTGCTTTTGTTTTACCTACCTCATTTGTAGTAAGTGGGTGTATCCATGTCTATAAGGATACAGCCTCACTTCCTTAGCTGTTAAGGTTTTGAAGTTTCTCAAAAATATCCAGAAAATATCTCTCTGAGAAAAACGAAGCTGAGAATACTATCATTTGTATTCACAGATTGTAGCAAGATCTTTATCTAATAAAATATTAGATTAAAGTGATATTGTGTTGTGTTTGTGTTTAATTTTCCGCATCTTCATATCTCACACACTCATCACTTATCTTGCTGCAAAGATTCAAGACCGAAGAAAAATTCAAGAATCCATTCACCCCCCCCCCTCTGTATTCTTTTACTGTATTCAATACTCAACAAGTGGTATCAGAGCAGGCTGTTTAATCTAAACAGAAAACGATCATGAGTTCGAATACACCAAAGACTACAGGTACGGTAAAGGTCCCTAAGTTCGACAAAGAGAATTACAACCTCTGGAAAATAAAAATGCTGTTGTTCATCAAAGCTGCCAATCCTCTCTACCCTGACATTCTCAAGAATGGTCCATTCATACCACAACAAGAAGTTGCTGAATCCACAGTGGGCGCAGTAGTCATTCCTAGATCATACGTTCCAAAAGAGCCATCCAAATGGACGGACTCAGAGAAGGAAAAGATTGCCCTAGACAGCCACCTCATGTTGTTAATCATAGACTCCTTGGATATGTCGATGTTTGCCAACGTAGCAACATGCAGATCAGCCAAGGACATGTGGAATCACATCGAGGTGTTATGTGAAGGGACAGAGGAGGTAAGAGAAAATAAGAAACAGATACTGGTCACACAGTATGAGGCGTTCATGGCACAGCCCAAGGAAAGTATCACTGATATGTTTGAAAGATTTCACAAGCTGGTGACTGAGCTCCAAATGAATGGGAAGGTTTACAGCACTAAGGAATTAAATATGAAGTTTCTACTATCGTCACCAAACCATCTAGAGCAAAGGGTCATATCTCTAAGGGAAAGAGATTTGAACAAAGTCACGTATGATGTGCTCTATGGGGTTTTAAAGACACACGAGCTTGAGTTGCTTCAAAAGAGGGCTATCCAAGCTAACCAAGGCAGAATGATAAACACATCCTGTGCCTTGATTGTCAACAAATCTATTCAAGATCTGGAAGCATCTACAAGTCAGCTGAGAATAGAAGAGATAGTAGATGATGAAGAAACTGAGGAAGTAGTGACTGAACCTGCTGATGACAAGGAAGAAGATGAGTTCTACACTCTTGAAGAGCTGGATGGCATGGAAAATACATCATATGCTTTTATGGCTAGAAAATTCCCAAACATCAGATTCAAGAGGAATCAGCCCTTCAAACCTAGACCTCAAAATCATTCATTCAACAAGAGCAAGGCACCTATGAAAACAAACAAGAACAGATTCAAAACCAGCTATGTGGATAGGTCATCTGTAAGATGTTATAGATGCAATGACCTAGGGCATTTTGCCAGTGAATGCAAGAAGCCTAAAAAGAAGGATAAGGAGTTTCTTGAGCTTGAAGCTAAGTATGAGGCCCTTCTAAAGAAGCAGACACCAGGTAAGGCTTACATAGCTGAAGGGAAGTGTTGGGATGATTCTGACAGTGATGGGGAAGAACAAGAATTCTGCAACTATGCCTTGATGGCCAATTCCAAGGAAGAACCATCTGCATCAGACTCACAGGTACCATCTCTCACTACCATAGACATGTCTGTTTCTGAATATAAATCTTTGGTTGAACAACTATCTGTTGAGATGTTTAACATTCATACTAGTATGACTGCTGCTAATGAAGAGATTGCCAAACTGTCTACTAGGAATGAACTGTTAAATAAGAGAAATGAGGAACTAGAGCTAACTACTGTGCAAATAGAAAATCTTAAACAAGAGATTGAGTATCTAAAGAACAAAGTTCTATGTGCTAGTCAAGTTGAGAAAGCTCTTAGGGATGAATTAGCTGAAAATGAATTTAAGTTGAAAACATTTAAGAATTCCTCTAGTCTATTGCAGTCTTATCATGAGAAAAATCTAGCTAGACCTAAGGCTGCCATTGGACTTGATTATGACACTCTTAAACAGAGGAATGGCTATGCAGTCATTGAAGATGACATTGTTGTTCAAGAGGAGGTGCCTCAGGTTTTGAAAAAGACAGAGAATCCAATATTTAAAACACCAACACTTGAGATTGATGAGGATGCCTTACTCATCAAGCAAATGTTGGAGGATGAAGATGAGGCACAATCAAATGAACAACAAGCATCCTCTGAGAGTAAGAATGTCAAAACCAAAGCCAAGGAGCCAGTGGGAGGTAGACCTAGACTTGAGAAATCTGTAAATTTTGTTTCAGCTGGAAATTATGAGACTAAGAAGAAAGTGACTAATAAGAGACCAAACAGGAATGGCAAATTAGGGATTAACAAAGATAACAACTATGCTTATGTGCCAAATGCCCCTAGGAAAGTTTGTCAAAACTGTTTTAGCTCTAATCATTTGACTCATGCTTGCAAGAAACCATCTGGTAGTGTTGCTAAACCATTCTATGATTGCTCTGTGCCTTTAAGACATAGAGACTCTCCTTTCTGTGATAAACTTGATTGTATGCCATGTAACATGAATGTGATGACTAGTTGTTTTAATTTGAGAAGACAATTCATGGAGGGCTGTATCAATCATAATGTTCACACACACTACACAAGGACAAAGTCTTCAAGTCCTCCTAAAGTTAGGAAGGTACCTCTGTCACCTAAGTCTAAGAACCCTGATTCTAAGACTCCCAACAGTGACAAGAAGACCAACATCAAGAAAACTGATAAGCATGCTGATTTTGATAAAACTGTCACTAAGTCACAAGGACCCAAACTCGTTTGGGTACCAAAGGAGAAGTAATACTTTTGTGTTTGCAGGGCAAAGAAAGTAAAAAGAAGGTCATGTGGATTTTGGACAGTGGATGCTCAAATCATATGACTGGTGATATGGCCCTGCTATCACAGTATGAGGAAAAGGCTGGCCCAATGGTTGCTTTTGGAGATGACAGCATTGGCAGCACACTGGGATAGGGCAAGTTGGAAATTGGAAATGTCATCATTGAGAATGTAGCATTGGTCAAGGGGCTCAAGCATAATCTACTGAGTGTTGGTCAATTCACTGACAGAGGCTTCAAAGTGAACTTTGACAAAGATGAATGTTTGATCACCCACAAGAAGACTGGTGATTTTGCTCTGTCTGGAGTAAGGAAGGGAAGCCTGTTTGTAGCCAATATGGACTCTGCAATCAAGGACACAATTTGTTGCTTCTACTCAAAAGCATCAAATGAAGACAGTTGGCTGTGGCACAAGAAGCTATCACACCTGAACTTCAAAGCCATTAATTCCCTAGTCAAAAGGGAGTTAGTGAGAGGCATGCCCACACTTGAATTCTGTCAAGAAGGAGTGTGTGAGGCGTGTCAAAAGGGAAAAATGAAAAGATCAAGCCACAAGTCAAAAACAGTGACATCTATAACCAAGCCCCTGCAACTGATTCATATGGATTTGTTTGGGCCTGTCAATATTATGTCACTAGGAAGGAAGAAGTATGCTCTAGTGATGGTTGATGATTTTACAAGGTATACATGGGTAGAATTTCTGGCATCAAAGGATGAGGCTCCACAAGTAATCATTGAGCACATAAAGAAAGTTGACAAAGAAGCAAAGGCCATAAATGCAAGTGTGATTGCATTAAGAAGTGATAATGGGACAGAATTCAGAAATGCCATGCTTGGAGCATTCTGCAAAGAAAATGGTATTTCTCAACAATTCTCAGCTCCAAGGACCCCACAACAAAATGGAGTTGTTGAGAGAAAGAATAGGACTCTGATAGAGGCTGCTAGAACAATGCTACTTGATGCAAAGATGCCTACATGTTTTTGGGCTGAGGCTGTGAGCACTGCATGCTACATCCAAAACAGAACCCTCATCAACAAAAACACTGGAAAGACACCTTACAACTTGATGACTGGAAAGAAGCCTACTCTAAAGTATGTTCATACTTTTGGAAGCAAGTGCTTTGTGCTAAAAGATAATTCAGAATATGTTGGAAAGTTTGATGCAAAGGCATTTGAAGGAATCTTTCTTGGCTATTCTATGGAAAGAATTGCATACAAAGTTTATGTCATTTGTCAAAAGAAAGTAATGGAGAGCACAGATGTAACATTTGATGACAGCAAACTACCTGGATTAGAAGAAGCCAATGATGAAGATAAAGATCCCTTGAAGTTTGACAATCTAGATGATTCTGATGAGGAGATTGAAAGTGAATCTGAACTCATAGTCCAACAAACTCAAGTGAATGAAGAACCTGTGTCAACCAACAATGAAGAAACAAGCATCCAAGATACACCTGTGAGGAGTGACAACTTCACAGGGGGAGGAAATGTAGATGATCATGATCTAAATGATGAAGCAACATCAAGGATGAGAAATCAATCTGAACATACAAGGAAATGGGATAGATCACACACTGCAGATCAGATAATTGGAAATCCAAATGCAGGAGTAAGGACAAGGAGAGCAACTATAAATGAATGTCTCTATGGCTGCTTTCTATCCCAAGTTGAGCCTAAGAAACTTGATGATGCATTGTTGGATCCTGACTGGATAATTGCTATGCAAGAGGAGCTAAATCAATTTGAAAGGAGCAAAGTATGGGAACTAGTGCCTGCACCAAAGGATAGAACCGTTGTTGGAACTAAATGGGTTCTAAGGAATAAGATGGATGAAAATGGTGTAGTCATAAGGAACAAAGCAAGGTTGGTTGCAAAAGGATACTCTCAACAGGAAGGTATTGACTATGATGAGACCTTTGCCCCTGTTGCTAGACTAGAAGCCATCAGAATTTTCTTGGCATTTGCTGCACATTCTAATTTCAAGGTCTATCAAATGGATGTCAAGAGTGCATTCCTGAATGGGGAGTTGGAAGAAGAAGTATATGTGCAACAACCACCTGGCTTTGAGGATCCACAGTTTCCCCACTTTGTCTACAGATTGCTTAAAGCATTGTATGGACTCAAGCAAGCTCCTAGGGCATGGTATGACACACTATCACAATTTCTACTGGTGAATCAATTCACTAGAGGCACACTGGACAAGACACTGTTCTACAAGAAACATGATGATGATATTATCCTAGTTCAAATCTATGTGGATGATATCATATTTGGCTCTACAAATGAGAAGCTGTGTGAAAAATTCTCTAAGCTCATGCAAAGCAGATATGAGATGAGTATGATGGGAGAATTAACATTCTTTCTTGGACTGCAAGTTAGTCAAAGGAAGGATGGCATTTTTATAAGTCAAACCAAATACATTAAAGATTTACTGAAGAAATTTGATTTGGAAGAATGTTCACCTGCGAAGACACCCATGGCCACTGCCACCAAGTTAGATGATGACACTAAGGGCAAAAAGGTAGATATCTCAATCTACAGAGGCATGGTTGGTTCTCTACTCTACCTCACTGCTAGTAGGCCAGATATCATGTTTGCTACATGCTTATGTGCAAGGTTTCAATCAAACCCAAAGGAATCACACATGATAGCAATAAAAAGGATCTTCAAATATCTGAAAGGCACACCAAACTTGGGGTTATGGTATCCTAAGGACACAGGGTTCAATCTGGTTGGTTATTCTGATGCTGATTATGCTGGATGCAGAGTGGATAGGAAAAGCACATCAGGTAGCTGCCAGTTTCTTGGACAAAGGTTAGTCTCTTGGTACAGCAAGAAACAACAATCTGTGTCAACTTCCACAACTGAAGCTGAATACATAGCTGCTGGAAGTTGCTGTGCTCAAGTGCTTTGGATTAGAAACCAACTTAGAGATTATGGACTTGTGTTGGAAAGAATTCCTATCATGTGTGACAACACAAGTGCAATCTCTATAGTTGCCAATCCTGTCAATCATTCTAGGACAAAGCACATTGACATCAGATATCATTTCATTAGAGAACATGCAACTAATGGAACCATTGAGTTGCATTATGTTCCCACAGAGAAACAACTAGCTGACATATTCACTAAGCCATTAGATGAAGCCACCTTCACAAGGTTGGTTAGTGAGATTGGAATGCTGAATTCTTCAAATTCTGGCTGAGTGAATATATCAACTAGATTGTTGCAGCAGTAAATACTTACTTTATCAAATGCCCAATATTTTTTAAAGTAAGTATTGGCTGGATTATGATTTATAAATATTCCACAATGCTGCATATGTTGAAAATCATACATCTTTAGCTTGAAATTTCTGTGAAATTTTGAGAAAATCACTATTTAATTTAGTAGAATATTCTTCAGTGAATATTTCTGGTAAATTTTAAAAGATAGTGAAAATTGAATTTTATGAGTGAAAAGTATAGTTCGATAAGTCAGACTTCTCGAATGGTTCATTGTTATGTCTTGGCTCGAGTTCTCGAATAGGCCTATCTAGAACCCTCTTGAGTTCTCGAATAGTGTCTTTTAGAGAAATCGAATATCACACTTTGAGTTCTCGAATAGAGTATTTTAGTTCTCTAATGATAGAGTTCTCGAATACTGCATTTGAGTTATCGAATCATTTGAAAAGGCTGATTTTTCGCTGACACTTAATCGCTTTTTGGATTTATATTCAAACCTTCATTTCACTCATAAAAATATATTCTTAACTTTGAATTATTTTCTAAGTTAAATCACTGCCAGCTGTGAGTTAAAAACTGCCTGAGATATCGAATAAGCCTTTCTTGACTTCTCGAATAGTTGTTTCATACTTCTCGAATGACTTGTCGCTACAGAACACTTATCTATCGACAACTCAAGACATTCATATATATATATACAACTTCACAACTATTCAATTCATTTCGTTCGATTTCTCAAGCACCTCAACTCCTGAAACCTCTGAAAAACCCTAACTGCGAATTTCTTCTTCAATCCTAATTCTCTTTTCTTCTCTACCCAAATGGCAAACACTCAACTCACCATACCATCCCAAACTAATTTCATCGCAATCACCAGTGATGTGGAAGCACCTAATGCCAATTTCAAGTGCTTTGTTCGGTGGTTGTCTGAATCTTACATCAAGAGTGCGCTCTCAGCCAACCCAACTCTGTACATAGATCTATTGGAACAATTCTGGAGGACTGCTACTGTGGAGGTCATCGCTCTTGAGAATGCTATCACTTCTTATATTGTTCACTGCAAGATTCAAGGCGAGGATATCACTATCACCACTGCAGACATGAATCAAGCCTTGGATATGCAGCAAGAGACGTATGATGCTCTGGCCTCCAATGATGAGTTGGAAGAATTCTTTGACTTCATCAACTACTCTGATACTATCAAGCTGGGAAAGTTGAATAGGAAGTTCTTAAGGAAAGAATGGAGCTTTGTATTTGCTACACTCCTTCATGTATTCACTGCACGGAAATCAAGCTTTGATCAGATTAGTACACCCGTGCAGCAGCTTGCCTATGCCTTGGCTCATGGGAGAAAGATAGATGTTGGACTTCTCATCCTACAGGAACTCTATGGGAGACTTGGTCAGACCACAGCCAAGAGAGGTAATGAAATTTTCTTTCCTCGCTTTATTCAATCAGTACTTAACTTTAAAAATGCTTCATTGATTGAATTGCCTGGAGTAGATAAGAGTAAAATAGGCTATCCTAGGTCCATGACCAAACTCATTTTTGGTAATTTGGAGACTAGGAATGATGTGGATGTAAGACTTAACATAACTCCCCACATGGAGGGTTTGTTTAGGTCTTACCCCCACAACATGCCAATATTTGATTCAAAATCACAGTTAGCACAGCCTAAGCAAGGAGAACAAAGTGCTAACCCAAGGCCTGCTAACCAACCCCCTCAGCCAAACACTCTATCCAGCAAAGAGCCAACTGCATCATCCTCTCAAAAGGGTGATGTTAGTAAAAAGAAGAGAAAACAGGTTGCTTCTGAACCCTTAGAAATCTTAACTGAAGCAGCCTTGGCTGTAGAACTAGGGTTAGAAAGTGAGAAACCTGAGTTACCTATCATAAGCCTAAAGAAGAAGAAGAAGTCTAAAACCACCTCTTCAGTCACTCAAATGGCTGAAGTTGTAAAATCAGGGGCACACAGCTCACTAGATGTTTCCTCTCAACAGGATGCATCTATAGAATCAAGCATCCTCCCCAATGCACCTATCTGTAAAGAGTCAGCACAAGGGAGTGATAAGGCTGGCACAACACTGAGTGGAGAGCACATCATAACTGAAACTCCCTCTATTTCTCAGGGGGAGTTGCCAAAATCTTGTCTACAACACACTTCTCTTTCAGAATCTACCACTCATATTTCTTTGAAGCCTGCAACTCAAGCAATTGAGGAGCAAGGCATTGATCATCAAGAATTCTTTTCCTTTGATGAGCCAATGAATTCAAGTGACTTGGTGCATGACACCTTGCTCACCACCCAGGTACCACATTTGGATGGTCAGGGAATGCATGCTGGGGCATATCCTAATGACACCATCACAAACACAGAGGATTCACTAGTTCTTACTAGAGACTCTGTGCCTGTGTCAACTACTGTTGTAACTCATCCCACTTCTGTGGAGACAACAGTAGTAGAGTCTGTTCATCCGGTTGCAGAAGTTGCATCTGTAACTGAGGAGCCTAGCAAGCCTAGCTCTAGCTCTAACTTTATGTCTCAATGGCTGAAGCCTGTGCAACATGACAGTGCTTCAGGATCAGGGTCTGTTCCACCACAATTGACGGTTGAAGCACTTCAAAGCTTAGTTGTGGATCAGATCCCTGAGTTCACAAAAATTGCTCAGCACCTTCTCACTGCAAACATGCCCAATCCAGACTATGAAGCTATTCTCCTATGTCACAAAGAGGATGTAGAGCTACAGAAGGAGAAGATCATAGATGAAACTGAGAGAGATGGGAATATCGATGCTTGGCTGCAAGGAACCAATTCAATCCCTCTCTCAGAAGGTCTTCAGTACCTCAGAGAAGAGTACATCACTTCACTAGGGTCCAATGCCAAATCTCTCAACCCTACTGATGTGTTTGAAGCAGTGAATGATAGCTATAAAGGCATTCTCAAGGCTGCACACTATCTTGGTAAAGGCTTAAAGACAGAAATTAATGAAGTGTGTTCAGCTACAACCAAGGAGGTGCATGAGATCAAGAGGACTTTTGATGCTAAATTCCCTCAATTGGAGACTGTTCTCAAGGACATTCGAACCTGCAATGCTACTTGCACCAGGATGGACAATGGTTTGGCTATTCTCAAGGATGCTGTCACAGGTCTGGGGCACAAATTTCAATCCTTATCAGATCAGACAACTGATGCCAATGCCATGCTCAGGACCCTCTTTGCAAATCAATATGGAGACAAGCTGGTCACTGAGGTTCCTGTGCATGAGATGTCAAGGTTCGAAGTGCAGAGACTGAAGGATCAATCCCTATCTGGTTTTAAGGCCAATGAACTCTTCATTAAAGTGGATACTCTTGAAAAGGAGGTAGTCTCTCTCCACAAGTCCAATGCTCATCTTACAGACACTGTGACAACTCTGACTGAGCAGTTGAACACTCAAGCCACCACCACAGCTGATGTTCTTCTGCATCAACAATCAATGTTGTCTGCAATGATGAAGCACATGGGTCTCCCTCCTCCTGATGAATCTTAAACTCCAAAGGTGTCTCCTACAGTCCCTGTGTCTGTCAACAAGCCTAAGGGGGAGAAGAGGATATCAAAGAACTCAATTTCAAAGGGGGAGAGACCACTAGAAAAGGGCATCAAGATCACTGAGGGTGGCCATCAGAGAACTGAGGGTGGCCATCAGAGAACTTTGAAATCTACTACTCATGAGCCTGGAAAAGGAAAGGACAAAGTTGATGAGCCTCCCACTTCTCTGCCAGTTGTCACTCTACCAACTGTGCACATCACTACCCCTGATGGTCAAAGGCAGTCTATCACAACCACAGTGGTTGCAGGGAGTATGCCATCTGACAAGCCTCGAATCTCAATATCTAAGAGTGCCAAGCCAGTAGAAGTGAAGGTGGTCACTGAGGCCAAGCTACAAGAAATTGCAAACTCAAATGTCTATCATGATGATGCATTCTTGGAGTTTCTGAAAGTCTCTAGAGAACAGGCTGGTGATGCTCTGCTATATCATGAGAGTTTGAAGAGTCAGATTGACTGTCTCACTGTAGTACCAAGGAGGCTTAATGATCTATGGCTCAAGGAGATATTGATGGTAGGAAAGAACAAGATATGGCACTTAACCATCAATACTCTACAGAGTCTAAAGCACTCAGAAGTGAATGTGCTCCTTGGACTAATTGAGAAGGGAAATGAGAACAACAAGAGTCTTCATGATGAATTGAGGAATGGTCAACCTTCAAGGCTACCTGAAGTTTTCACAGATCCTAGAACTATTATCTACCAGGTTGGAACAAGAATTGAAGATATCAAGCAGCTGGTCATTCCTAAGCATCTAACTCCTCAAAATAAAAATCTCATCATAGCCATCATTGAGAAACTGATCAAGAAGAAGGGATCAAGAACAGCAGAAGAATTAGAAGCTATATCTTATCTCAGGTCATATATTGCAACTGGCATTGTATCTGAGACTGCTAAGTTCAACCCAAGCAAAGATCAAGACAAGGATGAAGATAAAAGTGATGGAAGGAGAAGACATCACCGGAGTAATAAGGGTGATGAAGACAAGAAGAAGAAGAAGGATAATGAGAAGAGGAAGAATGATGATGATCAAGGTAAAGGCTCTGAGAGGAAAAGTGGAAGACAGCAAGCCTCAGGCATTGCTGACAGTAACCTCACCACAACACAAGACTCTAAGTCTAGGGTGAATGCTGCCAGTAGTGACCTTTCAAAATTTGCATCTATGGCTTCTGCAACTGTCTTGCCACCTCAAGAAGAGAAGAAGATTCAAGTCAAGAAACCATCTGTATGTTTCAAAAAGCAAACTGCTAATGGAATACTACAATGGTCTACAAACAAAGGTCACATACTGCTGCCAAGTAATCATGTAAAAAGAATCAAGTTCAAGCAAGCTGCAAGGAAATCAAAGCCAACCACATCAAAAACCCTGACAATCTATCCAGGCCTAAAACTCCAACCACTAGATGAAGATTATGATGTAGACCAACTGCAATTTTTGCAAGCTCAAAGAATCTATCATGTTGCCATTGTTGATAATTGCCTTGAGATTAAATATTCTGATGGAAGGGAGGAGAAATTCAAACAAGGAGGATGTCAACACTGGGGCAAGCTATATGACATAGAGAGAATCATTGCACTGTTGAGCTCAGAAGATAAAGTGGAGAGAGTATGGAAACTGGAGCTAATTGATTTTGTGAAAATGAAGAGAGATCATAAAGAAAAAGTCAGAAAAGAGTGTTTTGAGAAATGGCTGGCAAGGGAGAGAGAAATTGAGAGACTGGAAAGTGAAGCAGAAAAGCTGAGGAAAAAGGGTTTGTGTAGAGTTCAGTTCAACCCCTACATGGTAAAGTATAGGAGGAGGAATGGAAATCAAGTCAACATCAGAATGAATCTACTCAACCACTATCCTGCAAATATTCTGGAACCAGTACTTGAAGATTTCAAAGACTCAATTTTGCTTGAAGAATTGGATGCTATGGCAGAAATAATAAAAGCTATGGATGAGAATACAAGGAAGGAGAAAGAAAGAAGAGAGAAAGAATATGATGAATTTCAAGCCAAAGCTATGGAAAGGGAATCTAAAGACAATGGCTAGTTCTTCATCATAGGCTGTAAGATTACTCACTCTGTAGTTCTATCCAAATTGCTAATGGAAATTCATACCTGTACTGTCAAGTTTTATCTTTATGTATGATAGGCTTGTTATCAGACATGAAATTGTGACTAAGGGTCTTACTCACAATTTGGGGGAGATTGTTAGTCACAGAGGCATGCCTGAATACCTCTAATAACAAGCCTAAGTATGTGTAATGCTATGCATTACCTACATGACCTCTTAACTGAGGGAACCTCTAGTTGTAGAGTTTCTATTTGTTCTGTACTTGTAATAGGCATCAAATTCTAGTTGTGTTACTGTAATTATAAAGTCAAGAATAATGCTTGAAAGAAGTTCCAAGGTTCATGCCTCAAGCAAGGAGATAAAGACTGCCAAATAATCACAGTTGGGATTTGAAGAAATGAAGAATTTGCCTAAGTACCAATTCGAGAAGTACATTTGTCTATTCGAGAAGTCTAGCATTCGAGAAGTCTGGAGTTCGATATCTCAGAAGACACTATTCGATATCTCACAATATGCTATTCGATATCTCAGGGATTCGATATGTCAAAATGCTCTATTCGATATCTCAAGGAGTCCCAGAGAAAAGAGCTATTCGAGAAGTGATTCGATATGTCAAGATAACACTATTCGAGAACTCAGAGTTATCGATCAAGTCAACTCCAGTTCTCGAATCACTCACTTAGTCACTTCTCGAATACATTCTTGAGGACAAAATACTGAAGAATTGTACAAGTCAGAAACCTACAACAAGCCAGGATACTTTATTTGACTCTGTCCTATAAAGCATGCTGGAAAGCCTACAAAGAAGCTTGGAGAGATAAGACAAGGGACAAGGAGCGGAAGAAGTGGATCTAAACAGGCGTTTCAAAGTCAAATCTGTAGCCGTTTGGACTCTTACTAAAATGAGATAGACAGACTGGAAAGTGCTTTTGTTTTACCTACCTCATTTGTAGTAAGTGGGTGTATCCATGTCTATAAGGATACAGCCTCACTTCCTTAGCTGTTAAGGTTTTGAAGTTTCTCAAAAATATCCAGAAAATATCTCTCTGAGAAAAACGAAGCTGAGAATACTATCATTTGTATTCACAGATTGTAGCAAGATCTTTATCTAATAAAATATTAGATTAAAGTGATATTGTGTTGTGTTTGTGTTTAATTTTCCGCATCTTCATATCTCACACACTCATCACTTATCTTGCTGCAAAGATTCAAGACCGAAGAAAAATTCAAGAATCCATTCACCCCCCCTCTGTATTCTTTTACTGTATTCAATACTCAACACTTGCCGATCTATAACCTCGGTCATGGAAAATACCAAAACACAATCAACACAAAAAACCCAACTCTCACAAGGAGAGACTAACACAACCCAAATAAATTTGGAATTTATTGAAATCCAAATAAATTGGGAGATTTATTGAAGGAAACAAGATATGAAAGTAGGAAAAACGAAAAGGAATTGGGGCTTTCCACCGATGAAAATCGATGGAAGCCCCCTCAAAACTCTTTAATGGAGGCTAGGGTTAGAAGGGAGGGAGCTCTATTAGTAGTTCGACTTTTGTTTGTCTCTCTATTATATCTTGTTTTATTAGAGCATCTCCAATGGTATTGGCTAAGCTCATTGGTTAAATTTCAAAAAAATAATAGTTGGCTAAAATTTATTGAACCTGTAGAGTGTTTTACTCCAATGGGGATCAGCTATAATGATTGGTTATATTTTAAAAAAGGTATGATTATTATTATTAATAATTTTTTTGGTCAATTATGGGAAGAAAATGGGCGGGAAATGACATGACATTTGCTACAGATCTCTAGTGCTTCAACAAATATGACCAATATTAAAAAATATAAAGAATTGGTTAAATTTTTAGACAAGAGGAATGCCCCATTGGAGTGATGAACTTTTAACATGTTATGTATAATTTTCAATTTTGATAAATTATTTAAAATTTTAGCTAAGGGTTTCATTGCATTGGAGATGCTCTTAGTGTCAATACTATAAAAACTGTACTTTTCTTTTATGACCTGTTTGGGAATATAGATTTTATTTAAAATTCTTGATTTGATCAAATAACATATTTGAATAATCAAAGAACCTGGATTTGAAATTCAAAGAATTCAAATCTTAGTACAAATTTGGGAATTTGAAATGACAACTAAAATTCTATCATTTTAAATCTTTATTAAAATATTAGTGATTGTAATATTAAAAATGCTTATATTATAAATCATATAGTATATGAATCCATCACATAACATTCATATCGCAATGCTATAGAATTTTTCAAAGTTGGACTTGCATCTTTGCTTCATAAAGTATATTTGGAATGATTTAATTAACTTGGTACTTGTTTTTTTTTCTTTTTATTTGGCTTACATCTTCTTTTACACTTTTTACAAGTTTTTAGAACATTTTTTTGTCTGATACAATGAGATTTTTTATGAGTTTTACATCTTCGAATAATCTCAATATGTTTTTTAATATGGTTGATTTCGCAAGCAAACTAACCAATTTACCATATGTTTTAGAGGTGGTTAGATATTTCTTAGAAAATTCACTTACTCCGTCTCGCCGATTTGTTATCATTTCAAAATAGGGTGTCTGACACGCATTTTAAAGGTGAATTTTTTTTTTTGCTAAATAAGGTGAATTTTAATTATAGTTCCATAACTAATTTTTGAAATTTTCTTTTTTTGTATAAAAATAGAACAATCCTACTTTTATACAAAAAAAAATTTAAAAATAAAATATGAAACTATCCTTAAAATTCACATTAAAATGCGTGCCAGAAAGTGACAAAAAAAGTATTAAGAATTGGATGGAACGAAGGGAGTACAAGTTAACCAATCTTGGAAAGTTTCCTACGAAAAAGGACATCAATTTTAAATTTGGTTTTAGACACCCAAATGTGTGGTCGGTCCTAATTAGATAGATCTAGGACATTTTTTTTTCTTAAGATTTGTTTGTGGACAATATTTGAACTTCACAATATCAATTTTACCAATTTGGACTATTTTTTTTATTAAATTTTTTGATGTTCAACTGATTACTTGAGTGCTTTTCTAGGGATCTTTCTTTTAATGTAATTTTAGAATGTTAATTTTACTTTCTTACGAGAAAGTATTTTTGTGAATGAAATTAAGAGCTGATTTTTTCATCTCCTTTTAAGGTAAAAGAAAAAAAATCGATTTTATAATACTTGTGTTAGATTAAACTAGTTTCGTCTACCATAATTCGTGAGGTTTTAAACAAATTGGTATTGATTATGATGAAACTTTCTCACCGATGATTATGGTCATATCTATTAGGATTTCGCTTGCCATAACAGCTTATTATGACTATGAAATCTGACAAATGGATATCAAAACGTTTTATTGAATGGAAGCTTAGAAGAAGATGTGTACATGAAACAACCTAAGGGTTTTGTCGATCCAAAATTTGCTAAAATGGTCTGTAAATTATGACGATCTATTTATAGATTGAAGTAGGCCTTGAGAAGATGTAACATTCGTTTTAGTGAAACAGTCAAGGAGTTTGACTTCATACAACATGAAGATCAGCTGTATGTTTACAAAAAAGTTACGGGAGCTATGTGGCATTCCTAGTATTATATGTGTATTATATGTTGATAACATATTACTAAGGAATGATATTCCTTCTCTACAGGCTATTAAGACTTGATTGATGAAAGACTTAGGCGATTCTACCTATATACCCGATCAACTTAAAGATTGTGATTGTGTTAAGTTTTTTTATTTTCATAAATTTATGAAACTTTTTATTATCAATGAATTTAAAGATTGTGTTTGTTCTTATAAATGAGTTTAGACAAAGGTTGTTAAAGTACAAAACATTATTATAATGAATAACTATAATTATTTTTTATGGTTAAAACAATTCATTGATCATAATCATATGACATAAATAATAATAATAATAATAAAATTCAATGAAACATTAAAAATATTAAATTAAGAGTTCCTTCACTAAAACTATCATGACTAAAACTATCATGTGCACATCTTGCTCGTATTAGTAAGATATACAATTTTTTTGAAAAGATAATCTAACGAATTTCTGTAAACGTGAGGATTTTTGCTATATAGAACTAAAAGCATAATAAAATTCATAAGAAGAGATAAAGAACATAAAACATATAAACTCTCAAGATAAAATAACCCAAAATGGGTAGAGCATAATAAAATTCATAAGAAGAGATGATAAACTCTCAAGACAAAATAACCCAAAATGGGTAGACAAAACCCAAGATGAGTAGAAATAATGTAAAGAAGGAGATTAATTTATTAAATTGAAAGAAAATTGAGCCAAAAAAATAATAAAATGGGACTTATTATAAATCAAAAAGGTAAATAACTTTCTAAAATATAAAATTAGATATTTATTTGTTCAATTTTTGTTTTAATAAATAGACTTATATTCATTTGTTCATTTGATAATAGCTTTTTGTTAAAATTTCATAAAGTTAGTTCTGTATTTTAGCCAAAATCTTTGTTTAGTTAAAACTGTCTTATCCTTAATCCTTAATCCTTAATCCTTAATTGATTTAGTTCATTTGAAGTAAACTAAAATTTATCTATAATATTGAGTAAAAAGAATTTAAAATTAATTTTGGATAGTTCCTAAAGTTAAGATATTAAAATTGCTAGCTAATTTGACTCTGCCTACAAATAGTTACCAGATTTTCCCTGGTTAACGAAAAAAACATGCATAATTTTAGATTTTTATATAATTTGATAGTAATATTTTTTATTAACATACATATACATATACATATTACACAATTAGGTGGTTTTGACATTTAACTTTAAAAATTTATCTAAAAATAATTTTAGATATTTCTTACCCTCAATAATTTTTTTTTTTTTGCCAGAAAAGGTAATGATTTTATTAAACCTTCAAATCATCGAATAATACATGAGTTAACTCCGGATGGACATTTCCCATCTCCCAACTACGATCAGCTAATGAACTAGAAGTTCTCGCTATATAGTGAGCAACCCTGTTCGCAGACCGTTTCACAAATTTTAAAATCACGTTTTGTGATTCTAACTCGCTAAGTAACTTCTTGCAATCATCAATTACATGCCTAAAGTAAGAGAGGTTAACTGATGAACATCTAATCACCTGGATCGCTCCTAAACAATCAGACTCGACAATAACTGAATTCCACCCCTTGCCCTTAACCCAACTCAAAGCTTCTCTTATTCCAATGGCTTCTGCGACTTCTGGATTCAAGCACCCCTGTTTGCAACTGGAGATAGCTTCTAGTAATGTTCCTGCATGATCTCGAGCCACAATTGCATAGCTATATAGTTCAGAATCTGTAAACAATGCCGCATCAGTATTCACCTTAACTTGGCCTAGCTGTTGTTTCCAATGCACGTCTCCATCCGATTGAGTTAAGAACCCAACATTGTTGTCGAATGATTTATCCTGTGCATTTTCCCAGTTGTTAAGGACTTGTGTTGCTGACATGACAATGTCTTCAAATTCCTTGCCTCTTTGATTCCAGACAATATCATTTCTGTTCTTCCAAATAGCCCAAGCAATCATGAAAACCTTGTTAATGACATTACGCCTACTGTGCTGAAGGACTTCTGCTGCCCATTCCTCCACCTCTATACACGAACTGGAAGTGTATCCCAAATGCTGCCAGCATAGTTTAGCTAATGGACATGTTATTAACACATGAAAAACTGTTTCATTCTCTAAATTGCACACTGGGCACACACTAGTAACCGGCACTCTCTTAACTAACAGTTGATCTTTAGTAGGTAAGAGATTACGAATTGCCCTCCAAACAAAATGTTTTACCTTTAATGGAATCTTCAAATTCCATAACTTGTTCCAGAAACCAGAATTACTGCTAGCTTGGTTCCTGCTTGCTCTGTCCCTTATGCTCGAATAAGCACTTCTGACTATATACTGGCCTAGTTTGTCATGCCTCCAGAACCAAGAATCATTGTCCATTCGTTGAACTGGAATTGACAAAATTAAATTAGCATCCCTCTGTTCGAAGATATCATTCACCAACTCTATATCCCAAGTGTCTTGATCCATTTCCATAAGCGACGAGACCGTGTTTCCTTTCAAGGCTTCATGATCTGTGTGAACATAAGGGTCATCGACATAAGGTAACCACGGATCCTTCAAAATATCCACTGTAAAACCATTGCCAACTCTTCTAACCACCCCAGACTTCAACAATTCTTGAGCTTCCAAAATACTCCTCCAGACATAGCTTGGGTTCGATCTAATTGTCTGGTCTAGATTTATAAATTCTGCTCACCATGCTGTCTGGTCTGGTAACTAATCTCCAGGCTTGCTTCCCTAACAGTGCTACATTGAAATCATGCAACTTTCTGAAACCCATACCACCTTCAGATTTTTTCATACACAAACGATCCCATGACATCCAGTGGATTCCCTTCGTTTTCTTGGCTGAAGATGTAAGATCCCAGATTATTTTAGGATTTATTATTATTATTTTTATTGTTTTAATTATGTTAATTAGTATTTAAAGGATGGAATTGGATTTGAGAATATCGTTGTGGAGTTCAACGATATCTAGTATCGAGTTTATATGAGTATATATGGATTTATGTGTGCCAATGTGTGCCCCAATATTTTTATTTGTATTTTAGTGATTTAAAAATATTTAAAATAAGTATTATTGATCTTCAAAAATCTTTATTTATTTATCGGAGTTGGATTAAATCATGAAATCTTTTGTAATATTATCTTTATATATTTATTGAGTTTTTAAAAGTGTTGGGTGGATTAATTTGGGTGTTTTAGTATTTTAAAATGATTTTAAGAGTTTTATTGTATTTAAAGGATCAAAACTTTGAAAATTCGTATTTAATTCATTTTTGATCCGAAAAATATTTCGAAAATATGTGGGTGTTCGTAATTTTATTTTCTTTATTTTAAAAATGAAAAGTTTAATTTTTCGAATATTATATTTGATTTCGAATTGTAAGCGTCGTTTAGTAGTGTTTTAATTGGGCCGAGGAGTAATGTTAGTAGTTATAATTGGTAATTGGGCCAAGCCCAATAGAAACAACCCAGCAGCTAGATTTTTCGAGAGACCGTCGAGAGAATTCTCGAGAGAGTTGAAAAAAAAAAGAGAAAGAAAGAAAGAAAAGAGAAGAGAGAATTGGGAGAGAAAAGAGAAAAGGGGAGAAAAAGAAATTGGGGGTTTTGGTTATATATACATATGTATGTATGTATATGTGTGTGCGAGAGTGGTGGTGCCGCGCGGGGAGAGGGGAGAGAGAGGCCGGCGACGGTGGTTGTCCGGTGGTGGTAGTTTCGTGGTACTGTGCAGCGGTGGAGGAGACACGCGGGTGGCCGGAGTAGAGCCACCACCAGTGGTGGTGTTGGTGGCGCGAAGGCAGCAGTGGGCTGAAGAGAGAGAGAGAGAGAGAGAGAGAGAGAGAGAGAGAGAGAGAGAGAGAGAGAGAGAGAGAGAGAGAGAGAGAGAGAGAGAGAGAGAGAGAGGGGAAAGAGGATTGTGGTGGAGATCGGATTTTGTGCGAGTCGATTCGGACCAAAACGAAAATGGTATAATTTCGTATTTTTATTTATTTATTTAATTTTCGTGTTAATTTAGTTGTGTAATTACGAGTATTGTTTAATTGTTGTGATATAATTAGTTAAATGTAGTAGTTTAATTAGTTGTGAATTGTGAGTTAAATGTATTAATTGTCGTAATTAGAGTAATATTGTAAGATATGAATGTTGTTTTATTTCCGTGATTATTCGGAGAGTATATGTTTGTTAATTGCAATTAGTGGTATTAATTGCGAGTTTATGTGTTAATTGTTAAAGTATAATTGTTGAGTTTAATTATGAGTCCGATTAAATGTTCGAGTTTATAATTGTTATTTAATTAGTTTTAGATTGTGAGATTATCGTTTTAATTTCCGTATTTAGTTCGGAAAGCATATCGTAAAGTATAATTGTGATGAATGTTAGTTGTTAATCGTTATTACGTAGTAAGTGAAGTTATAATTTCGAAAGTTGAACTTGGGAGATTTTGATGGATGTCGGGAGTTATATGGTTTTATTAAGTTATAAATGCTATGTGTTAAGTGTTATAGGTCGAAAAATCGTATTTGCTAAGTGCTTACCTGTTAAATTCTTGGTGGTAAATTATATGTGGTCGAGTAATTTTGATTAAGAAATTATATGGATGTACTAGTCGGTAAATGCTTATATGCTAAATGGTATTAAGCGGGTCATAGTATTTAATGGCTTTACTAATTATGAATGGTACATGTTAAATGTCAGAATCTTATAATAATTAGTATTGTGCTAGGGGTTATGAGAAGATCACAAGTTTTTAAATGTCAATATTAAAGGACTTATGTAATTCTTTTCGACTAATCCCTAGGGCTTACGAATATCCATGATTAGCTATCACGAGTATAATTAATATACTTGAGTGAAGTGATCATCGATATAGCGTAAGTAATAGTTGGTGCTAGGGGTTGTTCCCTAGGGCTTACGAACATCAATGATTGGTTGTCACGTGTATCATTAAAATGCGTGAGAAATACGATCATTGGTGTGGCGTAAATAGTAGTGTTAATTATTATGTGCTAGGTGCCGCATGTCTGGGCGGGTACTTTTCTTATTTGTTTACTTTTGTGTTGCTGCAACTTGAGGCAGCTTCATTTTAATAAAAACAGGGATGAATTGTATTTGAGGGGCTGTGCCCATAGTCCGATAAACGAATACTACATGCCGAATTTTCTAAAAATCCCCTGCTTTTTAAGTTATTTAAATTATTTGATTATTTGATTTAAAGGCTTGTATGTGTATGAGTGTTTAAGTACATATGTGATGATTAATGAGGGTGGATATATATATTTATGTATGTATTGCTGTGTGAGTTATAAGTAATTAGTTATCGATTGGATTGTTTATGTACTAAATAGTACTTTACTATTATTTCAAGTATGAGTAGGGATTCGATATAGAGCCAGTGCACATGTTGACGGTTTATTGAAGAAGATGCATGCGTGATCGAATAAAGACCGAGGTTAAGTAAATAGCGAATCGACGCGTGGAAACGAGGCAAGTGTACTAACCCTCGCTTATCGTTCAAGCGAGTTTATTATGTTTCTATTCAATATAAGTAATCTTTTCAAATTCTTATTGCTAGTACCATTTTTTTCGAATTATGGATAAGAATATATTTTATTCATATATCTTGTGGAAAGTAGAATTTCAGTTTATTTACCAGTATTATTCTTTCTTAAGTATTGTCAGTAATATTCTGTTAAAGCTTTTGCATGTATTGCATTCCTATTTCTTGTTTTAGTATAATGTTCTTGATGAATATAGTTTCACTGAGATTATTTAATAGTAAAGTAGTTTAATGGAATTGGAAGAATTTTTTTATAAAATGTGGACCAGCTTTATGGTCAGAGTAGTAAAGGCCAATGTCAATAAGTGCCTAGTGTGGGGATCCCAGAGTATTGTTTTTGGCTGGACTTTACGTGGCTGATCACCCGTAATGTCCAGAGTATGATTAAAACTCCAATTCTATTAGACGTTGTTTTTATGCAAGTATATTCTCATGATAGAATGTTTAAGTTAAAGTACATTTTCATTTCCAAGTATGATGGATATAAAGTATGATTTGAGTTAATAAGTACTACTAGTATAAAAGTGGAAAGTTATTTATATTAGTATTTTGAACAGTGAAAACTAATTCACGGTTATTATTGTTGCTGTGGCATTCGTTGCGCAGTGACGGTGAGAATCGAGAATGAATTGAGATCTTCTTATTTATTTAAACTCATGATTGTCAGGCCAGTTAGGCAGCTAGGTATGCAAACGCTTAGTTGACATGAATGAGATTTGAATAAGTGAGAATTTCTTGGAGTTTTTGTCAAAGTGATAGTAAAGTATTTTGCGAGTATTAAAAGTATTTAATCTAGTATTACGAACCTTCTAAGTTAAGAATCTGGTTTTCGATTATAGTATTGATTATAAATTGGTGAGCATTCATTCGCTCATATCTATTGTTCACTTTCCTTTTTAAGTTAATCCTTCTTGAATTGCAGTTATTGCATTTAATTATCCAGTGCTATTGGGAATGGACAATAATCAGAATGCAATGAAGCCGCACACCACTATTCTTCACTTCCGGTAGCCTTTGACCGCATCAAACGCTTCCACCGTCATCTACACTCTCTTCACGCACCTGTTTTTCTTGATCTCCTCTTCATAAACTTTCACCTACTCTTAAAATTTGTCTCGATCTGTTCACTTTCATTCTCTCAATGGGCTCCAGAAATTCTGAAAATTCGGGATCTATGGACTCTGAGGAGTTCTCAAACTTTATTGGTCTAAACTATGTTAACCTTGCCTTGCCACACTTCAATCCCCAGCCTCATTTGCCTATTCGGGAGGAGAGTAACTCTCTAGAGTTTGAACCTCTATCCCCTCGCACTAGACAGCGTATTCAAGAACAGACCCAGTTGATTCTTACTGATGGAACTGAGCTAAATGCAACTGGCCCCGTGGCTGCTAATACTTCTGCAGCCTCTAATGGTGATTCCAATGAAAAGACAGCATCACCTTTGGAGGTGAACTCTGTTCCTGTGCCACTGACTCAGATTAGCAAGGAGCAAACTGGTAATACGACTACCAACACTGGTAAGAACTCCCAGATCCCTACTTTAATTTCTCATCAAAAACAAGATGTTACACATATTCATAAGGGTAATTTGGTTTCAATTGATGACCCCTTACACCCTTCTAAGAAGTCTGTTACATGGAGCTCAATAGTTGCTAAGGATATCGTTAACCCCATACCTAATAATGGAATTAATGAAGAGGCAATCATTAAGTACAACGAGGATGGGTCTGCCTCGGTAACTTTCTCTAGAGATTATATGCTCCAAGCCCAAAAATAGTGGGAAACAAGCATTATTGGACACTTTATTGGTGGGAATTTTGCTTTCAAATTTATTCGGGAGAAAGCTCAGAATTTATGGAAGAACAAAGGTCTTACAGGTGTTTACTATAGCTCAAAAGGCTACTATACCTTTAGGTTCGGTACAATGGCAGAAAGAAACATGGCTTTAAACCTCAACATAGTTCAGATGGGGGTAAAACGCTCTATTTGATACCTTGGATGGAAGGATCAAAATTTAAGCGAAATGTGGTGGATAAAGTCCCATGCTGGATTCGTTTGGTTGATGTCCCTTACTCAATGTGGTCGCGGGAGAGCTTGTCTTCTATTGCTCGTTCTGTGGGTAGACCATTGAAATTTGATGATGCCACGGCTAAATTCGAACCACTAAAGTACGCTAATATTCAAGTCGAGCTCTCCTACTCGTCGCCACGGCCTGATTTTGTTTGGGTTTCGATATTGAATGTTGATGGGGTGGAAGAAAAGGAACGGATTGAAGTACAATATTCGCAGCTTCCATACTCTTGCAGCTTATGCCAAGCTTTTGGCCATTCTTTATCTCGTTGTATCAACAATCCAGAGAGAATATCGAAGAAACCAGCGAAGAAACAAAATGACAAACAGGGTGGAGAACATAATGCTTCAACCTCTGCTCCCCCAACTGTCTCAAACCATGATTCAAAATTGATTTCATCCAGTCCTACTAACACTGTAACACAAACGAGAGCAGAATACTTGGGGAATTTGGAAATGGTACCATATAGTATTGGTAAATTCTGTGGATGTGATGTGGTTATGGACGAAGATGACATTATGCATGAGCTCGACAAGGAGGTAGCGGCCTTAAAAGATATGGACAATGCCTCAAATGAAGCAGGGGATACCCAGGAACACCAATATACCTGCTTCGATGAAGATGATAACTTAATCGAATTTGACAGAAACCCGGTAGATCATTTTCACAATGAAGCTTTTGCGACTGATGTAGAGCCCCTTAATATTGAAATGTCGTCCTATGCTACTAGTACTCCGGATAAGAAAAGGAAAAATGGAAAGTCCCAAATTCAAAAGAGCAATATTGACACTGAACAAACTCACCGTTTGGTCGTTGATCTAAATTCGCCCCGTTCTGCTGCAATACCAAAAGCAAAAAAACCAAATGTTAACAACAAAGTTGTGGATGATGATGGTTTTACTCTTGTCACACAGAGAAGAAGCCCCAGGTTGGCAGGTACGCCAACACTTCTCAAAAGACAATAATGAATTTGTCCGCTTGGAATGTTAGAGGTCTTAATAAGACTCCGCATCAAAGGGAACTCATAAATTATATCTCTGCTAATGCCTTGTCTTTTATTGGCTTGATGGAGACCAAAGTTAAAGAAAAACACTCCCAACGCGTTTCAAAAAAGATTAAGAGATCATGGCAATGGCTTTTTAATTATGAGAACCATTACAATGGTCGTGTCTGGGTCGGCTGGGATCCTACCATTTGGGATGTCTCAGTTCATTCTAAATCTTCCCAGCATATTACTTGCTTTGTTAGGTTTATTGAGAAAGATTTGAGCTTTCTGACAACTTTTATTTATGCTCATAACGAGGCCATTAATCGAGTCTCTTTATGGAATGATCTTATTAATCTCAGTAACACTTCTTTGCCGTGGTGCTGCTTGGGAGATTTTAACTGCATTCTTAGTATTAATGAGGTCAGTGGAGGTAGGGAGACTTGGACTACCGACATGCAAGCATTCAAAAACTGTATGGATACGGCAGGTCTTGCTCAGATTCGTACGGTTGGTGACCTATTTACATGGACTAATAAGAGACCTTTGGATACTATCCTAAAGCGTCTAGATAGGGTCGTTTGTAATGGTGTTTGGCTTAATAATCAAACGGAAGCTTTTGTGACTGTTCATAATAGGGGAATAATGGATCACAACCCGCTCCTCTTAACAATTCCAATGCATCTGGAACGCTTTGGTAAGCCATTCCAAATCTTTAACTACATGCTTGAGCTCCCAGATTTTCATTCAACGGTTACACAGGTTTGGAATTCTACTACTCTTTTTGGGGATCCTATGGCTATTCTGTGCAGGAAGCTTAGGGCTGTTAAACACGCTCTTAAGGACCTAAACAAAAACCATGGGAACATTCATTCTAATGTTCATTCTATTCGTGAGGACTTGCAAGCGACTCAACATGATTTGCGTCTTAACAATTCAGTTGAGCTGCTTACTAGAGAAACTGAACTTATCTCAAGGCTAAATTCGGCACTCTTGGAGGAGGAATCACTCCTGCTTCAGAAGTCAAGGGTCAAGTGGTTGTCTAAAGGAGATGGAAACAATAGTTTTTTCCATAACCAGTGTAAGTCTAACTGGAATCAGAATAAAGTCCTTGCTCTTTATAACGATTCGGGTTTGTTGGTACATGGCCAGAGGGATTGCGCAACGGTTGCTGTGGATTATTACAGGAATTTCCTTGGCTCTAACTCGATGCCTCCAGCCACCAATACTCTGTCTATGGATAACATAACCTGCCCATCTATCTCTGCTTCGCAAGCTACTTGTTTGGAAGCCCCGGTTACTAATGAGCTCATTTATGCAACTTTGAAGAATATGAAAAAGAACATGGCTCCTGGCCCTGATGGTTTTAACGTTGAATTCTTTCTTTCGACTTGGAACATTGTGGGTCATGATTTCTGTAAGGCTGTCCTTTCGTTGTTCAGTGAATTCAACATGCACAATGGAATTAATTCTACTAATATTGCTCTAATCCCAAAGGTTCCGAATCCATCTCACATGCGTGATTTCAGACCAATCTCCTTGTGCACAATTGCATACAGGTGCATCTCTAAAATCATAGCAGCTAGGCTAAAAACTGTGATGCCTACGGTCATAGATATTGCCCAATCGGCCTTTATTCCGGGAAGACATATCACTGACAACATTTTGCTTGCTCAAGAACTTTTTCGGGGCTACGATAGAGAGAATGGTTTTACGAGATGTGCCCTCAAGTTGGATCTTCACAAAGCTTTCGATACCTTACAATGGGACTTCATTATTGCCGTGCTTCATAAAATGAATTTTCCATCTCGTTTTATAAGGTGGATCCAGCTTTGTTTATGTGGCCCGATGTATTCAGTTAAAATTAATGGATCGGTTCATGGTTACTTTAAGGGGGCAAAAGGTATTCGCCAGGGAGACCCAATGTCACCTTACATATTTGCCTTGTGTATGAATATTCTTTCCCAGATGTTGAAGGCAAAGCCAGTGGGGTTTAAACATCATTGGAGATGCAAGGACCTGGATTTAACTCATCTTTTCTTTGCTGATGATGTGCTTGTGTTCAGTCATGGGGATCAACAATCCATCACCCACATCATGAATTCGGTCCATAAGTTCTCGCAACTTAGTGGACTTACTCCCAGTTTGCAAAAGAGCACTAGTTTCTTCTGCAACTGCTCCCACGACCTGCTTTCTTGGTTCCACGAAACCTACAATATTCCTCAACGAATCCTTCCAGTTAAGTTTTTAGGTGTTCCCCTTATTTCTTCTCAGCTGTATGTTAATGACTGCATGCCTCTAATCGAGAAGCTTACCAACAGAATTACTACCTGGACATCTAAACTTCTGTCCCTGGCAAGTAGGGTACAACTTGTTAAATATGTTCTGTTTGCAATGCAATCCTTTTGGTCGAATCACTTCATCCTTCCAACAACGGTTCACGATGTTATTCAGTCTATGCTAACAAGATTCATTTGGAATGGTAATATTCAAGATAAAGGAGGCACTAAGGTCAGTTGGGAAACAATGTGCTTGCCTAGGAATGAAGGGGGCTTGGGTTTAAAGGACCCTTCTGGTTGGAATAGGGCGCAGATTATCTGTCATATCTTAAAGATTATTAACAAGTCCCCAACTCTGTGGGCTTCTTGGGTGAACAACACGGTGCTTAAGCATAAACATTTCTGGTCACTTGCTATTCCCACTGATTGTTCATGGATCTGGAAAAAGGTCCTGAGGCTTCGAACTACAACTCTGCGTTTCATCTCCTACTCCATTGGTGATGGATCTTCTATTTCTCTTTGGTTTGATCCTTGGTGGCGTCACTCTTGTCTTGCAAAACAGGTTTCTGCTCATATTATTTACCAGAGCGGCATGAATCGCGGCTCTTCGGTACATGACATTATAGCCACGGGGTGTTGGTTGCTTCCTCAGCCTAACGAGAGACATCATCATTTGGGACTTGTTGCACTGGATAAATTCATTTGATAACCCTTCTTTCAATCTGGAAGCGCAGGACATTATCCTTTGGGACGGTTTGAACATTAAAAAGGTAAAAACGTGGCACGTCTGGGAAAGTTTGAGGCATCGAACTCAACAGGTCCAGTGGTACCTGGCAGTTTGGCATCAGCTAAAGGTGGACAGATATGCACACCACCACTGGCTTCTATGCCACAGACGGCTTTACACCTTAGCAAGGCTCGCTAGATTCGGAATTGAGCTTGACCAACAATGCTTCCTGTGCGTTATGGGTCGCGAAACGGATACTCACTTGTTCCTGCATTGCCCGTACAGCTCCTTCGTTCTCACAAACATGCTTTCAATGCTAAATTTACGTGTTGATGGGCATACTTGGGCGGTTTTCCAGGAAAATGTTCTTAATCTTCAAGACGGTTCAAAAAAGAAGATGGCCTTGCTTATGATTCAAATTTATACTTACTTCATATGGCGGGAAAGGAATGCAAGGAAACATGACAAAGGAAGCTTTGCCCCGAAACGGCTTCTGGATGGAATCATCGTTGACACTCGAGCAAGACTTGCAAGCTCCACATGGTTCTCAAAAATTGTTATTAGTAGACCAGATTTGATTTTATAATTCTAGCCTAGTTCTTCTTGTGGTAGTCTGTCATTCTCGGTTTGGAGAGTGTCATTATTCATCTATCTATGCCTGACATAGACCAAGGGTTAACCCCTGTGTAGCTTCTTTCTTCTAATATAAATTAATTTAGCAAAAAAAAAATTATCCAGTGCTATTATTTTATAACTTGCTGAGCATTCTTTGGCTCACCCTTGCTGTTTTTAAATCTAATATTTCAGTAAGCTAAGTATTGGCGAGAAGTACCTGCGCAGTTCAGAAAGAGGAAGCAAGACGATGTGAAGAAAGCTGACGTGGATTCGGGGTATTTGTGTTATAGTAAGATTGTTGTATGTATATATAGTTTTAGTAATTATAGTATGTATTTGATTAGTGGCCTGGTACACTTCCTTTCGAAGTTATACCAGTGATTTAAGTTTTGTATATAAAGTTGTATTTAAGTTGGTTTGGGTTTTCTTGTTTCTAGAACTGTAACCTAAGATCCTTAGTTGTGAGTTGGGGTCAAAGAACTTTCAGTTGAGTTTTTATGTTTTATTTCAGTTTTAGTTGATTTCAGATTTTTAGTTTAGTATTTAGCAGGTTTATGTTGTATTTACGAATACATCATGGCCAATTTTTGTTAGAATTATTGAGTTTGTTAGCGTGACGCCCAAATCTACTGACCCCGGATTTGGGGGCGTTACAGAAGATCTCCACCAGAATTTAGCCATCATACCTTCTAAATCAGTGCACACCTGTTTGGGTAGCAAAAAGATACTCATTGCATACGTTGGAAGACCTTGAGCAACCGTTTTTACTAATAACTCCTTTCCACCCTTCGATAAATACTGCTTATCCCACCCCTTAATTATATTCTGCATTCGACTTTTAAGATAACCAAAAATTGTGCTTTTATTTCTTCCCACAGAATTTGGAAGACCCAGATACAACGATCCTTCTGTTGCTTCTTTAAAGTCGAGGATCCTACATACTGCTTCCTTCACCTCTTGATTCGTGTTGCTACTGAAGCAAACTGACGACTTTGCTTTATTAATTTTCTGCCCGGAAGCTTTTTCATATATCTGAAGTACCTTATTAATTTGATCCGCAGAATCGCCATTAGCTTTGCAGTAAATGTACGAGTCGTCTGCAAAGAACAGATGAGACAAACTCGGAGCTCCCCTTGCAACTCTTATGCCAGATAAAAACTTTCTTCTTTCACTGTCTTGTATTAATGCTGTGAGGCCCTCCATACAGATTAAGAACAGATACGAAGACAACGGATCTCCCTGCCTAATGCCTCGACTTGGAACTATAGACCCGAACTCCTTGCCTGAATGCGTTATTTTGTAGCGAGCAGATGTAACACATTCTAGCATCAAACATACTAGCTTCCTCTCAAAACCCAACTTCTCCAACATGGCTCTCAAAAATCCCATTCCACTCGATCATAGGCCTTACTCATATCAAGTTTTAGAGCCATCCACCCCACTTTACCATCACTCTTACGCTTCATGTAATGCATGACCTCATACGAAAGCATAATATTATCAGAAATTAATCTCCCTGGGATGAAAGCGCTTTGAGATTTCGAAATTATGCCACCAAGAGTATCCTTCAATCTATTTGCCAAAACCTTCGACACAACTTTATAAATGACATTGCATAAGGATATAGGACAGAGATCAGCCATAGTTGATGGATCATTCTTTTTCGGAATTAACACGATGTTAGTATCCGTTACATTATCATTGAACCTCCCCGTATGAAAAAATTGCTACGTCAGATTAACAATGTCTCCACCCACAATTTTCCAATACTTTTGATAAAAACCTGGGCTCATCCCATTTGGGCGAGGAGATTTGTCTGGATGCATACTGAAAAGTGCAGACTTTACCTCTTTATCTTGAACTGGATCAATCAAACCAAAGTTCTGATCTTCAGTAACACGTCTTGTAACGCAGTTAACGACCTCCGACCACTCTGTGCTTGTTGCTGAGAACAGATTTGAAAAATATCGAACCATTGTCTCCTCTAAACCTGCACCCCATTTGATAAGTGCATATTTTTGCATATTTTTATTACCTATTTATTGCTTGAATTCATATTTTAAAAAATTATTTTGTTTTATTTCAGGAAATTCAAGAAAAAATGAAGAAATTACAAAATAAAGAAATAAATGACAAAAGAAGAAAAAGAAGGACCAAAACAAGAAGAAAAGGAAAGAGAAGTGAGTGTGGTGCATTTTTGCCAAACAAAATGGATGGTCAAGATTAAACCACACCAAACAAAAATGAATGGTGGGGATTAATCCTCACCTACCAATTTAATTCCTATAAATAGCCTATCTTCTCTTGTAATAAAAACACATTAGGAGTAGATTAGATTAGGATTAGGTTTAGTTCAATTCCTAAATTTTAAGTTGTAATTTTCATTTGCAGTTCTTGTAAGAATTTTTAATTTTCCGTTCATGTTTTTCCTGTTTTATTGTGTTTAAATTCGAAGCAATACTATACAGATATAAATTTCTGCTCCTCTTTTATTTACTGCAAAAGCCAACACCCAGTTTCAATTCCCTTTTTCTTTCGGTTAAATACAAGCCCAGCATCATTTTCTTATTTTCTTTCCATTACTCTCCTCTTCTTCATTACCAAGCCATCTCCCCCTTCATCTCATCTCTCCTTCCTCCATTTGTTCTTTCCACCGCTCCACCTCACCATCACACTCCTTTACCGCCACAATCCCTTTCCTCTTTTCTTTTCTAAAGCTGCAATCACAAATGCCCCTTTTCATTTTGATTCAAAATATTAGCTGGGTTTGTAATGAGTCACTGAGTTGAGTTCTAAGTTGGTTTCGTCGTTTTTAATTGTTTGTTTTGAGTGTTGGGTCGCCTGCATTTTCTAAGTCTTGAAGTCGTTCCTGAATCTCGGTGCTGTGTGTAATCAGTACTATTGCTAATTCTGTTTTAGTGTATACTGCGACTGGGTTTCTGAATTCGCATTGAAGTTCTGAGAGTTTATTATGTGTTCGTTTCGTCCGTTTCTAAGCATGTTGTCGTGTTTGTTTTTTTTCGAAATTGTGTAGTTATACAAGCTTACGATCCCTGTTCTAGGTTCTGCTTTTGATTGCTTTTCCGGTTCGCTAGTTTTGATTGCTGTCAAAGATAGTTCTAAGTTCGAATATGCTTATTTTCGAGTCCTGTTTTCTGCGAGTCCAGTCTGCGTCGCTGTTTAGTTTAAATGTGCTTTCGGTTTGCTGCAGTTCAAGTGGGTTTATTTGGTTGCCTTGAGATTTTACTTTCTTTAGTTTTTGTTCATTGTCAATTACTGGGTCTGATTGAGTGGTGTTAGTGAATAGCTAGTCGAGTTCTGATTCCATTAGTTTCGAGTTGTTGGTTTAATTGCTGTGCGTGTCAAATGGTTGAATGTTTTTGTTGAGTCGACAAGTTTTCTTTGTAATGTTATTGCGTGTTGAAAATAGTTTGGTTATTAAGTTTTAATCATTGAATTGTTGATGTTTGTGTGCCGAATTCCTGTTGCAATTTGTTGGTTTGCTGTAAATATGAGTCCGAGTTTTTTTTGGTTGTATTTTCAATTGTTGTGTTTTTGTGTTTAGGAGTCTGTTTAGTTGGTTTAAGTTAGTTGTTGAGTTGCTGAATTTTTGCTAAGTTATTGTTTTGGTGTAAAGTTTGTTTCTCCTTAATAAGCAATCATGTTGAAACTTTTAAGTGTAATTCTGTAAAATAAAATTTGGTTTAATTCAATTTTTGAAATTTTAAAAATAAAATTCAACTTTTCTGTTATTTTTTTAATTAGTTAAATTAAATAAATTAGATTTTCTTTTAAAATTAATTTAGAAATATATTTTTCGGGTAAAATCAAAATCCAAAAAATCACTTGTTCTAATTCGATTAAGTTAAGAATTAAGGCTCGCGAAAATATTATTCCCTGTGGATCGAATCATAAATACTAAAACGATGATCGTGCGCTTGCGATTTTAATTGTATCATTTCCGCCACATCAAGTTTTTGGCGCCGCTGCCGGGGACTAATTATTTTTCGCACCTTAATTTTTAATTTTTCGGATTAGTTTTCTTTCGCTTGCCTTATTTTTATTTCATTTTTTTTAGGAAAGTTTGGAATGTCGGGAATCTTCTCACGGAGCTCGGAACAAATTGGAATTCTTGGAAGCGTGTTTCGGTAACCCGTATCTCACTCTTTTCGCCTTTTTATTTTTAGAAAATCACAAAAAAATCAAAATATCACAAATATCACAAAAAAAATTAAAAATTAAAAATCCAAAAAAATTAGTTGTAAATACATAATTGTTGCATCATGCATTTAATCACTTAGGGCACATTATCTAGATTTTTATTTTCTTGTTTTTAATTTTTCGTACCTTATAAATTGTGGTGATCGCTGGAGGATCCAAAGGTACGTTAAATTTTTTTTTTTTTTTAGGGCACGTAATGTAAGCATCCATAATTGTTTATCGTTTTTGTATATATCTCCTTGTTTGTTGCATCAAATAAACGTAATTAAGACTTATTCACGACCTTCAGTGTCTAAGGTTCGCCTGGCTGTTAAGATTTGGTGTCTAAGTGACGAGTTTGGCCTCTTGGCAATGCCTGCTCTAATCTGGCCGAATCGGTCTGAATAATTCTTAATTTACGAAATTTTTAGTGTGTCCTAGGTTAGATTTTTCTTTTGATTTTTCGCCATTTATTTTGTGTGTTGCATTTTCGCACTTACTTGCTACGTGGTTTTATCATTTATCAATCTTTACCATGTACGTAGCATTTAGGGATCGTTATTACCAAGGTTGGGATTTTGACAAGGAGTTAGCGGATAATACGATGTGGTATGAGTCAACTAGGGAACCTAGTGTATATAACGCGTCGTCTACTTTTAGTGATCTGCATTATAGTGAAAACGATATTGCAATCGACTCTGAATTAGATGATTTCACTAGACGACTCGAAGCCTTAGAAACCCTTAGTGGTCATTCACACACATCTTGGCACCCAAATTTCAACTCTCCGAGTCTCGATTTTCAACACGGCCCCGACTCTTATCAAGTCAACGCCATGTTTCGACCAACCTCTCGAAATGACCATTTTACATCGTCTTCTAATTCCGGTTGGAGAGATTATCCCGAACTCTCATGGAACCAAGGTCATAACTATCAAACTCCGCCTCCACATTTTCAAGAACCGAACTCTTATCCAATTCCGAGTCAACTTGACACCTTAGAAAAGAGTATCGAGGCTTTATTGATTTCTCAAGCAGACTTCATGCAAACCATAAACTCCGATAGGCAAATTTTGAACTCTAATGCTCAAGCCTTATCTAAGTTAGAATTTCAAATGAATCAATTAGCCACCATGTGCGAGCATGAGACGATAACCACTCCGAATCCACCCGAGGTCAACCCTGAATTTCTTATCCCTCAAAGACCTATCGATACTTTCGATGATATCGTTTCTCCTAGGTCTAATGTTCAAGTTGACACTCCTTTCGGTGGTGATTCACACGAAGAAGATTTTGATGCTGACATCATTCTTTCTCTAGGTCAAACGAAGAATCCCGATGATTCTGAGTTTGTGGCTTCACCTAGACAACCATCATCTTCTTCTAGTGAACTTTTCCTTCCATCTTCCAAACCTCTTCCCGAAAAACTCGAAGAACTTCATACTCAACCAATAGGAGCTGATCTAGTTAAGGAGGTTGTTTCAAGGTCAAATTTGGATGATCATGAGATTGAGTCTCTTCTTAAACAAGATTTTCAATTGCATTACGAGACCAATCGAGAGCTTCACGAATCTTTTAAGGATTTGACCTCGGAAGAGATGTTTGGAGAGATGATGAATATTTGTTCCAAATGGGAAACCCAACATCAGGATAGTTCTTGTGATCCTAATTCTGTTGGTAAAACATTTTTCGAAGAACCACCCCCACCCGTTTCTATTTCCTCATTTTCCACTCGTGCTCCATCTTTCATCGAAACTCATGATATTCATGACCAGCATCTCATCGTAATTAATTTGCTTAAACAACAAAAAGAAGCATCTTCGTGGTCTATGGATGAAATTAGGAATATGAGTTTTATTCTTGCGCCTAATCAGATCGTTAGAGTGGTCTATGATATTTTTGTGGGTAAGTTTCTGAAAAATGTTGGTTGTGTAACAAAAATTGTTTTTCCGAGAGCAGGTATTGGTTAGAAAATATTTGTTTTGTACCTCCCATAGTAGAATGTAGGTATGGGGGAGTTACATTGTGTGCGTGTGTGAATTGTTTTATTTCGTAGTTCTTAGAAATTTTCAGTCTTCGTCATCCCTTATCAGGTATTTCCTCAACTTTCTCCTTTCTCCTTTCTCATTTCTCTTGCATTTGCATACATTGAGGACAATGCATGATTTAGGTATGGGGGAGGGTTTTAGTGTAAATACATAAAAGTGAAAAATCCAAAAAAAAATTGAAAAATTTTAAAAATCCAAAAATAGAGATATTTTAGCTTAGTTGTCCTTCCCACTCTTTAAATTCTAGAACTAGTTGGTGTTGACTATTTTTCGAAAATTATATGTATAATGCCTTTAGATAATTTGAACGTAGTCAGGTAAGGTTTTTCCTCATGAAACTTGTGTCGAACAAATTTTTGCTTAAAAGACCAAGACGACACATTTGCACAAGACTTTTGATGGAAGAATTGTATAGGAATGTTATTCGATACCTGAGAGAGAACCCACATGTTAGAACAATGTCGAATCAAACCATTGCGAGATTTTGCTTCTATATTGAAAAAAAAAAAAAAAAAAAAAATAGAAAAAAGAAAAAAAGAAAAAAAGAAGAAAAAAAAAAAAAAAAAAAAAGAAAAGAAAAAGAGTCAATAAATGTTTGTAATTGTTGAGTGCTAGTGTAATATAAATTCTTAGTAGGGAAATCGGCTAGGTTGGGCTCATTAATAACCCGAGTAAGTAAGTCCGAGGGGACTTTGTGCCTAGCAACCTAAGGTCCTTTGTGATCTGGGATTGTTGACCCAAAACTCGCTAAATGGGTATTGATGCAAAAGTCTTTTGGGACCTCAACCATTGCACGGTCGGTCTAACTGCTAAGAACGTAAAGTTTGGCTAGATACTTGTTTTGATAGAGATTGGGTCAGTTCAATATTGGTTGAAAAAGAGGAAATGTTCGTATGCAGTTAATCCATCAAAGGCCTTAAATTCACTACACACCTTGGAATTTTTTGTAAATTTTTAGTCTAATCATGTGGATTGTGGGAACCTATAACTTGTCTATTATTAGAATAATCTTTAAGGCATGTATTTTCCTACAAAATTGTTTTGTTGACACCAATGAAAGCTAGAGTGAAAGAGGAAAGTTGGATACTTGCTGATTTATCTCAAAGATTTTATGGGTATATCTTCTGTAAACCCTTAGGAGACAACACTCCTCCTGTAGAGATCGTCTATAGGTTTAACGGGTTGGTAAACCTAAAATTACCCGTGATTCCTACGACAGTGAGTATAGGTTTTTAATTCTGCATTTTTCTTTTTTGTTTTACTCGAGGACGAGCAAAAGATAGGTATGGGGGCATTTGATAAGTGCATATTTTTGCATATTTTTATTACCTATTTATTGCTTGAATTCATATTTTAAAAAATTATTTTGTTTTATTTCAGGAAATTCAAGAAAAAATGAAGAAATTACAAAATAAAGAAATAAATGACAAAAGAAGAAAAAGAAGGACCAAAACAAGAAGAAAAGGAAAGAGAAGTGAGTGTGGTGCATTTTTGCCAAACAAAATGGATGGTCAAGATTAAACCACACCAAACAAAAATGAATGGTGGGGATTAATCCTCACCTACCAATTTAATTCCTATAAATAGCCTATCTTCTCTTGTAATAAAAACACATTAGGAGTAGATTAGATTAGGATTAGGTTTAGTTCAATTCCTAAATTTTAAGTTGTAATTTTCATTTGCAGTTCTTGTAAGAATTTTTAATTTTCCGTTCATGTTTTTCCTGTTTTATTGTGTTTAAATTCGAAGCAATACTATACAGATATAAATTTCTGCTCCTCTTTTATTTACTGCAAAAGCCAACACCCAGTTTCAATTCCCTTTTTCTTTCGGTTAAATACAAGCCCAGCATCATTTTCTTATTTTCTTTCCATTACTCTCCTCTTCTTCATTACCAAGCCATCTCCCCCTTCATCTCATCTCTCCTTCCTCCATTTGTTCTTTCCACCGCTCCACCTCACCATCACACTCCTTTACCGCCACAATCCCTTTCCTCTTTTCTTTTCTAAAGCTGCAATCACAAATGCCCCTTTTCATTTTGATTCAAAATATTAGCTGGGTTTGTAATGAGTCACTGAGTTGAGTTCTAAGTTGGTTTCGTCGTTTTTAATTGTTTGTTTTGAGTGTTGGGTCGCCTGCATTTTCTAAGTCTTGAAGTCGTTCCTGAATCTCGGTGCTGTGTGTAATCAGTACTATTGCTAATTCTGTTTTAGTGTATACTGCGACTGGGTTTCTGAATTCGCATTGAAGTTCTGAGAGTTTATTATGTGTTCGTTTCGTCCGTTTCTAAGCATGTTGTCGTGTTTGTTTTTTTTCGAAATTGTGTAGTTATACAAGCTTACGATCCCTGTTCTAGGTTCTGCTTTTGATTGCTTTTCCGGTTCGCTAGTTTTGATTGCTGTCAAAGATAGTTCTAAGTTCGAATATGCTTATTTTCGAGTCCTGTTTTCTGCGAGTCCAGTCTGCGTCGCTGTTTAGTTTAAATGTGCTTTCGGTTTGCTGCAGTTCAAGTGGGTTTATTTGGTTGCCTTGAGATTTTACTTTCTTTAGTTTTTGTTCATTGTCAATTACTGGGTCTGATTGAGTGGTGTTAGTGAATAGCTAGTCGAGTTCTGATTCCATTAGTTTCGAGTTGTTGGTTTAATTGCTGTGCGTGTCAAATGGTTGAATGTTTTTGTTGAGTCGACAAGTTTTCTTTGTAATGTTATTGCGTGTTGAAAATAGTTTGGTTATTAAGTTTTAATCATTGAATTGTTGATGTTTGTGTGCCGAATTCCTGTTGCAATTTGTTGGTTTGCTGTAAATATGAGTCCGAGTTTTTTTTGGTTGTATTTTCAATTGTTGTGTTTTTGTGTTTAGGAGTCTGTTTAGTTGGTTTAAGTTAGTTGTTGAGTTGCTGAATTTTTGCTAAGTTATTGTTTTGGTGTAAAGTTTGTTTCTCCTTAATAAGCAATCATGTTGAAACTTTTAAGTGTAATTCTGTAAAATAAAATTTGGTTTAATTCGATTTTTGAAATTTTAAAAATAAAATTCAACTTTTCTGTTATTTTTTTAATTAGTTAAATTAAATAAATTAGATTTTCTTTTAAAATTAATTTAGAAATATATTTTTCGGGTAAAATCAAAATCCAAAAAATCACTTGTTCTAATTCGATTAAGTTAAGAATTAAGGCTCGCGAAAATATTATTCCCTGTGGATCGAATCATAAATACTAAAACGATGATCGTGCGCTTGCGATTTTAATTGTATCATTTCCGCCACATCACCATTCAACCTGATTCCCATTCTCATCAGTTAACATAGCAATTTTATTTAACTTACGACGCGACTTTGTAGCCGCATGAAAAAATTTGCTATTACTATCTCCCTCCCTTAACCAAAGCTGCTTACATCTTTGACGCCAGAAAACTTCTTGTTCACTATACACCTCCATCAACCGCTTAGCACTTTCCTGGTACAACTTTATTGAATAAGCATCCCTCCTTCCTTTCGTACCCTGCATAGTTCTTTTTATCTGCTGAATTCGAGTTTTAAAACTCCCTGTAATCTCCTTCCCCCACTTAGTCAGCACTTCCAAAGTAAAACTAATCTTTTCCGTAACTGGTTTTCCTTGATTCACTTGTCATGCTTCTTCTACGATCTTTTCACACATAGGATCCCTTAACCAAGCATTCTCGAATCTTAGACGTTGAACTTTGACTGCCTGAGAACGCACAAAAGGCTCTAACAGGATTGGACTGTGATCAGAAGTGGTGACCTTCAGATTAATTAATTTCGCATCCTCAAACTGATTCACAAAAGAATTCGACACCAATGCTCTATCCAACCTGATTTCAATCCACTTTTCTGTACCATACCCACTCTCCCATGTATACGGATACCCCTCTAACTCTAAATCATGTAATTCACAATCCTCCATGCAATCTCGAAATCCTTCTATAAGCCAATTCGGATATGGTCTGCCCCCCTTTTTTTCATCTTGACGTGCAATATTGTTCATATCCCCTACAACCACCCAAGGTAAATTACTTTGATTATGCAGCCTACGAATCAAATCCCACGTTTCTTTCCTCTTAGCTCGCACAGGTTCTCCATAAAACCCCGTTAATCTGTACTTGTTCCAACCCTTCGACTCTATCACAGCATCTATATGGTTCTTACTATACGATAAGATTGTAGCTTCGTTGCTGTTCCGCCATAATAAAGCTATCCCACCACTATGGCCTTGAACATCCACTGTAAACGCACCCTCAAAACCTACAGCTTCTTTTACTCTTTCAACCCTACTAGCTTTACATAAAATTTCACTCAAGAAAACAAAATCTGGGCTCTTTTGGAGAATGGACTCCTTTAGGAATTGTAAAGCCCATGGGGTCCCAAGCCCATGGCAATTCCAGCTCAACGTACTCATAATTCCAGGCGAGCCTCTTTCACAAGGCCCGCCAATATCACGTTTTTTGGATCGCTAACTGTTGTTGGGTTAATTTGTGAATCTTGCTCCATGGTTACCATATGTTCTTCTTCTGAGCCCATATCCAGTTCTGTATTACTATTAATATGCCTCTCCTGGCCCAATCCATCATCCGTCCTTCTTTTTTTATTCTCTGTAACTCTTACTCCTTTTTTCACGGGATTTAACTGATCATTATTCACCCTTATCTCCCCCTCTTTTGAAAAACTACTTTTCCCGCCCTTATGTTCTGTTTGATTTGTTACATTTCCTTGATTCACTCCATGCATATCCAATCCCTGATTTTGTGCTGAAATACCTGTTTGACTGTAACTGCTTCCTAAACCTTCCGAGGGTGAATCCCAGTCTACATCGCCACCTTCCCGTAACCACTTAGCCCCGATCAAATTCGTTTGCCTTCGAAAAGGTGCTCTCATCCAAGATCCATAAGGTCTAACAATCTCATTTTCTGGGGTATCAAATAAGCGACTACAAAACTTATCTGAATGACCTAGTAATCCACATATGAAGCAAAATGAAGGAACATTCTCATATTTAAAAACATTCCAGAACCAATCATTACCAGTCATTCGAACTTTCATCCTTCTCTTTAATGGCTTCCTTAGATCCATTGTAACTCTAACTCGCAAGTACTCACGCCAGCCTTTATTAAAATTATTTGGACATGATGAAACAAAGCTTCCAATATAATTCCCCACTTCCTTAACCACTTTCTCCGTCATAAAACCTGCACGCAATTCATGTATCTGCACCCATAGATCTATTTTGTTCAAACTTACAGCACGAGGGACATCCCCTGGCTTCATTTTTGCAAATACCAGAGCCTTACGATTAAAAGACCATGGGCTTCCATCTATAACCCTTTTGAGATCCATCACATGGTAAAACTGAAACAAGAAAAGATTGGAATCAACCTCCTTAATGGACACTCCCTTGCCAGGCCTCCAGAGTGCCGCCATTGTCTGTTTCATTGCTTGGAAATCCACTACTCCCTCCACCAAGAATCGCCCGACCAAACATAATTCTGCATTGAACTCCTGAATGTCATCTCCATATTGATTCTCCTTTGATACTTCGAAAGCCAATCCCTCTTCCTCCTCATCATCTATCGTAACATTATTCATAGCTTCTATGATATTGTTTGTTGATGCCATTTGGAACTGATAACTTATACGAAACAAGAGATTTAAAGGACGAAAAAACTTGATATAAATTTCAAAACAAAACTACCATGTCAAAAGACAAGACACACTCATATTGAGAGACAATCCGCGTTTATGTAGTACTTACAGGTAATGTTCTACTTTACCCTCAATAATTTAGTTAACTCAAAACATTAATTTTCAATTTCAAAGTATAGGCAAATCAGGCAGGCATACATTTTAGTAATTGTATTGAACTTGCCTTTAACGGTTTTATATAAGTCTTAATATTAAGGACCAATTTCGCAACAAAAATTTTCTAAATTCTTTATTAATTAAGATTTTTTTGTCAAATTTATTATTAAGAATGAATATATATTGTCACTATTTTGTAGGGAACAAAATTTTATATTAAAAATATTAATTTCTTGTGAGTTGTTAGTTTGCCAATTATTAATTTATCAATTGTAATTAAATTTAACTTACTGAACTTTAAAAAAAAGTAGGGAATGCAGTGTTATAATATGTATCTATTTAGATTTATAAATTCGTGGATCCTAATTATTGTCTTTCACATAAATTCTTATATAAAAATACTTGTAACAATCGGACAATGTAGAGAGTAATTCCCAATAACTTCAGGGTTCCACTTCCACCCCCTGCATTTTCAGTTGTGTACTTTTCTAGTTTTCCCAATATTTGTTTTTTAAAGAAACTTTTAGAGTTATTCCTTTGTTAAAGTTAGAAAATGATAACCTTCGGCTAAAGATAATCTTCATCGAGAAAGTGGAGTAAGAGTTGATGAAAAGTTAGAGCAACTCGCTCTTCACAGAGTATACTTTAGTTATTAAATATAATTAGCTTATATCACGTACAAATTAGGGCGATGGCCCAAAATATTCATATGTGAGCCATGCTGGCCCTTTTTACTGACTGAAAACGCTACACCGTCTACCGTGATATGAGGGGTGTTGCGGAACACCGTGTTCCGTATCATGGGGTGTTGCGGAACACCGTGTTCCGTATCATGGGGTGTTGCGGAACACCATGTCCCGTATCATGCACGGATACGGAACACCGTGTTCCGTATCATGCTAACACGGAAGATGGTGTTCCGTATCATTCATAATACGGAACACGGTGTTCCGTATCATGCTAACACGGAAGACGATTCTCCGTATCCCATCGGTATTTCGGGCCATTTTTTTCAAAATCAGTATTTTGGGCAAAAACTTGTGAAAAATATGCATTTTGGTAATTCTCTCTACAAATTACGTGTTATTTTTAGTTTTTTATAATTTATTTATAGTGTTGTATGATCTTATAAATATTAATTTTAATATGTTATTGGAAAAATTCGAACTTTAAATTTTTGTATATAATAATTTTTAATATTAAATATAAATTAATATGTTGTTGGCGGGAATCGAATTTTAAACATCTGTATATAACAATTTTAAGTATTGTTGTATCTAACAATTATGATATAATTGAATTGAAGATCTAACCTGAAAAGGATAACCAAAAATGATAAAACAAACTATAAATTATACCCCATTTCTTATTATAGTATAGTATAGGAGAAAAATATTTCTATAGTTAACTGTAGATAATTACCTAAAGTTATCATCATTTTTTTAGAATAAAAGGTGGATGGAATTTTTATAAAAATGAAATCCATCCCATGCATTTACAAATAGTATAGATATAGATTACTCGTCTAAAAAAATGATCTCTAAACGAATTATTGAATTAAGATAATTTTGTAGTATAAGATAAGGGTAATGTTAAACATAGTCTTAGGGCTATGGTTAAGCGTAGATGGATAAATGCATTTAATAGATTAGTTTTGTACTTAATACATCAATTTGGCACGGAATTCAATATGGTAATTTAGAAATTTGGGATGTTTTTATCATCGGAAATAAATGTGAATGAGGGGTCATTATTATTACTTGGAAAATTAAATTTGTATTGCAAATAGACATTGGAAAATTAAAAACAACTAAAAACCTTACAAAAGATGTTGAAAATATAAGAGTATTTAATGCTTAACTAGCATTTCCCATAAAATAAATGTGAGAAAAATGGACCTAGGTTGTCCTCAGGTATTTCTCTAAGGTTATAACACAAAGAGTCTATAGGCATTTTTGTAAATATTAATTTTTTCTCAGTGCAACCCTGAGGTCATTCTCAGTCACATGAATCCCAATAAATGTTACTAAATATATAAAATTTCCTATAATTAAATCCCAATAAATGTTACTAAATATATAAAATTTCCTATAATTATTATTAAACATTCATAAATTGTTTATAACCACAAATAATTACCCGTGAATAACTTCGATCGAAGAATAAGGTACATAAATTGGAAATTCTCTATTCTTAAACAAGCTTTTAAATTAAAAAATAAAGAACATAAGAAAAAAATGAGTTTCAAGAAATTCGTAATAACTTTTAAAAAGTTTAAGAGTATCTTCTCTCTCCTTAATTCTAAAAGGATAAAATATTTAATGTTTATCATAATTAGATTTAAATATTAATAAAATATAATTTAAGAACAAAAATAAAAAATGTTATTAAAATTGATATGAAAATTTATATATACTAATTTTCTAAAATCTATATAATTTATATTATATTTAGGAACCCATCGTAAGATTGTTGGAGATGGTACATGGTGGTGGTATATCTAATATCCTTAGAGCTAAACTAGCTTATAGCTTGTTGCAGCCAATAATCAATCAGTTACTTTCGTTAAACATGCCTCACTCAATGATTAAAGTTGTTAAGAGAGAAAGTATCATTTGATGTGTGTTTGCATAGGGGAGCAACATATTTTAAACAAAAAAGTAGGTTTTTATAATTAGACTACTCCCCTTTTCTTTATCCTAAACCGCCCTAGATTCCTGACTCTTCAAGATAAACACTTCTTTTTTCCTACTTAAATTATAGTATTTATATTTGTGTTTTTTTTGTTGAAGTGATATATTTATGTTACACACAGAAAAGTAGATACACACGCGAATATTTTCTAATGGAATTTATAAGTTTAAATGTACATAGTACATTTTTTATTTGTAAATTTATAAGATAAACGGGACAGATTTTCTGTGCAAGCATTGTTAGCGAACCGATCTCATATATTCAGTGTAAGATATTCGATGTAAGGGCTAGCTTTCGCATAATTCGACTAATTTGGAGAATTGCGAGGACTTGTATCCACCGAACAAACCATGAATAACCAGAAACCGAGATGATGATAATATGGTATGAATATCGGTATCTGTCTACATTTTGCACACACATGCATGGGGCATGGGTTGGTTAATAAGAATCCGCAATAATTAGTAGTCATGTATATATATATATACACACAGGCATAGACTTGCAAATCGCAAGCAAGAGGTGCCTTGTATTGGACTCGAACAGTACTGCTACTATTAGCTAGTAAGCATCTTATCACTGTCAGCCTACTAGCTCCCTGTATGTAAATAAATAAAAAAAACTGCAAATTATATATTATAAAAGTACATTAACATTATTTTATTTTAAAAATCATAAACTCCACTGAAAAATAAATACTATATATACCGAATCTTTTGCTTTTACAGTTATTAAAGAAAGAATCAGAACATTTTTATAATGTCTCTTTCCCCTCACTAAAATTAGGTTTGCTTATTCATCAATGAAAACTCAGAAGTGTTACATCAATACACTGAATAATGGATGGTATAATAGAGGGATGATCAGAGAACTACTGATATATTTAGTTGTTGATGGAAATATTGTTGACTTCAATGAAATATTAAATCAGTTGAGGTGAAAGCAAATATTTAATTATGCGTACGTGAGGCTGTTTAGTACTTCTCAAATCATCACTTCAATCTCATACTCTGCTGAAGAAGTAACCACACCTGTACATGCATGTATGTATGTATATACTTATGAAATATTGAAATGTGTAAATAGAGAAACTAGGAATCCCATACGTGATTCGAAATCCTGACAAACGAATGTTGCATTATATATGTATTTATTACGCTTAATAAACATGATAATATTGTATACTATTACAATTGTTTGTCTCAGCATATTAATTTAATCATTTTTACCCGACTTAATATTTGAATTTTTAATATAAATATCATACCATGCTTAATAGACACGTTACAATCGCATGTTATGGAGCCGAACCATGGTTTACACGTATGTGTAGTTGTGTACTCAATATTGAAATATATAGTTACAGAGATAGATGAAAAGAAGAGATGGGTTGCTACCTAGCTATACCTAGCTTTACTTGAGAAGCCATATACAATAATTAAGAGAGAGAGATGGAGAAATGTATGGATATTAAAGAGGAGTGGTCCTTGTAAGATTTAAAAAAAATGAGAAATATATTAAAGGGGTCACAAGACACAAGACTCAAGAGAAGATCCCTTTTGTAGGTTGTAGAAAGAAGGATTCAAGAGGAATAGGATAATAAGGGGGCAAAATAAGGGGGAGGTTGTGAATTTTGATGGTTTTGTTGAGGGAACACACGGCTGGTTTTCGGGTAATAGATGGTGGATTGTCTTTGTATTTTTAAGACAACTAACCCAACACACACAAACACACAATTAAGCACATGTAATACTCATATTCATCATATTTATATATAGACTTACAAAATCCAGAAAACAAGATCCCTCATGCATATTTTCTTGAAAAACACCCAAGATTACTACTCTTGAAGGAGACAAAGGAATTTTAGGGAACAAGAACATAGAATATTAGTTTTTGTTTGCAGCAAGGGTGACCTTTTAACTACTTAATTTAAAAATCACCATTAACAAAAGAGCACCTTATTATTATACATTTGATGAGAGCAAAGAGGGCCATTTTGATCAAGGACATTTTAATTAGTATAAAAAGTTTAAAGTGTGTGTATATGATGATTCTATTTCATGTACATATATGTATAACCAATTGAGACAATGTATTTAGTACTTTTTGTGGGACAATGGAGTACTAATTAATAATTAAGTATTGTAGATGGATCCAAATTAGAATATTAGAAAGCAACAAAGACAATGCACAACCCCATTATCAAGATTAAGTAGGTTGTATTAATATTAATATATACATAATTTGATACCCACTAATTAAAATTATAAAATGCAACCAAGATAAGACTACCCACTCAATGGTGGTGCAGGTTAACACTTTTAATTAAATATATTAATTAAATTATTGCTAGCATCTTCATATATCACAAATGGTTAATTAATTAATTGTGCAAAATGGAAACAACTATAGAATATGTTTATATATATTAATCTCTCACAAGTAGTATAAAATTAAGAGGAAAACATTCATGAGTTTGAGCTCAAGCTCCAAGAAAAACCTGATCAGAAAAAGTCATGAAGTGTTTGATGATCCAAAAGTCAGCTCCCAGCTCCTTCAGGTGTGTGCATGCTAAGCTTTACTAATAATATTCCTTCCTTTCTCTTTGCAAATCATATGCAACTATGCAAGCTGCAGCAGGGTGATGAAGAATTATCCATGCAGCAGCTAGCTTAATTAGGGTTAGGGTTTTAAATACTAATTATGATCACTAATCCTTTCTGCTGATGATCATCAAAAGGTTATTAATTAATGCCAAGAAGAAACTGAGAAAAGATGTTGATTTTGCCACCCCAAGAAGAAAGAATCATTAAGAATATCAAGTTTATAACCCTCAGAAGGGTAATGAAGCCTCAACAACAACTTGGCTTGTGAAAGTGCAAAAGGGCTTAAAGCAAGATTATGAAATCCAGAGCCTCTTAACGTCAATTCCCATGCCCGGAATCTCTCGTGTCTTTCTCTCCTTCCGTCGCCTTCGGAGGCGACGATATCGGATATTTCTCTGCCAAACCATATTTGTTCAACCTCTATTCTTTGGCGGCTATTCGGTGGCAAGGTAGCTTCTAAAGAATCAAATAAAGCTGTGTAATGATCCAAGGCCTCGATGAATCTTTGCAAAAAGATTGGGAGATTGTGATTAGCTTCTCTTTCGGCTAATGTTAGTACCCTAGGGTTTAAAGCCCTGATTTGATGAAGAAACAAGGATAATCTTTCGCGGCTTAGACGGTGGAGATATAATACACAATTGACAGCTAGGGTTTCATTTGGTTCAAGATAAGTTGCAAATGAATTGAAGAATGATGAGATTGATTCTTCGTTTTCGAGGAGTAAAACCGGGTGAAATTGAAACCTAAGGCCAAGAGTATGTGCAAATTTAGCAAGGCGATCCCCGGTTCTTCTAAGGATGCTTAGATTGTCACCTGTCCCCGTGATTCGAAGCATTGGAGGAGGGAACTTCTCTGCCATGGCTTGCATTAAAGGCGGCCACTGAACGCCGTGCATGATGTTGAAATCAAGGATGTGAATTGCATGATGGCCTTCAACAGATTCCAAAATTGCTTGGTTTGCAGTGAGATGAGTGAATCTTATAAAAGGTGTTATTTGATTAAGTGATAAGTAAGCCGATTGAACAACAGATTCATCATCGAAAACTGGTTGTGTAGTCGAAGAACCAGCAATACCTGGCAATGCAGCTGAAATCTTCGGAATTAGTAGCGATGGCATCAAGTTACTAGTACTAGTGGCAGCATACCGGTTGAGACGGAGATTTAGGGCTTTGCTGAACTGATGTACTAATCTCTCCGTCGAATCACCGCAAGGAGACGAATTAGCTGATAAAATGTTGATAAGACGGTGAGCACCATAGAAATCGCAACGAGAAATATGTTCAGCGCAGCTAATGAGCAATTGTCTCATATGAATTGATGGTGAAGCACGGCTTTGTTGATGTTGGTGATGATCAAAATGCATATTTATATGTTGTTGTGTTGATGATTCTTCTTGTTCTGAACCAACCATAATTTCATACAAACCATTAAGCTGCTAGGCTAGATCTCCACCACACCAACACATGGTGCTGTGTGCCCATGAGCACCCTTTTGATGAGTGAGCTAGCTAGATCTATATATACAGAATGTTTGTGATGAGGACCCTATTTAGATCTAGATGTGTGTAAATACAAAAAAAAATGTCAATAATGGTGGAGGAATAGGGGATAATGTTGTTGATGATCTATTGATTTGGAGGAGTAATGAGGAGATTGATATATTGCTAGATGCTCATGATGATGATGATTGTAGCTAGGGGAGGATAAAGTATCAAGAGGTATCTACTGACATATATACATACAAATAATTTTATAAATATATAATTATTGGTAAAGTGAAGAACTCATTGCTTACACACACTTGTTGTACAGGTAGTAGTTGGTATTACCAACAGTTTTCTCTCTTCACACAATCAAAAACCCTACTAAATAACCAAACAATATAATGTTTTATGTAACATTTGACTCCCATGTCCAGAAATTGACCCTGATGACCCCTATGGAACATGTAACAACTAAAAATAAACTACCAATAGCATTATTTTCAATACGAGTCAATAAAATAATTAACTAATTACTAGGCTTAATTAGGCTCACTCTTTTTTCCCTTTAAAACTCTCATTCTAAAAATATTACATTTTTCTCACAAAATTCTATAAGAGAATTACATACTCGTATTAGTCATCAATAGTGAATTTATATCAGCTTAATTAAATGTATAATTTAAATTTATATGTAAAGATTATTAAAAAGCCAATAGTGAATTTGAATTAATCTATTTTTTTTCATCTTATTATCATATGTATGATAATTAAGTAAATATTATGACATAGGAGATTTGGCCTCTGATTATGATTGTGTGTGTGATGGCTTTTGAGGGTTCTAGAAGGCTGGAAGCACAACATATGTGTCTGATTACATAGGTGCAGGAAAATCTACCGCACTTAATTAGTATAAGAAAGCACAATTAATGGCAATATTAATGAAGTTAAGTAATGATAACTTAATTTTATATATTCATTCTTTCTTTATCTTACTTTTTGCTAAGGAAAGGCGGTAGTTTGATCCGTACCAAAAAGACATACTATATACATATATGTTATAAGCCTCAAGAACTTTAGTGGTACTAATTTGTATTTTCTTTCCATATATTTATTTGCTTGAAATTAATATTTGAGCAGACAAAGACCTTATAAAACTATTCACATTTAACCAAATTACCTATGCATCGTAAAATAATAGCCTCCTATATGGAGTATAATGCACCATACTAGTAACATGTATGGAATATTAAACATAGAACAAAATGATAGTGGAAGGAATCAACTAATTAATCCTAAAGAGCATTCTTAATTCTTTAAGTAAACACTAAAAGAGAATCTGGCTAGCTATAAGACACACATAAATGGCACTTATGCCACAGTTTAGTAGGAGTATAATATTTGTGAGGACATAAGCTTCCATTCAGTCACTACCAAAGACTGTCCAAATCATAGTCAATAACTATCAACTTTTCCTGTTTTAGTTAAAGTTCTCTGAACAATTGGTTTACTAGCTCAGCTTAATTTTCTCTACACTCCTAATTTCTTTTTTCATACTAATACTGAATCACTGATCACCTAGTACACTGACACAGACATACATAAATGTAAATGTTAATATAGCAAATTAAAAAGACACATCGACATTGCTTATACTAATTAGTGCATGTTCTCTAGGTGTTCATCGACATATTTTATCTAAAAGCTAGTGTTAGAAAATGGTAACACATTTCCGTAACATAACAATCGAGTTAGACAAATTCAACAAATTTTAGATGAATGAAAGTTAATTTCAAGTAGCAGGAACAAAAGTATTATATATGAAAATACGGGCACTCAAATAGTTTGATCACTAATTTTCGTTGAAAATTAAAATTCTCACCTAATGAGTGAATGTCGACATTCTAATAAATTCGAATGTCCAACCATATTAACTACTAACTACGGGCAATAACAGTGATAACTGGAACGCTGGTGATGATATCATTAATTTAGGTGTTCGGATCCTGTTGTGGAATAAAAACCAGGTTACGAGTATTGCGGCTAGGATTTGTGTATTTAATGCAAAGGTGTGTGAGCTTCGTGCTTTTATGGCTGCTCTTGTGCTCGTGGCTGAATCGGCCTTCACAAGATGCCTACGTACTTTGATGAATATCAAAGATCAAGCCAAAAAACGTAGTTCTGAGAATGAGGGGTCAGACCCTTTATATAGGCTGAGAAGCCTTAGATTTATGGTAGGATTCGGAGACTTGGTGGGCAAGTCACCTCCTTGAGAAAGGTTCTAGACTCTTTCCTTGTAGGAATCAGTTTCCAAGTTGAATTGGATGCCTTGGAGGCTAAGTCAGGCAGGAGTAATATCCTTGTTTGACTCTTATTGCTGAGCTATTTTTCACATCTAATATTAATTACGAAATTAATATTTAAAATAGGGTTTTGGACCCTGTTGGTGGGCCCCACGTTTGGACCATACCGGGTCTAATTAATGCAACATTAAATGTGTCTTTAGGGCTTATTTTTAGCCCATATCATTTGCCCCCCAACTTCTAGGAAAACTGATCAGGTTTTCGTAGAAGTTATATTTGCCTTAATCGAGACTCGGGGTCATTTTTATCCCTTACCTGGGACTTCTTAATTTTCCTACCCTTATATTGGAATTTTGGTTTACACTAGTGTTTCACGAGTATCGTCTTGATTGTAAAGTGTGGAGCGACCTACACATTTACGACGATTTGCCTTATTCGAGGCTTTAACTTGTGCTTGCTTTTAGCAATTTCGGCACTTTTATATAGCTTTTATGCATTATTAGCATTAATAATTGCTCAATTTGTCAAGAAAATATTTCTATAATTTTCCTCGTATTTTTCTGTACTTTTCCTAATATTTTAGGAATTTTTATGTACTCACAGGTATTTTTCGTAATTTTTCCTAATAATTTAGGAATTTTTATGTACCAACAGGTATTTTCCTTAATTATTCCTAATAATTTAGGAATTTTTATGTACTCACGGGTATTTTCCTTAATTTTTCCTAATAATTTAGGAATTTTTATGTACCAACAGGTATTTTCCTTAATTATTCCTAATAATTTAGGAATTTTTATGTACCAACAAGTATTTTCCTTAATTATTCCTAATAATTTAGGAATTTTTAATGTACCCACAGGTATTTTTCTAAATTATTTCTAATAATTTAGGAATTTTTATGTACCCACAGGTATTTTTCTAAATTATTCCTAATAATTTAGGAATTTTTAATGTACCCACAGGTATTTCCTAAATTATTTCTAATAATTTAGGATTTTTTTTTTTTTTTAGCATCAGGGACCATTTTACAAATGGCCAAAACTTAGGGTACTAAACAGCAATTTGGCCATTCAATCATGTAATAGAAGCTAGGCGGGGTACCACCGCCAACCAACACATTTCCTACTCCACGCCCAGGAGTGTTGGCTTTGGTGGCGTGGGTACATTTTTTTTTTTTCTGAACCTTCCGGTTTAAATATTTTTTTTTTTTTAACCTTCAGGTTTTATACATTTTATTTTGGATATTTTTTACCAAAAATAAAATATTGGGCCTCATGCCTCAAAAATAATTTTATAAATTATTTCTTTATTTTTTCTTGATTTAATAGGTATTTTTACCTATTTTTATCATCATTTCTAGCCTATTTTCAAAATTTTTAAGGATTTTATTCCTTTTTTAATTTCTGAAAAATGACATGTCGTTTGTAGAAGAGCTCTTGGCGTGGGTACCCCCGCCTAGGAGGCTTTTTCTCAAAGCACGCCCAGGAAATTTGGCTTCCTGGGCGGGGGTAATTTATCCAATTGATTTTGTAGAGATGCTCTGGGCGTTGGTATCCCCGCCAAGGAGGACAATCTTCTAACTGCGCCTAGATGATATGGCTTCCTGAGCACGGGTGTTTACATCCCCTTCATTTGTACAACCACTCTAGGCGTGGGTATCCCCGCCTAGGAGATGTTTTTGCCAACCACGTCTTGGAGATATGGCTTCCTGACCGTGGGTATTTTTTCACCCTCAATTCGTACAACCTTGGCGTGGGTACCTCCGCCAAGGAGGTACTTTGTGATACCTTGTCTTATGATTTTAAGTCTTCTTGGCGTGGGTACTTTAATACCCTTCATTTGTTACTCCAGCCTTTGCGTGGGTATCCCCGCCAAGGAGGCTTTATTTGATCCAACGCCTAGGAGATTTAGCTTCTTGGGCGTTGGTGTCCTAGGCTCCTATCCTTTGGGCCAATTTTCATTTATGGACCGTTTCTTTGGCTTTTGTCGGGCTCCCAGCCTTATTATTTTCAAATTTTTGAGATTCCTGTGGAACCTTGAAACAACCCGTTTCTTAGCTTTCGTGACCTTCAGGGCCTTAATTCGTTTGCTGAGTCCTTGATTCGAAAACGAGAATTCATTCGTGGTTGTTGGTTATCATCAACCATTCAACCTTTAACTCTCATTCTAAGATGTTGAAATGATGGAGTCCCTTATTTTTTGCCCCCTTGCTTCATATAGTGGAGGTCTTGCTTCTCGGTTGATCGTTCAAGAAGTTCACTTGCCACTGAGCGCTTGACTTCAAGTCTGGTGTGCCTTGGCTGGTTGTCAATCCTCTATCAGGATTTCAACCTTCTTCTTATACTCATAGGACCTTGCTTAAGTTTCAATTTTGGCTGGCGGCTCTTAATTTCTAATGACAAGCTCGATTGGAGACAGACTTCCTTGTTGGCCATCAAGGCTTAAATTTTGTGTCGGGATTTGAAATTCAAGACTTTAAGTATGTAATGACAATGGACCTCTTATAGAGGAGACCTTCAATCAATGCGTATCTTAACACTCTCACAGACAGTTTCCGTGCTTTCAAGGAAATATCAAGGAGCCAACCAGTCTTAAGATGAGCTTTGAAAGGGTCTATCTGACAGCTTCCTACATCAAACGGTGCCACTAACTTCGAATCGATGGTGGGGGATCTTCAGGACTTGGAAGTAGACGCTCCCAGAATGGGTCTCGACCCTTGAATTGAGATAAGGCATCGACCTTTGTATTCTCCTCCCTTGGGATATACCTGGCACTCATCTAACTGGGCTATCGCAGCTTTCACAATCCTCAAGTATTTGGGCATATTCTTTTCTCTAATCTCAAACTCTCCATTGACTTGTGAGACTACCAACTTTGAGTCTCCACAGACTTTCAGGTTCTTGACCCTCAGGGCTCTTGTCAATCTAAGGTCGGCTATCAGAGCTTCATACTCCGCCTCGTTGTAGGTTGTTTGGAAGTCCAACTTCAAGGCATACTCGAGTGTGAACCCATCGGGGCTTTGCAGAACTTAACCTGCACCACTGGTTTTTGTTTTTGATGCCCCATGAAAATAGAGCTTTTTGTTTTTGATGCCCCATCAAAATAGAGCATCCAATATTCCTTCTTCTCTTCCAGGGGTTTCTCACCTTGCTGACCTTCCTGGTCTATTACCTCCTGCCCCCGACTTCTTGGTTGTCAATGGTATATTCAACCACGAAGTCAGCTAGAGCCTGGGCTTTGATGGCCGTCCTAGGCTTGTACTTAACATCGAATTCTCCTAGTTTGATTGCCCACTTGATGAGCCTTCCATTGGCTTTCGGGCTATGCAATATGTTTCTTCAGCGGGTGTTCCATCAGGACTTCAACGTTTGTCTTTATCTAGGGTCCTTCAAGGACTTAAACTCTTATCTGCTGTAACCTAACTCTACCCTTCGGGGTATGCATTTGTTTGTTTTCATTCGTGTATTCTTTTATTTTCGGTACTTGGTCATCTTTGACTCACACATCAGGTGCTTGACACATAAATAAAATCACAATCAATGAATAGAAAACAAACTTGCATTAATAACGTGAAATGGGTTCAACCCTTACATAGAGTACTACTGTCCTACTCGGAGCAACATGCTCTGCAATGGTTTTAATGAACCTTATTTCTACTTCTACTATATAAATATGAAGCTAAGTCCTACTAGGATAACTTAAGCCCAATCGGGGTTTTGCAAGACTAGGCCTGCACCACTTGATTTTGTTTTTGATGCTCCATCAAAATAGAGCACCCACCACTCCTTCTGGTCTCCTCATTCTTATTCAGCAATTCACTTCCTGCTCGGGGTACTACCTCCTGCCCCCCGACTTCTTGGTTGCCAATGGTACACTCAACCACAAAGTCAGTTAACGCCTTAGCCTCAATGGCTGTCCGAGGCTTCTGTGTGATGTCCTCTGCTGACCTTTCTTTGTGTTCCTTACCACTGTGGGCATCCATGTCTTCAATTGGAAGGACCTCCCCCCCGACTCCATCAGGCCTTAACGAGGCTACATAACAGCTTCGTGCCATCTTCTGATCACCTTTATGTTCTCCAACACCATTCCTGGTAGGGAACTTGATCTTCACATGATAAGTTGAGGCAACAGCCTTGAATGCATGAAGTCCAGTCCTTCCAAGGATAGCATTGTACGTTGAAGCCGCCTTGATTACCACGAAGTTCAACATCTGAGTGGCCTCCTTGGGCTCTTGCCCAATAGTTACAGGCAGCTGAATAGTCCCTTCAACTTTGGATTTTACTCCATTAAATCCGTATATAGGCATGTTATTGGGGGTCAACTGAGAATCAGTGTATCCCATCTTCACAAACGCATCATGAAATAGAATGTCAACGGAAGCTCCATTGTCTATCAAGACTCGCTTCACCTCCGAGTTTCCAATCACAGGAGTTATGACCAATGGGTCGTCATGGGGGAACTTCACCCCTTCCAAGTCTGAGTCATCAAAACTAACCGCTACCTCAGTTTTTACACGCTTCGGGGCCTCTCCCACGATGTGCAACACCTCTCGGGCATAAGCCTTTCGAGAGTTCCTAGTTGTCCCGGCCGCAGTCGGGCCTCCTGAGATCATGTTGATTACTGGCCCTCGGGGCTGTGGGTTGCGATCTTGATCGTCATCCCTTCTATTATAGTCTCTTCTCTGACTACCACGGTCTTCACCCTTAGTGAAGTGCCACAGTTTCCCTCTACGGATCAAAAACTCGATCTCATCTTTGAGTTGCTTGCAATCGTCAGTGTCATGCCCCACGTCTCTATGGAATCTGCAATACTGATTCTGGCTTCTCTTTGCGGGATCACCCCTGAGTGGCTTCGGCCATCTGAAATCCTTATCATTCTCAATGTCCAACAAGATTCGACTCCTAGGAGTATTCAACCTTGCATACTCAGTGAACCTTGACCCTTGGTTCTTCTTAAGGGCAGAGTCGGAGTCCTCGCTAGTTCGGGGATACTTGTCCCTAGCATCATACTCTTGATCATCATAATCCTGGTCTTGCTTTCGCTTCTTGGAGTCATTGTTACCTCCTCCTCCACCTATGGTGGTTTCTTTCTTCAAGCTATCCTCAGCTTTAATATACTTATCAGCCCTTCGTTGGAGCTCAGCCATGTTCTCAGGGGGATGCTTCGCCAATGATCTCTTGAAGAAGAGGTTAGTGGTTCCGTGTTCCAGGGCTACCATTGCCACCTTATTTTCCAAATCAATGATATTCAGGGTCTCCTTAGTGAATCGCTTGAGGTAATCCCTCAGATTTTCATTCTTTCCTTGCACCACATACATAAGAGATGCGGAGCTCTTCTCATGCACCCTTCCGCTAATGAATTGGCTAACGAAGGCGGCACTCAACTCTTTAAAAGAGCCAATAGAGTTCGCAGGCAATCGGCTATACCATCTCTGAGCCATGCCCGACAGGGTTTGGGGGAACGCTCTGCACTTTAGGGCATCACTTACAGGTTGCAACAGCAGTGCATTTGAGAGCGTCCTGACGTGATTTGTGGGATCACCCGTTCCATCATAAGCCTTAATTGTCGGCATCTTAAACTTCCTAGAAATATGAGCATTCATCACCTCCTCAGTAAACGGGGGTGTGGGATCATCAGGATCTCCAAGTGGCATGAGATCCTTGGGGTTACTCCTGGGGGTTTCCACCCTCATAGCTTCTCTTGTTGGGACATCAGCTCTCTTCTGTCTTCTTGAGGACCTCTCCAAATCTATAACGGGAATCCTTCCTGAGATTGGAGGGGGTCGAATCAGACTCTGTCTTGCCTGTTCCCTTGCTATGTCATCCTTTAGCCTTTGGATCTCAGCCTCATGAGCCTTAATCCTCTCCTCAGCCGTTTGTGGAGGTCCATCATGGATTCCTTGGGTCCTCGCCCGAGGTTCTCTGCTAACACGTCGCCTCCTTTGATGTTCATCACGATCATCATCCTCAGATGACGAATCATCAGAATAGGGGCCAGAGTAGTCGTCCTGATAAGGACCCAATCCTCTAATATAAGATGGATCCTGTGTTTGCATGGCATATCCGCTTGGCCCTGCTCCTCGAGCAGCTAGAGGGTGGTTAGGCAGACCATACCTCGGGTTAGTATTCAAGGGGAGATCCGTGGTGTGGATCTGTACCCCTAGTGGTGGGTTGTCAGGATTAAAAAGAGAAGAGACCATCATCTGAAGAGGGTTGGTTCCTCGTCCTGCTTGGTCGATCTGAGGCAGCGTACTCTCAACGTGGGGAATCGCCCCTGATTGTTGAGAAACTTGAGACTGGGTGACCATCCCTGATGCTGGGGGAGCCAGTTGGATGATCGCCCCTGATGCTGGGGGAGCCTATTCGGTGAGAGGTGGAGCAGAGCTGAGTGGCACGGCCTCAGTTACAACTGGTGTTGTTCTTCGTGTTTGAACCATGGTTGATGTTGTCTTCCCACAGACGGCGCCAAATGTTGTGGAATAAAAACTAGGTTACGAGTATTGCGGCTAGGGTTTGTGTATTTAATGCAAAGGTGTGTGAGCTTCGTGCTTTTATGGCTGCTCTTGTGCTTGTGGCTGAATCGGCCTTCACAAGATGCCTACGTACTTTGATGAATATCAAAGATCAAGCCAAAAAACGTAGTTCTGAGAATGAGGGGTCAGGCCCTTTATATAGGCTGAGAAGCCTTAGATTTATGGTAGGATTCGGAGACTTGGTGGGCAAGTCACCTCCTTAGGTTCTAGACTCTTTCCTTGTAGGAATCAGTTTCCAAGTTGAATTGGATGCCTTGGAGGCTAAGTCGAGTAATATCCTTGTTTGACTCTTATTGCTGAGCTGTTTTTCACATCTAATATTAATTACGAAATTAATATTTAAAATAGGGTTTTGGACCCTGTTGGTGGGCCCCACGTTTGGACCATACCGGGTCTAATTAATGCAACATTAAATGTGTATTTAGGGCTTATTTTTAGCCCATATCAGATCCTTAATTATAAATGGCTATAACTATTTATCCATTAAAAATTTTCGTGGATAATTTTAAGAATGAAAATTAAGATAAATGTAGGGAATATGTTATTGTATCCTTGTTTAATTTCTTGTTTTCGGGACTATATTTATCTACGGAAATGTTTTGCATACAGATGGTTGGTCAATTATATCATGTTATGGAACCGTGTCCCTAACTTAAATGGTACTCGATTGTCCCCGCGAGTTGTTTACGTTTGGTATAGAAGATTCGACACGCATTTTAAGGTTTGTGTAGTTCCATAATTTATTTTTAATTTTTTTTAATAGAAATTTAATGTTTAAGTTTTTATTCAAAAAAAAAAAATTAGAAATAAATTATGAAACTATATTTTATATACGCCTTAAAATGCGTACCAAACAGTATTTAAAAAGTGTAAAGAAATGAGTGAGAGAGAGTATATGTGTGGACACTTAAAAGTTTGTAATATGACAATATGTTCATAACTTATTGTGTTAAATTTTAACTTTAGGGTTTTCAAATTTTTTTTTTAACATAAAAGTTTGTAATATGACAATATGTTCATAACTTATTGTGTTAAATTTTAACTTTAGGGTTTTCAATTTTTTTTAACATGGGAACCCAGCCGCTACCCTTCGGGTGCGCTCTCGGTAAATCCATGGGCTTGTGCGACAGGCTCTGTCCCAGGATGGCATAATCACAAATCCGCCTCCCATGGGAGTCGAACCTGTGACCAAGAGGTGAGATGACCTCTCTTTAACCAACTGAGACAACCTTTGCGGACGGGTTTTCAAAATTATAATTTGATTAACATTAGAAAAGTTGTTTATAGATAACCAACCTACACAGTTCTGGGGAAAAAATTACAAAAAGTAATCATTTTTTGATAAAATTAATAAAATTAATTATTATATAAAAAGTGACCAATTTTAACCTTTTGGTTGAGTATTCCAATTTGTATAAGATATTCTACTATCAGTTGGGTATCACAAATATTGAATATTCGTTGGCTATCTCATATAAAAGTGGATACTCCACTGATAATTGAATATTTTATAAATTAAAATTAATCAAAATTTTGAAAATAATAATTTTTATTTATTTTATAAAAAAAAGTTAAAATTAGTCTTTACGGTTCTACTAAACCTTAATATGGATACAAAAGGGATAGATAAATGTACAACAATAATATACTGATCAAAAGAGTTGAGAAATGGTTAAGGTTGACGCAGCTGGTTTTCGTAAACCCTAGTACAACACTCACACGCAAAGCCTTAAATGTGTGGAAACCAGCGCACACACTACAACACACACAAACAAATTGTAGTGAGTACCATTAAATAAATACACACACATATAAAAAGAGAGAAATGGATGAGATGCTTAAGGCAACGCACATACGCCCCCGGGCTTCGCTTAACACTGACATCTTTCCCCATTTTATTGCCCTTTGTTTCTCTCCCTCCATAGAGATTTTCTCTCTGATCTCTCTCGTTGTTGGAATCAATCTTGCTACTGTTTTTTCATATATGACTTCCTTGCCCACGTGGGGTAGGGTTGCCTTACTCCTACTCTTTCCAAATACAATATAGTATCACTTTCTTCTTTTTTATATATTCCTTAGTCCCAGCCAATTGTTTACATTTTGAGAAAATGTCAAGCACACATTTTAAGATGCATATAAAGTATAGTTCTATAATTTATTTTTAAATTTTTCTTTCTTTGAATAAAAATATAAACATTTTACTTTTATTCAAAATTATAAAAATAATTTATGAAACTATATTTTATATACACATTAAAATGCGTGTCAGACACTCTTTTAGAAATGTAAACAAATGGATGGGACGGAGGAAGTATTACTGCTTGTTCGTGTCTCCACTCTCGGGATATGAACCAGATTAAATGCATCAATGATCGATATTTAGCCAACAAATGTTCAACCAATCACACTTTTAGATTGATTAGTGAGGATTGATTTCAAGGTATGCAGACGGCGGCAGAGCAGCAGAGGCTTGTACGTTTTCGTTAACCTCTTACATTTCCGGCTCAAATTAAGTTGTTTTATGTGAATACATGTTATGCATGTATATCCGTTAGAATTTAAAATGATTATTATTAAATGATTATGCAGGATTAATCGTAATTCCAACATAAAATTTATATTAATGTTTAAAAGCTCAAATTAGAGTTAATTTCAGAAATTTCAATTACTTTTTCAATTTAATTGAAAGTTCGGACAAAATTAGATTCTGGTTGACTGGTTTCATCATTTTCCGTCCTACTTTAGACCTTGTGATTTTGGTGTGGAAAGTAATAGCTGATAGTATATGTTATGTGTTATGGCGGAATCAAAATTTAAAATGACTCGATGTTAAAATGTATGATAACTTAGTTTTTGTTGATTATTCAATGTAAAATTTATATTGATGTTCGAAGCCTACATTACACTTATTATCAACAATTTTTTCGATTAGATTAAAATTTTAGACGAAATTAGATTCTGATTCCGTCATTGTTCCATCCTTAATTCAAACCCCATGATTTTGGGACGGAGAGTAATAACTGGTAGTATATGTTATGTGATGTATACTGTAAAAAAAATATGTGGATTTAATTAATTCATGGTAGTCATGGCATCACAAGGTGGTGAAGCTCTCACTGTCAGGAGTGGGCACAGACATGTTGATTCAAACAAGCAACCTTTTCAATTTACTGGATCTTGTGTGAGACATACCCTATACAGTAGATGCAAGTATACCTCTTGGTAGCTTTCATTAATTTATACAAAATTATATTTAAAAATGTTTTTTTGTGTACTAAATAAACAAAAAAAAAAAAAAAAAGAACTATTACTATTAATCCAATACATGATACTCCTTTTGTTTCATTTCACATGAACCATACCTATATAACACAAATATACATACAACTATGGAATCAAGCTAATTGAAACAAAGGCTAAAGAGAAAAAAACAAGAAACTCACACACACAGAAATGTGTATAGTTGATGCACACAACACAAAACAGAAGAAAACAATTAGAATGTTTGTTGCAAAGCCAAAAGGAGAGAAATGAGTCCACCAGTATATATATATATTCTTCAACTATTTGTAGCCTATTAATCTGTAAGTTCATCAATCAGGTGTTCATGCAACTTCTTTAACAGTCATCTGTATATATACATTTTAGCTTTTTATCTGTCAACTTCATACTTTCTCTATTTGGGAATCCCAATATTTCAGATTTTTCAACTCCTTGTTAGCACTACCACAATATGTGTACATATAATTTCTAGCTAGTAATGAGGGTGTATATGTGTGTGTGACAATCTAATCACTTATAATGATCAAATTAGTTAAGGTCTTACATATAGAAGATGTTTGGGGGAACTTTTTCCCAAAATAAGTCAATTTATTTTAATACAAAGTTAGATATTCTTAACTTTTTCCTGAAAAAGTTAACTTTTTTTTGCAACTTATAGAATCTTAAATATACATTAAATACTTGTATAAAAAAAATTATCAAAATATGAAATTTTTATCCGAAAATAAGTCCATAAGAATTTAAAAAAAGATGAGCCAAACAGGCTCATATTCTTATTATGACAAACACTAGAACTCATCAGTCTACATGGAAACTTAAAGCGCACACATATGCGGGGTTTGATATTCGTGACAGATAATCGTTACAGCATAATTTATTATTTAGTAACGTATGTGTTTTATGTGAATGCAGAAATTATCTAATCACTCTTATAGTTAGCCCTTTTAGGTCAAAAAATTTAGAATATTATCATGAGCTGTAAGTAAGAGGAACCCTTCACTATAGAATGGCTATAGTAATTCATATTACATATTGATCGATTAGCTAGAACTAAACTTCAATTTATCAATTTTAAAACATGAGAAAATAAAAACTGAAAACTATTTAAATCCCTTGAATTTTAAACAACTTCAATTCACTATTTTTTTGTTGAGTACACCGGTTCATTTTTCTTTTTGAATTCAAGATTTCCCGGAACATATGATAACTTATGTTATTTGCCATTGATAATGTTTTAGGTCGTACACAGACACCATTTTTTTCGAATTGGATTAATTTTAAACGAAACTAGTTCGACTGAAATACGATTTATTTTAAAATTCGACAGATTATTATCTATTCAAAACATTTGTCTAAAATCAAATTAGTGTCAAGACCATACTCATGAGTCAAAGAACGAGAAACGTCCATGGTAAATCATGAATATTTACTTTCGTACAATAACAAAGATGAATAATAAATATAAAGGGTTGGATGTATACTTACTACAACTCAGTGACTACAAAATGGAGTGCAAGAAATAAAAAGCTGCAATGGGATTTATCACTTTGTTTCACGTGTATTATGTAACTGGATTTGACATGTATGCTCAAAAGTCCACCTTCCTCCTTTCTGCAGAATCTTCCATATATCTGCCAATATTTATTATTCATTGAATAATTTGTTTCCAAGTTTTTGTCTTAACTAGATCTTCACAATTCCTTCATTCCAGGCCTTTGCAATAACTATACCTCATAACTTGCTCCTAAACTTCATGTCTCCCTCCTTGTTTTTTCCCATTCCCTAGGTATATTTATATACATATTTGTTTCTTGTATGTCATTGCCATTACATATACTAGTATGTGTTCAAAATACTTTTAAGATTATAGGTGATGTTCCTGTTATGTAACATGGTGTATGAGAAAGTGGTCTCAGATTAGTTCGGATACCTCACATTTCTAATTATTTAATTTAAATATTTATTTGTCTATTTTGTTTACAAGTTTGTTGTTATCGTTAATCATAACGAAGAAATATATTATACAACAGAAAAGAAACGTTGAATAGTATAAGATGTTATTGAAGGCTTTATCTATCATGAAATACAACATGTTATAACAAATTTATGTCAAAGACCAATTAGACCCTTTAAATTTTGGCACTAGACAATGCAACTCTTTGACTAACAAATATGAACCATCAGGTGTCTGCAAGATAAATCAAGGAACTCAACAAAGTGTCCCTTGATAACTAGGGTTTATTTTTGTACAAATGATTAAATGTATAGCGCGTGTGTGTAATCCTATTCCTAATAGTACAATGATTTGTCTATATGCATCTAATCCTAACCGAAAGGTGAAAGTTAAAACTGAACTTGGTCATGTCATGTCGAAGACCTGGTAATTCCGTTGATATATATATAGGGGCTACTTCAATACAAACCTCCTTAAAATACAAACCTACAAATCAAGCATAATCTAATATTTCAAGCTAATCTAATGACCAAACTAGGGATACCCCAATACAAAAAATGCTTAAAATAATTGGCTCTATCCAACAAAAAAAATAAAAAAAAAAAAATATTCACTGTTCACGTGATGACGTGGCAGTGGATTTCACTGGTTAACGGTGCTTCGCATCTTCTTGTACGGCGCTTCGCGCCTTTATCATTCTAAAGTTGTAAGGAATGGCAATCAATGGTAAAGGCAATAGACGATTGACGGGTGTGTCGAGGGCCTGCGGCCCTCATGACTACCTAACTCATCCGTTTACTGTCTTAAATGCTTCGCATTTCCACGGCAAGTTTTTTTTTTTTTTTTTATGGATAGAGCCAATTATTTTAAGCATTTTTTGTGAAGGTACCCTTGGCGGGAACCTTAGAATAAATGAAATATAATTAATTTAGTGTTGGTTTGTAGGTTTGTATTTTAAAAATGGTTTGTATTTGAGCACTTACCTATATATATATATATATATAGCTCCATCAAGTTTTTCGTTTTTAATTTGAAAGATGGAGACTTAAATCGAATCTCAGTAATTACTTCAACAAACGTTTCGCTCTTAATTTTTAGAATTCTATATTACGAGACCGTATTTTATGTACCTATACTTTGAAGTTGCGAATATCGCAATTTCGTGTTAGGAATGCTACATGTTATTGTTTTCTGATAATTTAAAATAAAATATTGTTTAAAAGTTTGCATTCTTTAAATTTTTGGAATAGGTGTCGATGTTTGGTTTCATTGTCTCAATCAATGGGCTCCGACCATAACAATTGAGTAATATACCACACTCTCTTATATGCACAGAATTACTTGTGGAGTTATGGATCTTTCCATGGCATTCATACATCTACTGAAATATACCAAAAGACATTCCTCATTCCTCAAAAGAACATGTGAATAGCCCCATCCATCATCCCTAACCTTGCACATCAATGAATTTTCATTTGGTACATACATGGAGTATAATTTCTTCAATACCAACTTGTGTGCGTGCGTCTCTCTCTCTCTCTCTCTCTCTCTCTCTCTCTCTCTCTCTCTCTCTCTCTCTCTCTCTCTCTCTCTCTCCCTCCCTCCCTCTCCCTCTCTCTCCCTCTCCCTCTCCCTCTCTCTCTCACACACACAAAAAAGAATTTACCAAAAAGAAAAAAAAGTGGTTTCTATTTGATTGATGCAACAACTAAATCAATGAATGTGTTGTTCCTTCCAAATAGTACTAGCAAAGTACGTAGCAATTGTCCAAAAAAGTGAAGGATTTTAGGCCCCATAGACGTGGAAAATAAAGACCCCAAATCAATCAAACAATATGCATAACAACACGTCTATTTTTCCTGGAACCATCAACTCAATTAAATTTTATTATTCAATGTTTTGAGTAACCTAGCTACGCACTTTCATATATCAGCAGTAATTGTTTCCCACATTTGTTCTTCTGATGTCAATGAGCTACTAGGCTAGCTAAGCTAACAGACCCACATATAGACTTAGTTGTGGACATGGGCTGGATCTGAACACACTGTACACACAAGCGACACAGCACTAGCGATTATCACTCGAATATAATGATCGATGTCTATCGAATTAACAATGAAGGTATTTCAGTATAAATAACCATGTGAAAAATTGTAATGACCAATATTTGAACATGTCTATATCTATATTACAAAATACAAATGTGTGGTGCTCTTATATTTCATTTGAACGCGCTTATTTGTATCCTTTGTCATGGATAGGATACCTTCATTATACAAGGTGTACATTAATTTATGTTTAACAGTTTCTAAGCTGTAATCTGTAGTACTGCATATTTTTTTTTCGAAATTTACACAAATTGAAACCGTTGTTTTCTACCACCTCCAAGAAGCTGCTTTCAGACTTGGGCTCCGTAGTCCAGATGCAGCAATCAAGCACAAGAAGTGATCACATGTCTTTCTCACCTTAAGGTGTGACCCATCAGTAGCATCAGACCTCGTTTGTCGAAGTATAAATTACTCTATGAGTATAAATTACAAAGGAAACTCCTTCTGGAGAACATCGAGATTGCGAGAGTCACAGGCATCCACCATGTCATTTCTTGAAGCACAGCTACAAATGAACAAGGACAAAAATTATTTAATATTGAATAATAGGCAGATGACAAATAACTCACTTTCTCATTTAACTTACCTCAAAGAAATTCTCAAGTATTGCCAGGCATTATCTGCTTTTGGATTCATCGCAAGGGCTCGGACATAATAACGGATCGAGTCCTCATACATGCCCTGAATGGATAGCATACATTAGCATTATATTATGCATCAATCCACATATCAAGGGTTCAGATGGAACAGATTAACTAAGCACTCAATTTTTTGAAAAATATAAACAGGTTAAATTTAAAATGGTGGCCATTTTGCATGTGCGAGTGTGTGTATAAATATTACTAATACGATACGATGAAACAGAAATATAATTTTATATATTCCCCAATCACTAACAACATTCAAACATTACTAAAGTGAAGCAAGCACCTATAACTTCCTGTTGAGGTACAATAAGATTCAAATCTATAATACTGTCGAAGATAATTGTAGAGCACAGATAAGCAATGAGAAAGATACCTGATTAGCATAGCTGATACCCATGTTTGCCCATGCACGAACATAGTTAGGCTTTAAATCTAATGCCTGAATCAAAGTTAAAGCAACATAAATTGATGAAACTTGCAGAGTCCACAATACATGTTTTCATCGTAATTTTTTTTTTTTGCCATCTTAGATATTACTGTCTTTAAGTTTATAAGTTTGAACTTTTAAAAAAGACCTGGAGAGTTACTTAGCGGGAAAAAAATAATACGCTGGAGAGTGAAGCCTAGTCAAAGAATCACAATTGCAGGAAAAAAAAAATTCCGTTCCAACAAAAGTAGTTCATAACTACTTTACTATACTAACACTTGTATACAGACTACTGTTGAGTTATTATTATTAACTGCAATCTGAAATAAAGTAAGAGTAGTAAACAATTAGGTTGACATAAATATATGCAAAGAACTAGAGTGACAACAGCAAAAAGTTAAGTGAGTAGGTGACCAGTTGATTTACACAAGTGAGTAGTAACCCAAGTCGACATCTCAACTTGATCCTAGAAACCAACTTTGTGACATCTCTTAATGTGATAACTATGGTGTAACAAAACTAAAACAAGGACACAAACGAACAGGTAAAAAAATATGTACAAGAGAAGCATAAAACAATGGATGGGGACAATTGCCCCTGCTTTTTTTCAGGAAACTTGGCCTGGGACCAAGGACAGGTGGAGACTGAACTAATGTTTAACTATTATTTGTAGTTGCATGTGCTTATTAGAATTCATTTGCATCCTTAAATCACGTGTACACACATCCAAACCTTTTAAAAATCTCTTCAGTGATCCTTTATTACTTTATAATGCACAAATATATACACAAGTCTACCTGTTGATATGCCAATATAGCATCGGCACTCTGAACACTATTTGCTTGTGTTGCACCAAGTTTGTTCCAGAGGGAATAATCACGTGGCTTCAGTTCCAAAGCTGTCTTAAAGGATTCAATTGCCTTGTCATACTCTCTGGATAAGTTATACAAAACACCAAGTACAATGTGGACATCAGCATCTTCAGGTGCCATTTTAGCAGCATCATTGAAACATCTTGAAACCTTCATTGTATAAACAAACAAAAAAGTAAAGAAATAAAATGTCAATATGGGAAAGAGATGCATGCTGAAATGCTGACAAGTTTCAGTTTCCGGAGGATATCTGATGAGACGCTCATTTCTCTCTAGCTCTCATGTACATTGCGCATAATGATCCAAATTACAGGTTCATAACTTGTACTTGAAACTCAATATTTTTACTTCTAAATAACACAATGATCTAGAGCCAGAAGTATCTTTCTTTACTTTACATCCAGTTATGCATAATCATTTATTTTCTTTAAAAGAACTATTTCTCTTTTGAGAGAGAGAGAGAGAGAGAGAGAGAGAGATAGTTTTACAAGGATACTTACATCTGCATAATACAGAGATTCAGAAAGTTCTGGAGGGGCAATAGTGCTATACTTCGGATGATGACTTAGCCAACTGTACAAGTACTTCAATGCAGCTTGTTGTTCCAACTCTGAGATTTTCAAAGATATTTAGTTATTATTTTAAAATCACTAAGTGATATAAAATCCTACACTATCTTCAATCCCTATATAATGTTTTAGCACATAGATGGTATACAATTCCGTCAAGCACATAGACAATGTAAAACTGCCAACCAATGAATTAGCAATGTCAAATCAAATCTATATAGATCTAGTGATTCCCCTTTATTGCTCTACAGAGGTAGTAAAAGATATGTTATCGTTTATATCACATTCATAGTAAAAGATTACAGAAATTATCTATCTGTTTGTCCTCGATACCAAATCAAGGCCCACTTTGTAGGGTAGATGTCAGGCTTATATCCACGTGACCTAACATGAATCATATTTCCTGTCCTCGTGAAAATGTCTTGATTTACAAAATAAAGGTGCCCGAGAGATAGTCTAGAGAATTTAAATGACTAGTGGGCACAAAGTAGATACATTAAAGATTAGATCTTGATTTAACTAATTTGCGTTCAATCTTTACCCAAAACATATTTTGGAGAAAGGTAGGAGCAATAGTTTTTTAATGTTATTTTGTAACAAAATTAATTTTGTAAAAACTTCTACAAATTCAGCATTAGAAAGTATTGTCACAAGCAATCAGCAGTTTTTAATTAACTTAGGCAAAGGTAGATAAAACTTACCATTTGTATGGCTTACTCCAAGAGCTAGAAGGACTTCCAGGTTAGTTGGATCAACCTCTTGTGCACGCATCATAGAAGCGATTGCCTGTGTCACAAAGCATATTTTCACCAAAAGAGCAGGAAAGATTGCAATCATAAAATAAACTGATTAAGAAAATTCAAATTATTTTAAATCCTCTACCATATGCAATCATAGGCTGACATCAAAATAAAACAAAAATAAAGCATGACTAAATGTTTATGCACAGGTCTCCGACCCAAAAATCCTTGGTAGATGACCATCCTTGAATAATCATATCACAGAACATTTCTGAGGTGTGTGCTCATCAGAAATGGCATACTAACCTGCTGATCGTCATCATTCTCAGCATTGGCTATGCCGAGCAACCTCCAACCTTCAGCATTGTCAGGATTCTTCAGAACCTCTGCCTCCAAAGCAAGCACTGCTTCACTTAATAACCCCTTGCGAAACAATTCCTGACCTTCTTTCATGGGATTAGGGTGACCGACATAAGGATTTATATCAGAAAAGACGTAGACCCCTCTAGAAGCTTCTGATCGCTGTTTGGCAGTTGCTTGCTCATTTAAGTACCTATTAATTGGTTTCAGAAACATGTTTGTAGAAAGAACTAGCCTAGAGCAATTCCACAATTATTAAGATGATATTAACAAGAAAAACTAATGTCCAGCACGTAGCAGCATTGCAGACATTGTTCACCTCATGACTAGCAAACAGAATTATCACAAACTTAGCTTAGCTTAGCAACCATAAGGGTTAACTACCACTTAACTTAGCTTGAGAAATCCCCAATCTGAAACTACGTAACCTACATTAATAGACAACAGGAGGGGTAACCGGCAAACCAGCCCTAAAGGGGGTGGCAGGTGGCTCAGATTGTTATGCAAGCTGGAAGCAGAAAAGGAGCATATTTGAATTCAAATTCCACAGGAGACTACTGACAATTCTCTTTTACGCACATATTACCCATATTGTAGTGGAGGCAGTTGTAGCCCTGGGTTTTGCAATATACTTATCAGGGAAGTTTTCACACTTTATTCCCAACAGTGGAAAAAAAAATTAGAAAAAATTCAAGGTAACTATTACCTAATGTTCTAACCTAAAAATTTGGTGAAAATCATATTAATTCCCGCCCAACTGAAAATAGAGGAATTGTCAACAGAGGAACTCTGGAGATATTTTTAGGAATAGCCTGCATAGTTGCATTTTGGAATCAAGTGGACTTACTCATCATAAGCTTCAGCCCAGTTATCAGCAGAATTGTCTCCCAAAATTCCTTTACCCATTTGATCTCCAAATTCATCCGCCCAGTCTTGAACATGTAGCTTAGAAAATTCATCGACCCACTGATCATCGACCGGCCCATGATGTGCAGTGCTGAATTCATTGGCCCACGCCTCAGGTGCATGAGCAATCTGTAACCATAATTGAGAGTATAAAAAAAATCAACCTCCTTGAAGAAATTTTTTTGTACATCCGTGTATAAACATAAACAATTTGGACTGGATAAGAATTCATCACATTTAACGCTGATTTATTATATGAACACTAAACCTATAGATTATAATCAAAAATTGACATTAAATGCTTAGTTGGATGAGTGCATGAGTAGAAAGATTCACACAAAGAAGACTACGTAACTTGTACTAGACATCCCTGATCTACATTTCGTGTGTTTTTCCTGCTTTCATGAAAGTGCTCGTGATAATAGATTTAAGCCTATTCTTGGGGGAGTTTATGGGTACAGGGGCAAACCTGTTTGGTTTAACATAATTTGAAAAGCAAGAGAGACTTTTGCATGAATTTTAACCTACTTGACTGGAGCAATGTCTGCATAATTGTTTGCTAGTATGGTAGTTGCACTGATATATATTACCTACTAATTCAACACATTAAACCTATCTTGCAGCCTTGGTTGGAGGACAAATTAGCAGTTATAAAAATTCTACAACAGTGCATCTTCTGCCACTGCAGAGAACTAATAGAATATTAAAATTATAAGCATGGTTTAAATAATAATGATTTTATTTAGCCTCTCATATTTAAGATAACTTAGGCACCTCAGAGTCTCAGACCATATACAACAGTGCAAATATTAAATAAAGAGATGTCGAAAAGAAAAATCTCTACTTGCCTCCTCACGGGCAAACTGGTCAGCCCATGATTGACCTTTATTATACTGTTGCTGATATTCATTTGCCCAGTCTCCGGGTGCGGATAGTACAGGCGGCCTGAATTGATTTTCGTCCATATTAAAATCTCCTTGACTCATTTTTGAAAGAAACCGGAGGAACTTTGAATTCTGCATTCCATAGAGATTTAAAGGGAAGGGTGAAAAGAAGTACTGAAGTCAGCATAATTAACAAATAAAGATGCATAGACGATCAGAGGCATTTACTTCACTACATACATAGCACATAATAACTGTTCCCACTACTGAAAGAAACCAAATCGTGTAAGAATTGATTCTAATTGCTGCAAACAAAGTACTTAAGGTCTTTTCTTTCTATATTGAGTTCTTCCTCTTTTTATAATGCATAATTAACGATATTTCGAAATCACTGCACCAAGAAATGAGAAAAAATCGACCCCTTCAACCATCAAGGCCATGGCGCCATTTTAGAAAGAAAAAAAAACATGGAGCAATTTCCCATGCCGCCAGCAACTAACATTTAATTAATTAAATACATCACTAGTGATAGAAATGAGTCTTATATTGTAAGTTCAGGTAAATGATTGAGAAGGAAACATTCAAGCCAGATGACAGATGAAAAGGTAGAACTTTTGCAGATGTTTGTGAATCTACAAACTTCAGGTTGCATTTCACCAGGAAGAAAGAGAATTGTGCGGGTTCCGACAAAAAAAATGCCCACAAATTTTGTCGACACCATCTCATCTTGTTGCAACAGTAACACATTCCTAAAACGTGTGAATTCTGCAATAAGCTGCTTGGGGAAGATTCTGAGTATAGGTTTACAGATAAGGGACTGCCTTCCATTTATATATGTATGTTTTGTTTAATGAAATAAATTTTCAATCAGGGATGAGGGAGAATTTCACCCTGGCAATTATTATGAAGGAAATGAAGTAAAGGCACACCCAAACTATAATGCAATACAAAACATTGAAGCTTAATAACCTGAAACTTGGGGTCTTCGTTTTGAGCTAAAGTGTGTGCTAGCATACGAGTCTGCTCCATTGCAGCTAAGTTTGGGATGCTTGCACCTCTCATTTGATCAAATGATGTAAGTTGAGACTGTTCCTGTAATAAATTTAAAAAAAAAAAGTTACGTGATTTACGTCTTTTCCACCTACCTTTTTCAAGTCAATTTGTGAAAACATACGACTAATTTAATAATTAATACATAAAGACGTCATTAAGGAGAGGTAGGTTAAAATTAATACTGATTACACCAAAAGAATCACAATTAAGACACTGCAGATATATCAACTTATGATTATAGACTTTTGAAATGGACTAGAAAGGTCAAAATGACTAATTTGTGGAATATTGTTGAATTAGGAGTAAGATTTAACATAAGAAAAGGCTGGGTTTGGGACTAGGATCAGGGTTTTAAAGAAGGAAAGATATTGATGAACCAACTGAAGAACTCAAAGTCATCAGTCATTGTGTACTCATTTTCTCTCATAAATTGTGTTCTTTTGTCACAACTGCTGTATTGTGTACTCATTTTCTCTCATAAATTGTGTTCTTTACAAGTGTCTCTGATGCATAAATTTTTTACTCATTTTAGTTGATTGATAGTGCTAAAAGAGTTGCTAAGAAAATTCAATATAAAGAGCACGGTTCTTTGGAAATTAAAAGCATGCCAGAAGAGAAGAGGAAAGTGATGCAATGGAGGGATTGCTTGTAGACTTGGTAGCCAATTGGTTAAATTGCAAGTAATTAGCTGAAAAGGGGGTGCTTCTATAATTACTAACGGAGAGCCAAAGTTATGATGCAAAGTACTAAAGGATTTAGTTGTAATCCCATAAGCGTATGCTTAGTAGGAATTAACATAGCGCCTGCAGAGTTTCCAAGTCTTTAAAGTTTAAAATTAATATGTCGCACCACCACCACCACTCAGTTCTCAACAAACTAATGTAATTGCCAAATTGTTTTAAGATTTAACAAGAGCACTTAAAAGCATCAACAAAGAAAACATGTGAATATCAAGAAAATAAGTTCCCTAGCCAAGTTCAAGTTTTATCTTAAAGTAAAACGTACATGCTCAAATTCAGAAGCCCAGCCATTAGCACCATGTTGCCGTTCAAATGAGTGTGCCCACGCATTAGGGTCAGCCTGTAGTACTCTATTTTGGCCAAATTCAGCAATCCATCCATCAGCGGCATGAGGGTTAGGTTGCAAAGCTTGAGAATCGTTCCAGTATTCCTCCAGCTCTTGAAATCTTCCCGGTGGCCCAGCTCGAGATCGGATATCAGTATCAATATCTAGAGAAGACAATAGCGCATTTACCTAAGAAATGTAAAAAGAACTATATTCAGTATAATTCAGAAGTGGAGGTTAGTAAGTTCATACTTATTAAATTATAATTCTGATACCTACTCCACAATTAGAAGATAAATTGTCATTAAGTAAATAATGAGAAGTGATTTAAAAATATTGCTTTTAACAACCAACGAATTATGATTTATTATTACTTTTACTTGTGTCAATAGTAAGTGCATAGCAAGTCAATCAAAAGATTACATTTGGGAAAGCACCTTAAGTTCATTTTGATAATCAAATTGAAACGTAATACAAGGTATTAGCAAAAAAAAAAAAACTTTTTACACTCGTAATTAGTACCAGACCTGAGCATTAAGAAAGTCCTCACTCTTGTCAGCAAATAAGTGCCGAGCCATTATACTACTACGGTCACGAATGCATTTTTTATCACCTTCGGACAATCCTAAAGAAGGAAGCTGAGTAGGATGGAGTGGAAGACCCTGATGGCCACTGTTGACAAATGAATGCAGAAAACTTGATAAAACTCGTTGTGGCGGTCCTGCAATTAGGGGTAAAAAAATTAAGCTAGTATGTTAAAGTTAGCAATTGAGATGTATTGAAATTTTCAATGTGAAAATGTCTAACAAACAACAGATATAAATATTAATGTTAATAGGGTTGATCCACAGGTTAATCACAACATAAATACTGAAATTCTAATAAACCTAGAAGGGAGAAAAACATTGTAACTTAACACCCTATATAAACTATATATACATATATAATTACAAGATAGGGAATTGCTTCGAAGTTTGAAGTGACAGAAATCCTCAATAGCTTCAAGTAAATTATCCAGTAACAGTCCATAATAGGTATATATAAATATATGTTAGTAACATATAACTACTGTTGTATTAGGCAAGAGTGGTTGTTTTTGCACTGGGCTGGAAACAGAAAAAAAAACAGTTCCTGCTATAAATATACATGCAATTTATGAAAAGATAAAATTCACCTTCTAAATTTGGTTGAACCCGAGCATGTTCCAAGGGAAAATTGTTTAAACCATTTCTGCCCTGAAAAAGAGGCATTTGAGGAGTTTGTATGTCATCCCAAGCATCTGCAAATCGATTCTGATCTGAAGATCGGAAATTTTGAAGGAATGCTGAGCCCTGAAAATAAATGAAAGTTAAAATAGCTTCCAGAGCATGCAAATAACAATGTAGCATGCATGCACACACCCATAGAAAGAAAACAGACCTGGCTACTTGGATGCTGTAGGTGATCAAAGTCAGATCCCGGAAGCGCATTGGCCTCCTGACCTCCTGGAAATAAATTACCATCAGAAATTGCATTGGATTGTGTAGGAATCTCCTGCAACCTTTCCTGCTCAGATACAAAAGATGTCATAAACAATGCAATGAGCTACGTATTGATATGTCACTGAAATTTCACAAATAACTGTAGAAGTTAGTCCGTGAAGGACTTTAAGCTTGTATCCATTTAATACACAGAACCGCAAACATAACCTGCCACCAGAAGGTTTGCTTTAATTATACACATTTTTTCAATCTTATATTTTTGAACCACAAAATAGTGGTTATAGAACTCCTCTTCTTTTGGAGGTAATGAAAAATTTATAATTGTCTAGTTATTGATTATAAAGTAGCCGCTGGAAAAATATTCGAGATACAGTAGGTTTTATGATTTTAGCCTCTTTTTTTTGCTAACATTGTGAGCAGTACCATGGGTGCAGAACGAAAAGGTTTGATGGAGGATTTGTTGTTGGTAGATGCTTATTCATATGGTTTTGGATATTCTACAGTTCCACTGACAAATTTGGGTTAAGTGTTAGCAAGTAGGTGACGAAACTCAAATCTTTTTACTTTATGCAAATTTCTAGATCTTCGACGAATAGATAACTTAAAATGAAGCAAAATTATTTGTAGATCCCCTTTCATTGATTCTCCGGTACCTGTTTACATTCCTACTACACCCTGCCCTAGAGAACTAAACACCAAGGGCCAGATTTTCTATTATAAACACAAATGATTTGCAACTTCACACTGATAAACTTATGTAAATTACCCCTTTAGCATATGCACCAGCATAGACAGCTAAATGACTGTATTTTTTAAACTAAAAACATTTAAACCCCATTGGCCAATTACTGTTGAAAAAATCATCTATCAAATTTACCGAAAAGGAGAACTATGATATGCTAGCAAAAACACCAAGTGTATCAACATGATCATCAACATACATAATAACTTAATAAGCAACTTTCAAATGACTAGTACTACTTAGTCGATCCTACTCACAAAATAAATTAGCAAACGATTATTTAATAGAATATGAATTACAATACAAAAATAACCATTAGTCAAAAAAAACGTCAAAAAAATGTTACAGCTGTAATGTAATCCCTTCTATAAGTAGGAAGCTTCATAATGAGGTTTGTTGCGAAACAAAAGACATTTCTAATTTCTCATCTTACTCTAACTTCGTACCATCTTACTCTCTCCCAAATTTCAACTGTTCTTAATTTTAAAACAGTTTCATATCTTCCGTGACATGCTATTCCATAATTCCACATAGATAAAAGAAACAACTACGCCGTAATTTCTAATTTCTTATCTCTCCTCTCTCTAACTCCCAATCTTATTCTCTCCCAAATTCTAACTACTCCTAATTTAGGACATCTCTCGTAACATATTATCCACTAATTCAACATCGAAAAAAACAATACAACTCGTCCAAACTACTATCAAACATAACTCAAATGCAAATTCATTTTAACAGCATAATCCACATCAGCACACTTCAAATTAAAGCATAATTCACATCAGTAAACTACAAATTAAAGTACAATTCGACGAATTGAACACGAAATGAGTTGCGAAATAAACCTGAGTTTTAGAAGAAGAGCCGATGAGAGCGTTGGCGAGAGCACCGAGAGGATTCGATGACGATGATGTACCGGGAACTGCACACGCCGCACCGCCGGAAACTAGCTCGCGCATCGCCATATCGCGTCTCTCTCAATTCTCACTCAGAGAAAGGGAGAGAGAGAGAGAGAGATAAGAGAGGGAGACAGAGAGATATGGGGGGGAGAGAGAGAGAGAGAGAGAGAGAGAGATGAGTTGTTAATTGTGATGTTGTAGTTCAGGACTATTCTCTTCTCTTTCCTTGATTGTTCGCCTGTGCGTATAAAAAATAAATAAAAATGTACTCCCTCCGTCCCAACGATTTGTTATTGTTTGCTTTTAATACGGAGACAAAGAATTAAGATTAAGATAAGTGAAGTAGTGGGTGTAATAGTGATTTTATTGTTAAAATAAGTGAAGTAGTGGGTGTAATAGTGATTTTATTATTAAAATAAGTGAAGTAGTGGGTGTAATAGTGTAAAGTATTGTTAAAATAAGTGAAGTAGTGGGTGTAATAGTGTTAAAACTTACTATTTTAGGAAACGTAAAGAATAGGTTGGGACGTCCCAAAAAGGAAAGTGTAAACAATTGGTTGGGACAGAGGGAGTATACAGACAGGGTATGTATTTGTTGGTGTGTTATTTGGATTTTTCCGACGAGCACACTCACCGAGACGATTTTTGATAGCCAGTCGATAGCGTTCCGGTTTGGAGAACGATTTCAACGCCCGAACCGGGTTTATTTTTAGATAATCCTGAACCGGGTTTATAAATTTATCATTTTAGACCACCTTAAAAATTTAATTAATTATTCTTTTTGATATCACAAAATTGGAAAAACCTTCTTAAAATCTTGAATACCTATAACCTCATGTATATTGGGGATGTTTGGTGGGGTAATACACAAAGAAAAACGTAAATAAATGAGCTTATTCTTTATATTGATTTAAAAGAATTGTCATTTTCTTTGACCGTTTTCGGTTTTAGATTTTCCCAATATCCATCAATGTCCATTCCCAACCTCTCATAAGCTAGTTTATTTTAACAAATAAATATACCAAATAAATTGTAATGCCAATACCAAAAATTATAAAATACAAGCACATGCAATACTTAGATTTGTGAGTATGAATTTCTTAGGTCATTAAATGCAACCATGCAAGCTACAAGCTTCAACCAAAAACAAGAATCAACGCACCAGTCCTTTTACAAAACGAATCGACATCTATTTTTGTAATTTTGTTTCAAATGCAAGAATTCAAATTAATATTTTAACTGAACCGGTAGAGCTTTGACTGCAAATTCAGGTCGGTTCTCCACCACTGGTGAATTCCATGAGCTTTTTTAAAGCTCTCCGATGGGGTTAGGTTTACTGTTAAATTGGCTGAAGGAATGAGGTGTAGTGCCTCTTCAGAATCCTTTCCAATTGCACGCATAAGCAAATCCCCTATTGAATGTTGAGTCGCTAGCCTCCCGATACCCCCTGCACCAATCTCCTCCATCTTTTTCCTGTGCTCAAAATACCCAACATATTCTGAGCATATGTGGTCAGCTGGATTCACAAAGAGACAAGGCACCCATGCGGACAGAGCAACAAATGGATCTTCAGACCGGTTCTTCTGTTTAGCCTTCACAGTAAAAGCAAGGCCTGCAGTAATCACACTGCCTGCAAAACGGATCCCATGTTTCACCTTCTTCTGCTTTATCCTCTCGATAGGTGCAGACAAGAAAGGTGGATTAAAAAGAAAAGCTTCAAGAAATATGCCCGTTTTAGCCATTTTCTTTCCTGCAAGCAATGCCATTGAGGACCCTAGAGAATGGCCAGCTAACCAGATAGTTGAATTTCCAAATGTAGCAACCAAGCTTCGAACAGCTTGTATAGCTATTTCAAAGCGAGATGTCCGATTAAGTCCGTTCCGAATAACTTGGAAATCCAATTGAAGGTCTTGTTGAAAAGCATCTCCTTTCCTAATCGTGCCTCTGAAGGCAACAACATAACGGGGCATCTCATTTACTGAGACGCTGTGATCCTGTTTTGAGAGGTCCAGCTCATATATGGCACCAAAAATGGATGAATTAGAATCATCAACAAGCTGACGGTACAACTTGAAATGAAAGAATTCCCACCAAGGAGGAGCAAGGGCCTGAGACCCTTCCCGTTTTTCATGACGGTCTCTCTCTAGTATATACACACCCTGAACCAAACTGGCAGCAACTGACCTTTGGTGCTCCACATTTTTCCTGCATGGGGCATCATTTACTTTTACTTGAACAGCCCAAAGCATCAAAGGATGATAATATGAAATTTGAATATTTATCCATGCAATTATTATAAACTTTGGTTGAACAAAAAATAGATTGCAACCATGGAAACAAACTCTAAGTAATGCATTCATAGATTTTCTTTTCATATTTGTTAGAAGGACACATTCGTGGATGGAGTGTGAATGTGTGATGACTGATGCATATAGAAAAGGTCGTGCATCTTTCAAGTGAATTTATGGGAAAAAACAATCCCTTTAAATGTCATGATACAAACTCATAGGAAGGTCTGCTACGTATAGCAAAAGCAGGCAGGGGATTCGCCCAAATTCCTTTACCACAGGGACCTTATTCGTTGTTCATAAGTGCCATGTATCTAAATACAAGTTAACCACTTTCTTCAAGTCTACTAAAGCAGAAATCTGTTTCGATAAAGCCTGATTTCTCTCACCCAATTACAACTAAACGACAATCACAACATACATCTATGCACAAAATTACAAAATTGTAGACAAATCATTAATGTCAGCTAAAACAAATATTGGAAAACTGTAACTATGCTGAAGAATGCCGTACCAATCTATGGTAGTTAAATGCAACGGTCCTGAGAGGCTGAAATTTTCCCTTCCTGAGTCCATGACCTTGACTCTTTGAACACTACCTCTTACAATTAAAAAGGATGAACTGCAAGCCGGAAACAAATACTGGTTAAAAGAACAGTACATGGGCAGTGAAAATGCATCTACTTACTACCAAACCTCAAACATTACCACCATAATTAAATCTTGGACCAAGCTTGATGAACTGAAAAATTAAAACTACAAAGTACTCAACCCCTTTAAAATCTAATAATGCCTGAAGAGAAAGTCTGCCATTGAAGAACTCCATAAAAATTCACAAAACATTGAGCGGTCAAAATTCAGATTATAGTCATCAGTTAATCAAAGCAACAACCCCTAAACAAGCAGGAGGAATTATTATGCATTTCCACGTATCTGGACCAACCAACACATCAAATAAAGTATCATTATTATATACAAGCTATTCTTTGTACTAAAACAGCCAAAGGGTTGGTTCCAAAGCACACACTTATATATAAAGGACAACCGTATAGAACTAAACTAGATCACACCCTTATACATAAGGAGAACCCTACAGAACTAAACTAGATCATACAAAGTTATATAAAATTCAGCAAGCATTTACATGTTCAACCGACATAATATTGCAGCTCATCCAAATTTACGACTACAATTCGACATCAACTTCACTACAACACAATCATATAGCTTCTTCACAAGTTCATATACTTTTCAAAATCTCATTAATTTCCCAAATTCTATGTCATTCCAACTAATCCTTATCAAGAACATTATTTTACGCAAAATCGACAAAAATCAAAGCCAGATGCATACTTCAAACACAAATCAAAGTAAAAAAAACACTAATTGCAAGATTACATGAAATGGGTCAGTGATTACAATCTCAAACAACTAGATTACAGTCAAGAACTAGGTTAAATTGTTGTGTGTATATATGCATACATATATATACATGTGTGTGTGTTTGTGTGTGAAATTTGATAAGAAACAAGAAGAAATTTGACAAGAAACAAGAAGAAAGATTGTACCTTTATTGAAGTATTCTTGAATCTTGAAAGCTTATTGATAATTTTTTAAGGTTTGATCAATCGTTGTCAATTTAAAGTTTCATTTTGTACTATCCCACGCCCCTTTCAATTATTCTATTAATATTCTACCAAAAAAATTAAGTATCTTTCTAATATTCTTTCAGTAGATTAATGTCAAATTGCCCAAACTACACCACATTTCCGTGGAAACTGCCCGAAATACCGATATTCAAAATAGCCTACCCTTTTTGCCCACGGACGACGCATGTCCAGCATGCGTAGGGTGAGATACGCATGATGATAATGCGTATGTTGAGATACGCATCTCCAAGTTGCGTATTGACGTCAGCTGACGTCATTTTTTCAATTGCATCTCCGGCGATCAGACGGACATAAAATCGCCATTGCGATTGTCTCCTTCCGTTCTCCTATATCTTGCAACCTCCGGTCCTTTTGAGGACATCAAAATGATGCCCAGACAGTTCTCTTCCTTTTCCCCCGTTCGTTTGTTGTTGTTTGGCCCCGCAGGGACGTGTACAAGTAGATCGGAAAATTAAATCGGAAACAACCTTCGTTTTGTGACTTTTTAATTCGGCAAAACAAACTGAAATTGAGAATTATAGGGTTATAGAGGATGAAAAGACGATTCGTTTGGTGTATAGTATGCAATTGCTCGATGCATGTAGAGAGCACACGAAGTGGTTGAAAAAATGGAGCAAAAAATGACCGGCGACGGAGAAGAAGACGATGAACAGTGTCCTCGATTACGCATCTTCAGAATGCATATCCCTCACCACGCATTATCATCATGCGTATTTATAATTACTGTTCACGCTTCCTGAATTGAATTTAACAAAGGGCATGCATTGGTAACATGCGTGGTCCGTGGCCACGCAATTTTGGAATGCGTATACCCTATACGCACGTTCAAAATGCGTGGCCCATGGATAAAAAGGGCGGACGGTTCGGAATATAGGCATTTTGGGCAGATGGATTAGAAATGTGGGTAGTTTGGTATCTCACCCGTAGATTAATATTCTAATAATATTTTAAAATGTTTAATTTAAAGGGTTATGCAGAACCGTAACAATCTGTTTATTTGTCATATTAAAAAGCACGCAAATTGTTGAAAAATGACAAAAATAACCTAAATATTATAAATTTACACCAAAATAACCTTATTGAAAAAGATGGCCATATTATGTAGCCTTTTGGATACCCATCACTGATATGCGTGTAGTGTGTATACTGTCAATCAGCATTGTAGTTGATTACCTTATACAACGCCGCCGGTCATTATACACACAACCATATGTAATGAATTTCAGAAAGTTGAATTAAATATATCCAAACACAAAACCTCCCAATCCCAGATTTCCAGATTTCTGCCAAAGAATTGAAAAGAGACTTTTGAGATTACATGGATGCAAGATGCATCAAAAAGAGAAAGTTCGAGACTTGCAAACCTGTTGAGACAGAGGTATTGAATACATACATATAATACGCATATGCAAGTAGGGTATCCAAACAAAAGATACTCCAATCTCATATGCGTAACTTTAATAAAAATTTGTAATACCCTGTTGCAAAATGCGTATTCTGTAATACCTTAATCCCAAATGCGTATTCAATAGGCTATTTTTGCTCATCTTTTCAAGAATGATTATTCTTGTTCCCGGTGTTTATAAAATCGGTCATATATGTCTTTTACCCCAAATTGTTTCAAAAAAAAACACGCAAATAAGATAACACATAATCTGGTTAGAACTTAGAATTCCCTGTTTGATAGATTGCTATAATTTGTTCATATCTCCTCTGCATTGTGTGGTGGAGATTTTATTGTATGATTATCCTTCTCATTAATAAACATTTTTCGCTCAAAAAAATAATAATTTAATTTACATATATTACCTTCTCCCCTCCTATACTTTTTGTTTTAGGATTGGTTGTTGGTTTTTTATTCGTATGAGTTGTGAATTTACATTTTTGTGGATAAAGTTTTCAATATTTTGTTTAATGAAGGAATTGAATTTTAAGAAAAGGCTTATTATTACTATTGATTTTAAAAAATCACAATTTTGTGTTATTTAGTTTTGACTTTTGAGTTGTATAAAATTATTTGGGTCACCACTCGCTAGGAAGCAAGAACTGACCAATAACTATACTTCAGTTCAGCTGAGAGCTCAGCTCAGTTTAGGACATGAGAATGCCATGAGCCCATGACCATTCGAATATAACCAATCTCATTCTCATTCCTGCAATATCAATATATTCTTAATTTCTGCTAGTATTGGTTTTTCCAAATTACACAATTTATCCTCAGCTTTTCCTTTATCTTCTTATATTTTTATGTCTACCTTAGTAAATTCATCAAAACGGGTAACCCACTTATACACGGGTCTGACCCGAATTACTGCAACAACGACATCGAATCATGTACTTTGTGAAGTTACCCGTGTATTACATCAAAAATTATATCGCTGATTACGGATTGATAACATGTCACACAATGATTTGAAAATAAAGTTGCCATATGCCATCACCCACAGTAAGGGATTTCAAAATTTATTTTGCCATTCTTCCCGTGCTCATGTTCTCCGATTAACAGGTATATTTTGAGACTCATTCTTGACGAAACGTATTGAATATTGTTCTTGATGTTTTCCCTTATTCTATGCTTTATTGTTATTTAACTTTGTGTTAATTTCATATTTTGTTATTTTTTCTCCCAGTGTGGTTCACTTGGTGGCAAAACATAATCAATCCCAATCAAAAAGTCTCTCTAATGCACCTACTTGTACTCAAAGCATGCAAACCAAATCATCTTGCACATATTCATGTCATTTTAATTACTTACAACATTCAATAAGTCTGCCAGTTTCAACTTGCTAGTGTATGTGTGTGCATAAGAACAAAGCATATCACTTCTCAAACAAAAGCGTCAAGAACACAAAATTCCTATAGCATGCATGGGTGCATCAAGGCATGTTACAACAAATAATCATTTTACAAGGCCAGAATTATTTTTGTGATTTTTCAAATTTTTTTTTAATTATTATATACAATTATTGAAAACACATCCTCACACTTAAATGGGTCAATGTCCTTATTGACACACTAAACAATTAATTGTATAATAATAATAATAATAATAATAATAATAATAATAATAATAATAATAATAATAATAACTATACTAAAAAGAAAAGAAAGAAAACTCCCTTTAAGATGCTTAGTGTGAACAGCAGAGATGCCACATAATTGTTGCTCCGCTCAGAAATGCGATTGGTATGCTCTAAACCTGAACATATATGTTAGGACCATGTACACACATATATTACATTTATTATATTAGTTAATAACAAAGTCAAATATTTACAAATTTATGATTTTACAATATGTTTACATTAGTTTAAATATTTTATGATTTTATAATATTAAGAAAAATATATAAATATAATATATAAGTAATTTAAGAAAATTTATTAAAATAAATAAATAAATAAAAATAAATTAATATAATATAATAATATATAAACAAAAATAAAATATAATAATATATATAAATAATTATACAATAATAACATAATAAAATATAATAACATATAAAATATAATATAAATAACATAATAAAATATAATTACATATAAAATATAATATAAATAACATAATAAAATATAATTTAAAACAACATTATACAAATACCAAAATATAATATAATATAATTAATAAAATACATATTGTTATAGGGAGAATATCGTATAACAATATTTCGGAGGTTTGCTGGAATGACGAAGCAAAATACGGATATTTTGCTAAGAACACGAAGAACACGAAAGGAGATTGGTGATTATTTGTGGCTGATTCTGCTTGTTGATATTTCAGGGGTGAGCTGTCAATCATCCATAACAAGGTGCCTACGTACCTTATTTATAGGGATCAAGCCATACGTATTTCTCTTGGAGAAGAAGTTACCCAGACGGACTAGGGTTTCTATGGGCTCAACTTGGCCCAAATCCACTAGACGTCTTCTTGGGCTGATATAATTTTTCCATTAACTCTGCTCATGACCCATGGACCAATAAAGGTTACCTATGGCTAACATGATGCTAGAATCACGAGGCCTCATTTACGAGGCTAATGGAGAGCTTACGAGGACCTCGCATGCGACCTCGTAGGTACATGCATGCGACCTCCTATGGGTGCAGGCATGCGACCTCCTGGGTGCAGGCATGCGACCTCTTATGTACAGGCATGCGACCTCCTATGGGTGCAGGCATGCGACCTCCTATGGGTGCAGGCATGCGACCTCCTGGGTACAGGCATGCGACCTCTTATAGGTGCAGGAATGCGACCTCATCGGTATAGGCATACGATCTCGTCGGTACAGGCATGCGACCTCGTCGGTACAGGCATGTGACCTCCTGTGGGTGCAGGCATGCGACCTCGCTGGGCTTAGCTATGATCCTTCATATCTAGTGGGCCATGCATATTTGAAAATTGATAATTTTGAATTTTTCCAAGTGTTTTGGGATACCTGATTGAGTCTTCATATGCTCCAATTTACTTATAGACTGATTTTAACACTTGCCTAGAGATAGCTCCACACTGTATAGACTTACGTACTGACCCATCATCGCCAATGGGGTTAAGTGGTCTCGCATCGTAAGATATCGGGCTTGCGGCCTCGCAATGCTAGGTACGGCCTCGCAACACTAGGTGCTGGCCTTGTCTTGCAATTTTTCGAATGTCCTGCTAGAAGTGGTGTTTATGTAATTCCACTACCCCCCGAGTCCTCATTATCATTGTAGATGTGATGAGGAATCAACATGTTTCAGCAACCTTCTTGATTATTTGGAGTTGACACCATTTATAATGAAGAGAATTCGATGTGATCCCACAATTAGCAGACTTGACCTCTTCAATGCTATCCCGGGGCACTCGACCTCTTCACTGTTGTATCAAGGCATTTGGACTCTCCAACGCTAAGTGAGAACACTTAGATTCTTAAATGTCAGAACAGGCTTCTCTATGTTGAACAAGAATGTGGATATCGAGGTCTTGAGCTCATTTTGATTTTCAAATACTTTGGCTTCTCTCCCTTCATCTCTAGTGCGAGCTTGAGGCCAATGATGAGAGCCTCTTACTCAGCCTCTTTATTTGTTTCTTGCTCTTCCTAGTGTCTTGAGGTAGTTGAGGACCTCCATATTTTCGGCAAGGGTCGGGGGCGTCCCCCCTCTCCTCGACGTAGAGGTATTTCACCAAAAAGAAGCAAAGCCCAAAGTCATTACCTCATGTATGAGAGGTGTCTATATGATATCACAACCCCTTTAGACTGAGGATGAATTTATTCATACTTAGTTTATAGATACATAAAGCTATTCATGCATGCTCAGCATGAATACTCGCAGCGCGCTCAGTCCTGTCCTTATGGGGCTCCTCCTTTTACCCAAGTGGTGGCACATCATTATAACCGAAACCATGCTTCTTTACATCACGAACTACCCACTCAGTTAGCTGTCCATTATGAATTATCTCTTTAATTTGCTCCTTGAGCTACCTACAATCCGCAGTATCATGCCCCGTCTGTTCATGAAAGGCACAATATTTACGAGTACCCTTGGTTGCCCGACTATTCATAGGTGGGGGTTTTTTAAACATTCCTTTATTAGCATTCACTGCATAGATATGATCAATGGGGGCCACCAAAGGAGTGTACTGACCCTCATTTCTTCTACTTCGAGCTTGCGGTGGGGACCTTCCTGGCGGATCGCGACCCCTCCTCTTGGGGCTCTCAATACGATCCTGTCTTCGCCTAGGGCTTTGAGAGCCCTTCCTCTTCACTCCCTTGTCTCTATTTCCACTGTTGCTAGCCTCATTATTCTTTTTGAGGTCCTCCATTGATTTCTCAACCCATTTGTAAGGATCGGCCTCCTTGTAGAACTCAAAGAGAGTGCTAGGTGTTTGTGCCTGCAACTTCTTCCAAAACTTGGTGCCCTCTCTCGACCCAGCAATGAGAAAGTTTTTTACGGCCTTGTCATTTGCTCCTCGCACTCTAGGGACCTCGGCATTAAACCTCTTGAAGTAGTCCTGTAGGGTCTCACCCTCCTTCTGCTTTATGTTTACCAGGGTGGATACAGGAGGTGCATAGAGCTTGAAGGACTGAAAATGCTTAATGAAAATGTCCACAAACTACTCCCAGGAGTCTATAGTGAGGTGAGCCCCTAGCTTAGAGAACCACTGCTGGGCACTACTCCTCAACAAGGCCGCAAACAACCTAGACCTAGCCAATAGCGAGACCGGGTACTCATCCATATCATTGTTGAATCGAATAACAAACTCTGCAGGGTTAGTGTCCCCATTATAAGTCATGCTGGGTTATTACTCCGGAATATAGTGGGAAGCGGAGTGGTTTCGATCTCTTGAGTGAAAGGTGAGGCCGGACCCATGGGGTTAAGGATCCCTTTATCTGCATTCGTCTTATCCAAGGCCTTCTTTAGCTTCTCTAGCTTGTAGTCTCCAACCTTGGTCTCCCTATCTTCAACTTTTTTCTATCCCTCTCCAGTGATGTCATGGTGGGACTGGGTCTTCTTGGGAGCACTAGACTCCCCTTGTCCTCCTTGTGATCCTTCTTTTTGTGATTCAGGGGGTCAGGTTTGTACTTATGGGACCACTCGTGCTCTCGATGAAGAGAGGGGGGTCGTTCTGAACCTTAGCTCCAAGCCTGGGATCGTTTATCCTTTTTGTCAGCTATAAGTTTTCTGAACTTGAGGCGGAGATCATGCTCAACTAACTTCTTTCCAAGACGATCAAAGACATTAACTGACCTCTCCTTGGATGAGGCGGCCTCATTCTGCGATCCCTCCTTTGTCTTAATATCTTCTATATCCTCCTCCTGCTCGTGGTTGCTCTCCTCCTAATAGGTCTTGGGCCTCTTCCTAGTATTCCTCTTCGCGCCCCTTGAGCTATACCGCTTCTCCACTCTAGTCATCCTTTCTTGCACTGCTGACACCTTCTCGGGCCCATCCTCGTCCTCTTTTCTGGGGGGATCGCCTTTGGGTATCTTGTGCGACCCCGGGGTCTCGCTGTTATTGTGCCCTCCATTCATCTTCTTGTTCAAATTAGTCATCTTTCTCCCAATACGATGACTTGCCCTCTTTCTAGCGCCAAATGTTATAGGGAGAATATTGTATAACAATATTTTGAAGGTTTGCTGGAATCACGAAGCAAAATACGGATATTTTGCTAAGAACACGAAGAACACGAAAGGAGATTGGTGATTATTTGTGGCTGATCTTGCTTGTTGATATTTCAGGGGTGAGCTGTCAATCATCCATAATAAGGTGTCTACGTACCCTATTTATAATGATCAAGCCATACGTAGTTCTCTTGGAGAAGAAGTTACCCAGACGGGCTAGGGTTTCTATGGGCTCAACTTGGCCCAAATCCACTAGACGTCTTTTTGGGCTGATATAATTTGTCAGTTAACTCTGCTCATGACCCATGGACCAATAAAGGTTACCTATGGCTAACATGATGCTAGAATCACGAGGCCTCATTTGCGAGGCTAATGGAGAGCTTACGAGGACCTCGCATGCGACCCTGTGGGTGCAGGCATGCGACCTCATGGGTACAGGCATGCAACCTCCTGGGTGCAGGCATGCGACCTATTAAGTACAGGCATGCGACCTCCTATGGGTGCAGGCATGCGACCACCTGGGTGCAGGCATGCGACCTTCTAGGTACAGGCATGCGACCTCCTGCAGGCATGCGACCTCGTCGGTACAGGCATATGATCTCGTCGGTACAGGCATGCAACCTCGTCGGTACAAGCATGTGACCTCCTGTGGGTGCAGGCATGTGACCTCACTGGGCTTAGCTATGAGCCTTCATATCTACTCATGCAACCTCGCTGGGCTTAGCTATGAGCTTTCATAATAAGAATATGCTAGGCCACACTTGACCTTTAGTCCTCGCTGGACCTCTAGGCCTCGCTGGACCTTGCAGAGAGATGTGGTAGATGTTATCCCATACTAGGGACTGCTGCGAATTCAACCCGTAGCTAGGGGTCGTTGTCTTCCATATTGTGTTGATAGCATATTGGACTAGCTCCTAATGGTGGGCTTTGGTGACCCATCTTCATCTTTAGGCCCATTATGAGTTGTGGACCGCTATTCTAGCCCATTAGGCCTGCTTAGGGCTTATGCCAAGATTTGGACATAACATATATAATATATTATAAAATATTTACACAAATATTAGTTAAATAACAATAATAATATAAATAACTATTTAATAAGAATTACAATAAAACAAGGTGAGTATACTGTACTAGTACTAGGTGGTCATGATGATTCCGTGTGTCTGAGTGGAGTATAGCCGCGGGAGAAGTACGCCGGGGGGGGGCAAATCTTAATATTGCGCGGGGACCAGAGAAAATAATACTGCAGGCACATAGAATCACACCGCGGGCTAACTTGTTCTTTTTTTGCAGGGAGTAAAGCACCGTGGGGTAGAAAAACACACCACAGTCCCGCCTTCTTTGTCAACATTTTTTCCTTTTTTTTCACGTGTCCACACAATAACTTTTGCATCACATTGAAACTTTACTCTTCCCGCGGGTAGGTCCTTCATATAGAACTTAAAAATTTTCTACAAAATTTTACAAAAAATACATCATGGCATCTTGCGGGATAAAAAAAATAAATTAATTAATATATCTAATTTTTTTATTTATATATTTTTAAAAAAAATGAAATAAAAATATACTAACCTTACAAAATCATGGGTTGCCTCCCAAGAAGCGCTTGTTTAACGTCATTAGCTCGACGTCTTGTATGGTGGAATTAAGTTGAGGTTCGGCAAGAAGCCAATTGACTCCTCTTGGAATGTCATCACCAACTAAGTATGGCTTGAGTCTCTGTCCATTCACTTTAAAAATATCTGAACCATCACGAGTGATATCCACAGCACCATAAGGATACACTTTGACAATTTTAAATGGGCCAGACCATCTCGACTTCAATTTTCCTGGAAAAAGTTTCAGTCTTGAGTTGAATAGTAGAACTTGTTGGTCAACTTCAAACTCCTTTGGTCTAATGTGCTTGTCATGCCACTTCTTTGTCTTCTCCTTGTATATTGCAGCGTTCTCATAAGACTTAAGTCTCAACTCATCAAGTTCACCGAGTTGCATCAAACTGTTTAGTCCCGCAGCTTGTACTTCCATGTTAAAGAATCTTGTCGCCCAATATGCTTTGTGCTCCACTTCCACCGGTAGATGACATGCTTTTCCAAACACCAACCTGTAAGGAGACATACCAATAGGTGTCTTGAATGCCGTCCTACAAGCCCATAAAGCATCATCAAGCTTCCTTGCCCAATCTTTTCTGGAACTAGTCACTGTCTTCTCAAGAATCTGTTTAAGCTCTCGATTTGAAATCTCCACTTGCCCACTAGTTTGAGGGTGATAAGGTGTAGCAACTTTTTGAGTCACTCCATACTTTCGCAAAAGATCTTCAATTAATTTATTACAAAAGTGAGACCCTCCATCATTGATGGTGGCCCTAGGCACTCCAAAACGTGTGAAGATATGCTTCTGTAAGAACTTCTTAACCACTCTACCATCATTTGTAGGACTAGAAATTGCCTCCACCCACTTAGAGACGTAATCAAATCCCACCAAAATAAATTTGTTCCCATAAGACGTTGGGAATGGACCCATGAAGTCTATCTCCCAAACATCAAAAAGCTCAACCTCAAGAATAGGTTGCAACGTCATCTCATTCTGTCCTGAAATATTTCCCGTCCTTTGGCATCTATCACAAGTTGCAACAAAGTTTCTAGCATCCTGATACATTGAAGGCCAATAAAATCCAGACTGCCAAATTTTTGCCACCATTTTTGTGCTACTGTTGTGACCCCCACACTCTAAAGCATGATAGTGTTTGAGAACATCTGGAATCTCCTCATGTGGCACACACCTCCTCATGATACCATCGGCGCATTCCTTGAAAGAAGTGGTTCTTCCCAAAAGTAGTGTTTTACATCAAACAAGAATTTCTTCTTCGGTTGATAAGTCAATTCACTTGGGACAATGCCACCCACGAGATAATTTACGAAGTCCGCATACCATGGTGTAGACAAAGATAAAGCAAGAAGTGTTTCTTCCGGAAATGCATCATTGATAGGCCTATCAATTCCTACCACTCCATCTCCCTGGTCCAACCTGGATAAATGATCAGCTACCAAATTTTCAGAAATTTTCTTGTCTCGGATTTCAAGATCAAACTCTTGGAGTAAGAGAATCTAATAGATTAGACGAGGCTTGGCATCCTTCTTTGACATTAAGTAACGAATCATAGCATGATCCGTATAAACAATCACCCTAGATCCCACAAGATAAGATCTGAATTTGTCAAAGGCAAAAATCACAGCAAGTAGCTCTTTCTCAGTAATGGCATAATTGATTTGTGCATCATCAAGTGTCTTGCTTGCATAATATATGACGTGCATGCGCTTTTCCTTCTTTTGGCCCAAAACAGCACCCACAACATAATCACTAGCATCACACATAAGTTCAAACGGCAAGCTCCAATCAGGGGCTGACATTATAGGTGCAGAAGTAAGCTCCTTCTTCAACTTGTTAAAAGCAACAAGACACTTCTCATCAAAGTCAAACACACTATCCTTTTCAAGTAAATTACAAAGAGGATGAGAAATTTTAGAAAAATCTTTGATGAAACGACGGTAAAAACCGGCATGTCCAAAAAAACTTCTAATCCCCTTCACAGATGAGGGTGGTGGAAATTTCTTAATCACTTCAATTTTTGCCCTGTCGACCTCAATGCCTTTACTCGAAATCTTGTGCCCAAGCACAATACCCTCCTTTACCATAAAATGACACTTCTCCCATTTAAGAACAAGATTAGTGTCTTCACATCTCTGTAACACTTGAGACAAATTGGTTAGACAAGAATCAAAGGAAGAACCATATACAGTAAAGTCATCCATGAAGACTTCTATGGCCGTCATGAGCCGCTGAAAAGTAGATGGGCCATTACACAAACCAAAGGGTAGTCTACGATATGCAAAAATACCATAAGAACAAGTAAAGGTTGTCTTTTCTTGATCCTCAGGAGCAATGGGAATCTGAAAATATCCCGAGAATCCATATAGAAAATTATAATACTCATTACCCGCAAGTCTTTCGAGCATTTGATCAATAAATGGGAGGGGAGAATGATCTTTACGAGTAGCATTATTTAGTTTCATATAATCAATGCAAACTCTCCAACCTGTTACAGTCCTAGTGGGGATTAATTCATTCTTTTCATTATGCACGATAGTCATCCCACTCTTCTTAGGTACAACATGTATTGGACTAACCCAGTTACTATGTGGAACAGAGTATATAATGCCAGCATCTAACAACTTAGTTATCTCTTTCTTAACCACATCTTGCAAATTAGGATTTAATCTTCTTTGTCCCTCAATCACAGGCTTATGATTATCTTCTAATGAAATCCTATGCATGCAAAGAGCGGGGCTAATTCCCTTGATATCTTTAATTGTCCAACCAATTGATGATTTAAATTGCCTAAGCACATTTAACAATTTATCTAGTTCATCATCATGAAGCAAAGCGGATACTATCACAGGGTATGTATCATTAGTACCAAGAAAATCATACCTTAGATTAGAAGGAAGAGGTTTGAGTTCTACCCGAGGTGCCTCTGAAATTGAAAATGCCATCTCAATTGTCGGCGTACCTGTATCTTGCATATCAAGTGCAAGAGAGTCTTTAACTTCTTTATCATCTAAGGCTTGTTCCGCTTCCACTAAGTGTGCATCTCCAAGACTTACTATCTCATCCACTACGTCAACAGTGAAACACGTAGCATCAAATGAAGGCATCTTCATAGCTTTATTGAGATCAAACTCAACTTTCTCATCACCAACATTTAATGTCAATTTTCCAGCTTTGACATCAATTGTGGTTCCAGCAGTAGCCAAAAATGGCCTTCCCAAGATAATGGGCATCTCAACATCTTCATCCATCTCCAATACCACAAAATCACAAGGGATAAAGAATTTATCCACTTTGACAAGTACATCCTCAATGACTCCCAAAGGATACTTGATAGTACAATCAGCCAGCTGAAGTGAGATTCTTGTCTTCTTGAGCTCTCCAAGTCCAAGTCTTCTACAAATGGAGTGTGGAATCAAACTCACACTAGCCCCTAAATCACACAAGGCTTTAATGTTCTCCATTTTTCCAATAGTGCATGGCAAAGAGAAGCTTCCAGGATCCTTTAACTTCTACGGAATTGACTTTTGTATGACTGCACTACACTCTGCATTTAGAGTAATAGTTTCCACATCCTCAAGTTTCCACTTTCTAGACAACATCTCCTTAAGAAATTTGGCATAGAGTGGCATTTGAGCTAAAGCATCAGCAAAAGGAATATTTATATGCAATTGCCGAAAAATTTGCAAGAATTTCTCATACCGTTTCTCCAATTTCCTGTTATGAAGCCTTTGTGGGAAAGGAATTGGAGGCTCATATGGCTTCACTGGTACTTTTGGTGTGACTTCTTCTTCTTTATGCTCATCATTCACCTTCTTTGAAATTTCCGCTTCAGCTTCCACTAACTCATCTTCTTTTTCAAGGGCTTTCTCTTTAGGCTTGATAGCCTCAATTTCTGGCAATTCTCTTCCGTTCCTCAAGGTGATGGCCTTGCAATGTTCCTTACCACTTGGGTCTGGTTGACTAGGAAGTGTTCCTTGCTCACGAACACCAACCTTATTAGGAATTTGGCTAATTTGTGTTTCCAACATCTTTTGAGATGAAGCCATCTGATCAAGCCTCGACTCGACCTTTTCAAATTTGGTTTCCATGTTGGCAAACGCCCCAATAGTTCCTTGTATCATTTTATTGAGAGCAACCTCCCAATCAGCAGGTTCTTTCTCTTCCCTTGGTAGTGGTTGATATTGTTGTTGTGCCTGATATTGCTGACGTGGCTGAAAACCAGGAGGTTGATTCTGCTTAGGAACTGCATATGATGGATTAGCCGCATGATTACTGCTGTAGGAAAGATTGTCATTGGGCCTCTGATTTGGATTGTAGTAGGAGTTATTCTGAACCGGCCATGACTGTCTTCCCTGAATAAAAGATGCTTCCTCTGGGAATTGTTGTGCATAAGAATACTGATTAGCACCATAATCATTGTACCCTTCCATGGGAGAAGAAATAGCACTGACATTCGCCCTTTGTCCACGTACCTCTTGAGTAAGAGCATCTAATTTAAGAGTCAGCAAGTTCATCATCTCAGTATCTTGTGCTGATTTAGCTGAGCTCGTCCCACTAGTTGCCCAAGAATAGTTATTTGCTGCCAATTGCTCAAGAAGTGCTTTGGCCTTATGAACCGGTATTTTCTTGAAATCTCCACCAGCTGCCACATCCAAACTTAAGCAAACATCTGCATTCAACGATCCATAAAAAGTGCTTAGAATAATCCATTCATTTTCCTTGTATTTGGCTTTCACTTTGATTGAATCCAGTAGATCTTCATTTTCCGTTATAAAAATTATGCTGCCCGGAGCAAATGTACCAACTAAAAAATCCACTATGTCATCCACATATCAATAACAATCAGAACTTTCATTGAACAGATCCTAGCTCTTATCACCTCAATTCTTCGGTCGACATTTTCAATCTCAATCCTCCTATGCAGAGGTAGAAGATCATCAAAAAGTCGTTCTTGTAAAGATATTAGGCCATTGGCTATTCCTGAATGCTTCTTAGCATCTTCGAGGAAGCAACATCTCTGGAAGCTTTCTGGCCATAGTTGATTAAAAAGAACTTTGGCAAGAGTTGTTTTGCCAGCACCCATACATGCTCCGTGACATTGTTCAGAAATGTTGTTATGCCTTTAACTTCAAAATTCAAACCAACTGGATCATTTGCAACATTCAAAGTTGTGAAATTTATTTCGAGCAAAACCCTATCAACAGCTTTATTGATAATATCAATTTGAGACCTGTAATGCAAATAAGTTTGTTTATTGAAATAGAGTATCAGACAGTTGATCAAGTGCAACAGATGAATGATACATGATTATAAACTACAAGTAAAGCAGAGGACGCTTGATGAGTCTCTTAAAAGAACAAGGTCTGGGAGTGTTTACGTGACCACGGTGGTTGATCTTGTGCCATCATATGGGCCTGTGGAGATCATGATTGATGCTTTGGGATTTGAAGTTAATTCTGGTGGGAAGTCATATTCTATTTCCTGTGTCGTGTGGGACGATACAAAATAGAATTCACTTATTTATTATATAATTATATATTTGGCTTGCAAGTTTTTACCTTTCACTTGAAAGGGTTTTTCTTGCTTTAAGCACTTAGGATTTTATTTTTCAAGTTGGATCAGGATTTTGATGGGTTTCCTAGTTGGGTTCAGGTATTAGCTAAATTCCTAGTTGATATTGAATTTCTTTTAGATTCCTATCTGAATAAGATTATTTATGTAGCCTATAAATACTCTTGTCTTGTAATCTTTTGGGGATAGATATTGATAATAAAATTTTGGCTATTCGGTAGCTTTGAGAATCGAATTCAGGAGTGAATTCAGAGTTTAAGTTTTGTTTCTCCAATTGGAGATTCAGAGTTTTGTTTCTCCATCTTTGGAGATTCAGAGTTTACTTTATATTTGTCTTTACTACATATTATTACGAGAACATCACGTTCCGTATCAATTTGGTATCAAGAGCCAAGGTTTCTCCATCAATTTATTAATTGTTGGGAGATCTAGTGTTTTCGCAAAAAAAAAAGATTACTGTTCACGCGTACTGTTCATCGATACTGTTCACGGCACTGTTCACAGCACTGTTCACGACACTGTTGCACGTTAATGGCAGGGGATGAAGATTTAAAACTTGAAGGATCAGATGGAGATTTCTTGAAGTTAACTCTTAGAAATATTAGTGAGCAAATTGCTTATATGGCAGAGCAACAAGCAGAGATCAAGACAAGTTTACGAGTTACAAACGAGAGGATTGATGGTTTACAAGTTACAAACGAGAGGATTGAGGGGGTTATTGTTACGGTAGAAAATACACCTCTTTGCACAGGCTTTATAAGAAACCCTCCACCCACTAACAACAATGACGATGATAAAAGCTTGAAGTGGGATGTACCAGAATTTAGTGGAGCAGGTGATGCCGAGGATTTCTTAGAATGGGTGAGACAGATGGAAAAAATCTTTGATTATAAAGGTTTTGATGATCAGAAGTCTTATAAAAATTGCCAACATGAAGCTAACAAGATATGCATCTGTATGGTTTGACAATTTGAAGACGAAGCTCATGAGGGAAGAGGCTCCTAGAATCACAACTTGGACTGAGATGAAACGACAATTAAAGAATCATTTTGTTCCACGAGAGTACATACAAGATAATTACTTGACGCTGAATCAACTCTAACAACGAAACCTTAGTGTGACTGAATACACTACAGAATTTGAGAGGTTGTGTATCCTATGTGACTTGAAAGAAGAAGAAGAAATGAAAATCGGTCGTTATATCAAGGGATTGAATTCTTATATTTGCAAAAAGGTCGAACTTATTCCTTACACGTTCTTTGATGATGTGACAAATCTTGCTCTTCGAATTGAGAAGCAAGAGAAAGAAAAAGCAAAACCAGTTTACAAAGGATTCTCTAAGACATCTTTCAAGGGTGAAAATTCTGGCGCTAAAAGGAAGATAAGCCAAAAGGAAAAATCTAAGTAAGTCCTGAGCAAGCTGCGCTAGCAAAGAAAAGGTGTTTCAGGTGTCAAGGCTTAGGACACCTTGCAAAGGACTGTACGAATAAAGTTACCCTTTCTAGGAAAGAGTACATGTTGTTGACAGCTTATGAGGAACAAGAAGAACGAGAAAGAACTCTTTCTGCTCAACAGGAACAAGAGTATGATGATGAGGAAGAAACAGATTTTGAGTACGATAATTCTGAGAGATGGGATGATCTAAACCACGAGTCTATTGAGCCGGAGGAAGAGAAGAACATTGGCCTCTTGAGAAGACTTCTTAGAACTGATTGCACACCCGTAGAAGAAAAAGAACAAAGGGAGAACTTATTCCATACAAGAGCTGCAGTTGGAGATCGAACTTGTAATGTGATTGTGGACACTGGTTTTTGCGTAAACGTGACATCTTCTAAGATGGTGAATGCACTAAAACTTCCAACCCGGGACCATCCTAAACCTTATAAGTTGAACTGGTTGAATGACAACGAACCAATCAGAGTCAAGAAGCAAGCACTTGTGACTTTTTCAATAGGAAATTACAGAGACGAACTATGGTGTGATATGGTTCCTATGACAGCTTGTTCACTTTTGTTAGGACGTCCATGGCAGTTTGATAGAGAAGTCATGTTTCATGGTAAAAAGAATGAATACTAAGTTTTGTGCGGGAAAAAAAGATTTAAACTGAAACCACTTCCTCCTAAAGTGGTTCATGAACCTGTGAAGGACAATATGTTGATTACTACTGCTGAGTTTGAAAAGAATATAGAAGATGGTGCAATTGGGTATGTCTTATACATTCGTGAAGTTGAAAAGGATTCACCTCATATTGAAGACCTGGAACTAAGTAAGCTGATGGATGAATTTGCATATGTTTTTCCTGATGATCTGCCTATGGGATTACCTCCACGTAGAGGAATTGAGCACGACATAGACCTTGTCCCTGGGGCTCCATTACCCAACAAGGCAGCTTATAGGTGTAATCCTTTAGAGTCAAAAGAGTTGCAAAGACAAGTTCAGGAGTTGATCGATAAGGGTTATGTACGAGAAAGTAAAAGTCCTTGTGCTGTACCCGCGTTACTAGTTCCGAAAAAAAATGGTACTTGGAGGATGTGTATCGATAGTAGGGCAATCAACAACATCACCATAAAATATCGCTTTCCTATGCCTCACTTGGATGACATGCTTGATGAACTACATGGGTCAACTATTTTCTCCAAGATTGACCTGAGGAGTGGATATCACCAAATGAGAATTCGAGATGGGGATGAATGGAAAACTGCTTCCAAGACCAAACAAGAACTTTATGAGTGGATGGTTTTACCATTTGGCCTCTGCAATGCACCTAGTTCCTTTATGAGATTGATGAATGAGGTATTACGATCTTTTCTAAATTCTTTTGTTGTTGTCTACTTGGATGATATACTTGTGTATAGTGTTAATAGAGAACAACATTTAGAACACTTGCGAAAAGTTTTTATGGTTCTTCGAGAAGAAAAATTGTTTGGGAAGATGGAGAAATGTACTTTTCTAGTACCTAGTCTTACTTTTCTTGGTTATATTGTGGCTGGGGATGGCGTGAAAGTGGATCCATCTAAGGTAGATGCTATTTCTACTTGGCCTACGCCTAAAAATTCTCATGATGTTCGAAGTTTTCATGGCTTGGCCTCATTTTATAGACGGTTCATTCGAAATTTCAGCACTGTGACTGCACCACTTATTGAGCTGATGAAGAAAAAAGAATTTGAGTGGAATTCTAATGCAAATAATGCATTTGAGGAAATTAATAATATTCTTTGCAAGACACCTGTACTTGCTTTACCAGATTTTAACAAAGTATTCGAAGTAGAGACTGATGCTAGTGGTCTTGGTATATGTGCTGTTCTTTTGCAAGAAAGAAGGCCTATTGCATTCTTTAGTGAGAAGTTAAATGGTGCTAAACTTAATTACTCGACATATGATAAGGAGTTTTATGCGATTGTGCGTGCTGTGGCTCATTGGGCACATTATTTGCGTCCTTCACCATTTGTTTTACATTCCGATCATGAGAGTTTGAAGCACATTCATGGGCAACAGAAGTTTAGTGTAAGACATGCAAAATGGGTTGAATTTCTGCAATCCCTTACATTTTCTTCCAAGTATAAGGATGGGAAAAGTAATGTTGTTGCAGATGCCTTATCTCGGAGACATTATATGCTTACAATTTTGGATGCAAGAATTTTGGGATTTGAAAATTTGAAGGAGTTGTATGTGACTGACCCTGATTTCTCTTCTATTTTTGCGACGCCGACTGATTCGTATGTGCTACAAGATGGTTTTCTTTTTAGAGGAAACAAACTGTGTGTACCGAAGTGTGGAGTTAGAGAATTATTAATTCGAGAAGTACATGGTGGTGGTATTGCTGGTCATTTTGGAATACACAAAACATGCGACTTACTTTCTGAGCAATTCTATTGGCCTAAGATGTTAAGAGACGTTCAAGCTGTTTTGGAGAGATGTGCCACATGCCAAAAGGCAAAAAGTCACTTTCATAAGGGTTTGTACACTCCCCTTCCCGTTCCTATTGCACCATGGGATAGTGTGAGTATGGATTTCATTGTTGGATTACCCCGTACTGCTAGGGGTAAGGATTCTATTATGGTTGTAGTGGACAGATTTTCAAAAATGGCTCACTTTGTTTCTTGCCATAAAACGGATGATGCTAGTCGTATTGCAGATTTATACTTTACGGAGATTGTGAGATTGCATGGAATCCCTAAAAGTATAGTGTCGGATAGGGATACTAAATTTTTGAGTTATTTTTGGAAGACCCTATGGAAATTTGTAGGAACAAAGTTACTATTTAGTACTTCACATCATCCACAGACAGATGGTCAAACCGAGGTTACTAATAGAACTTTGGGGACATTATTGAGAGGGCTGGTGAGTAAAACTACAAAGGACTGGGACATCAAAATTGGCACATGCTGAATTCGCATATAACAGGACATCCTCATCTACAACAGGAGTGTCACCATTTGAGGTAATATATGGTATAAATCCATACATTCTTGTTGATTTAATTCCTATTTCAAAAAAAAATATCCTGAATTTTGATGCTAAGAAACGTCAAGAAGCCTTCTTTAGAACTTGTGATCAAGTTAAAACGCAAATTGAAAAGATGAACACTAGATACAAGGAACGTGCCAATAAGAAGAGACAACAAGTTGTGTTCAGTCCTGGCGATTTGGTTTGGCTTAATCTAAGAAAGGAGAGGTTTCCTGACATGAGGAAAAATAAGTTAATGCCTAGAGCTGATGGACCTTTCAAGATAATAGAGAAATACGGAGATAGTGCCTATAAAATTGAGCTACCTGATTCGTATGGAGGAGTAAGTTCTACATTCAATGTTGGTGATTTAGCTCCGTACATCGACGATGCGAATTTGAGGACAAATTCTTTTCAAGAAGGGGAGAGTGATGAGTCTCTTAAAAGAACAAGGTCTGGGATTGTTTACGTGACCACGGTGGTTGATCTTGTGCCATCGTATGAGCCTGTGGAGATCATGATTGATGCTTTGGGATTTGAAGTTAATTCTGGTGGGAAGTCATATTCTATTTCCTGTGTCGTGTGGGACGATACAAAATAGAATTCACTTATTTATTATATAATTATATATTTGGCTTGCAAGTTTTTACCTTTCACTTGAAAGGGTTGTTCTTGCTTTAAGCACTTAGGATTTTATTTTTCAAGTTGGATCAGGATTTTGATGGGTTTCCTAGTTGGGTTCAGGTATTAGCTAAATTCCTAGTTGGTATTGAATTTCTTTTAGATTCCTATCTGAATAAGGTTATTTATGTAGCCTATAAATACTCTTGTCTTGTAATCTTTTGGGGAATAATAAAATTTTGGCTATTCGGTAGCTTTGAGAATCGAATTCAGGAGTGAATTCAGAGTTTGAGTTTTGTTTCTCCATTCGGAGATTCATTCAGAGTTAGAGTTTTGTTTTTCCATCTTTAGAGATTCAGAGTTTACTTTATATTTGTCTTTACTACATATTATTACGAGAACATCCCGTTCCGTATCAACGCTAGAACTTAAGGAATCTTTCTTACGATAACGGTTCAGATTACTTGCCCAAAGCTTGTTTTGATTACATCTAATGACATCATATAAAGTACTGAATTATACATTCCTCACTTTCATATTTTGGTAGTTACTAGGCCAATAAACCTAAGAAAGATCTTGAAATTAGCAAAAAATATGTGCTCAGAAAAGAAAGAGGAAACCTTATAATATTTGGATGAAAAATATGTACTTCTAGCATAACCGAATGGAATAAGGAACAGAAGTTTTGCTTAAAAATTAAAAATATAAAAGCATGTATAGTTCTTTTTTCCCAACCCAATTAAATTTCAATAACCAAAGACTGTGTGTCTGTGTTACTTCACTTACATATTTGTATGAACCCGGTATCCTGAAAGGTTTCCCACTTTCGTCAGTGCAACACGCCACTTATCTGGTGCACCACTACCATAATAAGTTGTAAGTTCTTGGAAAGCTGTCTTAAAACTCCCAATCTGGTACCGCACTGTCAATGGTTGAATGTCATAAAATACAGGAAGAATCAATCTACCGGTTGAATTGCAATATTCGACAATCTTTTTGAGCTCGTTGAGGCACCTTGCTGAAGAAGCATATTCATCCGAGAAGACAACAACATAAATCTTAGACTCCTGAATAACATCAACACTGTAACTGGGACATGGCCTATTGATCTGTGTATCTCTGAATCACTCCTAAAGATTCGAACACCAGTGCGATCTAGGGCATCAAATAGATGACCAATAAATGTGGATCTTGTTAAAATATAGTATTATATCCTAATTATTTAGTACACTGGATAGAAAAAATAATAGTTACCAAAATAACAGTAAAGCAGAAGATGCCAAGACTCGAGGCAACTACTTTCAAACCTTTGCAGAGCTGGATATAAAGTTAAAGCAGAAGATAGAGCTTGAGATAAAGTTTGATTAAGGCTTGCAGAAGCCATTATTAGTTCAGAATACAGATTCAAGAACTTCAACAATAACATCACAAGACTAACAAGCTGTAAAACGTGTGAAACTAGTGGCCCTCAGAAAGTCTGAGAAAAAAAAATCACTAAATACGGATATATACAAAGCTGATACTTTTTTTCCCCTATTACAAGCATTCTTCTATCTAGTCCAATACAAAATAATATCAGAAACTTTGAAATATAATAACTTAAACAAAAATATCTAAAATTATGATAGAACACCTTCATTATTAATATGAAAATATCCTTAGCTTTTCAACCAATTCTGAATGGTGAAAAATGATACAGTAATTACCCTTCAGCATAAGTTTGGTAGGAGAAAAGATTTGCAGATTGAACCATTTCTATCATGACAATCAACATGGAAAAATGCAAATTTAATTCATTTCCGACAAGTTCATACAGTGTCAACTTTGTAACTTTATTCATCACTTATCACAGTAGTGTTAATACAATACAATAAATGACCATACTTCAATCAGAGAGCTCAGTTTTGGAAATGAGAATGCCATCACCGTCTGCATATAACCACTCTCCGTCGTGAATGATCGTTCCTGCAATATGCACCAGAACGTTCTTCTCCCCAATGCCTCTTCTGTTTGATTTTCGGTAATGTGTTGCGAGTGCCTTAACTCCGGTATCGCAGCCATTGATCTCATCAACGTCTCTGATGCATCCATTAACAACAATACCAGCCCACCCCATATTTTGAGCCCCAAATTCCCTCCTACTAAGGCACATCTCATGCTGCCTCCACCATCTACAACTAGTACTCTGCCTTCGCCTTTGGTTTCAAGAAGCTCTCGAACAAGCACGTTGTCTTCAAACACCTTGAGAGTCACAACAGGGCCTGAGAATGCTCGACACAGGCCATAGCTCTGAAAAATTGGTTGCAGAACACGAAGATCGCCGCTATTTAAAAGCGTTATATGTGTATCGCAAATGTCAGCTGTAGCTAGTGATGCCATATATTCACCCGCAAATACATACTATGCATTAGTAGTGTCCTAGTACAGTAGACTAGATGAAATTCTAATTGTACTATGGTATAACCACAATAACCGAATATATTAAAATACAGAACAGCATTACATCTACATTATAGACAAACCTTATAATCATACTCATGTAAGCAGCACAGAAACATCAATCACATGCTCTTGATGGATCTTGTACATAGTTAATTCAAGGACCAAAACTTATAAGAATATGCTAGCTCGTGTTCTAAATGTAAATTATCATCATCAATAATAACCAATCGATAACACCAGACACATGGGCGAACTAGCGTCAAATGTAACAAAATATGTTCGACCAACTTGAAAATAATCTGAGCATGTATGTAACCCAGAAAAGCTTATTCATCAAAAGGAATTTGTCGATCTCTCTATGCAACAAACAAGATCTGCTCTAATTACACAATTTAACGGTAATATCTACAAAAACCAACAAGCACAACCTACAAGAAATAAAAACTATCCATGTTTCACAATTTGATCAATTAAGTTTTTAACCTAGATCATGTAGCACAAAGAGCTTATTCTTCAAAGTAGTCCCTAATTGCACAGTTAGGGATAGTGGTAACAACAAGCACCAACAGGGATCGGATCACCTGTATCGATCAAGATCCAGATTAGTAAAACAATCAAAACTAAGCAATCCTCAAATCAAAATCTCACAATACCTATTTCATAAAATTCTAAATTACCTTAGCCACACTAAAAAACAACTACTCTCCTAAGTAATTAAGACATGGATCATGGATAAATTTATTACATTTTTTTTTTATAATAACTTATAAGCTAATAAAATTTTAGATAAATTTCGGGAATCAATGAGAATCGAACGGATCATGGATATATTTATTTAAATATAATGACAAGAATACATATTAATAATTTGAAATTTATAACATGGGTTATAAAGCAGTACAAAACTACAAATGATCATATGCAAACATGAAAAGTGAGAAATTTAGAAAGTTTACTTGAATTATAGTAAGACTTTCAAGTACAAAAGAGTAATTTTTTTTTTTTTTTTTTTGTCAGGAATGAAATATATTTCATAAATGAATTATATGGGAATACAATATCCTAATAAGGAGTTTCTTTCGATCAAGAAAGTTCATCATCTAACCGAAGGGCACGCATGTTCCCCTGTCCTCGAATTGCGTGTTAGTATAAACTTATTCGACTTTTTTGTTTAATTAAATAAACTCTTGACCATAAATTATGTATAATTTATTTGACGATGCAAAAAAAAAAAAGAAATAAGCGCCAAAAATTATACGGGTGAAAAAGCAGAATGCCCACATTTTTATTCAGGGTGCCCAAAATACCTACGAGCGGAAACGTCCGCCCAAAATACCCACTCACCACGCATTACACAAATGCGCGCAGGCGATACGCATTCTGATAATGCGTGGAACTGGAACACGCATGTGGTGACTGCGTGGATTGTGTTAATATCAGTTTGTCATTTGTGAACAGTAACCCTGTACACGCATGTTGAACATGCGTGTTTGAAGATACGCATGTCCAACATGCGTATACGGCGTTCTGTTCATCGTCTTCTCGAGCAACTCCGGTAGCGATTTCATGGCCAACAGGAGGAGTGGAGATGGCCGGAGTTGGGAGAACAGGAGGGGGCGACGGGAGGTGCGATTTCCAGGGAGAGAGAGCGTCGACTGTGTTTGTGTGATAATGACGTGGGATGATGTCATCACGCATTATGAGAATGCATGACCTGAGATACGCATGTTGAACATGCGTATCCCAGGCAACGTATTTTCAGAATGCGTAGCTCGTGGGCAATTTGGGCGGATGCTCGCGCAGATGGGTATTTTGGGCAGGGGTTAAGCAAAAGTAGTGTATTTTGGGCATTATTTCAAATTATACTCCCTCCGTCCCTTTTTAGTTGGCACATTTGAAAAAAAAAAATTGTCCCTAAATAGTTGTCACATTTCTTGTTCCAATACATATTTTTACCAATTTTTCCATATATACCCCTTTATTTCTAATACCAATGTTTGACTTTATATTTAATATACACACTCATAACTCATCATTTAACTAGTCTTTTTTGCCCGCGCTCTGCGAGCGGGCGTCGATTCATCTTCTTTGTTATAAAATTTTAATGATAGAATAATATAAATATATAATTTGTAATTAACAGAGCATATCAATCAGGTCGAAAGCAGGGATTGGCAAAATTGAACATAGAAAGATGAAGAAAGCTATAGAATTCTAATTACTAACATCAAATTTGGTCAAGTAGGTTATAAAATTATCAGTTATCTTCATATGAGATTTAAGGCTTTTGTGACTTTTAGTTTTTTAAAATGTCTATAACCAATAAAAGTAAAATAATTTATGAATAATATAGGAAAACATCGTAAACCTGTAACACCATAACAATAAACATCATAGGCCATTTAAACATCTTAGAAATTAATAATAGGAAAAATCCACGCTCTACTTCCAACATATGAAGGAAATTGTGTTTAAAAATCCGACACATAGCTCAATTCATAAACGATGGACAAAAAATGAAAGTACATTGTCCTCCTCCCTCATTACAAAACGTAGTTTGTCACTGAAAACAAACTTGTTCTCCTTTACAAACTTATCCCAGCCTTTGGAGAATCTTGGTCTTCCACCTGAAAAAACTATTCCAATCTTCCACTTTCTTTGTTTCATTTTCAGGTACACATGTTTGACTGACTTCCAAGCATGGTTCTCAAGAGTTATCCAAGGAGGAATGTACTGCGAAATAATTAAAGAAAATAGTAAGTTACATTGGTAAACATCTGACATTGATGCCTATATATTAAAAGCCGTAAGACATTGTAATTACCACTCCATGAGTATTCATATCAAAATTTGAGCTAATCAAATTAGCTTCAAAGCTTTTCCGGAAGTCATTTGCTTCTTCTGTTGCTATGATATTGCCTGCACCAGAATCACAATTACATGCATTATTACTTAGTTAAATTGGAATATATGACCTATTAGCAATAAATATACTTACACAAACATGGCAGTTCATAACATACCTGTAATGGAGGGTCTAGCAGGAAGAGTTTTTTCAACTCCTTTGTTGGATAATATAGTAGCAGAGAATTCAGCATTATCCAAGAGCTCGAAAAGAAGAGTATCTCCGAATTTGCAGTATTTGGCCTTGAAATAATACATTAAATAATAATTTTATTATACAAAGATTAAATAATACATTTTTAGTACATACCAAAATAAGATGAAACTGGTGGATTTGGAATGAACTCAGAGAATTGTCTGGATGTTGAAGCATTCCCTCTTTTTTTTAGAGCTTTCATTTGGAATATCTAGCTCCGAATCAGATCCAATATCAGAATCCGGACGGAACAAATAATGAAAATCATCATCAAAATCGCTATCAACATTTGGGTTAGTAACAGGAATTCCATCTGCAATCGAGAAAACTTGATCAGATCCAACATTCAAATAACGGATATCACCATATTTGACATTATGGACTGATAAATGCATATTTACCATAATTTTCAAAATCTTCTTCTATTGAATAATATGAATGAGGTCGGTCACGGGAAAACGATTCTATTCTATCTTTGGAATGATGATGAGTTACACTCGGATGTGGTTTATTTGTACCTGAATCGTTGCGTATAAAATTATGCAGTAACATATGTTATGACAGGTAGTAATTGATGCAAAATTGCAATTTTAATTGATTACTGATCTTTCATACCTTGTAAATTCATATTCAAGTTCAAATCATTTGCATTTCTAACTTCCAAAATTTCTTTACCAGGTCTTCTTGAAAATTGCGGCAATTCTGATTCCTGTTTATCATCTATTATGCATTGAAAGAAGTTACATTTTTGTCAATATCGTAAACATGTGAGTAAGATATAATGCATAATTCTGATAACAAATAAAATCTAGTTTAAAACTTAAAACTTACACTTAGTATCAGTCATATCAGTAAGAACACTCAAATTAATTTGGCTTGAGGCCAAATTAATTCCTTGGGTGGGATAAACCTGTGTTGTGTTATTGTGAATAGATGATATCCGTTTAACAGGTTCATTGACTGATTTTGTTTGCCGCGTTATATCTGTAAAAACATTTTAAACAATTGACATAGATTTGACAATATCTCATCAAAAATTAATCTCTAAAAGAAACAGAATTAGTATGAAAAAAGAATGTATGTACATTCTTTGTTCGTTATATATGATAGAGGACTTCGATTAATCTGGCTTGTCAAAATATGTCTTTTTATTGTGGAACCAATGCTAATATTCTTTGATACAGAGGTACCAGCACTTGATCGTAAATCAAATTTAAATATTCATAAGAATTTATAATAGATATAAAATCAAGAGAAAAACTGACTGTGCTAGATGAATCTATATAAAAACCTGCAAAAGGTTCCGGAGTACTATTTCGAGCATTATATATATTGCTGCAGTTTGACGTTGGAGTGAGCTTTATTGGCCTTCCTCGCTTTTTGGGAGTTGGACCTTCTGTATTAATACTAACAGGAGCCAATGGTGTAAACGTTAGAGTGAGCTTTATTGGCCTTCCTCGCTTTTTGGGAGTAGGACCTTCTGTATTAATACTAACAGGAGCCAATGGTGCACACGTCTTAGGTCTTCCACGTTTGTTCACATATTGATGATTTATATGCTTTGTATTATCATTCGGCAATGTATTAGATGAGCTATTAAAATGACTTTCACAATCTATAAACAGATCACAATTATGGTGAGATAATAACTTAAAAAAAATACAATAAGCATCAATGTCAATAACATTAATCAGTTTACAACATTACTTAACTTTGAGATGTATTAGCAGACGTCGGGTGAAAATTTTCTTTATTTCCGTTGTTTCCAGAATTCTTCTTAACCTTCAACAAAGGAGTACACTGTTCACGTAGCTGAATATGATCACTTCGAAAAAGAGACAATGGTGTTTCTGTACAGAAACATATTTTACTAACCGAAGTAATTCAAAATTCATTCGGCAATGTATTATATGAGCTATTAATCACAATCTATAAACAAATCACAATTACGATGAGATAATATCTTAAAACAATACAATAAGCATAAATGTCAATAACATTAATCAGTTTACAACATTACTTAACTTTGAGATGTATTAGCAGACGTCAGATTAAAATTTTCTTTATTTCCGTTGTTTCCAGAATTCTTCTTAACCTTCAACAAAGGAGTACACTATTCACGCAGCTGAATACGATCACTTCGAAAAGGAGACAATGGTGTTTCTGTACAGAAACATATTTTACTAACTGAAGTAATTCAAAATTCATAGAATAATGATACATTGCAAAAATCGTAATCTAAACATACCGTCCGTAGTATTTTCACAAAAGAAACTCATTGATTTATTTCGATTGCTGAGGGTAGAAACTTTCGTTGATGAATCAACAATGCTACGCCTACCTGTTTTCCTCCTTTTGAAATCAAGATTCGACGAAACTCTGTACTCATCGTTTGGATTCGTATCATCAGTTGCAGAATTCGATTTCTTTGATTGATCGTCCATTGTAAATTTAGGATGACTACTTCATTTTCAAATTCGTATGTCTATTTTCTGCAGATGTATTGTTCATGGTTGAATTTTGAAAATAAAGATAAGTTTTAGGGTTAGCCTGTATAAGCGGACAATCAGTTGTGATTGATTTCTGACGTGTATTTCCGACGTGGAGTTAAAGTGATTTTACACTTATGTCCTTTTCAAAGGTTATTTTAGAAGGTGGGAGTAAGGACATAACAGGAAGATTGTGGCAAAAAGTATTCAGGATTTATATTATACATAGATGTTAAAATTAAGGGCAAACATGGAAACAAATTACATAATTAAATCTTTCTTAATATGTGTGTTTTTTGCAAATGTGTCAACTAAAAAGGGACGGAGGGAGTATCACATAATTTCTAAAAATACAAAATAATTTTCACTTGCTTTAGGACAACCTTTTACAAATCTCAACATATAAGATTCCTTTGAGACGAAAATGGTAAAGTAATTAGTAGGTACATATAAGCCGAATTATTTGTACAATAAATGGATGTTTAATTTAATCAACACTAAAAATATATAAAAAGAAGAGAACAGGGTCCCTCTCAAATTATTGCATGGCGTTAATATTTATTTACATTTGGTAAATCAGTTTAATCACGTGCTTGCTGCACACCGGGTATGCACTACAAATTTACATGGAGAACATTCGAGAACCGGGTTAGCCCATGTATCCGAATCACAAATCTTGCATCTTCGCTTTTTTCTATCTTGAACGTAGGTAAGGCCGTGTGGATGCGACTTGCGGTATATGTTGGTTGCACCAAACTTGGTATTAGAATACTTCTGATATGGATCAATGCAGGAAATATGAAATGATAGATCGCAAACACTGCAGTGATAGAACCACCTGTTTGTGTTTATCTCTTTAGAGCAAAATTCACACTCGAAATCATGAGGATGATTAGCTACGTCCTTGGGGGAATAAATTAAGTGGAGAGGATGAGGATCCCATCTATGCTTCACTTTATGTGGCTTAAGCACACACTTTATGTGCATGTAGAATTCACAATTTTCGCATCCATAGATAATTAATTCTCTTTCACCTGCTTTAGCTTGTTCATGCCCGCACGCTTTGCATTTAAAGTCAATTGGATACTTTAATTGGATGAGGTGGTGACGATGAGCTTCATGTTTGATTATTCTAGGTAATGAAGCACATCCGATGTCAAAGCCAACCGTTCCATCACGCATGCACATCCCATTACTATAATTGGCACAACCTCTGCATCGGAATAGCTGATTATATAATCTCCGCTGTCCATCGAGATTACCTGCAAGATGATGCTGAATTTTCCCGGGAAACTGGGCGCAGGATCTGTGGAGAACGTAATTGCACGGATTGCATTCGTAGATAATATCATCAATCAAACAGATAGGTTTAGTGCACCCATCACAAATTAGCAATTCATTATGTGCTAATTCCTGGTTCAACTCATGAGTCGAAGTGTTAGTATTTCTGCTTCTAAGTACCAGTTGGTGTTTATGGGCCCAATGATTGATATAAGGTGAAGGTTCCTCCACAATAGCATTATTATGTTGGAGAGCGCCGCTTGTTGCCATTGTGGTGACACATTGCTGCATCATTTTATTTAGTGATTCTTCGTCTGGCGCTGGAAAGTGCATCAAATGGGACTCTTCGGGATCATCTGGGTTTATCTCATTTCCGCTATTCCAAAGAAATATAAGAAACCCAATCAGAGTAATTCACAGTATGACAGCAATGTTAGTAAACTCAAAATGAAACTTGAAGTAATTAAATATGAAAGATTTAAGAAAAACAGAGAGGAGATAGTTCATCAATCTTAACCTCAACATCTCAGCTGATGAAGCACATTTCACATGAGCAAAAAATCTGCAATTTGCACAATAATAAACCCAGTGAATAGGATTTATATCTTTCTCGCAAACACCACAGTACTTGAAATATTTACGATATTTTTGGGGAAGAGAGTAGTCCAAGACGAGAGGGTGTTCTTTGTGAAATCTACACTGGTAGATGGTGGGTGCATTAGCACAACTCTGGTGTATACAAAACCAACATTTGGTGCAAACATAAGACAAGTCCGTAGCTGCAGTGTTGCAAGCATGGCATAAGAAGAAAGATGGGTTTTGGATTAAGGTCAATGGGTGACTATGACTTGGATGACATCGGCTACGTTCCTCTAGAGATTTTAGTGCAGAGATTACGCATTTGACACAAACTTTAAAATCCCGACCACTGGGAACATACACAGATCCCCGAAAAGGACCTTGACAAACATTACAAGAAAAATACTTGTGTTTTTTAGGGATGCGGTTTAGCAGGGTTAGAAGACGTTGCGGTTTCGCAGGGTGTGTAAAGGTTGATGGCAACTCGGCACAAGTTTTATGCAGAAAAAAACCAGCACAACTACTACCACTAGTAGTAGGTGTAGTGGCGCACCTATAAAACATGTCTAACATTTCGTGTACTGGATGTGCACACACAACACAGACTCCTTTTTGATTAAGAATTGGCTCAGCTGCATTGAGTATCAGCTTATGCTCATGGGAATAGTGTTTCAGTTCTCCCATCTAGATTTTAAACGGGCGGAGCTAGAGGGGGAAGAGAATTGTATTTTTAATGAAGGCCCGATTTCCAGCTAGATATTTATAGTGTATTGATGGAAAACGGTATAGTAATATAATTCAGTAATGGATAAAATTTGTACGTTCCTTCAACTGGTCACCTTAAGAAATGAAGGAAAGCATGTAGTACAGCATAGGTGACACACAAACGTTATATTCCAGGAAACAACCTTAGAGCAACTACAGTGGAGACCCATTTGAATAACCAACTATGTATGTTATAACAATCAAATGTTAGAGACCCGGATCCTAGACGGATGATGATAAACGGTAAAGTAATACTATAATTCAGTGACAAGCAAGAATATAATTCAGTGGCAAGCAATAATTTATAAAACTTGTTCATTCCTTCAACTGGTCACCTTAAGAAATGAAGGAAAAGCATGTAGTACAGCACGTCCAAACGTTATATTCCAAGAAACAACCTTATAACAAAGTGCCCAATTTTTATTAGTATATTTTAAAGAGTTCGGATTGATATTTTGTGCATCTTGTGTAAGTGGTCTAGGTAATGTTTCTCTTGTCAAATTTGTATAAGTATATCGAGTAAATTACAGAATGATCGACCATATTTTATATCAATTTTAAAAAAAAAATGATCAAATTTTTAAATTTGCAAAATAATGATCAGATTTTATTTTTGTCATTTAAAAGAAGTATAGTTCAACAACTTATTTTTAAAATTTTCTTTTTTTGAATAAAAATATAAACATTCTACTTTTATTCAGAATCATAAAATTGTAAAAATAAGTTACGGAACTATATTTTATATGCACCTAGTTATGCTCCCCAAAGCAAATGGTCTTACTAAAAATTCCAGTGTTCTAGGATCATCCAAATCATCAATAACAATTAGAACTTTTCTCGAACAAATTCTGGCTCTTATCAACTCAATCCCTTTGTCAACATTGTCAATCTTAATCCTACTACTTAGAACATCATTAATAAGTTGTTCTTGTAAAGATACAAGGCCACTGGTTGTCCCTGAGACCTCTTTAACATTCGTGAGAAAGCAGCATCCCTTAAAGCTTCCAGGCCATAGTTGATCATAAAGAGCTTTGGCAAGAGTTGTTTTGCCAACTCCACCCATACCATGTATACCAAACCTAATGACATCTTCTGTGATATTGCTCAAAAATGTCGCAATTCCTTTAACACAAGGATCCAATCCAGCTGGGTAATTTGCGACGCTCATGGTGATGGGATTTCTTTCGAGCAAAATTTTATCAACAATTTTCTTAATAATATCAACTTCAGACCTGCAATGCAATTATTTTTCTTTATTGGAAAAGAGTATCAAAACAAATGACCTCTTGGTCTAGCAATATGCCAATATCTCACTCGCCTCCTCTACGGGTGGGTGTGTGAGTGTGTTTAACTAAAAAAAAAAAAAAGAAACTAGATGGGTACTTTTTTTTATTAACAGTGCAAGAGAGGATGTCAAGACTTGAGCAATCTTTCTTAAATGATGATTCAGAATATTTACTAATAGCTTTTTCTTGTGCTGTCTGACCACAACCTGCCCCCATTCTCATTTTTTGACGTGTTTAGTTTTAGGTACTAATCATATAAGGATTGGCAGTGTGACTATAGATTTAACATTCGAACTTGTAATGAGTACAAGGATGAATGAAATCTCGATAAATATCTCTAATTGCTGCCAAGTTTGATCTTTATGCCAAGTTCATAATAAGTGGTCCGTTCTTTTCCACATTTTTCTTGTAAAAAAAATCGCTTTTCATCAAATATGTAAGTAAATGCAACGAGGTGACCTCATATAGCTGAAAAGAAACAATTTTAAGCGTAATAGGAAGGGACAGGGAACAAAAGTTTTGCTTTTGTTCCAACCGAATCTCGTCTGAAACAACCAAAGAATTTGTGTTTGTGTGTGAGTTTACTTACATAGATTTACCAACTCGGTATCCTGAAAAGTGGCTGACAGTCGACAGTGCTGATTTCCACTTCCGCTCCCGCGACGCTGCACAGCTGATGGTTTAGTGTTGTAAAATACAGGAATAACCAATCTATACTTTGATCTGTAACAATCTAAAATCTCTACGAGCTCGTCAAGGCAGCAGCTCGAAGACGCATAGTCATCTGATTAGACAACAAGGTAGGTCTTGGATTCTTGAATAACTTGGATCAAGGTGTCTGAAATTACATCTCCACCGCATAGCCTAGGGACATCCCTAAATGTCTGAATACCAGCCTGATGTAGGGAGTCAAATAAATAACCAGTAAATGCACATCTTCTATCTGTACAGCTTATGAACACGTACCATTTAGAAGGAGGTGAAGTTGAAGCAAAAGAAGATGGAGCTTGATTATAACTTGTAGAAGCCACTAATTCGAGTAAAACCTTCTCAACTGTTTCATTGATGATTTCAGGTTCAGATCTGCAACAAAATTGTTTTTACGAGTATCAGATATTCAGATGTTTATCAAGTGCATCAAAGAGATACAAGATTGTAAAACAACAGTAAAGCAGAGGATACCAATGCTACTTAACATGGTGATTGAGAATATTTACCTACAGTTTTTTTTAATTCTTCGGACGTTTTAATCCATACGGGCTCTATTCTAAATTTGTTGATGTGTTTTAACCGACAAGGTGGCAATCTAGAAAATTGAACTGGTAGAGTTCAAATATTACCAGCGACACAGAAATCTTAATATAGAACCAAATTGTAGCCTTCCTCCATGCACAGGTCATATATTTGTCAAAAGCTTGATGGAAACTCCAAGACTGGTGCTGTATGACCAATGGCTCAATGTTGTAAAATACAGGAATTACAAATCTATCCATTGATTTGTGATGGCTAAAGATCTCCCAGAGCTCGTCAAGACACCATCTTGAAAAAGCATAGTTTTCCGAGAAGACAACAATGTAAGTCTTGGATTTATCAATAGCTTCAGTCAATATATCTGTGAGTGGCTCTCCGCTGGGCATCTCATAATTATCCATGAATGTTTGAATACCAGTGCAATGTAGGGCATCGTATAGATAGTCAGTAAATATATATCTAGTATCTGGACCTCTGAGACTATTGAAAACTTCCCATTGAGTAGGAGGCGAAGTTAAACGGAAGAAGACAGAGCTTGATTATTGCTTGCAGAAGCCATTATTATTCAGACAACAGATTCAAGTACTTAACTAAAATGACTTATCAGATTAAGAAGGGGAAGATGCATGATCAACATAACTTGTACCTAATACTAACACAGTCAACGGAGTCGCTAGGGAAACACGTGAAATGTTTAAAAAATCATGAACACCAGCCTGTTTGATGGAACACTACATTAGAAAACAAAATTTATTGTTTAATGTTGCTATAGTTTCTAAGTTAAAAATACATTCCCTGTCTATTAATTACGAGGTAATCACCTTATTTTGCTTATAAGTTCCAACAAATCTGACGTGACGCAGCATCACCTGGTCCATTTACCTTGTATTTGGCTTCCACGTTTAATGAATCCAGTAGATCTTCATTCTCCGTTGTTATTATGATTATGCTGCCCAGAGCAAATGTTCCTACTAAAAACTCGAGTGTTCCTGGGTCATTTACATTATCAATAACAATCAGAACTTTCATCGAACAAAACCTTGATCTGATCACCTCAATTCCCTGGTCGACATTGTCAATATTAATCCTCTTATGCATAGGCAGCATATCTTTAATAAGTTGTTGTTGTAATTGTACTAGGCCATTGTCTGTTCCTGAAACCTCCTCCACATTTTCGAGGAAGCAACATCTCTTGAAGCTTCCGGGCCATAGTTGTTTAAAAAGAGCTTTGGCAAGAGTTGTTTTGCCATTCCCCATACCATGTATACCAAACTTAATGACATACTCCGTGACATTGCTAAAAAATTTTGTTATGCCTTTAACTGGAGAATTCAAACCAACTGGATCATTTGCAACATTCAAAGTCGTGGAATTTATTTCGAGCAAAACCCTATCAACAACTTTATTGATAGTATCAATTTGAGACCTGTAATGCAAATATTTTGCTCATTGAAATAGAGTATCAGACAGTTGATTAAGTACAACAGAGGAATATGTTGTTTCAGAAAAAATGATGTAACCTTATTACTGCAGATGAAAAAGATCCATTTTGGTCAAAACGTGTATTTCAGGACACGCAAGCCTGACTGAAGGTCTTCCATTTTAGCACAACCAAATGGATGATGCTTTAAAAATTAAAAAAAAAAAAAAAACGCATGCATAACTCTTTTTCCCAACCCAATTTAATTGTGATATCCAAAGACAATGAGCATTTATCTGTGTTCACTTACATATATTTATGGACTTGGTATCCTGAAAATTCTCCCACTTTCTTCAGTGTATCGCGCCACTCAGCTACTATACTTTTATCCATACAACGAGCATGCTTTTGGAAAGCTTCTTCAAAACTCCTAGTTTGGTATTTCACTGTCGATGGTTCAATTTGATAAAATACAGGAAGAATCAATCTACCGGTTTTCAAGATAGATGCGAGCTCGTTCAGGCACCTTCCTGAAGAAGCATATTCATCCGAGAAGACAACAACATAAATCTTTGATTCCACAATAACCCGGGATAATGCACCTGTGACTGCTTCTATACTGTGTAACTCGGGATCATCCCTAAATATTCGAACACCAGTGCGATCTAGGACGTCAAATAGATGACCAATAAATGCGCATCTTGTATCTCCGCAACTTATGAACACGTCCCATTTAGCAGGAAGTGGATCTAAATATTCATTAGATGGTCCATAACAGCTTGCAGAATTTATTGACAGTGAAACATCATCAACGATTTTACTGATGACATAAGTCTGAGACCTGCAATGCAATTGTGTTTATTTGTTAAAATCGAGTATCACTTCATAATTATTAACTAAATTGGATAGATAACAGCGCAGAAGATACGAAGACTCGAGGCAACTACTTTCAAACCTTTGCATTAAGCTTTTACTTACATATTTTTAGGGACCAGGTATCCTGGACATTCGGCCACTTCAGCTAGTGCATTGCGCCACTTGTTTAATCTAGCCATGTCGAAACGAGTCCCGTGTTTTCTAAAAGCTTTGTTAAAACTTCCAGTTTGTTTCCTCACTGCCAAAGGTTCAATGTTGTAAAATACAGGAATTATTCTTCTTCTAATCATTAATCTGGAACGAGTGATAATCTCAACGAGCTCATCAAGGCACCATGTAGAAGAAGCATAGTTTTCGGACAAGACAACAATGTAAATCTCCGACTCATGGATAGCTTGTACCAATGCATTTGAGATCAATTCTCCGCTACGTATCTTATCATCATCCTTAAATGTTCGAATACCAGCATGAACTATAGCATCATATAGATAATCAGTAAATACATATCTTGTGTCGGCACCTCTGAAGCTTATGAAAACGTCCCATTCGATATGATGTGAAGTTGAAGCAGAAGATGGAGTTTGATAAGAGATTGCAGAAGCCATTATTAGTTCAGAGATAGATTCAAGAACTTGAAATAAAAAAACAAGTGATGACTTGCAAGACTAATAAGCTGTAATACAGTCAAGCAGACTCTGTTGAAAACGTGTGAAAAGAGTCTAAAATGAGTGGCACTCAGAGAGTCAATATAAGAAATATCATATTACTGACCCAAAATAGTGCAACCATTAAATACACTGTCAACTTTGTAACTTCATTTATCACTGATACATTACAATAAATGACCATACTTTAAACAGAGAGCTTGGTTTTGGAGATGAGAATGCCATCACCGTCTGCCAACACTTGCTTCTCTCTAATGCCTCTTCTGTTCGACTTTCGCGAATAATTGACAATGCAGACGAGATTTAGCTGATTGACTAGACGAGATGCATGTTCAAGCAAACTTTACATGTAAACAAAATATGTTCCATTAACATAAAAAGTATCTGCATTTTCACAAACGCACTTAATCTAGCTATTCAAGGTTTAAGCTAGCAACACTAGCTCTAACACTTAGTAGCATGTAGCACAACACTTGCTGCAGTTTCGAAATTGAAAAGTACTGTAATGAAAAGTCAAAACAACTTGTAGCAGGAAAATTTTCTCTGCTACAATATTTGAAGTAATCACCTCATTTTGCTTAAAAGTTCCAACAAATGTGACGTGACGCAGCATCACCCGGTCCGTTTACCTTGTATTTGGCTTTCACTTTAATTGAATCCAGTAGATCTTCATTTTCCGTTGTTATTACAATTATGCTGCCCGGAGCAAATGTACCTACTAAAAAATGCACTGTTCTTCCGTCATCCACATCATCAATAACAATCAGAACTTTCATCTAACAGATCCTAGCTCTTATCACCTCAATTCTTTGGTCGACATTTTCAATCTCAATCCTCCTAGGCTGAGGCAGAAGATCATCAAAAAGTCGTTCTTGTAAAGATACTAGGCCATTGGCTGTTCCTGAAAGCTTCTTAGCATCTTCGAGGAAGCAACATCTCTGGAAGCTTCCTGGCCATAGTTGATTAAAAAGAGCTTTGGCAAGAGTTGTTTTGCCAGCACCCATACCATGTATACCAAACCTAATGACATGCTCTGTGACATTGTTCAGAAATGTTGTTATGCCTTTAACTTCAGAATTCAAACCAACTGGATCAACAACTTTATTGATAATATCAATTTGAGACCTGTAATGCAAATAATTTTGTTTATTGAAATAGAGTATCAGACAGTTGATACGGTACAACAGATGAATGATACATGATTATAAACGACAAGTAAAGCAGAGGACGCTAGAACTTAAGGAATCTTTCTTATGATAACGATTCAGATTACTTGCCCAAAGCATGTTTTGATCATATCTAATGACATTATATAAAGTACTGAATTATACATGCCTGTGTGTCTGTGTTACTTCACTTACATATTATTATGAACTTGGTATCCTGAAAGGTTTCCCACTTTAGTCAGTGCAACACGCCACTTATCTGGTGCACCACTACCATAGTAAGTTGTAAGTTCTTGGAAAGCTTTCTTAAAACTCCCAATCTGGTACCGCACTGTCAATGGTTCAATGTCATAAAATACAGGAAGAATCAATCTACCAGTTGAATTGCAATATTCGACAATCTTTATGAGCTTGTTGAGGCACCTTGCTGAAGAAGCATATTCATCCAAGAAGACAACAACATAAGTCTTAGACTCCTGAATAACATCAAGCACTGTAACTGGGACGTGTCCTATTGATCTGTGTATCTCTGAATCACTCCTAAAGATTCGAACACCAGTGCGATCTAGGGCATCAAATAGATGAACAATAAATGTGGATCTTGTATCTCCACAACTTACGAACACGTCCTATTTAGCAGGAGGTGAATCTATATAACGACCTGATCGTCCATAACAGTATGCAGAATTTATTGACTGGGAAACCTCATCAACAACTTCACTGATGATATAAGTTTGAGACCTGCAATGCAGTTGTGTTTATTTGTTAAAATATGTTACATTCTAATTATTTAGTACACTGGATAGATACAATACTAGTTACCAAATTAACAGTAAAGCAGAAGATGCCAAGACTCGAGGCAACTACTTTCAAACCTTTGCAATGAGGTGCTTGTAGCTAATTGTTAGTCATTACTCATTAGTGTAACATAGCAGATCTGGATTATATATTATGAGACGCGAAATATTTTTTGGGAACACAATAAGACATCAATGTAAAGTTTTACAAATGTGTAAGCTTTTACTCACATATTTCTTAGGAGCAGGTATCCTGAATAGGCGGACAGTCGGTTAAAGCAGAAGATAGAGCTTGAGATAAAGTTTGATTAAAGCTTGCAGAAGCCATTATTAGTTCAGAATACAGATTCAAGAACTTCAACTATGAAACCAGTGATAACATCACAAGACTAACAAGCTGTAATATAGTCAAGCAGACTCTACTGAAAACGTGTGAAACGACTAATGAGTAAGAAAACTAGTGGCCCTCAGAAAGTCTGAGAAAAAAAATCACTAAGTACGGATATATACAAACTGATACTTTTTTTTCCCTATTACAAGCATTCTTCTATCTAGTCCAGTACAAAATAATATCAGAAACTTTGAAATATAATAACTTAACAAAAATATCTAAAATTATGATAGAAGGGCCGAAAATAAAAACACCTTCATTATTAATATGAAAATATCCTTAGCTTTTCAACCAATTATGAATGGTGAAAAATGATACAGTAATTACCCTTTAGCATAAGTTTGGTAGCAGAAAAGATTTGCAGATTGAACCATTTCTATCATGACAATTAACATGGAAAAATGCAAATTTAATTCATTTCCAACAAGTTCATACAGTGTCAACTTTGTAACTTTATTCATCACTTATCACAGTAGTGTTAATACAATACAATAAATGACCATACTTCAAACAGAGAGTTCAGTTTTGGAAATGAGAATGCCATCACCGTCTGCATATAACCACTCTCCGTCATGAATGATCGTTCCTGCAATATGCACCAGAACGTTCTTCTCCCCAATGCCTCTTCTGTTTGATTTTCGGGGATGTGTTGCAAGTGCCTTTACTCCGATATCACAGCCATTGATCTCATCAACGTCTCTGATGCATCCATTAACAACAATACCAGCCCACCCCATATTTTGAGCCAATTGTCCCAAATTCCCTCCTACTAAGGCACATCTCATGCTGCCTCCACCATCTACAACTAGTACTCTGCCTTCGCCTTTGGTTTCAAGAAGCTCTCGAACAAGCACGTTGTCTTCAAACACCTTAAGAGTCACAACAGGGCCTGAGAATGCTCGACACAGGCCATAGCTCTGAAAAATTGGTTGCAAAACACGAAGATCGCCGCTATTTAAAAGTGTTATATGTGTATCGCAAATGTCAGCTGTAGCTAGTGATGCCATATATTCTCCTGCAAATACATGTGCATCAGTCGTGTCCTAGTACAGTAGACTAAATTGAACTTCTAATAATCATACTTATGGTATAACCACAATAACCGAATATATTAATCATACTCATGTAAACAGCACAGAAACGTCAATCACATGCTCTTGATGGATCTTGTAAATAGTTAATTCAAGGACCAAAACTTCTAAGAAGACGCTTGCTCATGTTCGTAATGTAAATTACCATCAATAATAACCAATCGATAACACGAGACACATGGGCGAACTAGCCTCATATGTAACAAAATATGTTCAACCAACTTGAAAATAATCTGAGCATGTATGTAACCCAGAAAAGCTTATTCCTCAAAAGGAATTTGTCGATCTTTCTATGCAACAAACAAGATCTGCTCTAATTGCACAATATAACGGTAATATCTACAAAAAACAACAAGCACAACCTATAAGAAATAAAAACTATCCATGTTTCACAATTTGATCAATTAAGATTTTAACCTAGATCAGTCACATGTTCTTGAAATTATACAGATCTTAGTGGATCTTGTACGCAGTTAATTCAAGGACCAAAACTTCTAAGAAGATGCTCACTAAGTAAAAACAGGGCAATTGGTTTTTTTTATGCAAATGAGTCTAAAGGTGTACAAATTAAAATTACGGAGGAAAATCGAATCTATGACCCTGATCTTTGTCACTAGGCTAAAACTAGAAGTTTGTAACCCCCTTAAGTGATTACTCGATTGAATTTAACTAAGAAATTAACAATTCAACGAAAATGTAAAGATAAAGGAAAATAACTTTGATAAACTGAGAGATAATAAAAGAGTACAGAGCTCAACTTGAAGAACAAGAAAAAATAACAAAACAAAAGTAAACAATATTCTTCATCGATGCCTCTCTACTCCATTCTCTGCCCATATAAAGTAACTAGACTGCCACCTGTCGAACTATGATTCGCCAACCCAATAAACCGTTATTCACTGGATCCAATGTTGATATTGTTCAAAGGACTCAAATGCCCTTATGAGAGACTGTTTTAATAACTACTTTGACACCTCAAAACGACAGCGTATCACTAATTAATAAAATTTCATTTCAGCTGGTTACAACTACTCCCCCCTTACAGAATCCTTGTCCTCAAGGATTAAATTCTGGATATTGTTCTTGAATTGTTGCAGAGTCCTCCCAGCTAGCATCCTCTGGAATCGTATTAGACCACTGAATGAGCCATTGTGCCACTGCACAGTTATTTTTCTTGACCATTCTCCTCTGCAGCACCTTCACTGGATAAACCAGAAATTGGCCTTCACTTCCTAGCCTTGGCAATGTAGTAGTTACAGTATACTTCGAGCCAACCTTCTTCTTTAGCAAGCTGATGTGAAAGACAGGATGTATTTTGCTCCCAGGAGGTAGAGCTAATTTGTATGCCACTGCACCCACCTTCTCTAGCACTTGATAAGGTCCAAAGTATTTATGAGAGAGCTTTAAGTATTTTCTTACAGCAACTGAGAGTTGTCTGTATGGCTGAAGTTTTAAGAAAACCCAGTCCCCCACAGCTAGTGTAGCTTCCTGTCTTTTCTTATCTGCATATTGTTTGTACTTACTCTGGGCATTTTGGATGGCTTCCTTCAACAAGTGGTTCATGGCCTCTCTTTGAATCTGAAAATCCTCCACAGCTCCTATAGATGACTTGCTGACAGTTGATACCCCCATTTGTCTAGGTTTCACTCCATATAAAGCCTCATAGGGTGACATCTTAATGGCACTGTTATGAGTACAGTTGTACCACCATTCTGCCAGTGCAAGCCACTTAGCCCACCTGTTAGGCCTCTGACTGACCATAGCCCTCAAGTAATGCTCCAAGCATCTATTGAGTCTCTCAGTTTGACCATCACTTTGGGGATGGTATGAAGTGCTCATGTGCAGTTTAGTACCAACAGCTTTGAAAAGCTCCTTCCAAAATTGGCTTGTGAAAAGCTTGTCTCTATCTGAGACTATGGTCTGTGGCATTCCATGGAGCTTAAACACAGTATCCAAAAATAGTTGAGCTACAGTAGTAGCAGTATAAGGGTGTGAGAGTGCAATAAAATGCCCCACCTTAGTGAACCTGTCTATTACCACCATTATACAGTCTTTGTTTCCTGACTTAGGAAGTCCTTCAATGAAATCCATTGATATATCTGTCCAAATTTGAGAAGGGACCGGCAGTGGCTGCAATAAACCCCCAGGAAATTGGTTGCTGGTTTTAATCCTTTGGCATATATCACAGGTCTTGACATAGTTCAATACTTCCTCCTTCATTGAAGGCCAATAAAAGAACTGGCAGATTCTCTTAAGGGTGGCTTCTTGACCAGAGTGGCCTCCAACTGTGCCATCATGTAATTCCCACATAATGTTCTTTCTGCTTTGACCCTTGTCACCCACATATATTCTACTTCCTACTCTCAGAAGACCTTTAGAGAAAGTGAAACTAGCATAGGCTGGTTCCTTGGATATAATCCCCTCAATAATTTTCTGAGCTTCTTTGTCATCTGTGTAACTATCCTTCACTTCTTCTAGCCAACTAGGTTGAGTTGTCATCACAGCAGTCAGTTCCCCTTGAGAATCATTTCCTTGGACTCTGGACAAAGCATCAGCCACCTTATTTTCTACCCCTTTCTTGTAAACTATCTCATAATCCAATCCCATCAATTTGGCCAGCCATTTTTGTTGCAGCAAAGTTGATAATTTCTGTTCCAACAAATATTTCAAACTTTGGTGGTCTGTTTTAATGATAAAGTGGTTGCCTTGCAAATAAGTGTACCATTTTTTGGTAGCCAGAACTATAGCAAGTAATTCCTTCTCATATGTGGAAAGATGTTGGTGTTTTCCAGCCAAACCCTTGCTTAAAAATGCCAGAGGCCTCCCCTTCTGCATCAACACAGCACCTATGCCCATGGCACTGGCATCAGTCTCTATAGTAAAGGGTATGTTGTAATCAGGAAGGGCCAAAACAGGTGCAGTACTCATGCACTGTTTGAGTTGTTCAAAGGACTGAGTTGCTTCATCTGTCCAAGAGAACCCTCCCTTCTTTAACAGGTTGTTTAGTGGCCTGCTGACTACTCCATATCCTTTTATGAATCTTCTGTAATAGCCTGTCAACCCTAAGAATCCCCTCAATTGTTTGACTGATTTAGGCAGTGGCCAGTCAAGCATTGCACTAACTTTACTTGGATCTGTAGACACCCCTTCCTTGGAGATTATGTGGCCTAGATACTCCAATTGCTGTTGACCAAACATGCATTTACTTTCCTTAGCAAACAATTGATGCTGCTGCATTAATTCCAACACAGAACTGACATGGATCACATGCTCCTCCAAAGTACTGCTGTAGACAAGAATGTCATCAAAGAAGACCAATACATGTTTTCTGAGTTTGTCTTGAAATACATGATTCATCAGAGATTGAAAGCTAGCAGGTGCATTGGTCAAGCCAAATGGCATGACCTTGAATTCATACAAGCCTTGGTGGGTTTTAAAAGCAGTCTTATGAATGTCTTCAGGGGCCACCCTAATCTGGTGGTAACCAGACCTTAAATCTAACTTAGTAAACCAGCTAGCTCCTCTTAGCTCATCCAACAATTCATCAATAACAGGTATGGGGTACTTGTTTTTGATTGTTATCTCATTTAATCTTCTATAATCTACACACATTCTCCAGGTGCCATCCTTCTTTTTCACCAGAATTATTGGGGAAGCAAATGGACTACTGCTCTCTTGTATTATGCCACTGTTAAGCATCTCCTTCACTTGTCTCTCAATCTCAGCTTTCTGTACATATGGTACCCTGTAACATCTTTGGTTCACAGGTTGACTGCCCTGTAACAGTGGAATTTTGTGGTCATGCTTTCTTACAGGAGGCAACCCTTGTGGCTCAGTAAATACTGATTTATACTTCTGCAATACTGTCATCAGCTTAGTTGGAATGGTTGGCTTCTCTGGTACAGTAGTGGCACTTATCATGCAAATGAAGCCTTGTGTAACTCCCTGGGATGCTTTCAGCATTTTGCTAAGTTTCTTGCCACTAATGGTTTGTAAGGATCCCTCATTGTTGTCTCCTTGCAGAGTGATAGGAGTTCCATCCTTAATCAGTGTGATCTTCAAGCTCTGGTAATCAAAGGTTATGGGGTTGAAGAGTTTCAACCAGTCTACTCCCAAAATGACATCTGAACCCCCCAATGGAAACAACCTTAAGTCCTGGTTGAAACTGTGCCCTTGAATCTTGCATTGCAAATCCCTGCAGACAGAATCTACTATAATTCTGGACCCATCAGCCACAGATACAATTAAAGGTGGCACCACCTCCGCAATCAATCCCAGCTGTTTAACCATTCTGGTGTCAATGAAGGAGTGTGTTGACCCACTGTCAATTAGCACACTAACTCTCTTGCCTTTTATCACTCCTTGCAACCTTATGGTACTGATAGATTTACTCCCTGATAAAGCATTAATGGAAATTTCACCAGGAGCTTCAGTGTGTACCAACAATTGTTCCATTTCTTCCACCACTTCTGCAACCCCATGGGCCTCCTGCTCTTCTTGTTGTTCACCCATCAACACATATAATCTGGCTTTGCAGGGTTGACCTGGATGGTAAGGGTCATCACAGTGAAAGCATTGTCCCCTTTCTCTTCTCTCCAGAATTTCTTTAGTACTCAAGGTGGATTTGGATCTATTTGGAGGTTTGGCTATAGCCTTGGAACTGTAGTTATATGGTGCAGAGAAACTTGGCTTTCCTTCTGCTTTGGTAAAGGTGGTATTTCCAGTAGTGTTGGCCAGATTGTAAGATTTTTGAAGGGTACCAGCATTTTTGCCCGTCCTAGTTTCCTCTTGCTTTGCTAGGAAAATGGTGTCCACCAATGTTTGAGGCCTAAACATCCTTACAGAGTTCTTAATGTGGTCCTTAAGGCCACTCATGAAGCTGGAGATAAAATACTCTTCCGTGAACCCCCTATTCTTACTCAACACCATAGCCCTTAGTTCTTCGAATTTGTCTTCATAATCTGCTACAGTGGTGACTTGTTTTAACTTGTTAAAGAGGTCCTGCACATCTCGATTTTCAGGATTTTCAAATCTGGACACCACATCAGCCACAAAGAACTTCCAATTGACAGTTCCTTTACTGGTTTGATAGTATCTAAACCAGGTATTAGCTTTCCCTTCAAAGTGCAGACCAGCTAACTTCATTTTCCTCAAGTCCTCAACGGGTATGAATTCAAAGTACTGCTCAGCTCTACTAACCCATCCCTTGGGGTCTTGTCCATCGAATTTCGGAAATTCAATTTTGGGATTTACATGAAAATTGTGTTGAGGCATATAAGTGTGAGGGCTATTAGGAGTAACAAACCCTGCCAACTGAGGGTTTTGGGAGTGATGCTGGTATGTGAAAGCATTAAAGGGAGGAATGAACACTTGATTAATTGGTGTAGTGCTGGGTATAGTAGTTGTGGTCGTGGTGTAGGGTGGTGATTGCGTATATGTGTTCATATTGCCTGTGGTTGAGTTCATATTAAGAGCAGTGTTATTTGGTTGAAAAAATGTTGGTGGGGTGGGAATGAAGTTTTGTGTGTGGTTATTATAGCCTAGTGTAGTGTAAACAGGAGGAGTGGTGACAATCGACATTGGGGAAGTAAGCATTTGAGAGACAAAAGGAGAGGGAGAGTTTTGATTTACCTCTAGTGGTGGAGTAGATCCTATGACAGGCCCCTCCTCCAGTGTGTCCTCTGTTCCTCCATTTGACCTCACCCCCTTCTGAGTGTTCTGCATTCCCATTATCAGCTGCTTAAGCTCCAAGAAGTTGTGGTCCATTTTATCCAACCTTGCTCCAAACCCTTCCATCCTTTGATCCATCTTTAAGTTCATATCTGTAAACTGTTGATTGAACTCAGTTCTGGTCTTACTCGCCGTTTCATTCAACTCAGCGAGTCTACCCTCATGAACCCCCAATCTCAGATCTACTTCTTTGAATCGAGTACCTTCCACCATGTTTAATACCAAGGAACGACTGCTTTGATACCACTTGTAACCCCCTTAAGTGATTACTCGATTGAATTTAACTAAGAAATTAACAATTCAACGAAAATGTAAAGATAAAGGAAAATAACTTTGATAAACTGAGAGATAATAAAAGAGTACAGAGCTCAACTTGAAGAACAAGAAAAAATAACAAAACAAAAGTAAACAATATTCTTCATCGATGCCTCTCTACTCCATTCTCTGCCCATATAAAGTAACTAGACTGCCACCTGTCGAACTATGATTCGCCAACCCAATAAACCGTTATTCACTGGATCCAATGTTGATATTGTTCAAAGGACTCAAATGCCCTTATGAGAGACTGTTTTAATAACTACTTTGACACCTCAAAACGACAGCGTATCACTAATTAATAAAATTTCATTTCAGCTGGTTACAAAGTTCATTTGTAAGACTGGGTGATTAGTGGTTACAATCTTATAAGAGATAATGAATTTGGTCACGATGCAGCAATCAATAATTCTTGGGAAGAAACTTTGTTTGATACATATGCATCAGTCGTGTCCTACTACACCGGACGAAATTGAAGTTATAATCATACTGATGGTACGAATTTCTTTAATATAGTACAAAATTGCATTACAGCTACATTATAGACAAACCTTATAATCATACTCATGTATACAGCACAGAAAGATCAGTCACATGTTCTTGAAATTTTACAGATCTTAGTGGATCTTGTACGCAGTTAATTCAAGGACCAAAAACTTCTAAGAAGATGATCACTAATGTTCGTAATGTAAATTACCATCAAAAATTCAGATTTAACCAATCGATAATACGAGACACATGGACGAAGAAGCCTCAGATGTAAACAACATATGTTCAACCAACATAAAAATTATCCGAGTTTTCACTATTCCAATTTAATAGTAGTATCTACAAACCACAAGGGCAACCTATAAGAAACAAAAACCACCCAAGTTTTCACAATTCCACCTAGATTAGTTTCGAAACCTAGATCATGTATGTTCTAAATCTTTCCAAACAACAAAGTACTGCCCTGATTGCACAGTTAACAATAGTAGCAACAACAAGCAACAACACGGATCGGATCACCTGTATCGATCAATATCCAAATTAGTTAAACAATCAAAACTAAAGAATCATCGATCGGGATGCAGCACTTAATCATTAAGCTGAGATTGCACAAAATCGTGTCAACTAAACTAATTAAATAAACCATTCATAGTAATCTAAAACAGGAACTAAGCAATCCTCAAATCAAAATCTCACAATACCTATTTCATAGAATTCTAAATTACCTTAGCCACAATAAAAAAACAACTACTTTGCTAAGTAACTAACACATGGATCATGAATAAATTTATTGCATTTTTCTTATAATAACTTACAAGCTGATAAAATTTTAGATAAATCTCGGAAATCAGCGAGAATCGACGGATCATGGATATGTTAATTTAAATAGAATGTTAAGAATACATATAAATAATTTGAAATTTATAACATGGGTTATAAAGCAGTACAAAACTACAAATGATCATATACAAACATGAAAAGTGAGAAATTTAGAAAGCTTACTTGAATTATAGTAAGACTTTCAAGTACCAAAGAGCTGCAAAGTCTTGGTGTATGTTAAGTAAAGATGCATACATGTGTGTGTATATAAATGTACAGGGCAGGTGGACAGCAGTGATCAGTCGTCATTGAGTGACAAACATGCCATGTTCACTCTCCTCGAATTGAGTGCTAATATATCCAAGAGTAATGGTTGGTGCACAAAATTGATTAAATAATTTTTGCACAAAATGATTTGAATTCCACTGATATGCGTTTTTACTGATTTATGTGAATGTAGGGTCCATTTTATTATAACCAACCAAATTGTGACACTTATCACTTTATTAAATATTTTATGAAATTTTATGTAACTTTTGAGCTTCGACATTAAATACGATATGTTAAATTTATTTGTTACTAAAACTTTTGATTTTAATATCAACAATCCATCTATTATATTATTAATAGCACAACAAGGGGATTTGTGAGACAATTTATTCAACATGAAATTACTAATTTAACCTATCTAATGATATAAATAATAAAAAAATAGTTTCCAATGAGGATTGAACCCTTGACCTCTCACTTGTAAATGAGAATCCTTACCACCTTGCTAGACATGAGTTTTGCAAAAATTATAAAACTCATTATTATTATATCATAGGACAACCCTCATATATTATATTAGTGATAAAAAAAAAAAAAAATTGTTCCTAGAGAGAATTGAACCATTAACCTCTAACTTAAAAAAAAAAAAGAATCCTTACCACTATACTTGACATAGATTTTGGATATATTGTAAAACTCATTATTAATATATCGTGGGACAATTTAATTATCATGAAATTACTAAATTACCCCTCCTATATTATATTAATGATAAAAAATTATTTCTAATAGAAATTTAACCCTTGACCTCTAGCTTAGAAGTTAGATTCCTTATCACTATGCTAGATATTAGTTTTGATTATATTATAAAACTTTGAGAATATTTCGAACAGTACATTGTTAAGTAGCAATTTTTTTTATTTAATAGTTGAAACAAGTTACTTAGATTTAGAAGATAGATACTATAATTTGTGTACTAATTTATATCTTATGAATATCTTTTTAATTCGGGTCAAATGCACAAATCGGTTGTGGATGATCAGGCAGTCACTACTAATACAAATTCTATATGCTCATAACTCATTCATTTGAACGTTCGTTTAAAGAGATTAGCACATTGAAATTTATTTATTTTAGTTGTACATACATCAATCATCATGAATAAATAATTTCTTAGATATGTTTTGCATACTAAGCATTTACATGTTGCAAGCACCATTTAATTACAAAACAATATAAATATATATTAACATGATTTACTAGCAAAGCTCGTGCGGTAAATTACATGCACATTAACCATCTATATATTAACATATTTAATTATAGTGGAACATAAAATACATCGATCTATTATTTCTTATGACAATATGGGTTTGGGAAGTTCTTCTACTTGCTCTCTCCATTTTCTAAATTCAGGTTCAGTCCATTCTGGTAATATCAGCTCAAAAAAACTGAAGCACTAATTTGGATCACACGGTTGATCTCCAAGAAATTTGGAGCCAATCTCTTGTATAAATTCTTCAGTCGTATCGATCTTTTGCTAATATGCAAGTTCATAACAGTCATTATTTATGTAAATACATTTATACTCCTAATTCAGGCAAGTAGTAATCCTTGAAATGAGATTAGCACATTGCAAATGATACATATTTTTAGCTGTGTAGTTGATATACACCGTGAACACATAATTCCTCTTGGACTTATTTGCATTCTGAGTATCAACACATTGAAAATATCATTTGATTTTTTAAAATAGAGCAACACAATTACATATTAATATAACTTCGCTAGCAAGCCCGTGCCTTGCACGGGCTATAAAGCTAGTTTTTCATAAAAAGTGAAACATTGTGGTGGTCTTTTTTATGAGCAACACAATTATTTTCTTATTTTCAATTTCTTTATTTTTTAGACGTTCATCCAATTAACTAGAACAATATTTTAGAAAGTTATAAGTTATATCTAAAACAAGTCCGAATTATAAAAATTAAAAAAAAAACAAGTCCTACTAGTTGGGCCCAGGAACAATATTTACAAATTCAAAATACTATATATCTATACTATGATAAGTGGGGTATAATTTGTATTTAATTAATTTCTCATTTTTTGTTATACATTCCATTCACAACAGTTAAATCTTTTTGCTGAAATAGATTATGACAGTTAAATCTATACTATTCTATAATAACTTAAACATTAAAAGTTTGATACCTATTTTTTTTGGTACTTCGTATTTTTATTTAGTTACCCTTACTTATATATTAGTATATTTTTACCTAAATACCCTTAATTATATCAATCTATACTACTATATTAAAACCAAATATTGAAAAATATAAAAGAAATATATAATTATAAATAACTAATCAATTTCATTTTTCATGTAAAACATGCTACCTTTAATATTTTTTTCAATAACTAATTAATTTTCTTTTCAGGTCAAACACATTTTCTTCAAACTAATTAATAATACCAAACTAATTTAATAATATACAATAATAATGTTTTAATTAATAATACACACTAATTTCTTTTTCAGCTAAAATACTACCTTTTCTATTTAATAAAATATTGTAATCACTAATTACTTATCGATTGCCTTTTTTAGATAAAATGTATTATCATTTCTATATTTTCTAACTAAAATTTTCCTTTTTCTGAAAATATCACGAGCACCATTTCTATATTATTATATAACAGCCAAAACATTAAAGGTTTGGTTGGTCGGTCGGTACGATACCTGTTGATTTTACTTATTTACCCATACTTAACTCTACATGTTATTTTTACTTAATTATCCTTACTTAATTATTTATACTTACTAATAACTAATAAATTTCTTTTTTCACAATAGCCGAAACATTAAAACGAAACATTAAAAGTTTGGTTGGTCGGTCGGTCGGTACGGTATCAGTTGATTTTACTTATTTACACTTAATTAACGATTCAAATTATTTTTACTTAATTATTCTTAGTTAATTATTTATAGTTATTAATAACTAACAAATTTCCTTTTTCAGGTAAAAATGTTACCTTTTCTATTTTTCAATAACTAATCAATTTCCTTTTCACGTAAAATACATTATATTTTATTTGACTAAAAAATTTTCTTTTTTAAAAACACTATAAGCAGTTCTATTTAATAAAATAACATATTATAATTATAATTACTAATAATTAACCAATTACCTTTTTTAGCTAAATTACGCTACCTTTTCTATTTTTTTATTTTTTCCAGTAAAACCTATTCGGGTAGTTTTATTTTAATAAAATAAAATAATAATATTATAGAGTAAAGTTCTATGGAGTACTCATTTAATTGGAGTACTTGGAGTACCTACACATTTTGCATTCAAAATTTTGCATACTTTATTATTTTCTAAATTATATATTATACTATATTATAAAAAATTGAATAAAATTAAGGATATTTATCAAAAATACCACTTTTTCTAATTTTTTTTGCGATTTTACCATCTTCTCAAAATATTTGCAAAAATTCAATCTGCAACCAGTTACATCTATTTGCATTTGGTTGCTCAGCATGTTGCATATGTGATTGCACACTCTGGTTGCATCTGGTTGCAAACCGTATTTTTACAAATAAATTAATATTTTTGCAAATTATATATTTTTTAAAAGTATTTTTACCAAAAAAAAAATTGAATTTGGGTTTTTATGAAAAAAAAAACCTAAAATGTTAAAAGTAAGCTAATAACTTATAAAGAGCCCAAACATGGCATATAAGTTTGTTTTCGGCAAAAAAAATCTAAAAAGGAGACGATTAAGCGAATACTGATGCTACTTAAAATGCCTGAACCGGAAATTTGATCGGGAAATTCAACGTAAAATCATCCAAGGTAATCCATATATATTTTCATATGCATGTTCACACATTCTTAGCTTACAAATTTTAAAATCCATGTGTAATATTAGTGGATTTATTTTATGTTATAGTAGATTCTATGCTTGTGAAGTTTGTAAATTATATTTCATGTTCTGTTTCAATCGTGAATTCTTTTTATTATATTTAGCGAACCTCTTGTCGATATTGATGAATTTCGGAAATTTACATAATTTGTACGTTAAGATGGTTTGCGGTGACACATTACCTTAAATATTATTCCCTCCGTTTCCGTCTCGAATGTCATATTCAATTGTTAGTATTTTTCGAAATAGTCAATCGCTTTTAGCTTGTTTAAACTTATTTTTATCGTTGGCTTAAATTACCAGTTGTGACTTGTGAATGCCGAACCAACTCAGCAGAGTTTTAAAGCATAAGCACTTGCAGCAGCAATCCCTCTGGTACAAGAAAGATATATACGAAGAAAGTTATGTATAAGAAAGAGTGAATATGGAAAATGGAATAAATGGTTTGGTTTATAATCTTGAGTGGTTGGCCATAGATGGTGCAAACGACAGTAGTAGCCATGGACTAGTTCAGGTTATAAGGGCAGTTGAAGCTGCTGAGGCTGCAATCAGACAGCAGGTACTATATAGTACTTAATCTGCGCAACTTCAAAGTATATATTAGGCTCCCCGATATAAATCTTTGTCCTAAATTACTCGAAATTTGGACAACAACTATAGTTCTGTTTTCTCATAATATTCGATGTAGGTGAGTTGCAATAGTATATAAAATTCAATGTGGCTTTACGCATTGACATTCTGACTAAGTATTGCATACATTTCAACATTTGTTGCACAAAGCATATACTCAGTATTGGCTTATCCAGGAATATCAGACATTTCGCTTGAAAGTGTGGATCCCTTCATAATATCTCTTGTATTGCATCTCACACTAAGATTAGACCAATGAACATGCATTAAGAATTATGACACGCTTGCTATCCTTAGCAGCCACAGGGAGTTAAAATAGATCGAGTTGTAGGTTCTATAACGGGAATATTGTCTGGTCTTTATTTTTGTGGAATTGGATTATAATCAGAGTCATTGCAATGTTATTTGTATAAGAAGAGTACAATTTTGGTGATCTAACAGTTACTTGTGCATCCTTGTTATCTTGTAGCACTTAAAAGCACAAAAATGGTCTATGATATCTAGGGCCTACTTGTCAACGAATTCAATATATATCCCTTGTGCTTAGTCACTCGTTAGTCATATGCACTTATGCCTTTTCTATGTTTAAGCTGTTTGGACTTTTTTTTTCCCAGATTACAAGTCAGAAGTAGCTTAAAGGTACTAGTAGCAATGATTAGTTGACTGAAGTCAGGAAATAAGCGTAGAAAAATAAGCTGTAAAAAAGCATCTCACATCCCTACCCTTGTGACCTTGTCATATATTTTCCATAACCTTATGTTTCTTTGCTTTATGTGACATATCATTGCCCCATTCACCTCAAAGAGAACAAGGCACGAACCCTTGAAATTTGGGATGAACAGTAGTTTCTGGACGACCAGACCAGTGTCCAAGCCCAAGAGACAATACAACAGGCTTTTCTGGAATTATCACTGATTCACTGTCATCTACTCTTGATTCTTTTGTTATTTTACTCATACCTTACCTTAAAATCTGTCCCCTGTCATTGCACCTACCATGGGAAAAAAGAAGGAAGGATAACATATTAGCATTGACGGCAACATGCTCTTGTCTTAATCATCTATCAATCTAGTTTGCTTGTGCTATATTTTCATTTTGTTCACAGGTGGAAGAGAACAATCGCTTGAGATCTGAACTTCTGAGAAAGAATAATGAAATTGAAAAATATGTAAGTGATACTATGATATTTCCTTGAAAGACTGCTATTTTAACTGTCATTCTGATCCCCTTCCGTTTATTCTAGTGTCTTTTCCATTTTTCTTTGATTTATTGTACGTAGTGGAAATGCATGTCTTTACCTGTATAATGACATACGAACGTATGTTTTGTTGAAAAATCCACTTTGCTTGTATATATTAAGATTATATAGTTAGTCTAAAATCTAGTTTATTGTGCATGATTGGAGGTGAATGAAGGTATTCAAAAATAGCAAAGGATAATTTTTGGTTTCTGAAAGGGCAAGACAGTGGTCTGATTCTTCTGGAGACTGACAGGATATTTGTGGTTAAGATCAGGGTAAAATTACCAGAATTAACGAGAAAATTTTTTGAGTATAGGTATTTATATATGTGTGTAACAGATATAAAAAGGAAGGTTAAGTTTGAGCACAATGAAACTCATACCACTTGTCATAACGTGTGATAATGGTTGAGACTTAAAAGAGGTATTTATTGGAAGATGGCTGAGGGTAAACTCTGTCTCATTGAAGAATTCCCAGATAAAGATAATGTGTAATATCTTTATTTTGTTCAATGTGTGTTGCAAGTACATTGTCTGCCCACTTCCATCAATAACATGTGCATCATAACTTGTAATGTATGCGAGCATGTGATTTGTTCTGGCTTCAGCATATATGTTCTTGGATAACTGACTAACTGGTTTCGATCACTCACTAAAAGAATTAAAGATCATACAGATGGGTATAGTATGGAGCTTTAGCTCTGGCTTCTGTTTGCTTTTGCTGATGAAAATTATTTGAATAAAAAATTTATGAGCACTGCAGAACTCGTATGGATTCTTTAATTTATTCATTTCTGTACTGTGTTTGTCTATCGACCTATTGTGCAATGCTACTTAATTTGTACAGTATGTGCTTGAATGGATAATTTTTTTACTTTTCAAAAAGTACTTACATTTGACATGGTGGCAGCAAGTGGATGACTGGACAGCTCAAAACCCGCATTCAGTTGATAATTGGGATGGCCGTGCCCACAGATCTCGAGGAACTAATCAATCAAATTATCATTTTGCACATCCAATGAATGGATATAATAACTTAACTAACTCTTCTGCACACAATTCATCTGGTACATTAGGTCCAAGGGAAGGAGCATTTTACAATGCCACCAATCCCATGGTACAAGATTATGGAGAAAGGAACTTTGATAGCAGCAGGATCGGTGAGGCACGAAGTACATTTCCTTCTGGCCAGCTACCTCACAATGGTGGCATCTCTCAACGTTCAACGCCATTTACAAAATCATTTTCTCCTAGCAGGTATTATTTGTTTGACAGTTAATTCAGGCAAAGTGATGTGAGGAAATTTCAAAATGAAGGTGAAAGAGATTAGTGATATGTAGCTACACCGATTAATAGGTATCAAATGGAAGGAGAGTATGATCCTCGTAAATTAATGGCAATGGCTGATATAGGCGATCATGGCAGCTCACTGAAGCAGGTGCTTCAAATTTCACTCGTGTGAACCTTCTTTAGTGGACTGAATGCTAAATCCTCACATGTATTTTCTAGCCCTCACTGATTTCATATAATTGTGTAGGATTTAGTTGCTAAGAGTCGGGAAAACGAAGTCGAGATTTCTCAGTTAAGGAAACATCTTGCTGAATATTCAATGAAGGTTGGTAGTTGCTATCTATGTTTAAAATATAGTTTATTTGCTTTAGTTTATCATCTTTGCTGTTAATTTCTGTGGTTTAGGAAATGCAACTACAAGACGAGAATTTTGTTTTGGAGAAACGTATTGCTAACATGCGTATGGTAATAATACTCATGTATTCTTCGTCTCTCTCTCTCTCTCTCTCTCTCCACACACACACACACACATGAAAACACATTCTCTCCTCTATATGTGAATGGAAATGAACGCTTTTATTATTGCTTTCGTAAGCTCTACTCTCTTAAGCAGTTTGTTACTTTGATATTTCTCTTACTTTTCGTGTCTCTATGAACTTTTCTTGTATATTGTTGGATGTTGACTGTAGAATCATATCCTTATGGTTTCTGTAGTCCTTTGATCAGCAGCAACAAGAACTCGTTGATGCTGGATCTAAAGCTCTCTCTTATAGACAAGACATAGTTGAGGAAAATATACGTCTTGCATATGCTCTGCAGGTGTTAAGTATTTTATAGCTTTGATACATGCCTATAGCACTTTAATTTAGCATACTCATGCATAAATTTGTTTTGAAGACATATCAAGTGATTCCTATTTGCTTTGTATTACTACATAATCTATAAAAACCCATAAATATACTCTACTATATATACACATTTGAGGGGATGGGATTTAAATATGACCAAAGTTTGCTCTGAAAATAGATAAATTAAATAAATAATATAAAAATGTTACTCTATTTTTTCAAAAAAAAAATACAGGTGTTTCGAACTTTGTGCTGGTGGCTGCCACTGCATGCCGCCCCCTTCATCCATCCCTGAAACACCTGTACTGTTAGGGTTCAAATGTCTCATTATATCCTTGCGGACCTAGCAGCAAGCTGATAGAGCTAGCGGCCTACACCTAGAAAGAGGATAATTCTATCAGAAGAACTGGTTTACTAGTAAGGCAATATCTTTGATGGTACATAAGGTGCATGATTTTTCATTCACCAAACAAATGAATTAGCTGGTTACCTTATATGTGGTTGTGTGTGCTACCACTTTTAATTCAAACTCGACAGTACCTCTATGTGTATATATATACGAAACTGTTATGTTTTTGTTCTTCATTTTCTTTAGTGCATCATTAAGCTTGTAATAGAAAAAGAGATTAATTGGCATCATGTAAACGGAGGCTGCATGCAACTTTTACTATGCACTTAAAGAAGCGGATAATAATGGGTAGAATATAGTGTTGCTAAAAATGCTAAATCTCACTTTTCGAAGATAATGGTGTCCTTTCCAGGCTAAATTTACTTCCTGGATGAAAGTCGTAGGAGTAGGAGTAACACTGACAAGAAAATATATATGTGCGTGTGTTTGTTTGTGTTATTATACACAAAATTGTTTCCATTTAGTCTTTAATGATGCAATTCCTCCTTTTAATGTCCCCAAATAAACCTTTTAACTTGAATTTAAAATTATTGTGAATTCAAAATATCAATATTTTCCAGTGAAGAGGTTTGGTTCTCGCTATTAGTGCAAAGCAGATCTTCTTACATCTCATTTATACTACAGGTTATTTGTATAGAACTTTTAACTAATATCCAAAAGTAATTTTTCATATTTAACTTGAGTTCTGTTGAAGATGGATATAGTGGATACACATTTTCTAATTCGAATTAGATAAGAGCAACAGTTTGCATCTGCAAAATTTTTTTTGTCATATATATATACATATTAACCTTTTGTTTTGTAATTAATTTTTTTTTTAAAAAAAAAAAAACAGGAAGCAGAGCAAGAGAGATCAACATTTGTGTCCTCTTTGACTCCCGTTATTGCTGAATATATCTCTAAGCCACTAGTTGATGATGCTCAATCTATTGTTGGTAATCTCAAGGCAAGGTGCTTTATTAAGTCTTCTTGTTTAAATGCCGCTGTTTTGCAAGACTGATAAGAAATTTCCCTATTCTTGTTTGTGACAATTAGGGTAAGATGATGTGCTGTTTTTAGGTACATCTTCCTGGGGGTAAGGCCTCCGGGACTTGGCTGCCAAAATGTGCCCGAATAGGAGTAGTTATTACTACGTCGCTATAAGCTCTTAGTTTTAAATTGCTTCTTTGCAGATCATTTTTAAACATTTGCAGGAGCAACTAATTATTACAGAGGTATGATGCTCATATGTAAAAAGTACTTAGATACATTGTCATTTTTTGTTTGAGATGTTAGTGTAGTAATATGAAGCACATTTGAGTAGTTTTTCTTCAGGTTTATATGCTGATTTTATAATTGACTACTTGGCCTGACAAGTGGGTCATTTTTCAACTGACAGACAAAGCTAAAGGAGTCTCAGTATCAAATAGCACCATGGCGTTCTGATATGAAGTTTACAAGCTTTGCTCAGTCACCATCACATTCCTTTGTGGTAGGATTGGTAATGTTCGTGTGTCTATTTATCTTTACCGTGCTGTTTGTGACCTACTTTGTTTCTCTAACAGCAAAATGGGCTTGACCTGGTCCCTCAACCATCTCGGATATTTAAAGGAGAGTCAGCCATACCATCTGGCCCATCAAAAGTTAGAGATTGGGATATTTTGGATAATGAACAAAGCAATTTAAGTGGTGTTGCAAAAACTTTAGAGGCAGATGATTTGGGAAGGTATTCACCTCTTTCAAGTAGGTGAGTTAAATGTTAACTGCTAACCTTAAATACAGTTGCAATCATAAATTTATCGTGGTGGGTTCTTAGTGATCCCAATATAGTTTAGTATGTAGTCTTTCTAGTGATGTTAATATAGCTCAGTTCTATTAAATCGCATAGTAAATTAGTGTGTCTCAATATATACGACACGACATCTAGGCCCACTCAAAGTCGCATCGATGCTACAAACGCCTACCGATTACTAAAATATAATAATATATGCAATCATATAATTCTACATAAAATATATTGGATCATCTATGCTCTTAGTGTAATGGCTGCAGCAGTCAGATATTACTATAATTATATATAAACACTATTCTACCCTAGTTTGTCTTTGATAAGTCCACTGATTCGCTCCTGTAATCAACACAACTCATAGATTATACTCGTTACTGGTTGGGGGTGCTCCTTTAAGGGTTTTTTCGGTATTTTATATTGAAGAATGCTATGGGGTTTATATTATAGCCCTCATGTTCTGCTTGAGATGTGATAATGCAGACCTCAATCTCATTCACCATGGTTTCTACCACACAAAATACCGGACTTTGCATTTTTTTTTTTTAAGTGGTTGGAATGTATTTACTTTTTGTGCATTAAGAGCGAAGAGTACCATGGCAAATCTATGTGAACTTGTTTAAGATAACTTGTATACTGTGATTGTAGCTCCAGTTTTTCCAATTAGGTCTTGCGTTGATTTCTCTTCTTGTTTCAGGGATCTTGCACCCCAAGCTGTACCTGAACAGCTTATGGTCAAACAGAATGCCTCACTTCCACGTGACGGTGAAATTACCCCAAGTAAACAGGTTAGATTTAGTGAAGCTATCAGTAGCATAGAGATGGATGACCCAGACATGGAAGGGCCTCAATTTGGAAGAGATCCATCAGCTGATTGGAGTTCTAGAAACTCGGCTTATACAGCGGATGATCATGTGTCCTCATATTCTCCTTATCTACCCCCAGTTCTTGAGGGGTCTTCTTCCTCCTCCTCTGAAGGTAGCAATTCCACTATCAAATCAATATTTTATGCTTTAAGAATTGCTCTTCATTAACTGAAATCTTAAGGTCTATAGCTGCAGATGATGAACCCTTACCTGCAGTAGAGGGCCTCCAAATTTCTGGTGATGCTTTTCCGGGACGAGAGCTTCTAGCCAGCGGATACTCTATTAATGGAACTACTAGTTGTAATTTTGAGGTGCTTGTAACCATTAGAGATTTCAATCCTTCATAACTTGTTTATCCCTTTTTTTAATTTGTTTTTCCTGAATTTGTAGTGGGTTCGCCATCTAGAAGATGGATCTGTTAATTATATTGAAGGTACAGTTCTGTCTTTTTCTTCTTTTTTTTTGCTAATATACAGTTCTGTCTTTTAATTGTATTGTCTTGTTTGTTAACAATTTTTTGCCTTACAAAATTTCTTATTGCAGGTGCAAAGCAACCAAATTACCTTGTTAGCGCAGATGATGTGGATACCTATCTTGCAATTGAAGTCCAGCCCATGAATGATAGGAAGCGGAAGGTACTAAGATACAATTTTCACTGAAATAACAAACCATAATTGGTTTTGTAAATAGGTTTCTGCGCCTCTATTCTTTTTAGGTATAGAATTTAACAACCATAATAACGATGATCATTTTATCTGTGTACAAAAAAGGCGATAGAACAAAAAGTGTTATTTTATTTCTAAAAAATACAGCCAAATTAGCAGGAAATACATTCGCTGATAGAGTAACATGGGTTCAAATTATAATTGTTCCCAGAGGTGTATAGAAGTTATATAATTATATATGCCTCCTTATCTTTATTTTTACAGAATTCTAAAATTTAAATTAGTTAACTAGTGAAAGAAATAAAAAATGACACTTGATTTAGACAATCAATATTAGCATGCTGTGATAGTTAATAAGTAAAAAATATAAGGAAGTGCTGGCCTACACGTTGAAATGCTGTGTTTTTCTAGATGTCATGTTGCCACAAATCTACTACATTTTTGTCAATTGATAGTTTTCCAGATTGTGTGAAAGGGACAGTTTTAATTATTTAAGATATCCTGTTCCTTTTCATATCGACAGGGGGAACTTGTAAAGGTCTTTGCCAATGAGCACAGAAAGATTACATGTGGTAAGCCAGCAACGTTTGATATTTATAGTCTAATACAGTTACACATAGTTTGGGACTGCGCTATTGTTATATTAATCTTTGTAAACTTTAATTGTAGTGGATTTGTAAGCCAATATGCCTGAAGACATGTAGTAGATATTTCTTTATTCTAGTACTAAAAGGGCTTTTTATCCACTCACTGTTAGTATGGCTTTTACTTGAACAAATTTACAAAAATCTGGTTGAAATTGGTAGGTTTGTCTTGTAGAGGCCATATTTCTTATTTCCGCCTCTTGCAAAGATGACAGAATTCTAAGGTCCCTGGCATTGGGCGACCTCATATCATACAGACACTCACCTGTATACTTTATGAAGGCAGCCCATGTTGTTCATTTTCTAGGCAGTTTTTAACTGACTGGATGCCATGCAGTCACCGACATCTGTAAAGATATTCCTTCTTATATATGGGTCTTGTTTCCATTCATGCTTTTTTCTTTATGATGCTTGTTCTGCAGATGTGATGCATGCAGTAATACTGACAGCTAAGTCACTCAATTTGGGTGGTGTTACCAGAGCTATTTAATATATTATAATATTTTTGTCGATTCTTCCTGTAGTTTTCATGGTCCTAGACTATCTGGGAACTTCAATATAGCATTATATGAACTTTTACATTAATTTTCAGTTTTCACCTCTATACCATTTCTGTATACATTAAATTAGGATGTTTGTTCATTTTTGCAGATACTCGAATGCAAAACATCATAAGGAGTAACTTACATGATGGCCAAGCTTCCTTTAGGATATCTCAGCCGGTAAGACAAATATCATCTCTGATAATCTTTGATGCAGCCTGTTCGTCAAATTCATTTTCTGAAGGAACTTTATTATAAGATATAATTATACTTTTATTTGACTAACAGGTGGGTTATCTTGATATGTGGGAATCAGCTACAATGGTTGTCAAAAAAGAGGGATTTAGTATTAAGGGTTCTGGAAGCAACAGTAGTTTGTTGATGGAAAAATTTTCACCAGCCCCTACTGTATGCTATCTTATCCTTATATTTAACATACAGGGTTTGCTGGGCATGACATCTAAAGTGAATGGAAGGGGCATCGTATCATAATTCTAAGCTATAGAGGATATTCTTCTCTTCTTTGAATGGAATTTTTATTTTATTTATGTTAGACTTGTTATCTAGCTAGTATTGGAATGCAATAACCGTGGACATCGCAGACTATGCATTTAAATTTCAAGGTTCCGAACAGTCTTTTATAAAATATAATTTGTAACCCATGCATATACTAATTTCAAATCAATATGTGTTTACCTTAAAATTATAATTACGTTTCTCAGTAAAATCTATTGTAATAAATTTTTTAAGGCTGATGTTTGTTTTTCACTAGATGTTTGAATATGGTGCCTTGAAGCATATTTCACAAATCTTCTCTTTATTGTTTTTTTTTCCATTTCAGGTTATTGTTCCATTTGGATACCCTACAGAATTCTCAATAATTGGTTCAAGTGGTGTTGAAAACTTGCTGCGGGCAGAAAATGATCCAGAGGATATTGCCGGGTCAGTATAGTACTTCGTGTTATGCCACACACACACGAAATAGAACTTTACTTGAAAGCTTGCGGTGGAGATTGACATAAAAACACAGAAACACCTGATTCTATTCTATTAATTCAAAAAATTTGACTCCTTATAAGAGGAAGCTTGGAGAATTACTTAAAAATTAATTTTTTGGCTGAGTATCTAATTGTACATAGTGATTTAATGTATGAAGCTAAAATGGCAAAATATTTTTGTGTGTATCGTTATTAACCTTTATTTTTGTGTGTATCGTTATTAACCTTAAATCCATCTGTTCTCTGCAGTGCTCGAGACACTATTGTTCTAACACTGAGACTATTTATTATGAGGGTAAGTATCTGCTTGTTCAGTAAGAAAATTATTACTTCAGCAATAATTAATATATATTGTAACTCGCCATAGTTTGTTCAGAACTCTATCACAATTAATCAAAATTGTGTAAAAACCCCTGAAAGGACTTTTATGCAAATATTATGTGTACGGATTTGTAGAAGGCACGTTTTGATCCACCTGACAAGGGTATGCACGAGTGTACAAAATAAATTTCTACTATGGATAAGTAAACTCATGTGACTGAGTTTGTTTGGAGGTTTCTATTCTATTTTTCGGACAATCTTTGGCTCTTCGTTTCTGTATAATTTATGATGTTATTATGAATTTGATCGGGCCAACTTTTTTTCAGGCTAATAACAAAAAGAAAGGAAAAAGGAAAGCTCTATTCTTTAACAAGTAAGGCACTTCACCATTCAGGAAAGCAGTTGTGCAGTGCAAAGTTGTTTGATCAGGGATCTGTCTCTTCTTTCAGCTAGTTTACGCAAAAAAAAAAAAATCAGTTCGAGTGGTAGTAATCATATCTTTGTTCACATTATATTATTTATCTTATCATCCCTCTTTTTACTCTATGCTCTATATTTGCCCTTTTAATGTTGTATTACTGTGCAAGCCATCAATGGAAGAAGTTGAATGGCAAGTTTTGGTAGAGGAAAAAACGTAAGCGGCATTTGCTTCCCAAAATGATTTCACATTATAACACTCATTTTGTACTCTATTATATTGTCCTTGAAAAAAAACATATTTATGAAGAACATCTACAAATATAAGAAGTTTCGGAAAGGAGGCCAACTTTAACCCTCTGAATCCGTCATTATCAAATGTGCATCTGTATTCTTGTATAGATGTTTGTGTACAGTTCAAAAACTTCGAATCATCGTATTGCTTTTCCAAGTTATGTTTGATATTTTATAGTGTACCTATTTTGTTAAATTATACTATTTTAATGCTATTATATTATGAAAAATCACATGTAGTATTATATGTGAATCAAAACTTAATTCTTTCAAGAAACTCATATGAACAAGATTGAAATATAAAATAAACACGTTATTCGTTAATCAGGCATGCTGGGTATCATTTTATGTAATTGTGTGCGATGTGTACAGTAATATTTTGTATACCCTCTTTTAGATTCGACAAAACTACATATTGTATGTCGCGCATTTTTCTTTCATTTTATTATGTTATCATTTTTAGTCCCCAAGTGATTTCTTAAGTTTACATAAAAATAATTTTATAATTCTACTAACTTATATTTTGTGCGATGCATGTGTTATTTTAATATTTATAATTTTTATTTTTATTTTATTTTTTTGCAAAAATAATTTATTTTTATTATGACTAGTTTAATTCTAGTAATTTTTTAATAATTTATTTCATCAAAATGCATTTTAGAATAAAAAAATTATGGAAATGTGATGAAAGCATTACATATGTTTTAACTATAATGAATTTATAAAATAGTTTATGTTTTAACTATAATGAATTTATAAAATAGTTAAGCTAGTTATGATAAATCTATACTATTATATAAATTCCGAAACATTGAAAGTTTTGGTACCTGTTTTTTGGTACTAAGTGAATTTACTTATTTACCCTTCATTATAAAGAAATATATATATATATATTTAAAATTCCTAAAATAAATAATAACATAATATGATTAATGGTAAGTTATTTTATTAATAATTGAAAATATGTTGTGATATTTTGGTTATATTTTAATGATTGTAAGATTAGTTTTAAATAGAAAAGATAACGTATTAAAAGGAAATATTAATAATTTGAAGATATGGTACGATTGATATTTTTATAAAAGGTAATATCTTCAAATAAAAGTAAATGTGAAAATGACAATGACTAATTACCATTAGTTATATTATGTCATTATTTATTTTAATAATTAGGATAACCAAACCGACAAATTTTCAATCTTTCGGATTTAATATAATAGTATAGATAGATTTAATATAATTTAATATACTCATGTTTACGGATTATACTAATGTTTTCTTATTATAAACAACGTATACGGATTTTTAATATATTTTATGAATAATTGAAAAATATGATGTGATATTTTTGGGCATATATTAATGATTGTAAGTTGTAAGATTAGTTTTAAATAAAAAAGGTTACGTGTTTTATTTCCAAAGGAAATATTAATGATTGAAAAATATGATACGTTGGATTTTTTTAAGTATTTATACATGGTAGTATCTTCAACTAAAAGTAATGCGATAAAGGCAATCGATTAATTACTTTTATTTATTTTAGGTGTTTTAATAGTATAGATATCATATATATTTTTCTTTATAATGAAGGGTAAATAAGTAAATTCATTACGTACCAAAAAACATGTACCAAAACTTTTAATGTTTATTCACAATTACTTTTAATTGAAGATATTATCTTTTATAAACACCCACTAATCTTACAATCACATATATCTATACTATTGTATAAAAGCCGAAACAATAAAAGAGTTTTGGTACCTATTTTTTGTTATTAAGTGAATTTATTTATTTACCCTTTATCTATACTATTAAAACTCCAAAAATAAATAATAACATAATATAATTAATGGTAAACAGTAAACCTGCTTATAATAAGTTGATAAATTCTTGAAATATAGGCAAAATTTTAAGAATTTCACTCCTAATTATTTTACTTACTTTTTTGGGTGATGAATGATGACCCTAAATAATCATTTTTGAGTTTGAAATGCCCAAAATACTGAAATTCAGAAAGTTGGCCCTTTTTACCGATGGGATGCGGAGTTGCGTCCTCCGTATTAGCTTGATACGTTGCACGATGCTCCGTATTAGCTGGATACGCTATACACTCTTCCGTAACACGACATGATACGGAAGAGCGTGTACCGTGATTATGATGCGCACCCGGTTAATACGGAACACAGTAAGTAGTCGATTGTCTTTTTTCACATTTACTTTTAATTGAATATATTACCTTTTATAAACACCTACTAATCTTGCAATCATTAATATATACCCGAAAATATCATTTCATATTTTTCAATTATTAATAAAATATATTAAAAATCTGTATACGTTGTTTATAAAAACATCAGTCGTATCATATCTTACAAACATTAATATTTCCTTTCAAATTAAAACATGTTACCTTTTTAATTTAAAACTAATCTTACAATCATTAATATATACCCGAAAATATTACATCATATTTTTCATTTATTAATAAAAATATATTAAAAATTTGTATACGTTGTTTATAATAAGGAAACATTAGTATAATCCGTAAACATGAGTATATTAAATTATATTAAATTAAAATTAATTAATTAAAATAATGGTAAGTAGTCGATTGCCTTAATTAAATTATAATTACTATAAACTAATCAATTACCTTTTTCACATAAATCGTATAATCTTTTTAATTTTCACGTTGCCTTTCTATTTCTATAGCTAAAATATCTTTTTTTTCCAATTATATCACGGGCGGTTCTATTTAATACAATAAACTAATAATATTCTAATATTAATAATTAACTGATTTTCTTTTTTAGCTAAAATGTATCATCTTTTATATATTTTCTAACTAAAATCTCTCTTTTAATAGAAATATCACGTACAATATTAATTTCTTCTTTTCAAAAAACATTACGAGCAATTGTATTTAGTAAAATAATGTAATTAAATTATAAATACTATAAACTAACCAATTACCTTTTTCACCAAAAACATGTTACCTTTTTAATTTTCTTTAACTAAATCCTCTCTTAATCTAATCATTACACGGACAATATATTTAATAAAATAAAAGAATTATTTTATAATTACTAATAATTAAACAATTATTTTTTTCAACTAAAACCTATCATCTTTCTATATTTTTTGACTAAAATCTCTCCATTTTTAGAAATATCATGGATAACATTTATACAACTATTATCAAATCATCTCATATAAAAATTTAAGCCTCCAAAATTAATATTTTGAAAAATAATTTAAATTAATGAAAAAAATTCATATAATATTTTAAAAAATCCGTGCATCGCACGGGTTTTAAACTAGTATTAGTAAATGAGTAAATACTAAACAAATTATGTATTATATTTTGGATCTAATAAAATAATAGTAGCAACGAAACCCTAGTATTAATGTGACAATCCATCCAGATTAAATTTCGACTCTTTTTCGAAATTTGAAAATCGGGTCAAGTATTGTTAAAGTATATTGAGTCAAATGCAGTCAAATTTCCTAAAATATTATGATTTATTGGAATATTTAGTAGTAGTATTTTTTCTTATATACTACATTAAAGTTTCAAATCTCCTCGCTAGGTAATTGGAATGTTACAAATCCCACCACTTAAATTCTTGACATCCTTATCAGGCCTGAACAAATAGCTAAAAAAGATCGTACCTCTCTAACCACTATGAAATAATATCGATTGGTTTCGTATACCCATCTCTTACCACTAACCTTTATGCAAAATCAAGCTTACACTAATCATTTGAATGGAAGGGGGATTTTCATATTCATTATATTATCATTACATTCAATTCTTTGATATATTTTGCTTTACCTTTTTTTTTCTTTATAAATATATACTTATCATGTTCTTGTATTATAATTTTTCTTTTATCGGATATTTATTCTCATGTCGAGGCATTTATGATAACATAATTTCTCGCATCGTTTTTATTTTAGGAAACTTGGAGGCGATTTTGACGAAAATTTGACAAAGAATAGTGCTAGAGGTACAAATTGGGTATCAAAATTTGTTATCAAATGACATTAATTACTTGGCATTTTGGGATGTTTTAATTGAACGTCCCTGACGGACCTATTACAATTATAACCAATCAAAACAAGGTCAAGTTATTTGGTAACAATTTTTGGTACCCAATTTAGTACCTCTAACATTTTTCTTTCACAAAACACGTAAAACTGAACAACACACACAAAGTCTAATCTATATATCTATATATTATAAATTAGTGGATAACCCGTTCCTTAGGTTCGGTATCCATATTTAGGCTCGGATAAAATTTTATACTATATTTTGATCCATGGACTATCCATTTTATAGGTATGGTATCCATTTTAGCTTTGTATTGGATCTAGATTATTATTTGACCCATGTTCAATTATGAAAATTTGTATATTAATTTTAAATATCATTAATATCCATTATTTTTTTGGTAAGTTCAATAATAAAATTTTTGAGTGAATCTTTCAATTTTGGTAATCTCATTAATACATATCATCACATGTCATATGTAACAAAAGTTTGACTAAATTAACTTTTAAATGTACTTATTATATTATATAAAATAGCATTTAATTGTACTAATATTAGTCGTTTCAAGCTTTTATTATTTAATCTCTACTAGCTTATAACCCGTGCAATGCACGGAGTTCTTGTATTATATTATAAATTTTATTTAATATTATAATTATGTTTTTATATAATCATTATTTTTAATAAGTTTTTTAATTTTAATTTGATATAATTTAATATACTCATGCTTACGGATTATACTAATGTTTCCTTATTATAAACAACGTATACGATTTTTAATATATTTTATTAATAATTGAGAAATAAGGTGTGATATTTTCGGGTATATATTAATGATTGTAAGATTTGTTGTAAATTAAAAAGGTAATGTGTTTTAATTGTAAAGGAAATATTAATAATTGAAAGATATTATACGATTGATCTTTTTAGATGTTTATAAAAGGTAATATCTCGACTAATTACCATTAATTATATTATGTTATTATTTATTTTAGGTGCATTTATTTATTTTTCATAATGAATGATAAATAAGTAAATTCACGAAGTGTATTTAGGTGTATTTTATTTTAGGTGTGATTGATCTTGAAAATTATGGTGTGATATTTTCGGGATATATTATTCCCTCTGTCCCGCTAATATTGGCCACCATCCAAAATCCATGTATTTAGCGTTTAAGTTATAATCACCATATTTAACCATAATTATTAACATATTTATGAAAACTTAACAAATTTGACACGTAATTTGCTTTGTTAAGGAAATGTGGACAATAGTTTTGGGATAAACAAATATGGAATTGTGGCCAATATTAGCTGGACGGAGGGAGTAATGATTGTAAGATTTGTTTTAAATTAAAAAGGTAACGTGTTTTAATTCGAGAAAAATATTAATGATCGAAAGATATGATATGATTGATGTTTTTTTGTGCTTATAAAAGGTAATATGTTCAACTAAAAGTAATATGAAAAAGGCAATCAACTAATTACCATTAATTTTATTATATTAATGTGAAAAAGACAATCGACTAATTAACATTAATTTTATTATGTTATAATTACCATTAATCATAACGTGTTTTAATTCGAAAGGAAATATTAATGATGGAAAGATATGATAGGATTGATGTTTTTAGGTGTTTATAAAATGTAATATCTCGACTAATTACCATTAATTATATTATGTTATTATTTATTTTAGGTGTATTTATTTTTATTTATAATGAAGGGTAAATAAGTAAATTCACGAAGTACCAAAAAACAGGTACCAAAACTTTCAATATTTCGGCTTTTATATAATAGTATAGATTAAATTATTTTGTTTATTTAATTTATTTTTCTTATAATATATTAATAATTTTATAAAATAATATTATGAAATACCGTGTGCATAGCACATGCTATAGTCTAGTAAATCTGAAAAGTTCAACCAGACTAACAAAAGTACTCGAACAAGCCCAACCATCCCTAAAAACTGAACAAGTATATATTCCAAAACAATACTAAAGAAACAGAATTCGACATTAAAACAACTAGCCAACTTATCCGCGCTAGCGCTACGCGCGATTTATAAATTTTATATAAAAGTATTGTAATGGATAAATTAATTTCTATTATTCTTAAAAATTGATTGGTCTCTTATGAATTTTTTATAAAAAATTAATTTAAAAATGATTTACATGAATTATTAATTGGGAAAATAATCTCATTATATACAAAATTTTGATAATCTTAAAAATATCACAAACATATAAAAATAAAATTTACAATATGAATGTAATATTTACGATCAAAAATTACAAATATTGAATACAACTTAATAACGTTTTTTAAAGCCGACACCCCTCTCATAATATACATGTTCAATAATAGTGTAAGAATTTATTTAATTTGAATATTAATTTATTTTGACACGATATAATGAAACAATAGGTGTATAAATTTTTTATCAATTTAATCTTCCGATAAAAATATGGTTGGGTTTGTTCAATTTAATTAATTTAGTCATAATTCATGTGTAATTTATTCATGTGCATAATTTGTTTACAAATTTCAGATATTAAGTAAAGATTCGTGTACTTCCATAATTTACTACGACTCCACAATCATTGATAATAAAGATTGTTTGAGAAGTTAAGGTTAATAACGTTTTTTAAAACCGACACCCCTCTCATAATATACATATTCAATAATAGTGTATGAATTTGTTTAATTACAATAAAAATTTATTTCGACACAAAATAACGAAACAAAGGGTGTATAGCTTTTTTATCAAAAGGCTCTGATACCAATTGTTAGGTCCAAAATAGTTTGTAGAAGGGGGGGTTGAATACAAACTATACCGTTTTATCGAATTTGCTCTTTTCTTAAAAATATTAAAATAATAAATCAAGAACAAATTTGATGCGGAATAAAAACGAATACCGATATTTCAAGTTGAATATAAAATTTATATTAACTTGATGGGGTGTGTCTAAATACACGGGTACAAATTACAAGGTTTGATGACCAAACTAATTATTACAAATTCTATAGAAAATTCGACATGAATTTTTCTATATTTGTAAATAAAAAGATCGAAATTTATTATTACAAATTCTATAGAAAATTCGACATGAACTTTTCTATATTTGTAATAAAAAGATCGAGAGGTTCTAGGAAACTTAATTCGCTAGATAGTTCCACAAGTGCAAGTAAACAATTTCTAGTGGTTTAGATTTAACAATAGAAGCTAGAAATAATTTACAGAATTTAATTTGAAGTCTGGGAACTTTTCTTTCTCTTGGTCTCTTTCTCTCCGTGTCTGTCTGTGTTTTTGAAGAGGAGTGAAGATTGTGAAGTCTTTTTGTTCTCTGTTGCCTTCTGTCTTTTATAATCCAGCCATAGTCATATTGCATTGTTTTAATTGATATAACAATCAATTAACAATAATATGACATTCGGTATGACTATCCATTTCAAATAATATGACAGTCCCTTTAAATATAACTTTCGGTATGACTATCATTAATACTTAATATGACAATCTCTTGAACTGAATATGACAATCATACCAATATAACTATCGGTATAACTATCGGTATAACTTAAGAATTTTAATCAAACAAACAACTCGGCTGTGTGATTAAATTTTGAAACAAAAGAATTCTGCTGAAACCAAAGTCCAGTCGCAGGAGGAAGAAGTGGAATACACGCGCGCGCTGTTTCTTGTTTTCTGTCTGGCGCGTGCGTGACACGCGCTGTCTGGCGCGTTAGAACTCTGTCCGACAGCATCTGGTCCGCATGCATGTGTTATACTGTTTTGTTCCTCTCTTTTTTTCTTTGCATGCATGTTTCATCCTTGTGTGATAAAAAAGAAAACATAGCTTTCTTTTTTCTTTTTTTTCCTTGATCGACAACTACCTGCTACTTCCTTTTTTTTTATTCTTTTGCTGTTTTGTTTTTAACACATTTTTTTTTCTTTTGTTTCTTTTGAATTTAATTTAATTAAATACTTAATCAATTAATCATTAAAATAAATAATGATTAATTACTTAATTAATTAAATCAATTCAGATTAATACATTAATTCAAAATTAATTAACATGATAATTAATTTAATAAATAAATTAATTCGATACGAATTAATTTATTAAATTAAACCAATTACATAATTATATTAATTAAGTGAGAATTAATATAAAAATCTTTTTACAACCGAAATCTTTTTCTTGAACCACTGAAAGTAATAAAGAATTACCACCAAATTTTCGTTGACGCTCGATGCACGGTCTGGTTCATGAGCGACTAACTCCAACGGCTTTTCTTTATTTTTGACACTATGATTTGGTTCATGTCTTCCTTTTTCTTCACTCTTTTTCAAACCTTTCTAATCTGTATTCTGTCACTGTAGGAACCTCTTGTCACTATAAATAGAATCCACTGTCTTGATTACTCCACTGATGCTTGATCAACTGACTGAACTTCTTCAAGTGTAGTATACCTCAAAACGGTAGATTGACTTTGTCTTCTTTCTCTTGACAGTTGTACATTTGAGATCCATGTGACAGTACATGTACTATTTACTATTACATTCTTGTTTGAATTGAGTTGTATCCTCGAAATACAAATAGGCTACATCATTTTCCTTTCAATCTCCCCCTATTTGTTTGTTAAACATTAGCATACAAATACCTAGAGGATAACTCAACTACAAACTAGAAGAAGATAAAGCTTTAAAGAGCTATAGTAAATAATACATAAAAAAAATTTCTGGTTTAGATATTACAATTCCAGAATCTCAGTTGATGAAATGATAGATGATTGTTCCTCTGACACTGAACTGATCTTCATTAAGTAACTCATCTTCATTTCTTGACATATCTGCCTGATAACCCTTTACATCTGATTTTGAAAATTATCAGCAGATACTTGGGAATTCTTCAGTGGTAAAGAATATGACTTGACAACCACATACTGAAGAATTCTTCTTTGTCGTTTCATACTTCTCTCCTTCCTTATGTCTCCCTACCTAAGGTGATATGACTCTTCCTTAAAACGGTGAATACTCCCCCTTTCTAAGGTATAACCTTTTTCATATCTCTCCCCCTTAGATATAAAATCTCCCCCTCACTAAGGTAAGCTTATACTCTTCCCCTTAGTTGAGTATCTCTTACTAAGGCAATCTTTGAGTATATCTTCTTCAATATATCTCTCCCCCTTAGTTGAGTAATCCTCCAAGCATTCAATTATAGCAAACATCCAAATGTAAATTAGATGATACCAAATTTTCAATTATAACTCACCTCTTACCTTTAGTACAACAGATTCTTCATACATATAACATTGTCTGATGTAATAAAGAAAAGAAGCTTTGCTTGTGTTGAAGGATTTTCATGAAGACTTCCAGAATAGAAGTATGTAGGCTGATCAACTTTGTCCTTTAGATATGATAGTATGGCTTCACTATTGATCATCCTGACAACCAAATCTCCCAACAATTTCCTTATATCTCCCAATTCTTATGAATAAACTTTGTTTTGGAAATAGGGAATGAGATTTGGTGTTTATCTTTCTTCCTCACTGTGAGTGTGTGATTCTGTTTCGTGTACCTCACAAGTGTTTAACTCATCTCTCCACTCATATCACTTAAAATGAGTGATCTCATTTCTCATCTCTCAAGTGTTTACACTCATGCTCACTAGTGTATCACTCTTATCTCTCATAGCTCCAACATCCATGTGTACCTGCAAGGAAAATCACCCTAGCCCCTTCAAGAGAGGTCACTGGTGGTGCAATGGGGTTTCGCAAATCCCCAATCCTCGTTAGACTCGTCAGACGAATCTGAGTCATAATCTACAAGTTGATAAAAATTTTCCCTTTTTGTGGGTTTCAGATTTGAATTCTGAGAAGGTAAACAATGAAATCAAAACTTAGAATTAAAATCATGTTTCCATCTAATGTCTATGAAGACATCACCTTGTTAAACTCATCAGGTAAATTTGAATCATAGTTAACAAGTTGCCGATCCGCACCTATGTCGGATCCGATACCCGCAGGATCCAGAGATGTTCCCTCTGGGGAGTTAGATAATGATCTTGTTGAATTTTGCATTGAGATCAATACCTTCTCTCTAGGTCTGTGAAGACTCTTGGTTCTTTGAGGAACCTTCAACTTATAATCCTAACCGTAAAATGGTCGGAGTATGAGTTGTTTCCGTCAATTCATCCTTAGTGTGTGCAATCTCACTTTGTGCATAGGAAGTATTTTAGTATTGTGTATGAGGTAGTGACTTACCAACAGATGCCCTGGCTGACAGGCGAATTTCAATAAACTCATCCTTTTAATAGAATGAATCCAGAGACTGTTATAGTGCCATTTTCAGCTCTGCATCCTTTTGGGAGAATGCAGGCGAGCTTACAGATACCTCAAGTTATATACATCTATTCTCCTTGAGAGGTAGAGCTGTGGGTTTACTATCCCTCGCATCCTTATTTGCTGCATCAAGTGCAGTTACTCCCTTAATGACCTCTAGTCAGATAAGTTACTTCCATTTTAGGGGTAAGTTAGGATGTTTTTAGATTTAGATTTATAGTCTGGGATAGAAGTTGTTGGGTTTACAACCTCATGACTTTCATGTGAGAAAACTTCCACTAGGAGTTGAACCTGCATCACATAGCAATAGAGCAATATAGAGATAGAATGCATTTACATCATACCACAACATTATGTGAAAACATATGCATTATATCTTGTGAGAGAAATGATGTACAATTGTGACTTTAAAAAGTTTTATAATATAAGCAATCACAACTGTAGAAAGATTTGAGTTTTCTTTTAAAAACTGTTAATGTGCAAGAGTTTGTATTTATGCATAAAACAATGTATTATCATGTCTTTTAATGAAAACTAGGTCGTTTTAATTTTAAAAGACACAAACTCTTGACTTCGCAGTAATTAAGAAAGAAAGATTTTCTTTAAGTGCTTACAATGTATAGAGAACTTTAACACAAAGTTAGTGAAAAGACTCATACAAGCACTTGATGTTGTTTAGGTGACAAAGATTACCAATTACATAAGTACAGATAACCAATGTCTCTCCTTTGGCACTTCATTACTTAGCACAACATAAACTAAGTAATTGACTGATGGATGTAAAATACTCTAGGAGACCGAATGTAACTTTAAGTCTCACTTACTTAGAAAGTTGAACACCTTAATATATACTAACACTAATGATTTATAGATAAGACATGTTTACTCAGAATAAATCCTAAGTAATATCATCAGAGATAATATATACATCACAATTAGTTTACAATAAAGTATCAGAACAACTAGCAATTGTTAGTAAACAAATATTTTACTATTTGATACCAACTGCTAGTAGTTATCAAATACTTTAGAATGCAAGTAATTGTGTTTATGATTACTTTACCAAAATTAAATTATGAGCAAATAAACCATTGAATTGCTTCACGTCATAATTTAACTAGGATATAAATAATCACTGCTAAATACTAAATATTCAATGATATCAATTGTTTGATAAATTCAATCTATTGTAAGACAAATTCAATTTAGTGAAGATTGAATTGTTACATTGAGTACCAATTGACAGAATGAATATTAGTATCTAACTACTTAAGAACATCATTCACTGATATTCATAAGTACGAGAACTAGTTGACAAGAAATACACAAGCTCTTAAGATATAACATTTTAACCTTATGACTTCAAGGCAACTCCTCGATAATAACAATTGTTAACTCCTAACAACTGTTTACTGGTAGACAACCTTGGTTCTATAAATAAGACTCGATTACCAAAGCTGTCTTGTCTGCAATCTTAGAAATGATATTCTAAGTTCTATACACCTTGATCCATAGTATATAACATTTATTATCAAAGTGATTAGAAGCTTGCAAATAAGTACAAAAATTATTCAAAGTAATTGAACAATGGTCACTTTAGATATTACAATATCCATAGTTCTACTTAGATAATTTCCATACCATGTATAATAATATGAGTGAATTGTAAAAGATATAACAATGATTACTTAGAGGAGTTCTAAGTAATTTCACACATACCAATAAATCTTACAATTAGTTAGTAAATAGAATTCTAACTAAATATCATTAACTGATATAAGTCAAAACTTCAATACAACCAATTGTTAGAACCATGATATTAATTATAGTGAATTCCTAAAAATGGGATATTAAAGTTCACTAGAATTAACATCTCACAACCAATTGAAGACCAATACAGATTAGGTCCAAATTAGTTATGTTGTTTATTTATTTTGATAAATATGAGGTATAGAGCGAATACTAAATTGAATTGCTTCAAGATCGTAACCCACATAAATCAAAACAAATAATTAAATAATTAAATACTAAATCTCTATGAGTTAGATTTTAGCATTTAAGTATTTAAATTATCCTTAAATAATCACCACTAAAATATATTACAATTATACACATGGCAATCATTCAACAGATAATTCTAAGCGTGAGGTCTGGATGTAAATAAGTTCACAAGTCCTTTCGATACAGACAATTGAATACTTGTGAGCTTACTTAAGAATTACTTAACAGATGGGATTTACGAATCATATAGCATTAATAAAATCCCAAGTTTACAAACCAATCTTGAAAAATTAATTTCATCAAGTGATTTAGCAAACATGTCTGCAAGTTATTCTTAGCTAAAGACATGCTCTCGAAATAATTGATACCTTATGCAAGTTGCTTAGCCTTGAGCGTTCCACAGAGTTGTTAGAGATAAATTTTATTCCTTGTGTTCTCCTTCTTTCGTACAACTCATTTGATCTGTCTCTATGCAGCAAAACATGTCAGAACTGATGTTTCTAGGGTACCATCTCCGCAGATCCGGGTCCAACTTAAGACATCTGAAAATCAATTGTAATAACTACAAGAATAGATTCTCAAGAATCCACTTGGGGCCTTGCACATTTGCATAATTGAGAATAAAATATGTGTGTAAGTGATCTATTAGCAATTGAATAAGATAATAAGCTGATGATTACTCTATAGCCCGATTAGGCCCTAATTAGTAGATCCTGAACTTATTGGGTCAAATATCTCTAGGGTACCATTTCCTCAGATCCGGGTCCATCTTAATATTTTTGATTACCAACTTGTTAGGCCCAAACTAATAGGTCAAAAGCCAGCTATAGTGGTGTGTTGGTATGAAGTAATTCAAAAGAATTGCAACTTTACCAACATCAAAACAACAAATATCTTGATACCAATTTATAGTTAGTAGATCAACATATAATAAAATCAAGATATCATTGCACATATATATCATTTATGTTTGTGCCTAAAGATGTATAGAGTTCTATAAATATGACACCAATTGTTAAAAGATACCAATCTTTAAGGATTGATACCAACTGTTAAATTATAGTTAGAGTGTCATACCATGTCTTCCATGCTTGCTTGAGTGATGATACCAGTTCATACTAACCTATAGAGATCTTCAATTATCTCAACAACCAGGAGTGCACTTGTTCACATTCCTCTAGCATCCAGATTCAGTAGGTCCAGATGTTCATTGTAATCTTGAATGTAAAATAGGTGCCTGATATCCTCAAGTCTTGTCACTGGTGCTTCTTGTCAAATATACTGTTTGATCAAATTGTAACCTAGCATCCAATTTGGCTTTGTCCCTCATAACAATGTCTTGACATCATCCAGGTAGACTTCTGGTTATCCTTGTACCAATTACAGCCTTGTTGTTTGGTCTGGATACCAGCTTCCCTTCAATCTGCCTTTTGTAGTGACTGAGATCATCTTGCATTGCAATTACTCAATCTGAATCTTTCAGAGCTTTTGTAGCTTTCTTAGTTTCTTCTAAAAGAAAACTAAAGAAATAATCATTAGTACTTGAAGCTCTGCTAGTCTTTCACTTCCACCATTAGAAACACTAAGAACTAGGACAAAGAATTAATTGAGTCAACACTCTTTGTCTTGGCAGACATGTTCTAATAGTGTCCTTTGACTTTTAGTGTGGTGTTGAGTTGACTAGTTGATCCTTCTTTTGCTCCCCCTAAGCTGTTGCTGGGTTTACATGAAGATTCTCAATGTTGACATTGCTTGGATCTGAATCATCATTACCATTGACAGCTGGGAGCTAGAAGTCGTTGAACATCACTAAGACTTTCAATCACCTTCTGTTGATTAATAACAATCACCCTGTAGGCTGTTGACTCCATTGAGTAACAAAGGAAATTATCCTCTTGAGCATTAGCTGATTGCTAGGATGCTCACTTCCATTTAAAATTGAAAAACAATTTCCTTCATACTTATGGGGTCTTCCTAAAATTCTTACGGATCAGGGTTTAATATGTGATCAATCATCATCAGTGGTGTCTTGTCTTCAGATTGTCTGAACAACAACTTGTTTCTTGAGAGAAGTCATCAGTCATCATCACTAAGGTATATTTTTCATTGATGTAAAACTTCTGTGTGATGCTTCTTTGACTTCCCTTTATGACATGCCTCTTAATTTCATTTTACTTTGATTTCAGATTAGGCAGTCTCCTTTACTGATTCGATTTCCAGGAAAGAATCTCTTGATTTGACATTCAGGTGAGAGAGCTCCTTATGTCATAGCTGAACTCTTGTCTGATGAAGCTTTAGATTTGACCTTGTTGACTTCACCTTTGACTGAGATTCCATGTCAGCTACAGATAAGTTCTCTTTCCTTGATCCTCGAACAGTAGGCTCTTCATCTTGTAAAAGATGCTTTATTACTGACAACATTTATTAGCTATTGAATAGCCTTGACCCTAGGTCATACCCTTGCTGTTGTCTCCAAGGGATAAACCACTTGGCATGTCTTCACATTCACATTTGATAGCAGGGTTCTTTCTTCGATGATATGCTTTGAATAAATAAATAATAATGCATAATCGATTAACCTGTTAAGCCCTACATTCACAAATGGATAAAAAGTTCTTGGTACCCAAATTGTTTAATTGGGTCCAGATGGATTAGAGATTTCTCTTTTATTAGAGTTAACAACAGTTTTAACCTTAACATGCTCATTCTTATCTTTGACAGACCATTTCTTCTTTTTAATGTCATTGACAAAATATTCACTTAGCAAGGAGAATAATGGTTCCTTCCTAACATAAGGAGGACTAGCAGTCTGTACCTTATTGTAATTCTTAAACATGCCTTTTCTATGATCAATGCAAATACTAGGAAATGCATTTATGACATTTAAAGTAAGCAGGCATGATAATAAGAATACATTGCATACATTCAGCATTAACACATTGCAGATAAGAATTATGCAAATTAGGCATGTTATGCATTTTAGAAAATTCAGTACTATCTACTTTAACCTATGTACACTTGTGTAACAGGTAGCAAGTAGATTTACAGATATTCAATAATTTTCTAAACATGCATGGAATAGAAGAATTAACAATTAATCACTAATTCTATCCAATCCATTCCTATTGTTATATTATATTATATAGTCTCTATTACCTAAGTCAGTTTTACAAATAACTTGATGTTCTACTGACACCCTAGGTAATTATTCCATCTTTTAAACTTTTTAAAACCTTAACAAACAATTCAGAATGAATAAGCAAATCTTGTTCTACTGGGGATCCTGAAACTAGCTTAAGCAGAGGTCATATATGCTTGACATATATCATTTAAGAATTGAGAGATATTGTCTAAGGAACACTTCTAACTCACCATTGCAATTAATTAAATTCTGCAAATATTCATACACATATTAAGATCTTCTAACCAAGGATTTAATAATTAAAAAACTAAGATCTTAACATGCTTTGAATTCCTGAGAATTACATATTACACTAGTTCGAAGAATTGATACCTGAGACATGTGAGGTGAATCATCTTCAGAGATTGCTATGAAGGCAAGATATTAATTATGCTCTTCTCATCATCATCTGATCCATCCCAACTCTTTTCTTCAGCAAGGTAAGTTCTACACCGATGCTTCTGTTTCATCTCATTTAATGAATCCCTATTCATCCTTGTCTGTTAAAATTCTGTACCATGTTGTACACCTTGATAGTTACTTATCACATATAACTTTCCATTGCTGCAACTATCATGTCTTGTTCTTTCCACCATCTCAGTCTTGTAACCACCTCTTGAGTTGAACTATATCCTGAAGAGTTTCTCCTTCGGAATAGATAGGTCTGATTCCTGGGTAAACATTTATACTATTTCTGAATTAGTAACTCTTCCTGTCTGTTCTGAGGTTCCATCATTAATTCCTGACTGAGATGTCTAACTGTCTAGTTCATTCTCAAACCTCCTTGATTCCACTTTCTAAAATCTCTATTGATTCCTTGAAAAATATTTCTTTGTACAATCCACTAAGTGTAGTAGATCACAGAATCAATAGATTTAATTCAAATCTTCGAGAAAAATTCTATCCACTTAACCTCTTCCATTCCTGCTTCTGAAAAACAAGTGAATTCTGTGGATATAAATTTGAGGAGCTTCCACAAATTTTTCTTCAGTAGGTAGAAATTAATTTCGCTGAAAAATGCATTTTCTTCAAAAGATTCAAATCATCTTTGACGTCCGGAGGAATCTTCAACTAACAATCTTCTTAGAACTATTGGCTTAGAATAAATTCAAAATATTTAAAATTCAAAAACTTCAAGGGCTTGAAAATTTTTGAGAATTAATAAATCTGAAAATAAGTTCAAATTAATTAAAATTTGAAATTCTTAAGAATTGAAAATTTTGAAAATTAGACAATTTGAAAATAAATTCAAGTTGTTTAAAAATCAAAAAATCCAAGTATTAAAAACTTCAAGAATTAAAAAAGTTGAAATTTAAGTCAAATTAATTAAGAATCAAAAAAATCAAGAAATGAAATTTTTGAGAGTTAAAGAATTCGAAAATATATTCAAGTTAATTAAAATTCGAAATTACCAAGAATTAAAAATTTTGAAAATTAAACAATTTGAAACTAAATTCAAGTTGTTTAAAAACCAAAATTTCCAAGAATTAATCATTTCAAGAATTAAAAAATTCGAATCTAAGTTCAAATTATTTAAATATCAAAAATGTCAAAAATGAATATTTTTGAAGGTTAAAGAATTCGAAAATAAGAGGAGTTGACTTTTTGGTCTAATACCGGATTTAATTTTTGTATGGGTCAAAAACTCGAAATCCAATTGGAGGACCACAAAAATATGGATCTTGATTTGTGCATCAATCAAAAGGCTCTGATACCAATTATTAGGTCCAAAATAGTTTGTAGAAGGGGGGTTGAATACAAACTATACCGTTTTATCGAATTTGCTCTTTTCTTAAAATATTAAAATAATAAATCAAGAACAAATTTGATGCGGAATAAAAACGAATACCGATATTTCAAGTTGAATATAAAATTTATATTAACTTGATGGGGTGTGTCTAAATACACGGGTACAAATTACAAGGTTTGATGACAAAACTAATTATTACAAATTCTATAGAAAATTCGACATGAATTTTTCTATATTTGTAAATAAAAAGATCGAAATTTATTATTACAAATTCTATAGAAAATACGACATGAACTTTTCTATATTTGTAATAAAAAGATCGAGAGGTTCTAGGAAACTTAATTCGCTAGATAGTTCCACAAGTGCAAGTAAACAATTTCTAGTGGTTTAGATTTAACAATAGAAGCTAGAAATAATTTACAGAATTTAATTTGAAGTCTGGGAACTTTTCTTTCTCTTGGTCTCTTTCTCTCCGTGTCTGTCTGTGTTTTTGAAGAGGAGTGAAGATTGTGAAGTCTTTTTGTTCTCTGTTGCCTTCTGTCTTTTATAATCCAGCCATAGTCATATTGCATTGTTTTAATAGATATAACAATCAATTAACAATAATATGACATTCGGTATGACTATCCATTTCAAATAATATGACAGTCCCTTTAAATATAACTTTCGGTATGACTATCATTAATACTTAATATGACAATCTCTTGAACTGAATATGACAATCATACCAATATAACTATCGGTATAACTTAAGAATTTTAATCAAACAAACAACTCGGCTGTGTGATTAAATTTTGAAACAAAAGAATTCTGCTGAAACCAAAGTCCAGTCACAGGAGGAAGAAGTGGAATACACGCGCGCGCTGTTTCTTGTTTTCTGTCTGGCGCGTGCGTGACACGCGCTGTCTGGCGCGTTAGAACTCTGTCCGACAGCATCTGGTCCGCATGCATGTGTTATACTGTTTTGTTCCTCTTTTTTTTTCTTTGCATGCATGTTTCATCCTTGTCTGATAAAAAAGAAAACATAGCTTTCTTTTTTCTTTTTTTTCCTTGGTCGACAACTACCTGCTACTTCCTTTTTTTTTAATTCTTTTGCTGTTTTGTTTTTAACACATTTTTTTTTCTTTTGTTTCTTTTGAATTTAATTTAATTAAATACTTAATCAATTAATCATTAAAATAAATAATGATTAATTACTTAATTATTTAAATCAATTCAGATTAATACATTAATTCAAAATTAATTAACATGATAATTAATTTAATAAATAAATTAATTCGATACGAATTAATTTATTAAATTAAACCAATTACATAATTATATTAATTAAGTGAGAATTAATATAAAAATCTTTTTACAACCGAAATCTTTTTCTTGAACCACTGAAAGTAATAAAGAATTACCACCAAATTTTCGTTGACGCTCGATGCACGGTCTGGTTCATGAGCGACTAACTCCAACGGCTTTTCTTTATTTTTGACACTATGATTTGGTTCATGTCTTCCTTTTTCTTCACTCTTTTTCAAACCTTTCTAATCTGTATTCTGTCACTGTAGGAACCTCTTGTCACTATAAATAGAATCCACTGTCTTGATTACTCCATTGATGCTTGATCAACTGACTGAACTTCTTCAAGTGTAGTATACCTCAAAACGGTAGATTGACTTTGTCTTCTTTCTCTTGACAGTTGTACATTTGAGATCCATGTGACAGTACATGTACTATTTACTATTACATTCTTGTTTGAATTGAGTTGTATCCTCGAAATACAAATAGGCTACATCATTTTCCTTTCAACGCTCTAGCGTTTAAAAAAGAAAAAATCAAAATGCTACACGCAACTGTATTTTGAAGTGAAATTTGGGACCAAATTTTTGACCTGTAATATTTGAGGCAATTTATTTTCAAATTGTGATATTGGGAGCCCTTTTTCACTGACAACAAACATTTAGCTCGACCATCTTCCGTTAAATTTCATAAACACAAAAGTGACCTCGTATTTTAATCTAACTAGTAATATACCCGTGCTACGCACCGGGTTAATACATACTTTCTTTATTTTATAAAATGAGATAAAAAATATTAAAAGAAAATGTGAATTTTGTTTTTATTATGTAATAATTAGATAAAAAGTATTGAAAAGAGTGTATTACTTATGTGGTGTTGTTCCAAAATTACATATTATATATTATATCGATTCTCGGCGTCGCCTTTCGGCGACACCTCGACGCGTTTAAATTATAAAAAAAAAATTAACAATTTATATCATTAAATTTGTATTACATTTTTTTAAAAATTAATTTACCGTACTTAGTTACTAAAATATTGAGGAAATTTTCTTTATCTCAATTAACACAGGTAAATATGATTAAAAAGTTAAAAGAAAATGTGAATTTAATTAATATTGTGTAATAATTAGATAGAAAGTATTAAAAAAAAGCATTCTGTTACTTCATGAATAACACCCTTATGTAAAGAATAATAAGGAACATCATAGAATCTTAAATAAAATTGCATTTAGATTCTAATTTTCATATAAAAAATGGCTTTTTATGAATAAAATTAGAATCTATCAAAAAATCAGGATCGGATATAACATAATTACAAATAATGTTAAAAATGATTTTAACTAATTATATAGTAGAACATTACACAGCATTACGGGGGTGTTTGGGGAAACTTATTTTTAGAATAAGTCAATTTATTTTAAGACAAAGTTAGAGATTCCTAACTTTTTTCTGAAAGAAGTTAACATTTTTTTTTTGTAACTTATAGAATCTCAAACATACATTAAATACTTGTATTAAAAAAAATTATCAAAATATAAAATTTTTATCCGAAAATGAGTCCATAAGGACTTATTTTAAGTTTTTCCAAACAGGCACGTTATACCAATATCTTGCATTTTATTACAAAAATTATTATTATTATTATTATTATTGGAACAAAATTAAAATTTCGAAATTGAGTTATTGAGAAAAAAACATTTTTTTTAAAAAAAATCTACACTTTTTTAACAATTTTATCAAGTTTTCTTGACAGATCATTTAGATATATGGACTTTATTTAGGATGATTTTTTTATAAAAGGATTGTAGGATCTGATATTTATTTCATACGGTTCCACATAATTTTTTTTAAAATTATGTGAACTCCCAAAAATATACTCCCCCGTCCCATTTTTATTGTCCAAAATTTCCTATTTCACTTATCCCAGAATAATTGTCCATAAGTAGTTAATATGGTAAATTATGTGTTAATTATGTCAACTTTTGTAAAAAATAATACAATTATTTGGTAACTATCAATTTATTTAACATGATTGAATAAAAGGTGGACAATAAAAACGGGACGGAGGGAGTATTTAACATGGATGAAAATTACCCATATCAGATGTTTAAAAGCACAGGTGCGCCATATTCCAAGTAAATTTGTCCCTAAGAGTTTGATACTATTTGTGAAGTTACAACGTAAAAAGCCATGTCAATTTTACTTGAGAGAGACACAATTTCCTGGATATTAGTAGTTTCTAGATGCCTATTCTAAAGCATCCGTATCTTAAAACATGCATACCTTGCAATGACATATTAGATACATGAATGATTATAAGAAAATAACCGTTGATCACTGTAGGACTACAGTTTGATTTCAAAGATAACATTTTTATACAAAGAAGCCTATACATCCGGTAGCAACAATACATGATGTTTGAACAGAGTTACTATATGTTCAAGAGCGTGAAGATTACAACAACATTTATAATATTTGTGCTTGATCCAGCTTCACTTCGATTAAGATATGAGGACCTTCAGGAGACGTATCACGTGAAATCCAAATAATATATTGACCATGGCTGGAGATTACTCGTTTCAGATGCTTCACAATTTGGTGTGCCACATTTTTAACAAACCTCAAACGTATTTGAAGAGTTTTACACTCCTTGTGAAGTTCTAACTGCAAAAAGCTACAACAATTTAGATTACAGAGAAAATTTGTAGAGCTCTGAATGTATAACAACAATTGTAGCTACTTGACGTAATCTGACTCTTCCTTATGGTCGGCGTAGGTTGTGGGTTCAGCATTCATATGGAACGTAACAATAAATGGTGAGAAAACACTAAATGCAAATTATGAGACAACTAAACCATAAATCCATTTGTGAGAAAACACTAAATGCAAATTATGTGACTACAATCTGTTAACAAAATAAAACAACAATGTAATCAAAACATCGAAACAAAACTCAACCCATGAAACCGGGGACTACATAAAAGTAGAGTATTGGTTCATTTGGAAAAGATAGCACTCGAAGAGGATTATGGAATACCAGAATTTGGCCCATCATAATCAACATTGTTGCTGTTAGAAACAAAAATAAGTGACAAAGATGAAATTGAAAACAATGCAAAAAGATGAAGCAAGTGCTAAGAAAATCAGGAATCTGAAAACTGCCAAAGGTCAAGGTCAGACTTCGCATAATAAACTACTTTCCTACATAATTTTCTGGGCAACAAACTATACGGCGTAAGAAAGATCTCGGAGTATAGTCTTTAATGCAAAAACGGTTCGTGAAAATAAATTTTCTATAGAGAATTAGAGCCGTTTTAGTGAGCAGTGGTCAAGCTGTCCAGATTTCTGAACCTACATTTTTTGGCAACTTCATTCGACACTACATGCTTCCAACATTACTCGATGGACGGGAAAATGATATGAAGACACCTGAAGATCATAAACCAATGTTATAGGGAGAATATTGTATAACAATATTTTGGAGGTTTGCTGGATTAACGGAGCAAAATACGGATATTTTGCTAACAAAAGAAGAATAAGGGATTAGGGTTTGTGTGTTTAGATGTGGCTGAGCTTGATAGGTGTTTTCAGGTAAAACTGTTTCTCATCCGTATCAAGGTGCCTACGTACCCTATTTATAGGGATCAAGTCTGACGTAGTTCTTGGGCAACAAGTTACCTAGGCGGGCTAGGGTTTTCAGAGATAAACCAAAGTCCAAGCCCACTTGATTAGGGCTGACATGGCAATGAATCATCAACCCTATCCGTGATCCATGGCCCAACTGTGGAAGCCCATAGTCTCGAACGGATAGAATTGGCAAATAGAGAATCAATCAGGACCTAGCATGCGACCTCGTGGGATCTGGCCATGCGAAGCGATCCCATATGTCTTACTACTCATGCGACCCTGGGTCTGGCCATGAGCCTTCCAATAAAGAACTAGAGATAGCGATCCAACAGATGTGTTGGCATCGCGAAGCGATCCCAATGAGAGCACACCAGCGAAGCGGCCCCTTAGACCAAATCATGAGCGCAGTGGCACAGTAGCTGTGCCGGGCTGAATCCAATGGTGTTCTTTAGTGGCCCAATTGTCATCTTCTAGGCCCATAGTCAATTATGAACCATTAATTTAGCAAATCAAATCAATTTAGCTATTATGCCAGATTTGGGCATAACAACTACCCCCGAGTCCATGTTGTCATTAGAGATGCGATGTGGACTCAAATATTAATCAGGTGATGCCGCAATGCGAGGCCATGGATCGCTACTGACATGAATATGACCGTTGGAACGATCGCGACCCCAAGAATTTGAAAAGGTTTGATAGCTGTCGTGTCTTGAGATGCGTATTCAACGGCCGAGATCTTGACACGTGTCCTTATCTTTCTCTCTCCTGATGGGCTATATATACCCCTGTCACTATCATTTCCTTTTTTCATCTTATTAACACATTGTTGAAGTGCCGTCAGTTTACTCCCAGATCAAACGCAAGGAATTCCCAGGCTTTATTACCAGCGACCTCAACTTTCTTCAGATTTCTCAAACTTTCTTCAAGAAAAAGTAAGTCTTCATTCCTCTTTTGCATTTAAATTGTTGTTCTTCATCATAATTGCATGATTAGATAGCTTTAGTTGTATGCGATGCGATCCCTTTTGGCAGCGATCCCATAATGCTAATTTGAATATGCGATCCCGTCCTCGCTGCGATAGAAATGCGATTTTTCCCATAGGAACATAGATACAAACCCTTCCAGAGACCTAAATGTGATACCCTAGGAACACATAGAGCTTTTCTGTTTATTTATTCTTTTCTCCTCTTTCATTTGCTTTCTGTAAGAGCACACACTTAATCATTTCACCCTTTTCAGATGTCACAAGACGACAGTTCAAGGACACCTTCTCCGATGCCTCATATATAAATTAGCGATGCTGCAGCAGCCAATATCGCGAGAGCTACGAGCACTAGTGAAAGCTCGTTCAAGTTATACTTCGACCCCCTGTGGTTTAATGAAGAATATACCCGAGAAGTGCCTCTAACTTCGTGGAGAACAAAGCACCCTTCAAGCTCGCGAGACCAATCTTTAGATGTACTTCCAGCTCAGAATGAGCCTCACACCAACATGACTGACATCGAGCATGACATCGAAACGTTGACAAAGAAAGGAGATGAATTTAGCTCTAAGGCAGCAAAAATTCTCTCTAGAATGCCTCCATCTCAAACCATGTCGCCCATTCACATTAGTGATTCTCTAATAGATTCATTAGGCGATGCCTATTATGACATTGAGGGAGGTGCTGACAACAAAACCAATTCTGACGATGATGACTACGAAGAGCCTTCCTCAGATGATGGTGGCCTTGACGAAGTGGCCATAGTCGTAAACTTCAGAGATTATGACTATGTTCCCGAAGCTTCACCCGATCCTTATGTCCCTACCCCTCAACCAGAGCTGGAGGGAGTTATTTATGTTGATGGGCCTAACCCCAAGGACATCGATCCCGGTTCAAAGATTAAGGCAGGCAAACCTCGCGTACTTGCATGTCGCGATATGTCTTCAACCTTGATCGTGAAGACTATCACAGAGGGTGTCAAGAGGTTCCGTCCTGAAGGCAAGATCATTCTGCCCAAGAAGAAAATGCGATGCTATCGCTTTAACCACGAAGAGAATGGAGGCAGAGTGCCCAGAATGGTTCTAACGGTCCCTCTGATGAAGATAGGTGTCTCTTCTCCTCTCCACCCATTCATTAAGGATGTCTGCGAGACATATTATCTAGCCCCCATCCAATTCAGCACCAATGGCTATCGATCCATGATTGCCTTGTACATACTTTACCACAAGCTTGGATATCTGCCCCTAGACGCGAAGACAATGGGCTACTTCCTTCAACTGAAGCGATGTGGAGCCAAGGATTTTGGCTACGTCTACTTTTCAGTATGGCCAAAATTTAACAAGAAAAGCCTTTTCCCAGGCGGGATAAGCAATGCGGGCTCGTGAAAGGAGCCCTTCTTCTATGTACACGAGGTCCCTCGAGTTGAAACGAGCTTCAACTACCTCCCCGGTAAGCTATCAAGGCAGTAACCCTTTATCTTACTTTTTGCCTTTAGAGCCTCAGACTAATAACTCCTTTGGCATCGCAGTCGCTCCAGTTCACACCGTCTTAAGAGGTGCCGAAAAATAGCGAGCCGATGATGTATTAACAAATTCCACCACGGAGAAAAGAAACATTAGGACTCTTCTTTCTATAGAAAACGTAATATAATGCGGATTCCTCAAAGAAGGGATAGATGCTTCCCCTGAAGCGGGGCCTTCAACTGCGAGGAGGACCTCGCGAAAAAGAAAGAACCGAGAAGAGGCCTCGTCTTCTCATGTCGAGATAGTAACAGAAGAGGGTACTAGGATAATACCGAAACATGCATCGCATTCCTTTTTTCCCCCATATGCATAATTGTTTTACTTTATGCCGCATTATTTGAACTGTTTATAACTTGTCCTTTATTTCTCTCCAGATATGTCTGCTTGCGGTGGAAAAGGTCAGGCTCCCCCATTTCTCCAAAGTAGCAAGAGAGGGGCGTCCTCAAAAGCGACCTCTGGCTCGAAGGTTCCTCCTCCTCCTCCTCCCATTAAGCCGCCAGTGGCTAAACCTGTCAACGATCCTCCACCCCAGTCAAATGTTGCTGGGGATCAAACTCAGAATTCTCCCGAGCAAAGCCCTTTGAAGCGGGCGAGGAAAGATGGGCAACCTGACGGATCGTCTCAGCCAACCTCAAGAACCGTGAATGCTACTGCGACCCAGCATCTCTTTGCCTCGCTGGGGAGCAAGTATACTGAGGAGGCTGAGGCATCCAGCTGGTGGAAGGCGACCCCTGAGGAAAATGCTAACGCTTTGACTAAGTGCTTAGCCGAAGCATTTATCTGATAGACTGCACATACCAAGAACTACTTTCTGCTGGACAAAAAGAACAAGGTTCTTGAGTTCCAAAAAGTGGAAGACAAACGATCCCTTCAGGCCGAGTTCAAGAAGCAGCTATCTACTGAAATCGCCTCGCTTCGCACCGACCTCAAGAACGTCAAGAAAGAAAGAAATGACTTTGAAAAAGCATTTCTAGAGCTGCAGAAATCCAGCGAGGAAGTTTCTAAAAATAATGCTGATGAGATCGCTAGGCTGACTCGCAAGCTGGATGGTGCCAAGGTTGAGTTGGCAACTGCTGAGGAGACTTTCGTGGCCCAGGGTCAGGTCTCATTCATGAAGGGGTTCATTCGAACGATCCCCGGCTTTGACTGGGACCGGCTTGGGCCCGGAAATGCTGACTTCGCAGACTCTTTAAAGCAACAGATAGCTGATGAGGATGCCGAGGAGGCCAGGCTCGAGGAGGAGGCGAGGAAAACCAAGGAGGCCACCAATGCCAATCAGGATCCCCCTGCCTCGTAAATTTATTCCATTATTTTGATATAACTCTGAATTGGGAATGCGGGCACCCCTTGAATGCCTCGCAAGTGTAATATTAATTTTTCCTAACTTCAATTGTCACAAGAATTCTGGGATCGCAATACGATCCGTTTATATTTTTGAAGTAATGTCCAAAATCCCCTTTTTTGCTTATCAGTATCTTTCTGCATAATGTTAGCTTCATATTTACTCCATTCTTCAAAATGTTGAGATGTAATCTGTGTTCGCAGATGCGAAATGCCATGAATAACTTTAGATTTGTATTCCTTTTGCTTTAGACTCGTTGTAGATAATAACAGTTATGAACTGTCACCTTGAAGTAGTTTCTAGTACGATCCCAGCATCGTTGAGATGGCTTGGACCTTAAAGTGTAGATGCTAACAGACAAGCAAATTTATTTTGAATGCAAAATAAAACATAATCCATAAAGCAAACGTACTCGTATAATGAAAAAAGTAGGGGCGATGCCCAAAAGTTTTATTGATAGGGGCGTGGCCCAAAAGTTTAACAAGTAGGGGCGAGGCCCTAAAATGAATTGTGGGACGAGGCCCAAAGTTTGACAAGTGTGGCGTGGCCCAATGAAATCATTACATCATAAAGGGGAGGTGTCTATATGATCACTACCCCCCAGTACTTTGTATGAATTATTCATGCTAAGTAGTAGTAGAGAGAGGCTACCAGGGGCGTGGCCCTCACTGATAGTATTTTCTTAGATGCTCCGCATTCCAAGCTCGCGGAATAACCTTATCTTTCATGTCCGTGAGATAATAGGTTCCTTCTGAAAGAGTAGCATAGATTTTGTAAGGTCCCTCCCAGTTAGCACCAATGTGACGCCCCCGACCCCGGTTTGATTTCCTCTGGAAAGAAACCGGTCCGAGGGTCCGCTAAAACTACATCACAACCTGCTTAACTACTAATTTTTTTTTTTGTAAATTTCGGCATGAAGTATTCGTAAATAGGACTATCCACCTATTTTTCAATTCAACAATTAAACTCTATAACAAAAGTCTATCTCACCAAAAATTTTGCCACACACAATGCATCTCAACTACTATCTACCATGTACTGTAATTTGTACAACTACAAGCCAACTCTGTCCTGTCTCACCTCGCGTCAACAGACGACCAAAGCCCATGACCAGCACTTCAATCTTAAGTCATCCGACGACTTCAGTACGTGAAGTACGACTACTAAATCAAACACCAGTTCTGCTGGTCCATCACTTCTTTCTACTTTTCCACGGATCCTTCTGAAATCTTCGGTATCTCCTGTGATAATTTATAAAAATAGAAGAATGAGCTATAAAGCTCAGTAAGTATATTTTGTAGTGATCCACTGAGGTTTTATAAAATAATTTAGTTTGGAAATCATTATCACTGCACAGTTTATAATAAAACATAACTCACACCAAAACCAGAGTTCTGCCAATATATCAGCACAACATAGTTTATAATAACATATAAACCCTACACCAAAATCAGAGTTCTGCCAAAGTATTCATCTTTTAAAACTGAGTAATAATTCCGTAAATAGTTTTATTCCACAATAATTCGAAACTCAACAAAATTTCACAATGACTGAATCTTAAAGCATTTTCACAATAGTGCATATAAGTAATCATCATTTCACAATTCACAATTTATAATAAAATATAAGTTTTACAAATTTCGTTAGGAAAAACTGGGCATTCTACACACGATAAGTTCATCAAGTTCTACTAGTGGGGGTCCCCGGCCTTTACTTCCTATTTCAGGAAGTTCACAAAGTTTCCATTTCTGGAAGTTCTACCAAATCTCCATTTCTGGAGGTTCTACCAAATCTCCATTTCTGGAGGTGACTCACTATCAATGCCAGCCTGCTCAGTTTTCCTCAAATCACCTTTCGACATATACTAGTTAAAATAATTTAACGAGTATTCATAATATCATAAAAATCACACTTTAAACACTTCAATATAAAAGGTACATTCCTTTCAAATTCATAAATCCGCATTCCTACTTTTCTACTTGAAAAATATATTTCTTCTAAAATTCACAAATACACTTTTCTACTTTCCACTTTTCCAGTTCAAAATAAATATTTTACTGGAAATAAAATTCACATTTTTATACGCATAAACAAAATACGCATAGAATTTAAAACACAGTAAATACGTTAACAAAAATATAACGCGTTATTTTCAGTTTATCACAGCAAGATATACTTACAACCACCGCTATCCAAGCAGTCCAACCGTTCCTCAACCCATTTTTTTTCAATAACCTGGACAAGCATCAACAAACTCCTCAGTCGTATATCCTAAACTTATTCTACTCAAACTTTACAAAGCAATCCGATCTTAAACGATAACATTCTACAACTTGAATTTTTTTTTTCTATGAGTATCCACTAAAACCACTGACTTCTTCTTCAGTCACAATATACCGAATAAGCTTCTATGGCTTACTAATCGATAGTCCCACTATTTTACAGCTCGCTCCTCGAAATCCAAATTATAAAATTTCACGCTTTAAAAATTTATGGTTACAAGTCTCGTAAATTTTACACATTTAATAGTCTTGAGGTACAGTCCTTTTTACAGAAAATCGGGCATGACCTTTTCGTAAATAGACGCTACCCGGTGTCACAGCACCTCAACAAGCAATTCCAAACAAATCACTAATAATTTCCAACTTTAAACTCCCACAAATCCTATATATCCACTTATACATTCCAAGTACAATTTATCAATAAAAATCGACAACTTTAAAACTCCAAAAATCCGAGTTCTTAAGGTTACAACCCGAAATATAAATCTACTATTCAAGGAGTCACTAAGTTAAATCCCAAAAATTATAATTCCAATATTCCACAAATTTACAAATAAATATCCATAATTTACAACTATAATATTTCACGAGTTCTCAAAATATAACTCCGAAATTAAATAGAATTTCTCGAAATTGCAACTTCAAAGACAACGAAATTAAATCACCCACTTACGGTGTAAAAATACGCACACCATAACCGGATCCATGGAGCTTCTCCGGTGACTACCACCGCTACCCCGCATACACATTTTCTTCTTTTTGCGAACCTTTGTCATTTTCACGACCACGCGCCTCCTCCATCTTCACTGATTTTTCTCTCCTACCTCCCTACATCTCTCCGACATCTCTCCTTGTAAATCTCTTTTTCTATCTTCCGTAATGCTCCCTCTTAAATATCTCTGCATCTCTCCCAATATCAAGAAATCTCTCCAGTCTTTTCTCTCCCCCTCTCTTTCCCTCTCTCTTTCTTTCTTTCTCTATCTTCACCGATTTTTCTCTCCTACCTCCCTGTATCTCTCCGACATCTCTCCGTGTAAATTTCTTCTTCTATCTTCCGTGATGCTCCCTCTGAAAAACTCTGCATCTCTCCTAATATTCAATAATCTCTCCAGCCTTTTCTCTCCTGCGTTTTCTATCCCTCCATCTCTCCCTCTCTTTCTTTCTCTCTCTATCTCTCTCCCTCTCTTCTTTCCTGCACAACACCACCAGCACCGCCACAGTGGTGGTCTTCTCCAGCGCACCACACACACACGCGCACATACTCACACACAGTGAATCGCGCACACACAACTCACACCCACCAAAACACACATATACACGCACAATACACACACGACATCATCTCCTCTCCTCTCTATTTGATTTCTCTCTTCACCTTTGCCCCGACTCCCTCGCTGTACATCTCCACCGCACTACCATCGACTCACCACCATGATTTCCACCGCCGACTGACAACTGATGCGGCCTCCAACAGCAACACCACTACCCAAATTCATTTATCAAATACCCACAAATAATTTGCCATCAACAATTTCATTATACAAGTCAAAATTTGAAAGCCCCAAATTCATAAGAACCCTAATTTCTTTCCCCTTTGTTTCTTCTCTCTCCCCGTAATCTGTTTTTTTTCTATCTGTTGTTTTGTTTTTACCCGAGCTCTATTATTTTTTTTCCTTGTTGGGCTTGGCCCAAAACATTTAAAAACTAACTACTACTAATTTCTAATTCATGCTGGGCCCAATTAAACAATACTCATCATTTATCTCTTTTTTTTTACTTATAATTGTTATTTCTAAAACAATTATCTCCCAAATTTTTTAAAAATAATTATTCTCTTTAACTTAATAAAATAAAGTCGACAAATCTCCAAAAATCTCGTATTTTAAATAATTACGAGTCCACTTGCAAATTTCCCGAAGTAAATCCTAAAAATCACTTCACATCAAATAATTACTATTTGACATAATAATTCCAATCTCAACCAATAAAAGAAATTATTCCTCAAAATCCACCGTTTACTGTCTCAATTCCTAATTTCTTCATTATTCCCAAAACGGTTTAAAATTTAACCACAATAAATCTTATCCTTAATAAAATAATCAAATTTAATATCTTCGGAACGGGATGTTACATCCTTCCCCCCTTAGAAAAATTTCGTCCTCGAAATTGAGCGCACTTGGTCTTATCAAAACAAAGTGGGATACTTCCCCCCTCATACTGTCTTCTGGTCCAAGTTCTTCTTTAACATCATGACTCTATCACATAATATTCATTAAAGGGATTACCTTCATTCTTAACATCTGCTCCTGTCAATCATAGTCTCTACGGGGTTTTCTCAAATTTAAAATTCTCTTGAACACCTATCGGTTCATACTCCAATTCCTGGTTGACTCTCCAACCTGAAAGTTGCTTTGCAGCATTTCTCACGAACACAATCTCTTCACATGATTTCAGCTATAGGCCTTAATCTTCTTCTAAAATAATTATAAGAATCTTCAAAAGAATATCATTAATAATTCATCACAATCATCACACAAGGATTAAGAAAATGAGTATTCAGACATGATAGGTTCAGAAATTCTACTAGTGGGGCTCCCGACCAGCTAACCAACCAGTTAAGCTTTACTTCCAACAAGGAAGGATCAACAATTCACAATATCAATGTAAGAATACTCAATTTTCATCCAAAACTCATCAATCGAAAATCAAAATATCCCTCACGGTCGGAAATCAACAGTAATTCAGTACACACATATACTTTCTCATCATCATTTGTATGTATCTCACATTTGAGAATACATATCCACTTTATCATCATAATCATCATTTTTCCTTTACAATTCAAAATCATTTCAAGTATTTGTTATATGGCCTTCCACCAGTCATAAATACGTAAATCTACCGTCATCCACATGTTGCGTTCTACATGATCCATCTATACGATACCATAAGGTAAAGATCTACAAGCTAGCATACACATAGTCTCCAATAAAATTGTAACAACAGAAATTATCATCACGGTGATTAGCATCCTCAATCAACAATCTATATCCTCAAATTCTCGTATCAGTAACTAGCACAGTAAAACCTCCAACAACAATTTATCTCTCCAGCTGCTAATATCATTCTCATTATAATATATCCAGATTTCATACTGTATATATTCCCAAAAATTTATCAATCACTGTTATTCTCAGTAAGTATCTTTAGAATCTAATCGAAAGATCCTAGTTTAATCCACCAATTCTCAAATGTCATCATATTCCAAGATCATCATATAACATCCTATCAATTCCTCTTTCCTTCCTTTTTTCTTCTTTCTAAATTATGTCACACCTATGACGTCTCCGGTACATTTCTCCTTCATATATGCTGACAATAATTTAACTTAACTTAATAATATATTCTTAATTTCTATTCATCCCAAAATTCTTATATCAACCACAATCCATGTCACAATATCAATTTTAAAGAAATCTATACGTTGTCATCCAGAGTACTTAATTTCGACTCCATCATATACGTCTCAAGGATTCTACCGAAAAGTTTCTTACATCTATGTAATCAATCAAACTCCTATTAACAATAACAATTAAAACTCATATACTAAAAATCTTAAATCCCAATATCGTCTACAACCTCAAAGAAGGTCCTTAAACCTAATAACCTCATAATCCTCAAACATCAAAATAAGTATTAGTCTAGGTCCATAATAACAAAGCTCGCTTCTCGAATACAATATCCATACGTAGTTGCTAAAATCACGTATCAACAATATTCTAATTCCCAAAATCCTTACACTCAGGGTTACACGTCTTATCTCCGAACAAAAATTAAATCCTCAAAATATTCTAACAGTAGTGTAAAAAATCTAGAGAAAAATATTGCTCCCCAAAATAATCCCGTCAAACCGTCATCATTTACTTTACATTAAAACTCTTCAAATTTCAACGCATTCGTGAATCCATCACATATATCTAGTAGTATTCTATCTAAAATCTTATTCGCACAAAATTCCAAAACTCGTGATTTTCTTAACTACTGACCCTTAAAACAATCTACTCTCAAACAATAAGATCACATGTCAAAAATCACATCTTCCAATGATAATTTAGTAGTCAAATCGTATGCTCAATTCTACAAGTTTGTCTTATAAAAACAACTAAATTCTCAAACAAGAAGTGAGCACTATCATCGAATTAATATCCTCGAACAATTTTGCACATCCCAAAAATCACATGTATCTCTAAATGATCTCTATCACTCCTAAAAAGTATTTCAGTAACCTATATCCTCAAAATTGATTCATGCTCTAAATCCTCAATTTCTTAACCAATATCTTTGATAAGTATACTTACTGTCTTACTCCTTGGTACTATATCTAGTAATCCACTATAACTCCACACAAGCCTTCATGCTATTCAATTCACTAAGGACCTTACCAACTCAAGATCCTAAAACTTAACCTCTCTTCCCGTGCGAGAAACCTTTGCTTTGACAATCTTATTCCTCGAAAACTTCAATTCTACACATCCCTTCTTCAAATCCTTACTTCCTTGGCTAATTCAGTCATACAACACTTTATCTTTGTACATATCTCACTCTTCTACTCCATAGCTTTGATACCACCTGTGACGCCCCCGACCCTGGTTTGATTTTCTCTGGAAAGAAACCGGTCCGAGGGTCCGCTAAAACTACATCACAACCTGCTTAACTACTATTTTTTTTTTTTTGTAAATTTCGGCATGAAGAATTCGTAAATAGGACTATCCACCTATTTTTCAATTCAACAATTAAACTCTATAACAAAAATCTATCTCACCAAAAATTTTGCCACACACAATGCATCTCAACTACTATCTACCATGTACTGTAATTTGTACAACTACAAGCCAACTATGTCCTGTCTCACCTCGCGTCAACAGACGACCAAAGCCCACGACCAGCACTTCAATCTTAAGTCATCCGACGACTTCAGTACGTGAAGTACGACTACTAAATCAAACACCAGTTCTGCTGGTCCATCACTTCTTTCTACTTTTCCACGGATCCTTCTGAAATCTTCGGTATCTCCTGTGATAATTTATAAAAATAGAAGAATGAGCTATAAAGCTCAGCAAGTATATTTTGTAGTGATCCACTGAGGTTTTATAAAATAATTTAGTTTGGAAATCATTATCACTGCACAGTTTATAATAAAACATAACTCACACCAAAACCAGAGTTCTGCCAATATATCAGCACAACATAGTTTATAATAACATATAAACCCTACACCAAAATCAGAGTTCTGCCAAAGTATTCATCTTTTAAAACTGAGTAATAATTCCGTAAATAGTTTTATTCCACAATAATTCGAAACTCAACATAATTTCACAATGACTGAATCTTAAAGCATTTTCACAATAGTGCATATAAGTAATCATCATTTCACATTTCACAATTTATAATAAAATATAAGTTTTACAAATTTCGTTAGGAAAAACTGGGCATTCTACACACGATAAGTTCACCAAGTTCTACTAGTGGGGGTCCCCGGCCTTTACTTCCTATTTCAGGAAGTTCACAAAGTTTCCATTTCTGGAAGTTCTACCAAATCTCCATTTCTGGAGGTTCTACCAAATCTCCATTTCTGGAGGTGACTCACTATCAATGCCAGCCTGCTCAGTTTTCCTCAAATCACCTTTCGACATATACTAGTTAAAACAATTTAACGAGTATTCATAATATCATAAAAATCACACTTTAAACACTTCAATTTAAAAGGTACATTCCTTTCAAATTCATAAATCCACATTTCTACTTTTCTACTTGAAAAATATATTTCTTCTAAAATTCACAAATACACTTTTCTACTTTCCACTTTTCCAGTTCAAAATAAATATTTTACTGGAAATAAAATTCACATTTTTATACGCATAAACAAAATACGCATAGAATTTAAAACACAGTAAAAACGTTAACAAAAATATAATGCGTTATTTTCAGTTTATCACAGCAAGATATACTTACAACCACCGCTATCGAAGCAGTCCAACCGTTCCTCAACCCATTTTTTTTCAATAACCTGGACAAGCATCAACAAACTCCTCAGTCGTATATCCTAAACTTATTCTACTCAAACTTTACAAAGCAATCCGATCTTAAACGATAACATTCTACAACTTGAATTTTTTTTTTCTATGAGTATCCACTAAAACCACTGACTTCTTCTTCAGTCACAATATACCGAATAAGCTTCTATGGCTTACTAATCGATAGTCCTACTATTTTACAGCTCGCTCCTCGAAATCCAAATTATAAAATTTCACGCTTTAAAAATTTATGGTTACAAGTCTCGTAAATTTTACACATTTAATAGTCTTGAGGTACAGTCCTTTTTACAGAAAATCGGGCATGACCTTTTCATAAATAGACGCTACCCGGTGTCACAGCACCTCAACAAGCAATTCCAAACAAATCACTAATAATTTCCAACTTTAAACTCCCACAAATCCTATATATCCACTTATAAATTCCAAGTACAATTTATCCATAAAAATCGACAACTTTAAAACTCCAAAAATCCGAGTTCTTAAGGTTACAACCCGAAATATAAATCTACTATTCAAGGAGTCTCTAAGTTAAATCCCAAAAATTATAATCCCAATATTCCACAAATTTACAAATAAATATCCATAATTTACAACTATAATATTTCACGAGTTCTCAAAATATAACTCCGAAATTAAATAGAATTTCTCGAAATAGCAACTTCAAAGACAACGAAATTAAATCACCCACTTACGGTGTAAAAATACGCACACCATAACCGGATCCATGGAGCTTCTCCGGTGACTACCACCGCTACCCCGCATACACATTTTCTTCTTTTTGCGAACCTTTGTCATTTTCACGACCACGCGCCTCCTCCATCTTCACTGATTTTTCTCTCCTTCCTGCCTACATCTCTCCGACATCTCTCCTTGTAAATCTCTTTTTCTATCTTCCGTAATGCTCCCTCTTAAATATCTCTACATCTCTCCCAATATCAAGAAATCTCTCCAGCCTTTTCTCTCCCTCTCTCTTTCCCTCTCTCTTTCTTTCTTTCTCCATCTTCACCGATTTTTCTCTCCTACCTCCCTGTATCTCTCCGACATCTCTCCGTGTAAATTTCTTCTTCTATCTTCCGTGATGCTCCCTCTGAAAAACTCTGCATCTCTCCTAATATTCAATAATCTCTCCAGCCTTTTCTCTCCTGCGTTTTCTATCCCTCCATCTCTCCCTCTCTTTCTTTCTCTCTCTATCTCTCTCCCTCTCTTCTTTCCTGCACAACACCACCAACACCGCCACAGTGGTGGTCTTCTCTAGCGCACCACACACACACGCGCACATACTCACACACAGTGAATCGCGCACACACAACTCACACCCACCAAAACACATATATACACGCACAATACACACACGACATCATCTCCTCTCCTCTCTATTTGATTTCTCTCTTCACATTTGCCCCGACTCCCTCGCTGTACATCTCCACCGCACTACCATCGACTCACCACCATGATTTCCACCCACCTCCGCCGCCGACTGACAACTGATGCGGCCTCCAACAGCAACACCATTACCCAAATTCATTTATCAAATACCCACAAGTAATTTGCCATCAACAATTTCATTCTACAAGTCAAAATTTGAAATCCCCAAATTCATAAGAACCCTAATTTCTTTCCCCTTTGTTTCTTCTCTCTCCCCGTAATCTTTTTTTTTCTATCTGTTGTTTTGTTTTTACCCGAGCTCTATTATTTTTTTTCCCTTGTTGGGCTTGGCCCAACACATTTAAAAACTAACTACTACTAATTTCTAATTCATGCTGGGCCCAATTAAACAATACTCATCATTTATCTCTTTTTTTTACTTATAATTGTTTTTTCTAAAACAATTATCTCCCAAATTTTTTCAAAATAATTATACTCTTTAACTTAATAAAATAAAGTCGTCAAATCTCCAAAAATCTCGTATTTTAAATAATTACGAGTCCATTTGCAAATTTCCCGAAGTAAATCCTAAAAATCACTTCACATCAAATAATTACTATTTGACATAAGAATTCCATTCTCAACCAATAAAAGAAATTATTCCTCAAAATCCACCGTTTACTGTCTCAATTCCTAATTTCTTCATTATTCCAAAAATGGTTTAAAATTTAACCACAATAAATCTAATCCTTAATAAAATAATCAAATTTAATATCTTCGGAAACGGGATGTTACAACCAAAAACTCCGTGACCTGGAACCTTAGTGTTAGGCATGACCCTTCTAAGCACTAGGTCGCCTGTTTGTAAAGAGAGTGCTTTGACTTTCCCATTATAGTACCTAGCTGTCCTTTGTTGATAGGCCGCGAGGCGTAGTTGGGCCTCGCTTCTTGTTTCTTCTATCATGTCTAGATAGAGTCTGTGATTGACCTCGTTTTCATCGGGATCGTAGTGTTCCCTTCTGAACGACCCCGAGCCTACTTCCACCGAAACCATGGCCTCGCAACCATAGGTCAAAGAAAAGGGAGTCTCTCTAGTAGTGGTTCGTGGGGTCGTGTTGTATGACCACAAGACCCTAGGTAACTCCTCAGGCCAATTGCCTTTGCTCTCTTCCAGTTTGGCTTTCAAAGTGTGCTTTATAATTTTGTTTATGGCCTCGGTTTGGCCATTCGTCTGAGGATGACTCACAGCTGAGAAACTCTCCTTTATCCCCAAATTTTCAAAAAATTCTTTCATCTCCTTGCTGTCAAATTGCTTTCCATTATCTGAGATGAGTTGATATTGGATCCCGTAGCGACACACAATCGCCCTGTAAATGAAGTCCTTGAGCTTCTTGGCAGTGATAGTAGCAAGCGGCTCAGCTTCTGCCCACTTGGTGAAATAGTCAACAGCCACCACTGCATATTTAAGTCCCCCTTCCCTTTTGGGAGTTCTCCAATTAAATCGATCCCCCACATGGCGAAGGGCCATGGGCTCGTTAGCGAGGTAAGCTGAGAAATAGGAACGTTGCTGAAGTTAGCGATCCTTTGACAGGCATCGCCTTTTCTTGAAAACTCAAATGCATCTCTTTTCAGCGTAGGCCAATAATACCCTTGGCGAAGAATTTTCTGGGCCAGTGAACTACCCCCTGTGTGATTGCCGCATATCCCTTCATGGACTTCTCTGAGAATATAATTACACTCTTCCCCATCTACGCACCTCAGGAGTGGGATGTTAAACCCTCTTCGATATAAGACTTCGTCTTAAATGACATAACGAGCCACCTGATATTTAATCTTCCTCGCTTCTTTCTTGTCTTGAGGCAACGTTCCATTTTTCACATATTCCCATATTGGGGTCATCCAAGTCAATTCTGGGGTCGCTATTTCCATAATGAACTCCTCAAATACACTAGGCTTCATCTGAATTTCCAATGGGATAATTCTAAGTAATGTGGCCTCGCGACGCGACCCCAATTTTGCCAGTGCATCTGCTCCTTGATTCTTTTCTCTTCTAATATGGACCACCTTGACGTTGTAAAATTTTTTCATCAACCTCTGTGCACATCGCATATATAGCTCAATCTGCTCACCTCTAGCTTGCCACCCACACCAGAGTTGATATGTTACCAGCATGGAATCGCTGTAAGCTGTGAGGTTCTCTACCTTCATTTCCAGTGCCAGTTTGAGACCAATAATGAGGGCTTCGTACTCTGCTGCATTATTGGTGGCTTCGAAAGCGAAGTGTATTGCACTTTGTATCTTGCGACCCTCTGGAGTTATCAACTCGATGTCAGCCCCGGATCCTTCCTTGTTAGATGCCCCATCTACGTATAGTTCCCATCACGAGGCCGAATTTTCTTTTTTGTCCTCACTAACTATTTTTTCTGGAGCTGCTATGATCGCCCAGTCATCTTCCTTGGATTGGGGAGGAAACTCCAAGATAAAATCCGCAAGTGCCTGTCCTTTTATAGGGTCGCGCAGCTTAAATTCGATGTCAAACTGACTAAGCTCCATTGTCCATTTTAACAATCTCCCTGAAGACTCTGGCTTGTGCATTACCTGCCTCAGTGGGTAGGCAGTGCAAACCTCAATGCTGTGAGCCAGAAAATAGGGCCTTAACTTCCGCGAGGCCAAGACTAGGGCATAGGCTAGCTTCTTTATGTTTCTATATCGAGTCTCAGCATCTAACATTCTTTTACTGACATAGTAGACTGGATATTGAACTTTTCCCTCCTCGCGAACCAATACTGCACTGACCGCGTGTTCAGACACGGCGAGGTAGACAATGAGGACCTCGCCTTTAAGGGGCTTCGAGAGAAGTGGTGGCGAACCCAAATGCTCCTTTATCTTCTGAAAGGCCTCCTCGCATTCCAATGTCCATTCAAAGTTTTTTCCTACCTTTTTAATGGCCTTAAAGAACTCATGGCACTTATCTGATGATTTGGAAACGAACCGATTAAGAGCTGCGATCCTTCCTGTCAGACTCTGGACTTCTTTCACACTTCTTGGGGATCGCATGTCCATTAAAGCCTTTATTTTTGCAGGGTTCGCTTCAATTCCTCTGTGGTTGACAATGAATCCCAAAAACTTCCCAGATTCAACCCCAAAGACACACTTCTGGGGGTTAAGCTTCATTCTGTACTTCCTTAGTATATCAAACATCTCTGCGAGGTGAGAGATGTGATCCACAGCTTCCTTAGACTTGACCAACATGTCATCTACATGGACTTCCATTTTCTTGCCAATTTGTTTCTCGAACATCATATTAACGAGCCTCTGGTAGGTAGCCCCAGCATTAAGGAGACCGAAGGGCATCCCTATGTAGCAGAAGAGACCTCTATCTGTGATGAACGAGGTATGCTCTTGATCAGGGCCATACATGGGTATCTGGTTGTACCCAGAGTAAGCATCCATGAAAGAAAGAAGTGCATGCCCTGCTGTTGCATCCACTAGCTGGTCGATCCTCGGTAACGGAAAACTATCTTTGGGACAATGTTTGTTGAGGTCGGTAAAGTCTACACATGTCCTCCACTTTTCATTTGGCTTCTTCACGAGGACAGGGTTCGCGAGCCAGTCAGGGTAGAATGATTCCCTAACGAGCCCTACCTCGAGGAGTCTATCCACTTCTGCCTTTAGAGCCTCAGCTCGTTCTCCACTTATGGGTCGCCTCTTCTGTCTGACCCCCTTCTTGCTTGGATCCAAGTTTAGCTTATGACACATTACATTAGGATCGATCCCAACCATATCTTCATGTGACCAGGCGAACACGTCAAGGTTTGCCTTTAGAAAAGTAACCAACCTTTCTCTCAAATCAGGATTGAGTTGCGACCCTATTTTCAACACTTTTGAAGGGTCCTGCACATCAACAAGAACAGGAATTGTGTCTTCAGCTGCCCCGGCTCGCTCCACATGTTCTGGGATGTGAGGATCAAGATCTAGATTATACTCACGAGCCTGACTTGATTCTGCCTCGCAGGGGTTGGCACCCGCGTTCCCATACTCCTTAACAACAGTTGTTGTCTGTGTAATTCCAGTTGGCAGTTCTATCAGTGTGGATGTTTCCTTGCGAACCTATTTTCCTTTTCGGGCTCGCACAGCGGCCTGATCCGGGCTCTCCTCGCTGTCACTATCCGTAGCCTCTTCCACGATCCCTTCCTGAAGAACCATTACTGGCTGCGAGGTTCCCATCATCAAAGCCCCTGGTACTGGTTCTACTTGAATTCCCAAATTATCAAAATAATCGGCTGGGATCTCCTCAATCAAGATCATGTTACAGTCTGTTGGGGGTACAAAATTTGTCTTGCGAGGCCTACTTTCCTCCTCGCACTCCATCTTGTCTGTCATAGAATTACTCCCTTTTTCTGCTGATTTAAGGGCTTTGTTGTAGCACTCACGAGACTCATGTTGCGCTCCCCTAATGCATCCAACTCCATTTAGGGTAGGGAACTTCATAGAGAGATGGTAGATAGAAGTAACCACCCTCATTTCTTTGAGTATTGGCCTCCCTACAATAGCATTATAGGCTGAGGGTTGATCAACCACCATAAAGTCTGCGATTTGGGTAGTGATACAGGGGTCGTCCCCTAAAGTGACAGGGAGCCTTATGAGGCCTTTGACATTGACTGAAGCTCCAGTAAAACCATAAAGATGCCCTACGGTAGGGATAAGGTCTCTATCCACGAATCCCATTTTCTGATAGACCTCGTATGTTAGAACATTCACTGCACTTCCATTATCCACAAGGACCCTGTGAACATTCTGCGATCCAATGCGAATTCGGACAACGAGGGCGTCCGAGTGAGGGTGGTGGACCCACTTCGCATCTTCTTCAGTGAACATGATATTTGTATCTTCCCCCTTGAAGAGCTTTGGGGGTCGCTCCTGCAGGTGATGGATATTGGTGAGGGGTTGCTCCTTAGCTTCGCGGGCATATCTTTCTCTAGCCCTATTGCTATCCCCCCCGGTGTGGGGTCCCCCAATTATCACGTGGATACTTCCGCCTCGCGTTTCACTTTCCTTAATGACTGGATTCTGTTCAGGTGGGGGGGCTTGATTATAACCAAGGCCAGACTTGGGATTATTCTTCTTCACCTCGCGAACTGCCCACTCAGTTAACTTTCCTTCATGAATTAACTGATCCACTTGCTGTTTGAGCTCTCGACAAGTTATTGTATCATGTCCTGTTTGTTCATGAAAGGCACAATACCTGCTAGTGTTTGCAGTCCCCTTAGGACCCATCGGTGGAGGCTTCCTGAATACCCCCTTGTTTTCATTGACTGCATAAATGTGATCAATTGGGGCGACCAGAGGAATAAACTTGTCTTCATTCCTCGCGGGGCGAGCTCTCGGAGGGGATCGCCTCAATGGATCGCGGTCTCTCCTTTTTGGGTCGGGGCTTCGACTTCGATCCCGTCTTCGCCTCGGACTTCTAGAGTCCTTTCTTTTTACTCCCCTGTTCCTACTCCAACTGCTACTCCTTTCATTATTCTTCTTCAGATCTGCAAGTGACTTCTCGACACGCTTGAAAGGCTCAGCGACCCTATGCAATTCAGAAAGAGTGCTAGGGGTTTGTTCTTGTAACTTCTTCCAAAATTCAGTACCATCCCTTACCCCAGCGATGATGAAATTTTTTACAGCTTCATCATTTGCACCTCGTACGCGAGGCACCTCAGCATTGAACCGCTTGAAATAATCATGAAGGGTTTCTCCTTCCTTCTGTTTTATGTTTGCCAAGGTAGACACAGGGGGTGCGTAGAGCATTGAAGACTGGAACGGTTTGATGAAGATGTCCACGAATTGCTCCCAAGAATCGATGACAATCAATGCCCCTAGCTTCAAAAACCACTGCTGAGCACTTCCCCTCAGCGAGGCTGCAAACAGTCTACACCTCGCTAGTTGCGAGACCTGATAAACATCCATCTCATTATTGAATCGAATCACAAACTCTGCTGGATCAGTATCGCCATTATAGGTCATATCATGTTGATGGCCTCGAAACACTGCCGAAAGTGGAGCAGTTCGAATTTCGTGGGTAAAGGGCGATGAAGAGCCCATAGTGCTAAAAATCCCTTTCTCATTGTTCATTGCGTCCAAGGCCTTTTTCAACTCCTCCAGCTTATAGTCTCCTACCTTGACCTCCTTGTCACCCTCCCTTTTACCTCCAGTACTTCCATGATGTGATTGAGTCTTTTTTGGGACACTAGACTCCTGCTGGTCATTCCTGCGATCCTTCTTTTTACGATCCTCTTCAAGGTATTGAGACCGTTCTTGGTCTCGATGAGACGGGGGTCTGTCATCGCGACGATGGGACCGCTCACGCTCTCTGCGGGGAGAGGGGGGTCTGTCATTACGACGATATGACCGCTCGCGATCTCGAGGAGACAATGGTCGATGAGTGCCCTTGCTTCTGTTCTTAGATTCTTCATTCCGAGGTGCATTAACCTTTTCCAATTTTAGACGGAGGTCATGTTTAGTTAGCTTCTTTCCGAGACGGTCAAAAACACTGACCGATCTCCCCTCAGATGAGGCGACCTTGTCATGCAATCCTCCTTTCTTTTCGAGCGAATCCTCTACCTCATTCCAGTCAGGGTTCGTTTGATCTGTTAGGACATCCTCGAAGTCATCAATGAGTTTCTTAGTGGGGAGTTTGCTTCCTTCCCCTTGTGTTCTACCACCTGTCCTTGCGTTCCTCTTCGATCCTCTAGAACTATAGCGCTTCTCCACTTTTGCGACCCTCTCATGTACAACGGTCACTTTCTCGCCGAGGCCTTTTAGAAAAGACATAACCTCGCTGGTCAATGCCACCTTCTGTACTGGGGGGTGTGTTCCTCCTTGTACCCAGTCTTAGAGTTGTCCTTGGACACCTCGTCCTCTGAGAGGTCCCTCGTCAGGGGATCGTCCTTGTTAACCTTATGCGATCCCGGGGTCTCTCCATCGTTCTTCTTTTTGTGTGATTTAGTCATCGCTTCTCCCAATTCAATGACTCTTGCCCCTCCTTCTAGCACCAAATGTTATAGGGAGAATATTGTATAACAATATTTTGGAGGTTTGCTGGATTAACGGAGCAAAATACGGATATTTTGCTAACAAAAGAAGAATAAGGGATTAGGGTTTGTGTGTTTAGATGTGGCTGAGCTTGATAGGTGTTTTCAGGTAAAACTGTTTCTCATCCGTATCAAGGTGCCTACGTACCATATTTATAGGGATCAAGCCTGACGTAGTTCTTGGGCAACAAGTTACCTAGGCGGGTTAGGGTTTTCGGAGATAAACCAAAGTCCAAGCCCAGTTGATTAGGGCTGACATGGCAATGAATCATCAACCCTATCCGTGATCCATGGCCCAACTGTGGAAGCCCATAGTCTCGAACGGATAGAATTGGCAAATAGAGAATCAATCAGGACCTAGCATGCGACCTCGTGGGATCTGGCCATGCGAAGCGATCCCATATGTCTTACTACTCATGCGACCCTGGGTCTGGCCATGAGCCTTCCAATAAAGAACTAGAGATAGCGATCCAACAGATGTGTTGGCATCGCGAAGCGATCCCAATGAGAGCACACCAGCGAAGCGGCCCCTTAGACCAAATCATGAGCGCAGTGACACTGTAGCTATGCCGGGCTGAATCCAATGGTGTTCTTTAGTGGCCCAATTGTCATCTTCTAGGCCCATAGTCAATTATGAACCATTAATTTAGCAAATCAAATCAATTTATCTATTATGCCAGATTTGAGCATAACAACTAAATTTTAGACATCCAACAATTTTTTTAGGGCGGACAAAAACAAAGAAAATGCTTCAGAGGCCAAATCCCCAGTAAAGAAAAGAAGTATCAAAGTTTAAGCTAAAAAATAGTGATAAATCAGATGCAAAGGTTGATGCGATTCAAGAAGTTATTTACCTGATATGATTAAGAAGAAAAGTACTGACAGTTAAACGGTCGTAATGTGCAATGGAACCTGTCAAAAGAAGCAAAATGTTTATTTGCAGAAGGTTTATGACCAATACGAAATGAGCTTCTCGGCGGATGTATATGTATATTGTACATGTTGTGTATAATAGAAAGCCTAATAAAGTGTAAAATCATTCAGAAGAGATTTTCATTGACAACAACAACATAAAGGATCTTGATTTGAAGTTCCTTAGGAAAAACATATGAGAAGTTTCCCATGAGCCATCACTATTTACGGGTACCATCAAGGAAAACATGAAGTTGGGAAACATAGATGCAAATGACCAACAGATTGAGAATGCAGCAGTGATGGCAAATACTCACTCTTTTATATCTCAACTTCCATATCAATACTCAACAAAGGTAGGACAAAATGGTGTGCAATTATCCGGTGGATAGAAACAACGGATTACAATAGCAGGAGCCATTCTAAAGAACCCTCATGTTTGGCTCAATTCTTTCTGCAAATAAAAATAAAAATCGGGGGAATTTTTGGAAACCTAGTCCATGTATACAACACCTGATCAGAGAAAAAAAAACATATAATACAAACTGCAAATATGATATTCACATACAAACTGCAATATGATATTCACATACAAACTGCAAATAAACATATAATATATTAGTTCTATATTCCATTTGGTTAGCAGTAAACAATCATATAAAAAGAAATCGTCAGAAATCATGTACAAAGAAATCGTCAGAAATCAAATCGCAAGTGAGAAGTTTGAGACTTGACAATCTATTGTACTGCATAGATTTATTAGGCAGTTGAATTAATAAACTATGACTAAAGCTTAGAGATGCTTGCTCATTATGTAAAAGGAAGATGGCTCACCTATTTGAGCATTAGACCACTTGTTTTGCAGCAAGATTGATCACACAAATCGTCAGAGGTTTAAACGCAAAAAAATAAATTAAAAACTCTCTTGGAGCTTCAATCAAACACTTTAACTACAGAATTTAAAGTAGTAAGATATTTACAAATTGAAGAAGAATTACCAATTTACACATAACAAAAATATCATACCGATTATGTGGTTTTCATGCCAAAGATTGACAGATTTGTACCTAAAGAACAGTTATCATCAAACACACGCATATACAAACATAAAAGAATAATAAACAACAAAGAGGGAGATAATATATGACGGATAAATAATGGAAAAGAGAGAGAGATATACATACATCAACACTTAATTAAGATGTTTCATTGAAATCATGTATACCGGAGATTACAATTGTTAAAACAACTCTGTTAAGATTCCTCCTTTCAAATCCTGTAAATTATAAATATATTATACACTAACACACATATCAATATTTTAACACAAAATCAATACATATAAACACACACACAAAAAATCAATACAAACATGAAAGATCCATTGAGAGATCGTGAAAAATAAACGATGGATAAGCAGAAAAAAAATGAGAGGGATAAAGATTAATAGAAACAAAACATCGATAATTGGAATGAAAAAAAGGATGAGAGAGATAAAGATTAATTGATGCAACGATTTTTTGAAGTATCAAGACATAAAATGTAGAAAAATGAAAATATATCTGTAATGCATACATCGATAGTTTCTCAGATTGGGGCAAATCCTGAGACTGAGAAGGAGAAGGAGTGAAAAAAATGAGTGAGATTGAGATAATTTGAATTTTGACACCACCACTTAACAATGAAAAAGCGTGAATAGTGGATCAGTGATTGATAGATGAGTTATTAGTGGGTTAAATGAGAAATTATTAGAAGTAGTCGATAAAGCCGCGCTTCGCGACGGCGTTGCAATATTTTTAAAAAATTTCAATACATTTATGTTATATTATATTAATATTAAATTTTAATAATTAAATAATCTTCTCTAATGAATCGATTTCTTGTTAAACACGATTCTTTCGATTGAGCCGCTATCTCGTTAAAACCAAAATCCCAACTTTAACATATATTATAAAGCCTTATATTAATAATTTTTATCCATAAAATCGGACCGTAAAAATTAAAAAAAATTATGGCATCAATATCAAATTTTAATAGCTAATACAACCTTTTTAGTGAACCGCCTTCCCATTAAATACGTTTCAAACCGCTCTTATTTGGAACCGAAATTCTAACTTCAAATTCCAATTTTTATATTCCTTAAACTTTCTAATATATGGAGTTTTAAAAGATGAAAATACATCTTATATTTTCTGTATATTATAGATATTCCTGTATTTATTTAAAGATTTCGCATGAGAATGTCTTTCTGTTATGTTAACATATCAAAAAAAATTAAAATACGAAGACTTTTCGTTACGGGAAAAATATAAAATTTATGGATATATTTTTCTAATGCATGTATAATTAACTTGTTTATAAAAAGCTAAAATAAAGGATTTTTAGGAAAAAATATAATGGTTTAAAAAATCGTATAAGACGTCTCCACCGTTCTCGTATTCTACTTCCAATAAAACATTTTATTTTATGTATTCCTTATATATTCAAACATCTTTTATACGATTTTCTCTAATGAACCGTTTTCTCGTTAAACACGATTTTACTATTGATCTACTCTCTCGTTAAGACCAAAAACATAAATTTTATATATATCACTTGTATGATAATGTTTATCCATAAAAATCAAATCCTAAAAATAATAAAATTTATAACGTCGATATGATATTTTAATAGCTAATATAATCTTTTTATAGCGAGCCGTCTTCCTGTTAAACACGTTTCAAGCCGCTCTCGTTTGGGATCGAAATTCCAACTTCATTACATATTATTGATGATACTTATCTTACACAACAATTTTGTTCCTTAAAATTAAAATCTAAAAAATAGAGTGAATTCCAATTTATACTTTCTTTAGACTTTCTAAAATTTATGGAGTTTTAGAAAATGAAAACACATCTGATTTTCTCTTTATATTGAGAAAATTACCAACATACTCATATTTGAGCATGTCTGGCACACGTTAAATCGTGTACCGTGATATGAGGGGTAATACGGTATTTCGTCTTCCGTAATAGTGCATGATACGGTACACGGTGTAACGTGCTCTGTGTAACACGGTGTACTGTGTCGCGTGTTAGGCGGGTGCGCAGCACAAACACGGTACACGTTCTTCCGTATCATGCATAACACGGAAGACCGTGTTTCGTATCCAGCTAATACGATAGACCGTGTAACGTATTCAGCTAATACGGAGGCCGAAACTCCGTATCCCGTCGGTATTTCGGACCATTTTTTCCAGAATCAGTATTTTGGGTCACTTGATATCAAAAATGATTATTTTGGGCCATCACCCCTTTATATTATAGATGCTCCTGTATTTATTTTATTCAAACATCTTTTATACGATCTTCTCTGATGAACCATTTTCTCATTAAACACGGTTATTAGTATTGATCCGCTCTCTCGTTAAGACCAAAAACCTAACTTTTACATATATCACTTGTATGATAATATTTATCCATAAAAATCAAATCCTAAAAATAAAATAAAATTTATAACATCAATATGATATTTTAATAGCTAATACAATCTTTTATAGTAAGCGTCTTCCCGTTAAACACGTTTCGATCCCAAATTACATATTAATGATGATACTTATCTTACAAAACAACTTTTTTCGTTTAAATTAAAACCTAAAAAATAGGGTGAATTCCAATTTATACTTATCTAGACTTTCTAAATTTTATGGAGTGTTAAGGAAATGAAAACACATCTTATTTTCTCTTTATGTTATAGATACTCGTGTATTTATTAAGGATTCCTGCATGAGAATGTTTTTTTTATTATATTAACACATCAATTTTTTTTTAAATACGTGATGTGGTATATTTTTGTGTTTGTTCGCAGGGAGACAGGTTTTATCAATTTTAATTCAACTGTTTCTCGCGCAAAAATGATATTTATGAAAATATTTACTAACTAAATATTTATATGAAATTAACTAATTAATTAAGGGATAAAACAATATGAATTTTAAATCTAGGGCAATTTGGTCCACCGTGTTTACATAATATTTGGCTCTTAAGCTAAAGCGATCGAAATGGTCTTGCAATTTAGAGTTTGTTAATCTCTCTCAAGCATCAACACTCCCGAAACATGCTTGCACATATAATCACTTTTAGTAATTTAATTAATCAGGTAATTAGAGCATGTGTTAATCTCTCTCAAGCATCAACACTCCCGAAACATCCAATTATGCTCTCGCACTAAAATTCAATTCCGCTAATCGTATGTGTGCCTCTAGTGAGTAAAATCTCTCGATCTATTACCCCTATTCGCATATAATTAATCTGTGATATTGGCCGATAACACAAATTAAATATCAAAACATAATCGATTAGAATTACCATAATCAATTAAACCACTATGAAAATCATGCCAGAATTATCATGTAAACATGGCTTCCCTATATACCCTAGAACAAACTACTCACTAATATAAAAATTAAGAATAACTAAATTTATATAAAAAATCATCTAAAAAATATATATTTAATAAACAAGGTAAAGTAGAAAATACCTTAAATCAAATAAAATTTACATAAAAGAGAAGAAAACCAAGCCCCTAGAAAAACTTTGATGTAGCCGAATGAAAGATAATAGAATGATTGTGCTGTGTTGTAGTCTAATGTCTAATCTAATGTCTATGCTAAGATGCCTAATGTCTAGAATGTCTTCCTCATGCACAAGCTCATCTTATTTGTAGCACCCATTTCTCCAAATAATGCATCATCATTATCCTCCTTCATCATTACTACCACTTTGCAATTTATTTTTCTTCTCTTTTTTTTCCACTTCATCACACTTTCGGCTGCACTAATATTCCAAATGGCTAAACACTCAATACACACACTTTACACTTTAAATAAATTACAATAAAATTCCAAAAGTAAAAAGATTTTTTTACTAAAATTCGGAACTGGATTTTCTCCTCAGATTTCGAGCTGCTCCAATCGGATTTTTTCTTATTTAATCCCTCTGAATTGTAGATAATTTTCTAAGTTTCGCGTGGACTGTAAGATCGTCCAAATCCGACTTCTACAACTCCAGATATGAAATAAATACCGTAGAAAGCGGGTGTAGCTCAATAAATCCGAATTTCTTCCATTTTCAGCTCCAAAATAGCTCTTTAAGCCCAAATTCTTCCAAACTTAGGAATTCTTGTCTTCTACAATAAAACACTAAGATTTATTAAATAAATATCCAAATTAATGCAAAATGCAATTAAATACGGGAATAAAATTATATAAAAAATATATAAAAATATATCTTATCAAACATCCCCACACTAAACATTTGCACGTCCTCGGGCAAATAAGCGAAATAAAAACTAAATCCTAGCTAATATCACTTTCGTAGATGACACGATTGCATTGAGCACATGCAACAAGCCGTTGAACCCCTAGGCAGCCGTAGTAGGACGAGTGTTGTCTCGTGAGGGTTTATAGTGAATTTACCCACAAAATCCATTTTTTTCTCTGCCAAGTCTCAAGTATGCAACCTATCATAGTACTCCACACATGCAAAACTTAATTACACAATATAGAAAAGACAAGTCTTTCAATTTACGCATCATTTGTACAAGACTATCCAAGTAAGCACACAGTCTAGATAGACAAAAAGATCATGAAATATATATCAATGCCGCATTCAGTGAGTAACATGCTAGGGATATAAATGAAGCTCACAAAACTCTCAAATCACACATGTGTATAGGTGAAGTGTATTCGCTCAAGTTCAATCAATTAAGTCATGTGCTACCATAGGCTTGGTTGTCCACCAAATCTCCACTACTTTGAATACATGCATGCACAAATCAAAAGGTCTTTGTTAAAGGTTGTAACGTGGCTAAGGTGAAGGGTAGGGAATCAAGAAAAAGGTTGACAAGTGGCTAACTCGACAAACTAATAGAGCACAAGGTTCATTTCTAATTAAAGCACTCAACATGAAATTTCGATTATGTAAAAGCTGATCAGACTCTCACAAGCATTAAACCCTAAGCACATATTACCATGTACTTTTTCACTTTCATATTGCATAAACCAATGAACACAACTCTACTTGATTCTTTTTCTATTCTTTCTTTTCTTTTTTTTCCCACCAAATTTTCACACTTTAACAAAGAAATCCCCACACTATGCACTCACCAACCTCCAAATGAATCAAAATGCTCTACTAGTAAATCAAGAGAAGAATAAACAAGTAGGCTCAAGAATTTAGATTGGTGATATACGAAAAGAACGGATAAAAAGCTCAAAGGGGTTCACTAAGGATATATGCTTCAAGGGTACTGTTTGAATAAATACGGTTAATCCTAGTGTCTTTATCATTTCCATGCATACAGATATCATGTAATCTCAAAATTGGTTTGAAACAAGTTCTAGAGCGACATACTTAATGATGAATAACACACAACAATAAAAATTTGATTGATATAAGATGTACCAATCACAAATTAGGCTCAAGATCTCACAAGATGAAAGCATGCTTCAGTACTCACTAAATTTGACAAAGATGTATCTCAAGTTCTAAAATTTTTCGCAAGCACGAACAAGGAATCATCAAATAACAAATGATTTTCTAGAGATATGACATGTCAAATATTCATGCAAAATAAGCTCACAAGATGTGTACCTATCCTTGTTAACACACTACGAGACGAGGCAATTAATTTTCTAATTTTTTGATTTTTTTTTGGAATTTTTAAATTTGAAATTTGAAATTTTAATTTTTTTTTTGATTTTTTTAATCATCGAGAACTCATCCCCACACTTAAGTGGTTCATTGTCCTCAGTGAACAAACATATAAAAGAGAAAAATAAAAAAAACAAAAAATCCTAAAAATTACAGAATAAATAAATAAAAATAAAAATAAAAAAATTTGGAAAAACTCCCCTAATGCATAAGCATGAAGTGTCGAGGCACTGAATGTCGAAGCAAGATGTGCCACTCCAAAAAGACCAAAAACATGTTGCGCGGGACCACCACGAGCATCAACAGTTGTTTTAATCCTGCACAAAATTTCCAAACAAGCATTAATAAAATAAAATATGACATCAATAAGCAATAATTGATTAAGTGCTTCTGCAGTTTTGGAAAACTTTGTGATGAAACAACGATAAAATTTGACACCACGAAAATATCGAACTCCCTTGACATAAGGTGGAGGCTCTGGTGGTGGCTCTTCTTCATTCATCACTTCCACATGAGCCATTCGAACATCTTGGCTTATCGCATCTTTGATTAAGTAGACACTTCCATTTTCCCCCTCTCCCCGAGCTTGACACGTAAGAGCCACTTTGTATGGATCATCAATCAAAAATTGAGAAAGATCATCTTGGACAATTTTTGCTATCACGTCAACCTTGAAGCACATATTCTCGTCCCTACTCACAACATCCTCAACAATAACAAAATTATTGATCTTAACATCGGTGGAAAGCTCCTCTTCTATTTCAATAAGTGCATCATCAACACACACCGAGAAACTATTTTCCTCCTGATCACTTGTAAGAATGATCAAATCCATTTCATCTTCTGGTGGTATAGATGGCGGCAGTGTAGAGTCAGGTTGCCATGCAGTAGAAGAGCTAGCCAATTCCGAAATTTTAGCTTCCATCATCTTACTATGAGTTTCTAGCTCATCAAGTTTTTGCATGAACTCCTCTTGATCCTTTTGCATTTGAATTAGAATTTTCATCATTTCGCTCATTTGATCAGGTTGCGCATTTTCATTGGTTTGATGAACCTGGAAATTTTGCGGTGGAGGATATTCATATTGCTGCCATGATGATTGCTCAAATTGTTATTGATCATGATATTGTTCTTCATATTGTTGTTGCTGAAAATGTTGTTGATCATGATATGAGAAATTCTGAAAATTGTTGTCCGTGTACGAAAAATTTGGTTGACCCGTCCAATCTTGATCATATGCATTAGAGTACGGATTGGACTCGTATCTTTCTCGATAATCATTCACTTGTCTGAATTGAGCATCTTGAGAATTGTAAATATTGTAAGAGCATTCATAACCAAAGTGACCCGGTACACTACAAATATTACAGAAATTGTAAGTTTCAGGGGTCACTTGTGACATCTCATTTGTACTCATCGAACATGTCCTGGGCTCCGAATTTTGCAATAAATGTGCCCCGACTAGAGAGCATAGGCGTCCGAAATTATCAAACTCGTCCATTATATCCCTGCAAACACACTACAAAACCAAGAAAACGTAGTAAAATCTGTCTCAATTGGAACTAAAGTTCCAATGAGACAAAAGAAACATAGACGAACTAAAAATTTAACAAATTAAACAAAATATAAAATATGTATTTTTATTATTATTTTTTTAAAGTAGAATTACACGTTCTTTTAAGTAGAGGTGTGCAAGCCCACTTTAATTTTTAAATTTTTTTTTGAATTAAATTTTATTTACAGAAAATTAGAAAATTAAGCATGACTTGTTCTAATTACAACTAGCTAGCAACAAACCAACAAAACCAATCGACTCAGTACTATACGAATACTCAGAATTCACAGTAACTGAACTTGGCAGCAAAACTAAACGGCTAAACACAAAAAATTGAAAACTGAACTACACAGCTCAGAACAACACTAACAAACAACACCCCAACTACCGATTCAACCGAACAGACTCAGCAAAAACCAAGTAATTAACAAAGTAAAACAAAAACATCACAACTCGGAAATAAAAATGCAGTGAGACTATCAAAAATTCAAAAAAAAAAGAAAAAAAAGAAAAGAAAGAATAGAAAAAGAATCAAGTAGAGTTGTGTTCATTGGTTTATGCAATATGAAAGTGAAAAAGTACATGGTAATATGTGCTTAGGGTTTAATGCTTGTGAGAGTCTGATCAGCTTTTACATAATCGAAATTTCATGTTGAGTGCTTTAATTAGAAATGAACCTTGTGCTCTATTAGTTTGTCGAGTTAGCCACTTGTCAACCTTTTTCTTGATTCCCTACCCTTCACCTTAGCCACGTTACAACCTTTAACAAAGACCTTTTGATTTGTGCATGCATGTATTCAAAGTAGTGGAGATTTGGTGGACAACCAAGCCTATGGTAGCACATGACTTAATTGATTGAACTTGAGCGAATACACTTCACCTATACACATGTGTGATTTGAGAGTTTTGTGAGCTTCATTTATATCCCTAGCATGTTACTCACTGAATGCGGCATTGATATATATTTCATGATCTTTTTGTCTATCTAGACTGTGTGCTTACTTGGATAGTCTTGTACAAATGATGCGTAAATTGAAAGACTTGTCTTTTCTATATTGTGTAATTAAGTTTTGCATGTGTGGAGTACTATGATAGGTTGCATACTTGAGACTTGGCAGAGAAAAAAATGGATTTTGTGGGTAAATTCACTATAAACCCTCACGAGACAACACTCGTCCTACTAGGGCTGCCTAGGGGTTCAACGGCTTGTTGCATGTGCTCAATGCAATCGTGTCATCTACGAAAGTGATATTAGTTAGGATTTAGTTTTTATTTCGCTTATTTGCCCGAGGACGTGCAAATGCTTAGTGTGGGGATGTTTGATAAGATATATTTATATATATATTTTAGATAATTTTATTCCCGTATTTAATTGCATTTTGCATTAATTTGGATATTTATTTAATAAATCTTAGTGTTTTATTGTAGAAGACAAGAATTCCTAAGTTTGGAAGAATTTGGGCTTAAAGAGCTATTTTGGAGCTGAAAATAGAAGAAATTCGGATTTATTGAGCTACACCCGCTTTCTACGGTATTTATTTCATATCTGGAGTTGTAGAAGTCGGATTTGGACGATCTTACAGTCCACGCGAAACTTAGAAAATTATCTACAATTCAGAGGGATTAAATAAGAAAAAATCCGATTGGAGCAGCTCGAAATCTGAGGAGAAAATCCAGTTCCGAATTTTAGTAAAAAAATCTTTTTACTTTTGAAATTTTATTGTAATTTATTTAAAGTGTAAAGTGTGTGTATTGAGTGTTTAGCCATTTGGAATATTAGTGCAGCCGAAAGTGTGATGAAGTGGAAAAAAAAGAGAAGAAAAATAAATTGCAAAGTGGTAGTAATGATGAAGGAGGATAATGATGATGCATTATTTGGAGAAATGGGTGCTACAAATAAGATGAGCTTGTGGAGGAGGAAGACATTCTAGACATTAGGCATCTTAGCATAGACATTAGATTAGACATTAGACTACAACACAGCACATTCATTCTATTATCTTTCATTCGGATACATCAAAGTTTTTCTAGGGGCTTGGTTTTGTTCTCTTTTATGTAAATTTTATTTGATTTAAGGTATTTTCTACTTTACCTTGTTTATTAAATATATATATTTTAGATGATTTGTTATATAAATTTAGTTATTCTTAATTTTTATATTAGTGAGTAGTTTGTTCTAGGGTATAAAGGGAAGCCATGTTTACATGATAATTCTGGCATGATTTTCATAGTGGTTTAATTGATTATGGTAATTCTAATCGATTATGTTTTGATATTTAATTTGTGTTATCGGCCAATATCACAGATTAATTATATGCGAATAGGGGTAATAGATCGAGAGATTTTACTCACTAGAGGCACACATACGATTAGCGGAATTGAATTTTAGTGCGAGAGCATAATTGGATGTTTCGGGAGTATTGATGCTTGAGAGAGATTAACACATGCTCTAATTACCTGATTAATTAAATTACTATAAGTGATTATATGTGCAAGCATGTTTCGGGAGTGTTGATGCTTGAGAGAGATTAACAAACTCTAAATTGCAAGACCATTTCGATCGCTTTAGCTTAAGAGCCAGATATTATGTAAACACGGTGGACCAAATTGCCCTAGATTTTAAATTCATATTGTTTTATCCCTTAATTAATTAGTTAATTTCATATAAATATTTAGTTAGTAAATATTTTCATAAATATCGTTTTTGCGCGAGAAACAGTTGAATTAAAATTGATAAAACCTGTCTCCCTGCGAACGAACACAAAAATATACCACATCTTTGTGTTTTATATGTTTTTTCTATAAATTCGAACTCTTATTCTCTATAAATTCGAACTCATATTCTACTTCCAATAGAAGTTTTTTCCTATTTTACTTCCAGTAGAAGTTTTTAATCATGTCTTATAAATACTTATTATACTTTCAATAGAACTTCTAATCATATGTATTCTCTATAAATTCGAACTGTTCTCCTATATAAATTCGAACACCTATTCTACTTCTAATATGTTAAATTATATTTTTATATTTGTTAGTGTTTAAAATTCTAAAATTCTAGAAAATTAGAAAAATAGGTTGAGACGATCTTAGAACGCCACATAAACTCCCGCGTATAAGTTTTTAATCATATATCTCCTCTATATATTCAAACACCTATTATATTTCTAATAGAACTTTTATTTATATGTTTTTTTCTATAATTTCGAACTCCTATTCTACTTCCAATAGAAGTTTTTAATCATATGTCTTATAAATACTTATTCTACTTCTAATAGAACTTCTAATCATATGTCTTCTCTATAATTTCGAACTGTTCTCCTATATAAATTCGAACACCTATTCTACTTCTAATATGTTAAATGATATTTTTATATTTGCTAGTGTTTAAAATTCTAAAATTCTAGAAAATTAGAAAAATAGATTGAGACACCTAAACTCCCGCGTATCCTCCTTTATATATATATATTGATGATGTTGTAGGTATTGGATTGGGTCATTGAGCCCAATAAACCGATTTTTGCTATGAATTTACCAAAATGACCTTAAATTTAATTAGAATGCAAAGAAAGAAAAGAACATGATGGTAAAATTTATGTTTTCTTCGCCAGGAGGAATTAAGATATATTGATATTGATTCAAACCCTTCATCCCATTAGCCAAATCATTGAGTTTTCAATTTGCACAGACCCGAATCATCTCAATCCGGGTCGGATCCACTAACTCACCAAATTGTACCGCTAAAACGTACCGGGCGGGAAAATAAAAATTTAACTTTTTTATTTCCGCGCTTTCTTTCATTTATTTTCAATTTTTTGCAGCCATTTTGGGGGATAAATAAGACGACCCAGATCGATAAAATTCATCGATACACAAAAGGGTCATAGAATATCTACATTTTACATTTTAAAGCTTCGATCTTTTTGGTTTTGTGTTATTGAAATCTTGGGTTTCTTGGTGATTTGTTGGATTTGCTCAATGGGTTCTTCTGCTGTTATTGATACTCCAGCTCTTGATGCAGGTATATATCTGTTTCTCTCTGTGTGTGTGGGGGTGTGTTTTTGTGTGTATCTATGTGTTTTTGTGTGTATTTGTGTTTATATGTTTTTAAGGGTTATGATAATTGGGGATCTATACATACACTTGCTGAAATGCTTATATGATGGTCTAATGTTTGTGTAAGAGAAAGGGAGAGAGAGAGGGAGAGAGATGGGAAGTGAGAGAGAGAGAGAGAGAGAGAGAGAGAGGAGGTGTTTAATTTGGATAGAATTGCTTTAAATGATGTTTTAATGTGTGTCTGAGAGAGAGGGAGAGAGAGAGATGGAGGTGCTTGATTTTGATAAAAAATGTGTTGATTCATTTCCAATTGATGATTTAGATTAGTGAAGAAAGTGAATTTAATCAAGTGTTTGTAATTTTTGGGTCTAATTGGATTTTTTCCCTTTAGGGTTTATATGTGCATCTTGATGGGTCAGTAGAGGATTCTCAAGGGAATCTCAGAGTTTATTCGAATCAGCATTTGCTTTATTTACCATGTTCTTTATTGTTGTTGCCGTTTGTGAATCGTTGAGTTTTGCTCAGTCATTTGTTCTCTAAAACTTTGATATGCTATTCTTGTCGTAGGTGTTTTTTTTCCTTTGCTGATTGTTTTTTTCAGGAAATGTACTTAACGGTCTACTTTGAATTGGTAGACCTGCTAATCGATTGTATTACTTGTGTAGATTGGGTGGGCCCTATGTTTATTATTCGATTTTGTGTGTGAAATTGTTCTCAGTTGGCATGTAGCATAAATGATTGGGTATTTAAGTCACAACTCTGTTTCTGTTATGCTATTAAATTTGCTGGTACTTGTCAACGAATGTCATAGCGCGTGATATGTAAAATACTGTAATGATTAATATGCACACGCAGAATCATGTGCATAAGCACGCGCCAATATTAATTAATTAAGCTGGTTTTGTCAATAAATGAAATAGTAGATATTTATAAACACTATGCATAAACATGCAGGCATGCTTTTATTGTGTTTTGTTATTGATGTTGTCTTGTTGCCTTTTTCTTAAAGCAAAGCACCTTTGTGTGGAACTTTACGTCGTTAACCCTGTTTTAGAAATTGTTCGAACAATTGTTCGACCACCAGATCTGCAGGTCTGTATACATGGATCTCATTTCTACAATTATCTATAAGGTTGATTATGTGAATCTGTATACTTGATTTTAATTGAGTATTCCTTCTAGGGTTGGGTTTCCTGTATTTTTCATATCCATATGATTGAGTCCTTGAGTTTTGGTTTATGAAATTATTTTGTGTTTCTGGCTGATGTGATCTATTTTAGGAGATGATCCATAAGCACGAGCCTAATGTTCATTATCAATAATTGAAAAGAAAAGCTTGAAGTTATTCAATCTTAATGATGAAATGACCAATTCCTTGGTTCACATGCTGCATTTGGTTTAGGCAGACTTTTGAATTTTAAAGAGTATATCTACATTGACTAATTGCTAATTATGACAAAAAATTTCCTTTTTAGGTCTCGTCTGATATTAGCTGTTCCCTAGGTAAATTGTTTGATGAATTACTCAATTGGCGAACAGCTACTTGATAGAATATGAACTTAGCCTAGGGCTCACATTATAACTACTGAATGGAAGAGAAGTGTGTGTTTACTTTACCAAAGCACTTGTAGATTGTCAAATTTCCAATATGAAAGGAAAATTGTACCGCAACGGTAATTTTTACCTTTCGATGATTAGTATCTTTCATCCTTATGCATGAGAATCTGTGTTGGCAAGTAGTCAAGCCACTGTTAATCCGGTGGGGGTTCTTTGTGATAAAAATTTTTCCTGTCCTTTAATTGTTGTGCAATTCAAAGAACAGTTCTTTCTTATTCTTTTTGACTGCAATATTCTTGTCTACATTTATTCTAAGCACTTCCGTTTGAAAAGTGTGGCAATAATCATTGTTTTCTGTCAAAGCATATGTCCCTGCAACTAAATATATGATGGCTCTAACAGGACTTGACAAGAAGAAAAGTAAGCGAAAGACTGCAGATAATGATTCTGAGAAGGCAGCAGTAAGCGGGCAAAAGAAACGGAGAGCACAAGCTTCAGAGAGTAGTGAGGTACCTGTTTGCTCACGTAAACTGCCAAAGCGCGCTGCTGCTTGTGCAGATTTCAAAGAGAAAACTGTCCAATTATCAAAAAAATCTTCAATCATTGAAACAAAAAAGGGGCGTTGTGTAGATGAAGAGGAAGTGGCTATCCGACTAACGGCTGGACAAGAAGAAGATCGGCCATGTAGGAGGTTAACTGATTTTATATTCCACAATTCTGATGGGGTACCGCAGGCCTTTGAAATGTTGGAAGTAGATGATTTATATATCTCTGGCCTAATTTTGCCTCTTGAGGAAAGCTCCCAAAAGGAGGCATGTAGCATCAGGTGTGAAGGCTTTGGGCGAATTGAGAACTGGGCCCTATCTGGCTATGAAGATGGGGTTCCAACAATATGGGTCTCAACTGATGTTGCAGATTATGATTGTGTCAAACCATCAGCTAGTTACAAGAAGCACTATGAACATTTGTTTGCCAAAGCTACTGCTTGCGTTGAAGTGTACAAGAAACTATCAAAATCTTCTGGTGGAAACCCTGATCTGAGTCTTGATGAGTTGGTTGCCGGGGTTGTTCGTGCTCTGAGTGGTATGAAGTGCTTTTCTCGTAGTGTATCTATTAAAGATTTCATTATTTCTCAGGGTGACTTTATTTATAACCAACTTGTTGGTTTGGATGAGACATCTAAGAAAATTGAACAGCAATTTCTTGAGCTACCTGTTCTTGTAGCTCTAAGAGATGAAAGTAGCAAGCATGGAAATGCTGCTATAGGGAGGGTTGCATCTACCAATGGAACATTAACAATTGGCCCAAAGATTAGAGATGGTGAGAACCAAAAAGATTCTGCAACAGAGGAAGATGAGGGTGCAAAAGTGGCAAGATTGTTGCAGGAAGAAGAGTTCTGGAACTCCATGAAGCAGAAGAAAAGTCGGGCCTCAAGCACTTCCTCTAATAAATATTACATAAAAATTAATGAGGATGAGATTGCTAATGACTATCCTCTGCCAGCATATTACAAAACAGCTAACCAAGAAACAGATGAATATATAATATTTGATGGTGGCGTTGATGCGTGTTATACTGATGATTTGCCTCGAAGTATGCTTCATAACTGGGCATTGTACAACTCAGACTCAAGGCTCATTTCGTTGGAGCTCCTTCCAATGAAACCCTGTGCTGAAATCGATGTCACTATATTTGGATCAGGAGTTATGACTGAGGATGATGGAACCGGATTCAATCTTGATGATGACACATCTCAATCTTCCTCAGCTGGATCAGGCCCAGCAAATGTTGATGGAATTCCAATATACTTAAGTGCTATAAAGGAATGGATGATTGAATTTGGATCATCTATGGTTTTTATATCAATCCGCACCGATATGGCCTGGTATGCTTCATCACCTTAGAGTAAATTTGTTTGTGTTAAATATTATGCATTTCTTACTTTGTCTTACTAATGTTATGAAATACTCGTATCGTATCATTATCTTATTTTTTTCATTATGTTAATGTTACATATGGTCATCCAGCGGAGAAGTTGTAAGTTTAAGCAATTTCCTTTAATAACATAATAATATAAATAGCTACTTCTAGTAGGAATCTGATCAATTATACATGTAGTTTCTCTATTTTTCCATGTAGCTTAATGATGTTCTTCCAATCATTTTGCAGGTACCGGCTTGGCAAACCATCAAAACAGTATGCATCTTGGTATGAGCCAGTTCTAAAAACTGCCAGGGTCGCAATAAGTATTATTACATTATTAAAGGAGCAGGCCAGGGTTTCTCGTCTTTCTTTTATGGATGTTATTAAAAGAGTTTCGGAGTTTGAAAAGGGCCATCCTGCTTACATATCATCTGTTCCAGCAGCTGTTGAGAGATATGTAGTTGTGCATGGACAAATAATCCTGCAGCAGTTCTTAGAATTTCCTGATGAGAAGATCAAAAAGTCTGCATTTGTGATTGGTCTCATGAAAAAAATGGAAGAAAGGCACCACACCAAGTGGCTAGTAAAGAAGAAGAAGATTTTGCAGAGGGATGAATCAAACTTGAATCCTAGAGCAGCCATTACCCCTGTGGTATCTAAGAGGAAGGCTATGCAGGCAACAACGACAAGACTAATCAACAGAATCTGGGGTGAGTTCTATTCAAACTACTCTCCAGAAGATATGAAAGAGGGGATAACTGGTGAGGATAAGGAGGAAGAAGAACCTGAAGAGCAAGAGGAAATTGAGGAGGAAGATGAAGAGGAGAAGGAAACATTGACTGCTATAGAAAAAACTCCTACTGCCACCTCGACGCCAAGAAAGGCGAAATCAAATTCTGAAGTGAAGGACATAAGGTGGAATGGGAAGTCTGTTGGTAAAACATCTCGTGGCGAAGCTCTATACAAACAAGCAATATTTTATGGAAATGAAATTGCAGTTGGGGGTGCTGTTCTGGTAGATGATGAATCCGCTGAACTTCCGGCCATCTATTATGTGGAGTACATGTTTGAAACATTGAATGGGAAAAAAATGCTACATGGAAGAATGTTGCAACAAGGATCCCTAACGATACTTGGAAATACAGCCAATGAGTGCGAAGTGTTTCTCACAGACGAGTGTATGGAATTTGAACTAATGGATGTTAAAAAACCTGTTGTTGTGGATATTCGGTCAAGGCCTTGGGGACATCAGTATAGAAAAGTGAATGCAAATGCTGATAAAATATATAGAGCAAGAGTTGAGGAGAGGAAAAAGAACGGATTGGAAACTGAATACTATTGCAAGAGCATGTATTGTCCCGAGAAAGGTGCTTTCCTTAGCCTTCCTCTTAATAGTATGGGCCTGGGTTCTGGTATCTGCAACTCTTGCAAAGCAAATAAAGATTACACCGAAAAAGAAAAATTTGTAGTCCACTCAAGCAAGACTAGTTTTGTGTTCAGGGAAACTGAATATTCTATTCATGATTTTCTCTATGTGAGTCCTCATCAATTTAGTACAGAAAGGATAGAGAAAGAAACCTTCAAGGGTGGAAGAAATGTGGGATTAAAAGCTTATGCTATATGTCAACTACTCGAGATTGTTCTCCCTAAGGCACCCAAACAAGCTGAGACTCAATCTACTGAGGTCAAGGTACGGAGATTTTACCGGCCAGAAGATATTTCAGATGAGAAGGCATACTGCTCTGACATTCGAGAGGTATGAATATTAATTTCTTCTAAACGAATCAAATGCCTCCTTATGATTAATTCTAACTTACATCTTCTCTTCTACTGATAAGTTTTCAACAATAAACTTCATATTAGCATTTTCTTACGTTTTTATACCTTTACGATTGGTGCCCTCAGGTTTATTACAGCGAAGAAACACATACAATTCCTGTTGAGACAATTGAAGGGAGATGCGAAGTGAGAAAGAAGAATGATCTTCCATCATATGATGCCCCTATTATCATCGATCATGTGTTCTTCTGCGAATATCTGTATGATCCTGCTAAGGGATCTCTCAAACAGGTATTTCCTTCTGCTTTAAATGCACTATCGCACTTGATTTGAAAAAAATTATGTGATGTGGATTTACTTGAGCCTTCATATAAATTGCTATAGTTAACTATCTCACAATTGTGATTGTAGTAACACTTCACTCTGTTTTTTTTATAAACCTATATAGTTGCCACCAAATATCAAATTAAGGTATTCAGCTGTGAAGGGTTCACATGTTTCTTCTATTCGAAAGAACAAGGGTAAGTGTAAGGAAGGGGAGGATGATTTAGATTCTGAAAAATCGAAAGTGAACTGTTTGGCTACCTTGGATATCTTTGCTGGTTGCGGAGGCCTTTCAGAAGGCTTGCAGCAGTCCGGTATTCCTTCACCTCTCTATCTCACCCTCCCTCCTCCCTCTATATATATGTACACATAGCTGCAAGAATGTAAGCTGTAAGGTATACCTTATTGCATAAATTATAGGAATGACTGATTATGTGCTTATTTTAAATTCACAGGTGTCTGTACAACGAAGTGGGCAATTGAGTATGAAGAGGCTGCTGGAGATGCGTTTAAGCTCAACCACCCAGAGTCGTTGATGTTTATCAATAACTGCAATGTTATTTTAAAGTAAGCATTCATTTTTCATTTTTTCCGGAAGTGGATTTCTCCTTCGAGGACTAGGCTCAATAAACTAGTTCTGGTGCAGGGCTATCATGGATAAGACTGGCGATGCAGATGATTGTATTTCAACACCAGAGGCTGCAGAATTAGCTGCAAAGTTAAGTGTGGAGGAAATAAAGAATTTGCCACTGCCTGGACAAGTGGATTTCATCAATGGAGGGCCCCCATGCCAGGTTTGTGAAGTTGCTGCCTTCTCTGTAAATAATGTTTAGAAAAATGTTTGTGTTAACCATTTGACTTGTGTATTTGCTTTGAATTGCAGGGATTTTCTGGAATGAATAGATTCAACCAAAGCAGCTGGAGTAAAGTCCAGTGTGAGATGATTTTGGCGTTCTTATCCTTTGCTGATTATTATAGACCGAAGTATTTTCTTCTTGAGAATGTCCGGACTTTTGTGTCCTTTAACAAGGGACAGACATTCCGTCTAGCTATAGCTTCGCTTCTTGATATGGGTTACCAGGTTAATATGAATTGAGTTTGCTGAAGTAAATATGCCACTGCTTTGTTTAGAGAAGTACATAATAGTTAAGTAATTCCTTTTGTACTCAGGTTCGGTTCGGTATACTTGAAGCTGGAGCATATGGGGTTCCTCAGTCTAGGAAACGAGCATTTATCTGGGCAGCATCTCCTGAAGAAACTCTTCCAGAGTGGCCAGAGCCTATGCATGTCTTTGCTGCACCAGAGCTGAAAGTTGCATTACCACAAAACAAGTACTACGCTGCTGTCCGGAGTACTCAAGCTGGGGCACCATTTAGATCAATCACTGTCAGGGATACGATAGGAGATCTTCCGATGGTTAGCAATGGGGCATCTAGGACAAGTATTGAGGTACTTGAATTGTTGTTACTTGTTAATCATTTGCCAAACCAGTAGAGAAAGACAGCATATAATTTATGTGAAGTACAATGTTGAATGACAACTATTCTGCCTTCTTAATTTTCATATGCAGTATCAAAGTGATCCCGTCTCCTGGTTCCAGAAGAAAATCCGTGCAAACATGATGGTCTTGACAGACCACATATCGAAAGAAATGAATGAACTCAATCTCATTCGGTGTCAAAGAATTCCTAAGCGACGAGGTGCTGATTGGCAAGACCTTCCTGATGAAAAGGTATTAGATAGCTTGTGTTTGTGTAGTTAGAATATAAGCAGACTGCATTATACTCTAAAGTAATAAGACATTATATCTGGCAGTTTACATATTGCTTATTGTAATGCAGGTCAAGCTGTCTTCTGGGCAGTTAGTTGACTTGATACCTTGGTGCCTTCCAAATACAGCCAAGAGGCACAACCAGTGGAAGGGGCTTTTCGGAAGGTTGGACTGGGAGGGAAGTTTCCCGACTTCTATCACTGACCCCCAGCCAATGGGAAAGGTTGGAATGTGCTTCCATCCTGATCAGGACAGGATTGTAACCGTCAGAGAGTGTGCACGTTCTCAAGTAAGTTTCCCTATTACAATCATCACTATGCAGTTACATTCAGTTTTTTCTAATTGTCGAACTGTCCACTGAACTCAAGAATCCCTTTGGGCGTGATTTGCTATTGCAGGGCTTCCCAGATAGCTATCAGTTTTATGGCAACATTTTACACAAGCACCGCCAAATTGGAAATGCGGTTCCTCCTCCTTTGGCGTATGCACTGGGGATGAAACTCAAAGAAGCACTAGAGAGCAAAGGATCCATGTAGATCCTCATTCAGTTTCTTTCTAATGTTATTGAACTGATGCAAGCAATTTGTATATTTTCTAATCTCTATTTTTGTCATTCTGTGCTTGCAATAAAAAACAACTAGAATTGGTATAGGTCTTTTAAAGCATTTGGATTGGAAAACATTGTTGTATAATCTACAGACTGGTGTTTCAGTACTATGCATATGATGCTTTTTAATGTTAAAGGCCCTTTATTTACATGCAAGTTCTTTTGAGTGATGGGTATTTTTAACCATATGGCGTGAGGATTTACTTGTCTTTGTTCTGGTCTTTCTAGAGTGGTAGGTCGAATTGCTTTGTTAACTGCAAACTGACTACCCTTTCACATTGGGGGCCAACTCGGTGTCAACTAATCGGAATCGTGCTAGGTAAAGGGCATTGGGGGCAGATGCATTTCCGATACTCTTGACATGAAAATATTGGCAATCTATAGGATTTGTAGTGTCCTTACGGATTAAACAGGTTTCCCAACTCCTTTGTCTTCTCATTTTAAACATTTAAGATGTTCTACTTATACGTGTTCGATACAAATGTGATACTCATATGGCTGCACATAGTTTGATCAGTTGTAAGCTGCAATATCTGTCATGAAGATTATGTCTTAGGATTGAACTCAAGCCAAGCTCTATACATGTGATAAGTTAAATCAGACGGATAAGGGGTCAAGGCATCACGTAATAAAATTTGACAGAAATTCAGAATACCCAGAAATTCAGATCATAGACTGTAAGAAGTAACGATATGGACAGACTGAATAATATTAGAGGATGTGTTTCACCTCTCAACTTGGTACATGAGCTTTTAAACCTGAAACGAACTGTATTATAATTTACGAATTATAGACGCTGGAGAAAAGATTAACTTTTCATAATGAGCTAGATACTTGAACTTTAGCACAATCGCTCTATCATGTCCATATAATGACTAGGAGAGAACCAGAGATATATTGGGGGTGTTTCGAAGTTTTTGAACTGTACTCGAGAGAAGAAATAATTAAGGCATTTAGTACAACATTACCAAACAATAATGCAATCCTTTTTTCCTTTTCTTTTGTCAAGAAAACAATAATGCAATCTTAAATTACAATTACTTCAGCAAATTGAGTGGTCACTGCTAGTTGACCCTAATCCATTGATAATTGCACAGTGTTTCTAACAAGACTACGACCCTCATCCTCTGTAAGATCAATGAATATATATTTCTACACACGCCGAAACTTAGGTCGGACTGCTATCATTCCCGGCCGAGCTTTGTCGTAATGGTATCTGCAAAATTATAGGTATCACTCTATCAATTATCTAATTTCCATAAAATCAGTATGAGTTTTATCCACAAAATAGCATTTAATAGTCTGGTTATGGAGTACAGCCACACATCTTCGGAATTTAAAAAAGAAAGAAAAAATTAACAAAACCAGAAGAGAGTGAGAGTGCTCACCTGTTTTCACTAAGAAATGTTTCAATGACACTTGGAAGTGCAGCTTGTCCTCGACTATGAAGTCCTATGCCTGCAGGGAAAGAAATCACCTAAATTTAAAGATATCATGCACACATGTAATCCAAATTAAATTTTGATCGGTTGCAACTACGAAGGACTTTTAGTATATTTGGTAATTTAAGCACAAACTAGGTTAACTGTAGGAACTTTGAAGGACTTTGAGTATCTAAGGAAATTTCAGCACAAATTTAGTTAAACAAAATATGCTTATTAGTGAATAAAGTCTTGGTACAATTTCAGAACTCTTTGTTTATTTTACTAATTTACAACTTCGTAATTCTTGAATTGCCTTGCAAATTTATTCCTAAGGTACCCTGTGTATATATCCCACAGCTCCCTACCCAAGTCATGAAAATATAAGAATGTTAAATGAGGGTCGGGATCAACTGGAGAGGTAAGAATCAATTAATTTAGTAGAGTGTTGAACTTAGCTGCAGAGGTAAGAATCAATCAAGATTGAAATAAAATGTCTTGTGTGTTTCTAGAATTGGATCTGAATGAATGTAGGAAGGAAATTTGACAGTCATAGTAATACTACAGGTCACATGCCAGGTGAGGGTCTATTAGAAGTTAGAACTGTAACATGTGCTTAGCTAATTAACATCTATTACCTCATGTTACATTCTCCACCTAGGCTAGGGTCTATCCCAGATAATCTCAAAAGTTCCATTGCGAAAATTCACACTAACGTGAATAATCTAAAATAGACGGAAATCAATGTGTATAAACTAAAATGGACGAACACCAAACAAAAAAATCACACAAAATTCTGGATATATCAAGGAGTATCCACTGTTAAAAGAAAACGGCACTATAGCATACCTGTTATAACTTCTAAAACTGTTGACCTGGGCCTAAACGATGCCTTCTGCTTATTGCACTTCTCCCTATCCATACCTAATGAGTCCAGAGATACAGATCGTACCATGTTTGTAGTGTTGGTTGAAGAAGCAACCTGAGACTCAATCTTCTGCAAGTGTTCCTTTAAGGCCTGGACTGCTTCCGATGCATGCAGACCATGCAAGTCCAGTTTCCACAAATCATTCTCGCAATTCCTTTTTCTTAGGATTTCCTTTGCAGCCACTGCATTATACATTTCAGCTTCCTTCCATTCTTCCCTGGCCTTTGTGGAATATTGTTGGGCAGATAAGTGATCACCTCTTAAATAAGCATCACTGGCTGCCTTCGAATGCCGTGATGCTAGCCTGTTCCATAAAAAAATTGGAATAAAAATTGATGTATGATTATAAGGATAAGATACCAAAACCAATTAATAAAAAAATATAATTGATATATTTATTTATTTAGTTTGGTTAGGGATGCTCATTAGACCTCATCGTTCTCACTGCATCTTTCCGATTGATCAAGTAAACATCATCCTCTTCCCATTCAGGCTCAACAGGAATATTAGACAAGCTATGCAGACTACGCATTTCACTTGTTGAATGACCAGGATGGCCTTCTAAAGCAGCATTAACATCTGTCTGTTTTTTATTCTTATATACAATACCGTTTTGATGCGCATAGCTAAGTCTTACAAGATCTTGGGTCTCACGTAAAGTCAGATCTATATCAGCCAAAAAGGTATTGTTCTCTGAGTAAAAATTCTCAGCATTATATTTGAAATCCGTAACTTCTGTTTCCTTTTTATCACGTAGGCTCGTAGAAGAAACCATTTCTTTTAACAGTTCTGAGGCCTTATCAATGTCATTGTTAACAGCTTCCATGATATCTTCCATTAAACCATTCTCAGCCCAGGGATACAGCTCTTTCAGCTTCTCATAAGCCTGATGGACATTGTTGTGACATTTTTCTAGAATAACTTCATTTGTACGAGAAGTGCCTATCAGCAATGACTTCTTAGTATCCTTATTAGCCCCTAAAGTTGGAAAATTAGCTGAGGGAAGCAGCACGGATGAAAAAGACTGTCCCGAATTATTAAATTTTTTCACGAAGCCTGTCTGATGCTTAGGACTGGTAGTACTTGAAATAGGTGGGTAAGACTCATCTCCAGCTTCTGAGTTAAGACCTGCAGACTGTTGTTGCTTTGAATTATATGCAGCCCATCCTGCATTCTTAAATTTCCTTGCTGACATTTTCACATGCAAACTGGATACAGCTTGATAAGATACTTTCTTCCTGGCCAAAAAACTTTTGCTTTTACATAAATGGCCCAATATTTAAAAAACAAAAAGTCCTCAAAACTGAGTAAACAGATCAGAAAGAACTTTGCAAATACTGAACAGGTATTAAGAGATAACTAAACAGAAAAAGTCTAAACTGAATAAGTGACTGATACAAGACCCAAAACATTGTACGCATTTACATAAATTTGCAGCCTCTAACTTACAAAAGAAAGGTCGTCACTTATCATAACTCTTGTATATATATGGATATGTAAAAGACTAAGTTTGACATATTTTGCAAAGCAAATTGAAAGACAAGTGGCTCCCACTAAACATCTAGAATCAATTTAATGTTCAGAGCTATGGAAGAAGAAAAAGCCTACCAATTTAGAACTATAACTGAGCCTGATGCAAAGTAAACTTACTCGATAGACAATGCGAAGTAAGATAAAAACCATTAGAAAGTACATACCATATTCTACATGTCCATAATGTGTTCACCCCAAACCTAGAAAAAGTATTTAAATGCACCCTATATCAACTTTAAAAAGTAAAAAAAAAAAAAAAAAAGGCTTGACAAATTCAAGTTCTAACCGAACCCTGAACTCCAAGCGCAACAATAACCTCTGATCCTAATAGCAGCCAAACTAATTGCAATCTTTACTGTACCAGTAATGACTAGTGCGTCCAAAAAGTTTCATGTTCTATGTCCATAATATTTAATTAGAAGTGCATCCAACCATTTACCCAAAAAAAAATGTGCATCCAACTCAGAATTATATTACATATAAGTGATTGACCTCCATCAAAAATATCCCTGAGGTTTGGCAAGAGATTAAAAAATAATTTCATCAGAGATAAACCGCAGCTGACTTGTTAGTTTGCCTTCAACAATACGCCTCTCAGTCTTGGTAAACTTGAAGGTCCTACTTCTAACAGGCCAACACGACTTCATCAACAATAGAAGTAGCTGACATGCCACTTTGACATCACCATATGTTCAACAATATTCAACGGAAATGTTGATGGACAAGAATAGAAAATAGGACCTAATTATTCCCAATTCCTTCAGGCACCCTGTATGACCACGTGATCCTGAAGCTAACTAAAGGTTCTTCCTGAACTACTCAAATTTCTCTATAAAGTTGCAGATACAAATATACCAAAACTCTAAGTACTTTCATCCTATGCTGTGCATAAATCAAATCATTTTTCCACTTGCTACCTCACATTTGTACCTTCTCTAAAAAAGTATTCGCTGCAACTTTTTTCTTACAATCCTCTGAAAGATGCTACTTAAGTAAATATATATTCCATATATACAGGACCAAAATTCTCTACTTATATTTTTCAATCTTTACTAAAGGGTTGTAAGACATGATCAAAATAAACTCCTTAATAACTATGTAAGAGTTAAGACTGTTCCCCCACTACTGGTAACCCAAAACTCTCAAGTAAAAAATTCCACAACATAACATCTACCCAAAACTTAGCCCAGGGACTATTCTCTAACTCAGTCAACCAAAAATTATGTAAGATTTCTTGTAATCAAATGTCAATAAAATTGTAATAACTATGTATAACACCAACAACCTCGTACGTTTTACTATCAGGTTGTAACTTTTTGGGTAAAAAGTATAGAGTTTCTTTGAGTTTAAGCATACAGAATCATACAGCATTCTAATATCTACCCTCGACCCATTCACTATAATCAAAAGATACACAAGAAGTCAAGAACATAACGGAAACAACTATTTAGTAACAAAACTTAAATCAAAGTTCAATCAAAACTATTCTACAAAAAAAAAGTCAAAAGGTCAACTTTAATAATTTTTAAAAAAAAAACAATAACATACAAGCAACAAAAAAACAAACTTCAATCAAAAATAAAAAAACAATACCTTAAATTTGAATCACTTCACACTCGATTTTTACCAATGGTAAAACTGGTGTCTTTGCATCCACGGTCTGAATATAAGAAAAATAGACAGCAATTCAATCAAAGTTTGAAATAAAATCAAAGATCTTGATGAAAATGATATATATGAACCTTTGCATATAAAATCCATATAAATAATACCTTGGAGAGGATAAATAATGGTGGTTGATCAATTCTGCAGAAAGATATGGATTTATGATATATACATGTAGATACGAAAAAGATTCTATGGATAGTCATAGAGAGGAGGAAGGGGGAATGGTATTAAAAAAGTCAAAAGCAAATACTTCTCAGTTTACTTTCGTAACCGACGGGGTAAATAAACTTAACCGTGTATTCCAAGTAAAGAAATTTTTTAACCGCTCTGGTTCTTAAATCTTAAAATAGATTCATCTCTTTAATCCATAAAGTTGTAAATTTAAATACACCAAAAACTCCCGGTGCCACTCAGCCACAACCTTTAATCGTCTATATCCCTGATACTAGAGTTTGCCTAAATAAAACCCTTTTTCTATACCTTCTCAAAAAAGTAGTGGCTGCCACTGTTTCTCTTACCATCCTTCTGAGAATGCTACTTATCTCAATATATAATATTCCATATAAAGAGAACCTACATCCTCCACTTATATTTTTCAATCTTCACTAAAGAGTTGTAAGGCATGTCGATCAAATAAACTCCTACATAACTAGTTTAAACCATTCTTCCCACTACTAGTAACCCATCCACCGAAAACACTTCTTTTTTCAATAGGTAAAAAAATAAGGTAACATGAACCCAAAACCTATGCCATAGACTATGCTCCGACTCAGTCAACCAAAAGCTATTTAAGATTCCTTGTAAACAAAGGTCAGTAAACATGCAATTATCATGTATAACATAAACCTCGTACCATCGTACACTTTGCCATCGAGATTATGACTTTTGGACAGAAAATAAATTTCTTCGAGTTTAAGCCTACAGAATCATACAACATTGTGTCATCTACCTATAGCTCATTCAATATAATCAACATTACAATGTCTGTGTTTTTTGACTTTTGAGAGACCCAAAACACACACACAAAAAACCACTGAATATGACACATGATCCAATTAAAGTCTCCTTCTAATACCTTACCATTTTGGTAGAGGTGATTACTTAACATGGTACGAGAACTCAAGCTCGGTTTAGCAAGAGGTCTCAGGTTCAAACCCTCCCACCTCCTAATTTTCAAAATTTAATTGTTTAGTTGGTCCAATTGTCCACTCCTACGATTAAGTTGAATATAATATATAATTCAATTAATCTTTAGAGCACCCTGAGATTTTAAAGTTACTCACGTTTTTAACTAACTAATTTAAAATCTTACGATATAAAACTAAATAATAGGGTGGGATCATTTAAAATAACCACCTCGATCAATCAACTCATCTAAAACCTTAACGTGATATAGTAAAATCCTAAATAAATCATAGATTATTAAACAGCTTACTTAACAAAAACAATAAATAATTAGCAGCAAAACTTAAAACAAAACTCAATAAAAAAAATCACAAAAGAAAATAAAAAAAGTCAACTTAAATAATTAAGAAAAATACCTTGAAATAAACCTCAGCGTTGTTCTAAATAATGGTATAGAACTGGTGCCTCTGAAACCACGGATTGAATATAAGAAAAAGAGACAGCGATTGAATAAAAGTTTGAAATAAAAACAAATATTTTGATGAGTATGACGATGATGATGTATTTGAACCCCTGCTTATAAAATCCATATAATTATAACTTGGAGAAAATAAAATTATGGGGGGTTACTCAATTTTGCAGGGAGAGTTAGGTTTATGATGATGTAGAGATACAGATAGAGAGATTAGATGGAGGTCGAGGAGGGAGTCAAAGGGTGAATGCTTGTCGGTTTACTTTTGTATTCATGCGGTAAATAAAAATAACCGTGTATTTTGAGTAAATATTTTTTGGGTAATGCTAAACCGCCTAAACATAGCCCTTACCGTTATGGTTAAACGTAGATGGATAAATGCATTTAATACATTAGTTTTGCACTTAATATATAATAGATTTTGCACGAAATTCAATATGATTATTTATAAATTTGGAATGTTTTTATTGTACGAATTTCCTTTTCTATGTTTTTATTACTTGGAAAATTAAATTTGTGTTGCAAAGAAACATTGGGAAACTAAAAACAAATAAAAACCTTACAAAAGATGTTGAAAATATAAGAGTATTTAATGCTTAACCATAACCCTTAATCACTTGGGTTTTTTAAAAAAAAATAAGTGGGTGCAAATGAGTACGAGTTCTCGTAAGTTGAATCAAAATCGAATTTAGATAGGTTTTTTTTAATTATTGTTACATATTTTGAAATGAATTCTAAAAATGTTTTGAATGATGCATAAAGTAATTTTATTCTGGGATTTTTATATATACATGAAAGATTCATTTAATAATCAATGATATTTTGATAACTCAACATTTAGAAATCATTTCGAAAATAATTTTGGGAATTTTAGTATTTTTTTTTAAAATTTTTTAACATATTGTCCTGTTAAAATTTAACATAGATTTATTTTTAAATGTATTTGTTTGTTGGATAAATGTATTAATTTTTATGTTTATTATGTAATCGAAACCTTATTCAAGTGATAGCATTTGGATTAGCTGAATGGAAAAACAATCTTTATAAGTGCGTAAATCAAATGTATCATACTTGAATTTCTTGTTATCAGTAATCCCTTTCCCCATTTCCTTAATTCTTTTTATGCATTTAAATGTCATTAAAATTCATTATATTTTGTTCATGATGATGATGATTTGATGCATGAAAAATTCATTTAATCACTAGTTTGATTGTTACAAGATATGAAAGTTTCACGAAGTTCAAAATTTTGATCAACTATTATTTTGCTAAAAGTTTAAGACATGGATAGATTTAGAATTGTCGAAATTGGTTATTGATTTCTCATTTTTATCTTTATTTCTGTAGTTATGTTTTTATATTTATTACATTACATATTGTTCTAATTTTCGTTCTTTATATATAATATTTTCCATATAAATGGATCAACTTTAAATATTTGTAAAAAAATATCCTTATTATTGATTGATAAGTAATACTGTATTAGTAGATCATGATGTTTGTTCTTTTTTTAGTAGAAATTAATTCAATAACGAAAAGTCATACGGTATTTATAAAAATAATTGAATCGAGCAAATATAAAATAAAAACAATCGCTAATTAATCTATCCTTTTTAGAAATACAATCATGCGATTTGTTGAATCAAACTCATGAAAATCATGTCGATCCCCTAAGCAATCACGCGTTTTAAGCAATCGACCGTAGATGCGATCCCATAAAAGTCGTAGTTGAAAGTTCAATGAATCAAACCAATGAAAATCTTGCCGATCTATAATTTCGGACATGAAGAACACCAAAAAATGAAAATTTAACTTTCAGTTTTAGTTGCATTCAGTTGCATAGGTTGCATATGCAATTGAATGCAACTGAAAACTGAAAATTTAATTTCTATTTTTACTGTTGCGCAGCCCTTATATACAATTGGAAGTTGGTAAAAAAATGAAAATTTAATTTTCAATTTTTAGTTGCATATATTGCATATGCAACCTAGGTATTTTTGCAAATAAAATGGTATTTTTGTAAATATTTTGAGAAGATAGTAAAGTCGAAAAAAAAACTTAAAAAAAGTAATGTTTTTGGTAAAAACCTTAAATATATTTAAACTCGATTATATGTTGGTCAGAAAAAGTAATATGATCTACTAATATTATTGAACGATGTTATTGATATATTTTAGATTTCCACTATCAAAATAGTTCCTAATATTATTTTGTGGCCAATAAAAATATTATAATAACATACCGTGACAACTTAGTTTAGTTTGAAAACAAAAATTAAATATTCCAACGAAATGATTCATATGAATTAAATTATTATGTTTTATCATAAATAATTTTATTATTTTTGTATTAGATTTTTATTTTACAAATATTTATGAAAATTTACCAAGAATACTAGATTTAAAGTTTCTATTAGCAAAAATACAATCTCCTTGAATTAATTACAATTTTACCAACCTAAGTTTCAAAATTACAAAAATACCAACCCTAACCCTCCCCCTTTTCCCCTTTCCCCTCTCTCCTCTCTCCTTTCTGAGATCATCAGCCTGTGTATTTTTTTTTTTTTAAGGTGGGGTGCTATTTTGGTGGATTAGGGTTGCAAGGCCCCGCAGGGGCATATTCAACTGAATGCAACCACATTCAACTTCTTTTTTTTTTAAGGTGGGGTGATTTTGGTGGATTTGGGTTGCAAGGCCCCGCCAGGGGCAATATACAACCAAATGCAACCACATTCAACTTTTTTTTTAAGGTGGGGTGATTTGGGTTGCAAGGCCCCGCCAGGAGCAATATACAACCAAATGCAACCACATTCAACTTTCTTTTTATTTAAGGTGGGGTGATTTTGGTGGATTTGGGTTGCATGGCCCCGCCAGGGGCAATATTCAACTGAATGCAACTGAAATCAGAAATTTAGTTGCATATGGTTGCATTCAGTTGCTGATTTCATGTTCCATTTTTCAGTTGTCATTTTCGACCCCATTTTTGAACTCTATATATATATATATATATAGGCTTTTGCTCAAATACAAACTAATCCTTAAATGCAAACTACAAACTAACACTAGATTAATTATATTTCATTTATTTTAAGGTTTCCGCCAAGGGTACCTTCACAAAAAATGCTTAAAATAATTGGCTCTATCCACCAAAAAAAAAACTTATTGTGGAAATGCGAAGCATTTAAGACAGTAAACGGATGAGTTAGGTAGTCATGAGGGCCGCAGGCCCTCGACACATCCGTCAATCGTCTATTGCCATTACCATTGATTGTCATTCCTTACAACTTTAGAATGATAAAGGCGCGAAGCGCCGTACAAGATGGTGTGAAGCACCTTAAACCAGTGAAATCCACTGCCACGTCATCACGTGAACAGTGAATTTTTTTTTTTGCTGAATGAAGCCAATTATTTTAAACACTTTTTGTATTGGGGTATCCCTAGTTTGATCATTAGATTAGCATGAAATATTGAATTAGTGTTTGGTTTGTAGTTAATTTTAGTTTGTAGTAGTGTCGGACCCCTATATATATATATATATATATATATATATATATATATATATATAGTTCAAAAATGAGGTCGAAAATGACAACTGAAAAATGGAACTTGAAATCAGAAATTTAGTTGCATTCAGTTGCAAATTTAGTTGAATATGCCCCTGCGGGGCCATGCAACCTAAATCCACCAAAATATCACCCACCTTTAATATATATATATATATATATATATATATATATATATATATAGTTCAAAAATGAGGTCGAAAAAGACAAATGACAAATGGAACTTAAAATAAAAAATTTAGTTGCATGTGGTTGCATTTAGTTGCAATTAGTTGCATGTGGTTGCATTCAGTTGAATATGCCCCTGCGGGGCCTTGCAAACCAAATCCAGAAAAATATCCCCACCTTAAAAAAAAAAAGTTGAATGTAGTTGAATTCAGTTGAATGTGGTTGCATTCAGTTGAATATGCCCCTGCGGGGCCTTGCAACCCAAATGAACCAAAATAGCACCCCACTTTAAAAAAAAAAAAAAATACAACCGCCGCTGCGTCCAACAAAGGGGGAGGGGGGCTAGGGTTAGGGTTAGTATTTTTGCAATTTTGAAATTTAGTTAGTAAATTTTCAAATAGCTATTCTTAATAAAAGTAAATGTGAAAAAATTTACTTTTTCCTATTTATTTATCAAAAAAACCCAATATTTATTTATTTCAAAAAATATTTATGAAATAAAAATCTAATAAAAAATAATAAAATTATTTATGATAAAATATAATAATTTAAAGAGTAAAATGTATCTACAGCTAAATGTAGATTAGTCTAAATTTAACTATTAAAATAAGAAAATTTTATAAAATATTTTCATTTATGGTGTTTGAAATTAAGGTTACCAAATTTACCAAATTTGTGAATGAATAAATGTATATGCTATGAATTAGTCATTCAATTAGTATTGATATTATTTTGAAAATTAAATATTAAAAAAATGTATAATAATCATTTTTTTGAATAAAATAATCTTGTAAACATAAAATTACTTGACTTTAATAATTGTCTTTAGGAGATTAATCTATAGTTAACGTAAATATGTAACACCCCCAAATCCGGGGTCAGAAGATTTGGTGGTCACGCGAAAATTCTCAAAATAAAACAACTGTTTAATAATAATCATTCACTTGCAGTTGTCCAACACTGGGAATATACATCTGTGACCCCAAACATACCAAGATCTTTTAAGGTTATAGGGCTAGAAACAAGAATCCAAATTCCATTAAGTAAAAAGTGTTCATTCTTTACAACATTCTCTTTGATCAAATCTTAAATCACTGGTGTAACTTCGATAAGAAGTACGCCAGGTCAACTAGGCTAGTACATAATAATAATAAATACTATAACTCAAATATATAAAATAGATCTTACACTAAATCCAGACATCCTGAGCCAAGTCATCTTCGAAATAGCATCACGCTTCTTCTCTTTCTGAGTTGTGCGGATACGTCTCGCCAAACTACCTTACTGAAATGTTAGAATTTACAACAGCAAGTATGAGCGAAAGAAATGCTCAGCAAGCGTATAAAAATTTTGATACAAAAACCAGGATAAGTGGGGCATAAAATCAATTGAAATGTAAAACAGTTTATAGAGAAAATTGAATCAACAACTGTGATATAATTCAACTGTAACTGAAATCATTTGGCATGTCATAAAAATGAATCATCTGCCAATTCACAATATATAATAGCCATTTGGGCGATATGGATTGGATACACTTTACTGAAACACCATTGCCCCCTGATCAGGTTCAAAAGCAATGGGACCCTTTATACTCCACTGGTACAGCTATACCCGTGTGTATAATCCGGATTTCATGAGGGTACCAAAATAGGCAAGTAATGTTAGCCTATAGGAAGATGGAATGGTTACCATATCCTCCTCAAATATTGCTGGACCATGGCAGCTACCATGGCCTCCTACGCTTTATCATTTTCCAATCCAATAGAGCAATTTCCGAATTCAACAGGAAATGCTTAGTTTCACATACAGTTCACATCCCTATTATTTACTACGATAATAAGGATATGAAGAGTTTATCTTAAACAATTCCCCACACTAAGGGTACCAATATCAAGTAACTTTGTTCGCACAAAAATATTTAAGAATCACAAATAGCTCTGAACAATAACTATTTGTCATGATATGAATCAATGAAACATAAAATAAAAGTGTTTAAGATGATCAAGAAAATACTTGCCTCAGATCCTTAGCTAATACGTAGCACCGAAGTAATACAACTATCTTCTTCTATTTTACGGCATCAAAATCTTCTATTTCAATCATTCGTTGGTTTGACGCTCTTACGATTATCACGAGTCTGATCCGCTGACATCAAGCCCGCGCGTCTACTTCTATAGTCAAACATAAGCTGTTACTTCAGTCTTCAAACGTCAATTTCTACTTTCTATAAACGTTTATAAACTCAACTCGAACATATTAACCATGCTTACCAAAATCTCCGTCGGGAGAAAATAATTGGAAATATCCCCTTTGAACATAGACATTTTCCCGGTGTTAAAACACCTCACAAGTAACCCAGCAATTCCACCAACAATACTGCATTCACATCCACCTTTTCATAACCCACAAAGAATACCACATCTATCTCCAACCCTCTTCATTATATCTCCGCTGACAAACCCAAGTCAATACTTACAAATTAATCCTCGATAAAGAAATAGAAATATAATTACAACGCTTAACCCTCGAAGTAAACACTTTGACAATTCACATCGCACGTAAAGAGACTAATAAGTAGATCAAATAATCACATAGCACGTTGATCATATCATAAAAAGATTTTATCCAATATTTTTAAAACAGAAAACGGGTCAAAACCCTAATTATCGGATATAACCGACTCAATAAAAAGGTTTGGTAAAAAGTCGATCGAAATTTAAAAGTTGAATTTTAAATTAAAATCAATTTTATAATAATCGGGTCATTTTTCTGATTCCAAAAATATTTGTCTCGTTTAAAACGGACGAACGGTTGAATTAATACGCAATTAATAAGAATAATTCAATTAATAATTAAAGTAATTGAATATTCAAATTAATTATTTATTAATCAACTCATAAAAAAAAATCTAAGAATTTTAAAAATATTTTTATCACTCCTGGATTATTTTTAGAATTTTAAAACAATTTTATTTCATTTTAAACAAATAAAGAAATAAATATTAAAGGTAAAAAAATATTTATAAAATAAATAAATTATTTTATTTTCCAAAATAATTAAATTTGATTATTTCTCATCATATTTAAATAATATTTAATTAATTAAATTAATTGATTATTATTAATTAATCAATCAATTTAAATTAATTAAGATATTAGCTAAATAGATTTAAAATAATCAAATAAAATAAATTTCGAATTAAAAATAATTTATTGAAATTTTAAAACTATTTTTCGAAATTAAAAATAAATTTTCGAAATTTAAAAATAATTTTTCGAATTTTTAAAAGTATTTTTCGAATTTCTGAAAATAAAATTCGAATCTATACATAATTTTGAAAAATAATTTTCCAAAACCATTTTTCAGAATTGGATTTTCAGATTTTAAGGATCAAACAGGAACTATTCATCACCATCTTCACTTGAATGCTCCAAGAACACCACCTCCATTAATGGAGGTTGCCCAGTTTTCCGGTCACCGGAAATATTTTCCGGCAACCTCCGGTCATGCTCAAAACGTACCAATTGTTACGTTTTTAAGTACTAATCTAACTCCAAATCACATTCTAAACTCAATTATACCATTCATTCATTCCCAGATTTGACCAAACTAAAAATCCGACCAAAATCTAACTAAATTCCGGCCAAAAAACGTTTTTCTACAATTCGAAACCAAATTGTATGTTTAACATCACAAAATGAAGCTTATAACTCATATAATCTAACCCCTAACACCTTACATACAAACAATCATCACAAGATTTGCAAGAATGATTTGAAAATTGGGCATAAACTAACAAACTTGAATATCACAATCCGGCTATAGAATGATACAATTAACTACATGAATCGACTCTAAATCATCATATAAAGCTATTGGAATCGTCAAAACAACCGGAAAATCATTCAATCAAAAAGCCCCGAATTAGGCTCAAGAACCCTAATTTTCGAATTGATTAAACTAGCAATAGAACAATGAAATTGAACATATAATTGGACTCCTGGAATCAATATGAAGCTATACAACCAATCAATTCAACCGGAAAATCAAAGAATCGAAAAGCCCCAAATTTTATGAAGAACCCTAATTTGCAGATTCAAAAGAAAATTGATATAAAATCGAAAATTTACCCTCTGATGAAATTGATTGTAGATTATGAAACTAGAGATCAAGAGCTTAGATTTGAGCATAAGAACACCAAAATCTGATATCAATAACACCTTCAAATTTGGATTTGATCCTCAAGAACATGAGAGAGAAAAATATATTTTTATATTTATTTATATAAAAAAAATCTGATTTTATGAATTATTAATAAATAATGAAAAAAATCTGATTCCTATTTATATTAATCGAAAATTAATACCCCAAAACTATTTTTAACCCCTAATTAAAATTATTATGCCTTAAAAATAATTTTTATGGGATAAAAATGTAAAATTTTTATTTTTAAACAAATGTAATATATATATATCAAAATTTCCCAAAAATTATGAATATTACAAAAATTACAAAATAATGCATTTTTATATATCCTATCATTGTATAAAAATAATTTTATCAATAACAAGGCCTCTAATTCAGAAAGGGGGGGTCCGGAAATTAAAATGCGAAATAACTGTATCCTAAAAATATAAAAATTATAGAAAAATAGAATAAAATAATCTATGCTACACAGAAGTCACATAACACTTATGGGATAATTTTCCTATTTAATAAAAATCATAATGCGTTTAAATGCATTAAAAATAAATCAAAACACAATAAAATCAACTAAAAATATATTTTAATATAATAAATTACACGAAATTTTCCCTGATTGATCAAAAGTATAAAATACAAAATTTTCAAATATTTTAATAATGCACCCAAATATTAATGGGGTACAGATAAGATACCGGGTAAAATTTTAGCACGAGAAAAATATAGTTTTGATCCTTAAAATTCTAAAATAATCTCAAGTTACCAAAAATGTGAAAATCCTAAATTTTAAACATTTTAATAATTTATACAAATAAAACTTTTGTACACGGGTAGAATATCGGGTATAATTTTTGTACCAATAAAATACCTCTTGATCCATAAAATTTTAAAACAAACTCAATTAATCACTTTTGATAAAAATAAAATAAATTTAATAAAATAAATTTTTACTAACACAGACAGTACCAAATACGGTCTATCCGAATAACCTATTAACAATTAAACACGTAACTGCATTCAAATTAAAATTAAATATTCACAATCTTGTTATTCCTTTATGGAAAACCAATAAAATATTTAAATAATAATAATAAATCCAGAAAAAATCGGGATTGTTACAAAATACATTTTACTCTAATTTAAATATTAAATAATAATACAAAAAAATTTTATTCATGGACCAACTTTTCTCAAAATAAAGCAATTTATTAAATATTTTTCATTACACATATTCTTTTCCTAAATACCAGCGTTGTAGATTTCGGAAATCGGAACTATTCGGTTGAGGTACCGATTTATGATTTATCGGGTGATTCGGTTGAAAAATCGGCGATTTATTGGAATTTTTTGCAAAAGCAGCCAAATCGGTTCCAAAATTTTGACCAATTTTTGGTCGATTTATCAAGGATTTTTAAAAAATCGACCGATTTCAATAACAGAGCTAAATACTAACATACTTATTTGTAGGGGTGAGTATACGGTTCGGTTAACCGAAAACCGAACCGAATAACCGAAATAATTTCGGTTCGGTTAACCGAAATTAATATTTTGATTCGGTTTTCGGTTCTCCTTTTTCTGAAATTTCGGTTTTCGGTTCAGTTCGATTTTTAACCGCGGTTAACTGAATTACCGAAATAAATAACCGAATTTTTTATATAATAATAAAATATTATTTATTAATATATTACTATATACGTAATCTAATCATTACCTCTTTGAGATTTGAGTTAGAACTTAGAATTCGGAATCTGAATCTTTGACCATTTAATTTTTTGGTTTAATTAGGTTTAAGTCTTTAACTTTTTAATCAGAAGTTAAGTTAATATTACTTTTTGTTTTGTCATAGCACTGGCATTACTTGTGGTTTCTAATGCAGCATGAGATATGATGATTGTTTTCTTCTTGCAGTGGATGCCATAATGCCGTAATGCAGTGGATACTGGGTTCACTCATGTTCCCGCAACTTCAACTTTTTCACAGCAAAAAAAGATCTTGCACTTGAATGGGAGAGACATGAGCAATCCCTGAATTTTAAATGTTTGTAATTTCACTTGAAATGTACTTTCTTTGACTACTTTCAAGTTTCAATTTGTAATTTTAATTTTAATTTAACTTGGATGTTGGATAGGTAATTTTAATTTGTAAGACACTTATTCATTTTTTTTGCACTATTTTAAAATTTCGGTTTTATATTTTGGTTTTCGGTAATAACCGAAATAAAAATTTTGGTTCGCTTAAAAACCGAATTTAATTCGGTTCAGGTTTTGATTTTGATTTTTCTGGAATTTCGGTTTCGGTTAACCGAATTAAAATTCGGTTCGGTTTAAACCCAGCGCTATTTGTTTTGCTTATAATTAATATTTTCATTAAAAATAAATATTCCTTTTCCATGTGGCCACAGGCCCACAGTTGTCCATTCTATGGGACCAGGTAATATTCTATACACACAGATATACACACAATCAATCACCGTGAAAACACACACACAGATACACACAGTTAACAAGTGAGCATCGAATCACTGAGCGAAAATGATCTCGTTTGAGCAATCCAAGTCGCTTTACTCTCTACTCAATTCCGGCGAACAACGGCCGTTCGATGATATCGCCGCCGATTTTCGCTCCAGTTTTCCGACGTATCTACACTTTAGACTCTGTTCTTCGCTCGTTATCCTCTTAGAGGCAATCTCTCCCTCTCTCTCCCTCCCTCTCTCTCTCCCTCCCTCTCTCCCTCCCCCTCTCTCTCTCCCTCCCCCTCCCTCTCTCCCTCTCCCTCTCTCTATATGTAAAACATGAATGTGTGATTTATGTTGATGAGATTGCTTTAGGATTGGAGCTATCTATTTGTGTTTGATTTTGCTGAAATTTAGCTGTTTAGGGTTTAATTGTTGAAGATTTAGGGCTTTGTATGTATTTTAGTGTACATTGATTGTTCCAATTAGCTTTTTGTATATTTGTTCTTTATTTGCTTTATTTGAAATAAAATTGGGGTAAACTATTGTTCATAATGCTGATTGTGTGAATTGTTTGGTACAGGGAAAGTAATTTTTTTTGGTACTTTCGATGAGGAAATTTGTAATGTTTTATTGGGTAAAGAATTTAAATTCCGCACTTGTACTTAGCCTGATGGTGTATAGAAAAGTTACTCTTTTTGTCAGAGAGTGGTTTCTGTGGGTAGATGAAATTAATATTAATGTAAAAGTTTTGTTGCCATTCAGTTGTGCACTGGGGTATTAGACTGAATTTGTCAAAACAATCGGCGCTATAATGATATTTGTATAACCCTGTCTTTATATTGGACACCATTACACACTTCATTATTTATATATTTGGGTAATGCATAATCCGCATATTAAATATGATTTCGTACAGGACTTTGCAAATGATAGAAGTATTTTTGTATACCTGCAGGATAAGCTGATGCTCAGATCTTCTCAACGCTTGGTTGCATACGCTATACTATATCAGGCTTATACCTCCCAAAAATCTTCGTCAAACCCTTTCATTTCTTTGCTTGTAGATGTAAGTGATTATGTATGACCCTCTCAAAAGTATTGTTTTGTTTTAGCGACAAGTAGCCATTATACTGGAAGTTGCTTGGGTGATGCAAAAAATTCTGCATCATGTTCCTGATCTCATGATTGAATGAAATATCTTTGTTCTATTATTTCCTGGGCATTTGCAGGCAGCAAGTGATCAAGATGCCGAGAAGTTTGAGAGGGCATTTGTACTTCAGTTATTAGGGTCATCTAGCTCTACAAGTAATAAAGAGGTTTCCTTTTCCTTCCTTCGCTTAGTAGTTGTCTTCAATTTTTTTTACATTTTGAAGTTCTAATTGTCCTCAATCTATGAAAATTAAGTATTTCTTTCAAAAGGACCAACGAGCTCTTCTTCATACCGTGCATAGACTTTTGGCAACTAGCTGGTTGCTAAATTAAATCAATCACAAAAAAATCAGTTAATGATATTTGGCTAGCTTATGGTTTAAATAAAGAAGGTTATTTGTAGCAAAACTGACCTGGCAGTACTGATCTTTTTTAATATGAACTGATGTGGGTGATTGGTTAAAGTTTTCCGTATGCATATGATTTATTGGATACATTAGCAAAACACTATCTCATATTCTGTGACATTATTTATGTTTTTAAATTATCTCGTCTCGTTTAATTATGTCATGAGTATTAAAAGACAACCTTTGAGATATGGTTTTCCATAGTTTTATTATTCTCATGAGTCCTAAATGTTATTACTTTTGTGAATCCTGACTATGGTTTTCCATCATTTATGTCTTATCTACTCAGGTTCTCAAGCAATCCGCAGTGGACTTCATTAATTGTTTTGATATTGCTTCACATGTAAGTGGTGTTAGATGTGCAGTGTACTTAACACAGAATTCGGCTCACGTACATATCACCTTAAGTCTGTTGCATATATTTTTTTGAATGCTTCTGAACATTTGAAAATTTGGGGGTGAGTGACTCCTGGTTTGCTATAAACATCATATATTCGAACTGTCCAACTATTATGTTTCTTGCAGAAGAGTCATGGATATAAATCTGTAGTTATGATAGAAAGACTCCATAGAGCACCACACTAGAATCACCTTCGAACTTGTGATGATTTTAAGTTTATAGTTGTACCCCTTAAAATCATCCAAGATACCCCATGCATTATGGTTACTGTACCATACTATATAGAAATTGTCCAGCGCCGGCTCAATCCTAGTTGTCCTTCAGAATATTTTATTTTATATGCTTATCTGTTTTCTTTTTTTAAAATTTTGATATTTTTTAAGTTCCATTAGTTTTTCTTTACGTTAGTGATATTTAATGATGCCAGTATGCTTGTTATTGTACTTCACATCTTTATATTGTTGTATAAGAAATTAGTGAATGAATTACATACCAATTTAAACAAAAGATTCATTAATATTTTTTAAAAAATCAGTTAAGTTTTCATATTTGTAGATACATCTTATGCTAGTTACTGAAAATACTTCTCTAGAATTAAAAGCATCAGTCTTAATAACAAAAAACAATACTAGAAATTTATTGAGAACTCAAGTATTTTATGTGCTAAATTATGATTGCGTAAAATATGTATATGTATCTATTATTATTTTGAAGCTCTTCTGCCCTGCGCAAGGGGTCACCTTGCACATGCTAATCGACGGGCCTGAATGTGTCACATGTTCAGAATTAGGTGTGAAACTATTTGGTCAAATTCATTTGTCTATAACATCAAAATTACATTTGTGGCATGCATATTGAATTTTGACTTGCAGTTGCAGTTGTTGGGTTAATCCTGATTCTACCCTAGGGAGTCCACTTTTACAAGAGGATATCAGTCTCATAATGTTAACCTTAAGTTGGACAGCTGGAGTAGAATGTATGAAGCTTATGTATATTTTATTTAAATTATAAGGGAATAAATTTGTTGATTCGAATTAGTGTTTTGTGAGTTAATAATACAAATAATGCAAAGCTTAATTTATCAAAATAGAATGAAGGAGGCTAATCTTGTACAGTTCAAGTAGATTGCTGCCTTCCTGAAGCCATTTGGTTCGAAGTGCATCCTTCAAAAAAAGTGCATACTTTATGATTTGCTCACATGTCATTTTGTTTTTTTGTGCATTATGTTACATTAAATAATGAGTATGGTCATGTCTGGTTCATGGTTCTAATTCACATAGTTGACCTGCATAAATACAAACCTATGACGCTGTTGTCTGGTATTAGTTGAAAGGACGTTCAATTGGTTTTGCTTACAAATTCTGGTTTAATCACACTGTTTTTTCTCGTTTCAGCCTTTCCCACCACGCGAGCAGTTGCAGCAGCAGTTTTGTGATAAAATTCACCCAGACCAATATCATTGCTTATTCAAGAACACTTCTGTTAAAAATGTGGTGACAGACCCTGATATACCTAGTGGTTGTGATGTTGAATCATCCGAGTATGACTCTAGTTGTAACTAGTCAATTTGTTTGTCACTAATTAAGACACTTCATTGCTTGTGTCTATATACTATAGTTTCAAATGCTTAATCTAATTAAATTCTGACTGAATTTTGCTCATTTCAATATCATTTATGCTACATTTCAGGTTTGACCTGCAGCCTGGAGTGAAGCCCAAAATTGGAGCCGGGGATAGAGATGAGACAGTGACTGGGTTGCTAAAAAATTTGTCATTCCAAGGATTAGGTCCTCAGTGGATTAGGCCTCTTCCACCAAGGCTTCCAGTACAGTATGATGAAGTGAGGCTTTGGTCACAAATAGGTTTGAAAAGTTAATCTGCTTTACTGAGTAACTGTCCTCACCTTCGTTGTGTTCTTGCAGCTAGTTTGGCTGAACCCTGAGAATCATCATGAGGTGTTATGGGACAATGGAATGTGTGCGGATACCAGCAAAGGGGCAGCTGTACGTGATTTAATTGCAAAAGCTTTGAAGGGGCCACTTGCCCCTGCTCAACAAGAGGTTCTCTCTTGCTTCACACATGCGCGACCTGCATATGCACCCAAAAAGTAGTCAAATTATCATTCTTCATTGTTTTTCTGATCCTACCATCAATTTTTTTTTTCGGAATTAAGATTTGTCTGCACTTCCACGGTGAAAGACATAATGAAAACATACTACTTACTTAAATAACTATCTCACACACAGAACACATAAATTGAAGGATGTATTAGGCAGGATTAGACATCTTAATAAATAGATTATTCCTAACTGGCGGAGTAGGCTACACATTGAGCAGTATAGATGACCTAAAGCCTGACCTAGCTTTGATGGAAGAGAAAAGAACAAGCAGAGACATGGATGCTCAACTTCTAAGAACAAATAGGGTGCTTGTAGAGGTGTTTGGTTTAGCATGTAGAGGTGCTTGTTTTTCATAAAACAAAGGGAAGTCAAAATATTGTTTAGTGAGGACCATTGGCCCACTGATTGGACCTATATTCTTTGTGGTCTAGGGATGAGCGGGGTTAAAAAACTTTACAGTTCTAACTTGAGACCCCCCACCAAAATAATATTACTTAGTCAATTGAGGAAACTTCTGAAGCATCGAGTCTCCTGTCTCCGTTATATCTGTATTATCATAAATATGGGAGTTGAGTTGTGGTTTGATTCAGAGATGCTATCTTCGAATCTGACAGGGAAAGGTAGATGGTAATGGTTCCTTCTTAAATTTGTCTTTTCCGGCTTTTAAACCTTTGTACAAGGAACTGACACATAAGTGCATTGCTAATGAGACCTTTACTGAGATCATGCACTTGGATTTATTTGGAATGAACTTTGCAATATTTAAAATCCCATGGCATTCTAACCATCAAGAAAGGCTGGATTACAAGTTATGGATGTAGACATTTATTAATATTCATCCAAGTGATTTTCGTACTCATCTTCATCCCCAAAGTTTCATGTTATAAAGAGCGAAGTGGAGTCCCATCGGTAGTTTTGGATCCCTGTGAACTGGTTACACTCCTGGATTTGCAATTGGATTTTAAAGACTTTTTTTTTTTTGCTGTGAGCCTATGTTTCTGCAGTTCCCTTTTCGCAGTATCAAGTTTCTCTTCTATATTATGCAATCTCACTACACTGAAATAAGTACCTCCAGATGAGCAGAATACGAGATCCAGCCGGCGTGGATTAAGAATTGGAATTTCATGAGTATATTACTGAGGTTGAAAAATTTATATGAACTAGTAGCGATAACAATTAAATTCAAAGTAAACTCGTAAAAGGTTATTCAAAGAGAGTTGAATCATTAAGTTGCAGCCAAGGCTTAGTTATGACCAACACAAGGTCCAAGTCGTTAGAGTTATTTTATCAAATAGACACAGGATGACACTGACTAGTAGCAGAGATGTGAAAGAAATAATCACATGAAGGTTGATTTATGATGATTAGATCAGAAAAGATAAGCAATTCATATGATACATTATCTACATGCAAAATTATAGCTAAACAGTAACACCTTATATTTACGTTCTCCTAGATATATAGCTAAGAAAGCGAGTCACAGTTATTCGATATGGTGTTTTTAAGTAGACGAGTATAATAGACTAGAATGAGTAAAAGTAGTGATTGAGAATCATATTAATCTAATTTACAACTCTGTTCCAAATTATGCCAATATTTTTTTTGGTATGCTGTTTAAGACCCAATTTATTACTCTCCTACCTTCTTTATTTGCTATCATAAGTATGATTTCTCCCTCCATTTCTGCAATACATTCATTGTATTGATTTTAAAGGCACATATGTCCAGAATTAATCAGTTTATTAGAACTTTTTACGTAATTACCATTTACCACCTCGTAAGGATGTTGTAACCGGTGTTATCGCACTTGACAAATTGTAGAATCTTACAGACTACTCTTCAACTAAGATGGATTTATACTATGAAATAGGCACAGGAAGGCACTGATTAATAGCAGAGATGTGCGAGAAGTAGTCACATGAAGAGTAGATTAATGATAATTAGATCTAAAATGGATAAGCAATTCATATTCTATATTATTAGAGGTGCAATTTTAAATCCAGACAAACAAAGCTTATATATAGGTTCTAGATATATAGCTTTCATTTAGGTAAGAAAGCGAGTCAGAATTACTCGAAGATGATGTTTCTTGATAGATGAGTAGTATTAAAATGAATAAAAGGAGTGATTGAGAATTATATTAATCTTTTAACAACTCTGTTCCAACTTATATGGTTTAAGACCTAATTTCTTTAAATTTGACTAAATCTAAATTTGGTCAAATAAATTATCTTTTTTATGTTTAAGTTAGATTTTTTGGAACAAAGGATGCACAACCAACCACACAATTACTACTTATAAATTGCAATAAGCAAATAAAGAATCAACTAATATAATCTAGGCAAACACATGTGTTCTTATATACTATGTTACAGACCCCTATGTCGAACACCCTCATATCAAACACGATTTGTCCAATATTGTGGATCTAATTGTTGATAGTTTTAACTAGTTTAGAACTCTTGGGCATGGACTTGATGTGCGGGTAACACAAATGTAAATTTATATAATAGTACGTTGTCTACTACTAAATCATATAGTAAGTATACACTTATTTGTGTCAAATTCATAACTTAAGATTAAAGGATAACATAATAACAAGTCACACATGCACCTTTTTATTTTATAAATAAGTTGTGAGAGGCCTTATATTTTATTTTGAACTAGATTGTTGTAAGGTAGTTTGCATTGTTAAAATGAAATTGACTTGGATCCCATAAACACCCTAATGTCATGTCTTTCCGAAAGGTGTGACGCAAAAATCAAAGAGTTCGGGGGTAAAGAAGGATGTATAAAATATGTCATGTAATTGACATAAAAGATTATACATTTCATTTGTTTTGGATGTCCGAGTAGTCATTTTGTATGTGAAGATTATGGGGATATGAAATTCTTACAAATTTAGGACAAAAGTTCAAGGCTATCGAATGGACTTTTGAAACCAAAACTAGAATAAACAAATGCATTGATAGTAAATTATCAAAGATCTGCAAACGGGTGGGGGGTGTTTGATGATGCAAAGCGAGTTAGATTTCTTCTAGACTTCATGAAACATGCCTAAATGATATGTCCTTGAATATTTACCAATTGTTTGTAATGAAAAGTTTTAATGAGATTAGCAAGAAAAAGAATAATAGTTTCAATGAGTAAAAATGGGAAATGAAATTAGCTTCATGCCTAAAATGATTAACCTCCAATTTTGAATAACCAAAAATGTATGCTTTGACATGTTTTTCAGTGTATATTGGGTCAAAAGTGATCATGTAAATGAAATATTGCATTGTTTTGAGCATAGTTATGGTCGCGATATTGTCGTCGTACAAATGATATGTCGTCTATGCACATATCGTCCATACGAGTGCATATGGACGATATGTCATCACGCGCACTCGTAGGGGCATCGTCATCGCCACATGTAAATGCTTGAATTGTAATTATAATTAATATCAATGCATATTAATTTGAATTAGGTGTAATTGTATGTAATTATTCGCTTAATTAGTGTTTCTTAAGTATAAATTATTATAATATATTATTTGATCTTTTATAAGTTATAATAAATGCGATTACCTAACATTAATCCGTTACAAAAAATATTATCTCAAAAGTAACATGATTATTTTTACCACATATATTTTGATGTAGTGTTTACTATATTGTTATACATACTAATTTATAGTTCTTATGTATATCAAAAATTTTGAACTACACAACTATCGAAATGACTAATTTATATTATTTATGACAATATGATGGTTGCTAATTTTTGGGAAGTCAAAGCATAACAAGGAAACCAATATAAATAACTTACAAAAACATGTTATAATATATAAAATATTAATGTGTTTGTCCTCTTTCTTAAAAGTAAAAATACCCTCTGTTGACCCGTTAGTGAATCATTTCATTGCTTATGACACCCTTTCTCGTTCAACCGTAAGCCTTTTCCTTGTTTGAACCGTGTGCCCTTAACCTTTTCCACACCTTAACTCCAAAGGACCAAAATAATATGATATATTAATATCAAATTTTTTACTACAACTCCAGAATAGTATAGTAGTTGCAAAAGTTAGTCTTGTCAAAAAAAAATATCGAATTTTTTATTACAACTATCATTTAGTCTAATTTTTTTTAAAAAAATTATTAATACGGACCCGTGGTTGACATGGGTTACCAGCTACTATTTATATTACAGTGGTTACATCTAGACGTCATGCACGCTGTATTGGTGATGTGGCGGGCACTATAGGATATATCATCACGGAGGTCCTTTAGTGCCTTGGCCCGCCCGCATTTCCCCAATAACCTTGATTTTGAGGAAGAGGAATTTGAGAGTCTTATAGTCATCCTTGATTTGGAAGTTACCAGATCTTTATATAATTAGAAAATATCAATCTAATTGAACAAGATGCAAAAATTTCACTCTTTGTTCATGTTAATGACTTCGCAGTCATAGAAGGAAACTAGTACAAGATATTGAGTTACATAATCTGTACGACTGTACATAAAAATAATGGTTGTGCAGCACAATAACAATAGGAGAAACATGAATTTTCAGTTTTCGTGTCAATTCTTCCTCCATAGATTTGATTCTTGACACTCTACCAGATATATCGTGGATTTATTTTATTGTTATCACCTTGATTTGGTGTCTAATGTCCTTTTTCAATACAATGCAGCGAGTTATGTGTGAGTTGGCTACCGATCCAAAGCTTGTATATCACTCTGGATTGACACCAAAAAAGTTACCGGTATGTATTTATCTATCTGTAGTCATTTTTCCATACTAAATATTGATGTTCCTAGGTTTACAAAGGCCTGCTATTTTGCTAACAGGAATTGGTGGAGAATAACCCTTTAATTGCGGTTGAAGTTCTCATTAAGCTGATACATTCAGCCGAAATTGCAGAGTATGTTCCTCAATATAACTTTCCTAATGGAACGTTGGACTTCTATGTCAGTTGTTTGATATATTTTCCAATTAATTAAGGTACTTCACAGTTCTTGTCAATATGGACATGAGCCTTCATTCAATGGAAGTTGTGAACAGACTTACGACAGCCGTTGAACTCCCAACTGAATTTGTACACATGTACATAACTAATTGTATATCATCCTGCGAGAACATCAAGGTAATTTCATAAATTTAATTTATGGGCTTCTATTTATTTGATCTCGCTGTCTTGCACTGTGTTGTGGCATTATAGCTCTTTGTAGGAAATTTAGAATTAGCTTCATCTACTTAAAAAATTTGTGCTAGTCACTCAAACATATAGAGGGACTCCGCAATTCACTGAAAACCCTATGCCCTATCCCTATGCCGTATCTCTTCTTCTGACCAAATGTTCCACATTGAGGTGAAGACTTCTTGTGTTGCCTGGAATATATAAATAAGGAAATATTTGTGTAAGTATGTCGGGACATAGCCTTGGTTTTTGGGGTCCTCCATGATCTCTATGTATTGATTGTAGGTAAGAGGTAAAATAGCTAACATATTTAAATTTTATAGTCCAGAGCATATGCACTGGTTTATGTTTTTGATATTTTATTCGAAATACTGCATCATTCAGTTGATTATGGTACTGCTTTATGAAGTTGAATAAACCATCTATGCACAAGTTTATTCAATGCAACCTAATTTATTGGGGTGCAAGGAAAAACCTCTATGTACAACACTTGATAAAATAAAGTTTTGCACTTGCAAGTGTTCCTTTGATAGGTTTTAGTGTCTATTATACTATCCTAATATTATGGAATAAAACAAAGAAACGATAAGATATGGTTGGATTTTAACAACGAAATTCCCCCAAGAATTTTTCAGTTGCAGAAGAGTGGATTTCTGTGGATTGGCATCGCAAACTAAAATTAATTTTATCTGCTTCATTAAATGTTCAAGAATATTCCTTGGTACTCATTTCTTTTTAAAACGGACATTGGTAATATTTGATTTTGCATTGATAAAACTGTACTTTTTATACTTATTGATATCATTGTATTCCTTGTATAGCGGGTAACGGGTGAAGATCTCTAGTCTCTACATGCATATTCTAAGAATTTAGTACTCTTTGTTTCATATAGTCGTTGGCCTATCTATTTCTCCTCTTGTGAGCTTGGATTTTTCATCCCTTTCAAAATGTATCTTGCATGTTTCTGTATCAACTCTTTTAATATTCGAATATTAACAAATACATCATCATGTCGGCCGCTCACTCTCTCTGCTTGTGCCGATTCTTCCAGTCTAACAAATTAGTCAACTTCTCTTCCTTTTCAGGACAAGTACATGCAGAACAGACTTGTGAGGCTTGTGTGTGTTTTCTTGCAGAGCCTAATACGCAATAAAATTATCAATGGTGAGTCATCATACAAGTTATTATGTGTTCTGTCAATGTTTTAAATGTATGTACGGTACATGCAAGCGAAGGCTTGAATATATCCTAATCCTATAGATGGAAGCCTAGTAAATGAGTCAGGCTTAAAGGTGTAGTATAAAGAACATTTAATGTCCACTAGTCAAATTTTGACTTGAAGCGTTCTGGATTTGTATTTGATCAAAGTATAAAAGGACATAAGGATTATAACAGGAGGGAAAAGGGTCGTAGAAAAATGTCAGTGTATACACTGCTTACTACTTAATGTGCACTAAAGTAACCTTAGTTTTAAACTATCATTGAGTGAGCTGTTTTGAACTTGTGACAATATGTACAAGCAGGAAATAAGACTAGTCAATCTGTAATTTTGTTGTTCTTTCCGGTTTTTGAAATGTGCATAAAATCAGCATATATGCTTTTAAAATTATAATAGTTTGGGTTTAAGGAAAGTGAACTAATTCATCATATCTTTTTAACATTTCGCGTAATCAATAGAATTAATAAATGAGGTGCGCCCAGGAAAATTCATGTTTTGACCATGCTATGGACAAGCTAATACGATTTTGTCATTTAAAGAACTTGCAAGTAGTTGGGAATTGTTTCATACTATAAATCGAACTTTTCATTATTCATGTATGAAATGCAGTTAATGTTTGTATTTTTATTCCATTTTTATATAACTTGAAGTCTTGAATGCATAAAGGACTTGCTTAGGACATATAAGTAGTATAATTAAGTACCTGTAGATATCTATATATACTCTAGTGAAGTTGTATAAGAGAAGCACCTAAAATCTATCGATTAATGTAGTTCTTTACTGCTCAGTCTTTGTGGATGATAAATTGATAATGGTAAATGGTCCGAAACTGAACTATTTCATCCATATAAATATATAATAGCGATTCAGCTTTAGTTACTAATCCACTTTCTATTTGTTGCAGTTCATGACCTTTTCATAGAGGTACAAGCCTTTTGTATTGAGTTCTCGAGGATAAGGGAGGCAGCTGGCTTGTTTAGGCTTCTTAAAAGCTTGGAATGAATGAACATTTATTTTATTTAGAAACCTTTTCGTGATGTATATTATGGTGTTTCGGACAGCCTCCATTTACATTCCAAATCTCACAGCGATGTTTATGTAGAATAGGTATTTCAGTCTGTATTTGTTAGGATATTTGGTCATCCATGTAAACAATAAGATGGTGACGTGAACGCGACTCAGAAAATATGGCAGGTGTCATTAAAATCGACATCATCCGATTCAAGTAACAGTGATCAAAATATACCTTAGCGAAGAAAACAATTTATGAACATTGCTGAGCATGACGGAATCTCAATGAGAAAGTAACTAATCCCCTATTGCTACTGGTGTCATTTTCTTGTTTGTTTAATGTTGTAGTTAAGATTCGTGCACATAACAAGTTTTGAACCTTCATCTCTAATAGGGGAGACTGGAGTGGAGAGGGATGGATTAACCAATGAAATCTATCTCAGTGATATTTTCTCTTCTATGTTTGCCGTATACACCTTTGTTTTGCTCGCACCTGGAGCGTTTTCAGCCCATCGCATAATTGTAGTGTAATTTTGATATTCATCCTACTACAAATTATACGCCTCTTTAGTCTTTTCTTTAAATATTTTGTTCTATTTTTCTGGAACATATTTTTAAGTGTTTTGCATGTATATTTAAAAAAAAAAAAACTTTTTGCAAATAAATTATGTAACTAATTTTAACCTTAATATTACAAGTCACAAGAATAAAACTTTATAAAATAATAATTTCCATATGCGATCAATATATTATAAAATGTATGTAAAAATATCAAACGTGAAAATATTTATTAAAAAAATTGTGAGCGCAATATAATGGATTAATGGTGTCACACCAAATTCGATGTTGAAATTTCAAAGTCTAATATATATATTTTTTTTGATGCAAAATTTTAAAGTCTAAAATTGTCACCATGTGACTTTGAAAGTTAGATCAAGATGTTTCAAGTCCATTTTTGTCCTTGTTCATTAATTTTGTACATTAATAAGTTGTTAAATTACAAGCATGTAAAAGTACTTTTAAATTAATTATGTAACCACAAAAATGTTTAACGTATCAAATCGATCATTCTCTTACTTGTAGTAAACGACAATACCTAATCTTACCATTGACAAATAAACATGAGAAATCAAGATATCAAATTATTGTAAATTATCATTACTGCAACAACACGCACAAGGAGGATCATAGCCCATGGAGGTGCAATTACCATTACTATATCCACTAATCACACATTGTTTGGCACAACTTGGGAACTCATTACAAGCTCCAATACAATTTGGTGGTTTATTCACATTTTCTCCCACGCTATTCTTTGTGTAATCTGAACAACTCGACACTGCTTCACTCACCATTCCTGCATTGTACAATTTAAAAATAAATAAAATAGTTTCACTTCTCCCAAGTTTTAAATAGACACGAAAACAAGTAAAAATGAATGTAACTTTCATTTAAAAATGGGATAAAAGTATTTTACTCACTCATTACTTACTTCCTTCCGTTTAAAAAACTCGGACTAAATAATGTTGATGTTAAAACATTAGTGTAATACAAAGTAATAATTTAAATAGAAGGTACCTATGTTGAGAATCATCAATAATACTAAAACTGAAATTCCGACGAGATGGCATTTAGCAGGGGCACCCATATAGCTATGCAAATCTCTTCTTCTCTCTGCCTTAAGGTAATAAATGTTAATTTATTTATATAGGTAGTAGTATAAGATTGGGATTGACTAAATGAAATAAATTCTGCCATAATTGCAGAGAAAACAGTTCAATAATAAATTTGGGAGATCCTTCTTCGAGGTTAGAGATTGTGTTGTAATTTTGCTGATTTAAAAATGAGTAATGCTACACATACTCGAATTGATCAAAATTCGTTCTCATGTCAAAAATTACATGGTATAATGGAATTTTTTTTATTAAAGTAATAGATGCGAATGCAAAATGTTCACATTATTATAAATAATTGAATCGATATACTTGATATTTATGAAATTATGAAATTTTTTAGAAATCAATTCGAGGTAATTAGCATTTTCTTTTGAATATATTAATTTTGATGATTGTAAGATTTTCTTCTTACTATATTGCCAATTTACATTATATCATCGTTTATTTTGTACCCCCGGGTATATGTATCTCTTAAAAAGTCGAATGTACATCAAAAGTTTATTGATTTTAGATTTTATTGATTCGGTTTTGACAACAAAAAAAGATTTAGTGAATCTATACTATTATATAAATATTAGAAGTTTGGTCGGTCGATACGGTATCTGTTAATTTTAATTATTTATTTTCATTTTATTACAAATAAAATCCATCAGACTAACTAATCAATTTCCTTTTTCAGGTTTAATATATTATCTATTCTATTTTTCAATAACTAAATAATTTTCTTTTTAAAGTGAAATACAATATCTTTATATTCTAACTAAAATTCTTCTTCATTAATCAATATCCATTTTCAGGATAAACATATTTCCTTTTCTATTTTTCAGTAGCTAAATAATTTCCGTTTTCAAGTAAAATACAATGTTTTTTATATTTTAGCTAACTAAATTTCTCCTTTTTTAAAAATATTATGAGCAATTTTGTTTAATAAAAAAGAATAATTATATTATAATTATTATAAACTAATCAATTACCTTTTCAACCAAAACAAGTTAACATTTCTCTTTTCTCAAACTAAAATCTCTATTCGTCCAATTATATCATGGGCGGTTACCTTTTTCAGCCAAAACACGTTTTTTTCTCTAATTAAAATATCTCTTTTTTCAATTATATCACGTGTAGTTCTATTTAATAAAAATAAAATAATTATATTATAATATTGATAATTAACCAATTACCTTTTCAGCTAAAACGTATCAATTTTCTTTTTTCTTTTCTTATTAAATTCTTTTTTTTTCTAGAAATATCAAGGGTAACATTAATTTCTCATTTTATAAAAATATTACGAGCAATTTTATTTAGTAATGTCACCTTTTTAAATTTTCATGTTTCATTTTATATTTTCTCTAACTAAAATATCTTTTTTTTTCCAATTACGAGCGGTATTATTTAATAAAATAACATAATAATATTATAATACTAATAATTAACCGATTACATTTTTCAGCTAAAACATATCTTTTTTTCTATATTTTCTAACTAAAATCCCTCATTTTCTAGACATATCACGGGTAACATTAATTTCTCATTTTCTAAAAATATTACGAGCAATTTCATTAAGTAAACCAACATAATTAAATTATAATTACATTAAAAAAATTAATTACCATTTTCACCTAAAACATATTACCTTTTTAATTTCCTCTAACTAAGACCTCTTTTTTTTTCTAATTATATCACGAACATTTTATTTAATAAAATAAAATCATAATTTTATAATTACTAATAATTAACCGATTGCCTTTTTCAACTAAAATCCCTCTTTTCTAGAAATATCACGAATAACATTTATATAATTATTATCAAATCATCTTATTTAAAAATTTAAGACTCCAAAATTTATATTTTAAAAAAATTTATAAAAAAATTCATATAAAAAAAATTCATGCATCGCACGAATTTTAAGATAATCAATCAATAAATTTATAAACTTTGAAAATGTAGTTAGTTTTGGTTATATGCAGGTTGCTCCGCACGAAGGCATTTTAGGTGGAAGCATTTTAGGTGGATGTATCCAATTGAAAGAATGCCCAAATTACACCATTTTTGTGTAGAAGATTCCCAAAATACCGATATCCAAATCCATCCGCCCTTTTTGCCCACTGATTGCGCATACTTGTCATGCGCAGACTATAATACACATTCTGAAAATGCGCATCTGCGGTTGCGCATATCGCGGATGACGTCATTATTTCACTAACCACTCCAGCGTCTCCGTGAAGCTCCATATCGCCGATCTGGTCGTCTAATTCGTTTGCAAAGTTCCGGCAACGTCGATTACTCCTGATGGCACCAAAAGAAAGCCCATACCTGGCTCTGCATTTCCCCTCATTAATTTATTGTTTTTCGGCCCCGTAGGGACGTGCACAAACCAACCGTATAGTCTATCGGGAAAAGAGCTTCGAATTTGGGGCTTTTAAATTCGGGAAACGAAATGGAAAGTGAGTGGTATAGGATTGTAGATCGTGAGATGGCGAGTAATTTGATATATAGAATGCTAGTGTACGATTGTTGTAAATGGCTGAACCAACTCGTCGAAATTTCGACCGAAACGTCGTCTCCGGCGACTGGTGGAAGACAGTGAACAATACTCCATATACGCATGTTGAACATGCGTATATGGTATTACGCATGTTGAACATGCGTATATGGACTACTATTCACTTATCCACAGAAAACAGAATTAACAAAGGCCACGTAGAAGGAGCTTGCGTATACAGGCTGTATGCATAGTAAGAATGTGTATACAGATCACGCATGTGCGTGATGCGTGGTCCGTGGGTAAAAAGGGCGGAGAGTTCTGCCTGTAGGTATTTTGGGTAGGAGGAATTAAATGGTGGGTATTTTGGTTTTTCACCCTATCCAATTTAGACCCCGAATAAAAATTAAACATGTAAATGCGTAATTTAATAAAGGGAAATGCTATAGTCCCCAAATTAAATTCCAATACAGCTCTAGCAGGAACAAAAAAGTACTTAAAATTTAGATGACAAAAAACAAAGAGTTAATTGCATTTTGCATCCCTTAATTTTACTCTAATTTCAATCATGTATATATAGTTTCATAAATTATATTTTGCATCTCCAAACTTTAAATCATTATTCAAATCACATCCCTTAATACATTTTCTATCAAAAATAATATTGCTTTTAACAAATGTTTTGATAAATGCGATATCAAATTGTGCAGTGATTATATAATTTATATTTTAAGATGGTATAAATATATTTTAATGATTTTTTTTTTGACGAAAATATTTTAATGATTTTAAACATATTATGTATCATAGTAGTCACAACTTTATTTAATGGAAACACATTAGTTCAATTTTTTATAAATATATTATACCTGATTAATGGTCAAAAAATAATATGAAATTATACTTTAAAATTTTTAAAAGTGTAAAATTAGTTTTATGTTTAAAATCTAAAATTTTTATCATAACTGCAAAAATTTTATATCGCATTTGTCAATATATTCAGTAATATTATTTTTTATAGAAAATGTATAATGAGTTGTGATTTGACTTATAATTTAAAGTTTGGAGATGCAAAATGCAATTTATGAAATTATAATTTAAAGTTTGGAGATGCAAAATGCAATTTATGAAACTACATTTACCGAAATTGTAGTAAAGCAAAGGCTTGCAAAATGCAATTAACTCAAAAACAAGAGGAAAACCAACGTCGACAGCAGGGATCGAACCTGCGCGGGCGAACCCAACAGATTTCAAGTCTGTCTCCTTAACCACTCGGACATATCGACGAGATGGTGTTATAGTGAAAAATAGAACAGAACATAACATTCACAAAAAAACAAAAAACTACGGTTTTAACAGACGGCAAACAATTCAACCCTGCTTCTGCTTCTTCCCTGCTCCACTCCAATTCAATTGCTCAGGTACTACCCTGTTTCCATGAATTATTAAAACTTGAAATATATACATACACATCACCTGTATCTATATCCCATCTCCCCAATGTACCCCTAATATGTACATTGCATCAAGAACATTAGGATTACTTTTATTGCTTGCTCATATATTGTTCATATTCGATATTTGCATACGTTTCTTTATACTCGTAGCAAATTAATTAAGATTTGGTTATTTTTGTTTTGTTGAATATGAAAGTATAGCTAGAATATTGTAGTGATTTGGTTGAGTATTATGCAGCTTAACATCAATAGGGAAGATTGAATTTGATTAGAAAGCGGAAAAAATATGTTGTATATTATCGGTCTTGGTTTGGGAGATGAGAGAGACATTACTCTTAGAGGTCTCGATGCGATAAAGAAATGCTCGAAAGTCTATATTGAGGCATATACTTCCTTGTTGTCTTTCGGGATCTCGTCTAATGGAGTTTGCACTCTGGTACTTTTATTGTTTACTAATTACTGTACTTCTAAATAATTGAATTGTTTTCTTAGATAAGAATGATTTGAGGTTTTATTAACTTATTGATACGATTGAATTTTAGGAAAGTTTGTATGGGAAGTCTATTATAGTTGCAGATAGGGAAATGGTAGAGGAAAAGGCAGACGATATTTTGTTGGAAGCTCGAGATTCTGATGTTGCTTTCCTTGTGGTTGGAGATCCTTTTGGGTATATACCTTTACTCGTGTAAACATATATGCTTTATGAACTCCGCCAGACTTTTCTGCTCTTTTGGCACCTAATCGTTATGTTTGTGTCTAACACTATTGTTCGTATAACTTCAAAACGTGTCTAAGTGAATCATTTCGACTCTCCTTTTGGACACCCTTTCAATTTTTGTCAGGAATCCCATTAATTGTTCTATATGTATATTTGTTTTCTCCTTTATTGTAACAATTACTTTTTAGTTTTTTTTTCTTTGTTGCCAAATTGAGAATCGTGATTTACATGTCCTTTATGTTTGTTTGCGTAGGATAGTATCCTGGTTCACTTAATGTCCTTTACTAACATTAATCGATTTTTACTCATGTGCCAATCCAACATAGTGCCACAACACACTCTGATCTTGTTGTTCGAGCAAAGAAGTTAGAGGTTGATGTGAAGGTGGTACATAATGCATCAGTGATGAATGCAGTTGGAGTTTGTGGTTTACAACTGTACCGTTATGGAGAAACTGTTTCCATACCCTTTTTCACTGAAACATGGAGACCAGATAGTTTCTATGAGAAAATTCAAAAGAATCGAACACTCGGACTACACACTCTCTGCTTGTTAGGTAAATTATATTACTAATCGAGCTGCTAGATATATAACTTATAGGTTGTCATTAATTATTGTCATTTATTTATCTGTATACATGTTCAGATGGAAATGTCAAGTTAAAGACACTATTGCTCCACTCGTGTATATATTATATACAGTATACACACCTTTGTCTTTAAATTCCAGACTCCTGGTTCCCAGGTTGTAATTTCTATCCTTGGTTGATTAATACCCAGGCAAAAATAACAAGCCTTAAATGACACCGGATCCTATATGCATGATTTCATGAACATCATCGTGGATTTGTGTGGGTCTGAGTTTTCAATAATACATATGTGCCTTGTGTATGTGAGATTCGTCTAAGAATTGCTTTTACTTTTTAGAGTCGTTCATATTTTGATGGTGGCTGTGTCTGGTATCTTAGATGGTTTAAACAAATGACTCTGCTTGAAATACTTGTGCATATCTAAAATTGCAGATATACGTGTGAAGGAGCCCACGTTGGAATCATTGTGCAGGTTAGTATCCAGCTATGGCTGCTGTGCTTATATTTATATTATTTTCCTCAAATATTTAAGTTACTACAGATTTTGGTTTTCCTTTTTTCTTCAGAGGAAAGAAGCAGTACGAGCCACCAAGATACATGAGCATTAATACTGCAATTGAGCAGCTCTTGGAGGTGGAGCAAATACGTGGAGGATCAGGTAGTTCTTTTGAAAATAGAATTTATTTTCGTAAATTATTAATAAGTTGTGTCCAGTGAGATTATAAATTTTTGTATTGAGCCATTTGTTATGTTTTGTTGTTTTTACCTCCTGGTAATTTATTTTGCAATTTCTAGAGTTAAAAGCAAGTGATTTGTTGAACATCAGTAATCAAATGAACTGATTTTTGTTTTGTAATTTGTAGCATATACTGAAGACAGTACATGCGTTGGACTTGCCCGACTGGGAAGCGAAGATCAGATGGTTGTTGCAGGTTCAATGAAGCAACTACTCATGGTTGACTTCGGTCCACCTCTGCACTGCCTTGTCATAGTAGGCAAAACTCATCCAGTGGAAGAGGAAATGCTGGACTTTTATACAGTTGCAGGAAATCTAGATCAGACTAAGGAATGATTGTTAGACAAGATTAGATTCTTGTGCATGTGATTTCTGTTACATACTAAGATCTTACAAACTATGAAAACTGATTTGTTGTATGTCCCAAGTTTTAGCTTGCTGCTGAAAATCCATTCTGTTCAATGGCCTAAGTGGTATGTTGTAACTTGTCATAATACAACGTGTATGTGTTGAAGCAAGAAATTTATTTGTTGCGTTTGCATGGTTATAGATGTTTGTAACAAATATTAAATACACAATACTGCAGTTGGCACTTAGCAGGCCAATTGCAGTAGTATAATCAGAATAATCTAATAGAACTATAGAAGCAACTGGTTGTCAATTAGAATAACATTCTCTCTTGTAAAAGGCTCACATAATACGACAGTTTTTTTTTTTTTTTTTTTAATTTTTTGAAAATGAAAATATCACCAATTTTCTATTTGATTTGGCACAAAAATATTGTCAATCTAGTTTTAATTTTATAGTATTAAATAGAGCAATGTGTAAAGTTCGTGTCTAGGGTACAATAATATAATAAAAATATATTTTATCATTTAAGAATTGTTTAGCTGTTTTTATTTTGCTAAGGTAAATATAATTTATTTTAAGAGAATTTAATATTTAAATTGTAAACAACATAGGATTTATTTTGCTTAGGTATATATAATTTGCGGAAGATCAAGACGAGAAATAAATACAAACATACATAAAGAAGTTTTCAATTGGGAAAGATACTAATCATGGTTAGTTAATAATTCTAATTTAAAAGTTTTCCTTATTTACCATTCTTATCCCATTATACTAACCATGGTTAGTTAATAATTCTAATTTAAATATAGTAATGACTTTATTTAACATATCCATATATTACATATTTTTTTAATATCAAAAATATTTATTCCAAAATTGCGTATTTATTAATTGTTTTTAACACAAATATATTATTTTAATGCATGGGTCTATTTTATTTATAATATAAAATATAATATCTTAATATCTCAAACACTCGATCTACAATCATATGGTGCAAACAAATTTGAATAAATCGACTCTTATTCAATTAAATATTTTAAAACTTTAAAAATATTTACTACACCATTCCAAATACACCTTCAAAATTTAAGTAATATAAACTTTTAATTAATCAATTATAAAAAAATAAATTTAACCAATTAAAATATTAAAAATGAATTTTAAACCAAATATCATTAACATTTTACTTATCAGTATTTTTTAGTTATGCATGAATTAATGGGACAAATAAAGTGACTTGGCGATATATTTGAATTATTCAAGATACTGAATAGACTCACAAATAGTATTAGACATTATTTGGTGTATAAATTATCAATCCAAAAAATAAAATTCATTAAGAGTCAATAAAAATATTGTTAGTGAATATTTTCATAGCAAATTGCTCAACTCAGCGGAAAAATTCTAATAAATCACTATTTTTTAATATTTCATAGCAAATTGGACAACTCAGCGCAAAAAATTTAATAGATCAATTTTTTATAGATAATTAATCTATCAACAAAAGGGCATAGTCATCTACACAAATAATCATTCAATTTTTTTTTAAATCACAATTTTTTATAGGTAAATAATTTATCAATAAAATGTCATACATCTACAAAAATAATTAAGATTGGACAAATACATATTAAAATAGATCATATCAAGATAACAAGGTTTCCTTAATCCAAACTACAATCGCTGACAGATCTTAAATTGTGGTAGATCACTCGCTTATATCACTGAAATATATAGTCTTTTGGGCGAAATAATCCAACAATTTATTCTAATCGTAGGGGAAATACATATGCGATTTGTGAGAACGTTTTCGAACAACTAACCAAAACTGCGATTCTATATTATCCAAATCAATGAACCAAAATAATAAACCTGAGTCTACCCAGGTATACAGTTAGATGCAGTTAGCCAATCAGAAAACTATGAATTATTTTAGGACCAATCAGAGATCATTCCTTAAATTTAGACCAATCATATTATATCAAAAGTTTTCCTTATTTACCATTCTTATCGTATTATACTAACCCATAGTTTAAATATAGTAATGACTTTATTTAACATATCCATATATTACATATTTTTTTAATATAAAAAATATTTATAATAAATTAATAAAATTAATTAGAATTATACAAATATATAATATTAAGCGATTTTCGCAAGTTGAATTTTCCACTCTTTCGATTTACAATATTATGAATTAATTTTCATAAAAATATATAAGAGTCAATTAGAATTTACCACTAAATAAATTAATTATAAAAAGCAATCAGAATAATATATTAATACATACTAGCACATCTGTTCCTTGCGCCACTCTCTACGTATAGAGCTATTTTCCAAAATTGCGTATTTATTAATTGTTTTTAACACAAATATATTATTTTAATGCATGGGTCTATTTTATTTATAATATAAATTATAATATCTTAATATCTCAAACACTCGATCTACAATCATAAGGTGCAAACAAATTTGAATAAATCCACTTTTATTCAATTAAATATTTTAAAACTTTAAAAATATTTACTACACCACTCCAAATACACCTTCAAAATTTAAGTAATATAAACTTTTAATTAATCAATTATAAAAAAATAAATTTAGCCAATTAAAAATTAAAAAATGAATTTTAAACCAATTATCATTAACATTTTATTTACCAGTATTTTTTAGTTATGCATGAATTAATGGGACAAATAAAGTGACTTGCCGATATATTTGAATTATTTAAGATACTGAACAGACTCTTAAATAGTACTAGACATTATTTGGTATATAAATTATCAATCCAAAAAATAAAATTCATTAAGAGTCAATAAAAATATTGTTAATGAATATTTTCATAGAAAATTGCTCAACTCAGCGCAAAAATTCTAATAAATCACTATTTTTTGATATTTCATAGCAAAATGGTCAACTCAACGCAAAAATTTTAATAGATCAATTTTTTATAGATAATTAATCTATCAACAAAAGGGCATATGTCATCTACACAAATAATCATTCAATTTTTTTTTAAATCACAATTTTTTATACGTAAATAATTTATCAATAAAATGTCATACATCTACAAAAATAATCAAGATTGGACAAATACATGTTAAAATAGATCATATCAAGATAACAAGGTTTCCTTAATCCAAACTACAATTGCTGACAGATATTAAATTGTGGTACATCACTCGCTTATATCACTTAAATATATAGTCTTTTGGGCGAAATAATCCGACAATTTATTCTAATCGTAGGGGAAATACATATGCAATTTGTGAGAACGTATTCGAACAACTAACCATAACTGTGATTCTATATTATCCAAATCAATGAACCAAACTAATAAAATCCTGTAGATCTAAGATTCTTGATGCCAAAATAAAGGAACCTCTCTCAAAAGAGAAAGAACAAAATCCAATATATGGATAGACAAAATTCACTAACGGGATACTAGACTCTCAATAAAGAGATATATTTATTGAAAAACAAAGTAAAATCAAGAAAAAGAAACGGGAATTATCATTCATAAGGGAAAAGTACAAAATCCAATATACCTGTAGATAAAACCCATCAATGTAGTACCTCTCAATAAAGAGAGATATTTATTGAAAACCAAAGCAAAATCAAGGAAAACAATAAAAATGGGCTTATCATCAACCAAAACGCAGATGTCAACCCCTAAACTTTAGTTTACTATTTTTTTAGGAGAGGAGGGGAGAGAGAAATGGCTATAGCAATCGTTTAAAATTAAATATTATTGATAACTATATAGGTCGATACATATAAAATTATATATTATTTCTAATAAAAGGTGCCCATTTTAATTTTGTATTCTTGAATTCAAGTAATAGTATCCAATTCTCATATCCTAATGTAAGAGCAGACATACCGAATTTGCTTAATAATATTTATTTTTAATATCAACAAAACCTTAAATATAGGTAAAAAATTTAATAACTTGGTAGATATATTCTAATCAAATAGATATATTTATTAACAATAAACAAAATTAAAAAAATGGAGAGCTTCATTTTTATGTACTCTACTCTTAGTTTTATTTTGTAGCATTTCAATGTTATTTCCAATTATATAGTAACATACTTAGATAACTTGGACAGAGAGTAACATTACATGTAATTATCATATTTTTTCTTTTCGCGTAATATTTTCGTTTCCTGTACAAAAAAATTACGTAGTTTAGTAACATTTGGTGTTCAAATTTTGTGTACGCAAAATAATTTTATGACATTTTCATGCAAGACCCCAAAGACACATGGCATGAATGTACAAATCACAAACGATTTTTCACATCTACGTTAATATATGTTGGAAAAATATACTCACTGTAAAATTAAAATGAATTTCATGTTTTTTAACCCAATAATTAAATTACAAGGACACATATATAGTAATGTGATTACGTGTTTATATATGACACATTTGATTTTAGTTTCACGTACAGTTTTCTATTTTAACATGTTAGTCTTAGTCAAATAGAAAATAGATAGGTGATACTCATTTTCAAATGTCTTATTTTACGTGTTTGGATGATAACGGGTTGGGTTTGATCCGAATTTTGTAAAATCCAAACCCACATCCAAATATTTTTGAATTGTAAAAATAAATCCAAATCCAAAATTCAATATCCAAAACCAAATTCGTCGGATTTTGGATTATATTTGGTTTTTTTGGGCATCCAAAATTAGTAATAATGTATTCAAATTAAAATAATTACTGAACGCAAACAATATTAATTATATTTATACAAAAATTAAAAATTAAAATGATTAACTTTAGTCAAATATAACATATTATACGAATTAACACATTATGTAAAATTTTAAAATATGTTAAAAAATAATTATTTGTATACACAGAAGTGAAAATTTTATGTAAATTAAAGAAAATTACATCTTAAATACATCAATAAAATTTGAGATTGAAAAATAGAAATTTTAATTACTAAATTAGTATTGACTATTTATAATAAAAATATTTGAATAAAAATAAATAAATAAAATATGTCTTACATCTAAAATACAACATAAAATAATTTCAAATTATAATATTATATTATTTGTGTATCGGGTTTCGATAGTGGATCGGATTTCAGATTTTGGATAGGATATCGGTTCGGTATAACTTAAATTCAAATGCAAAACGAAACTATTTCGGGTTTAAAATTTATATCCGAACCTGAATGCAAAAATTCAGGTTCGGTATATCCAAAATTTTGGTGTTCGGATCGGGTACCGTTAGATTGAATTAATCTTCCTTCCTTATTTATGGATAAAAAAAACTAATATTTTCCTTTTTTGCCAAGAAATGAAGCTTTCATTCAACTTTCAAATCGTTTAACTGTACATGAATAATATCAGAGTGGACATTTTCCCCACCCCAAATACGGTCAGCTATTAAACTACTGTGTCTCGCTATGAAGCTAAATATACCATATTCTGATAAAAAAGAATAAAAAATTCAACATACAAACTCCGAAACTGAATATACACATTTTAAGTTGTCATTAAAAATAAGCTGATGGCAATCATCATAAACTCTAACAGTCATATCTTACTCAAAGAATGGGATATATTGGATTTTTTTGCTTAATTGATAATGTTTATTTTTATATAGTAAATCAATTCACTAATAAAAGAACATAAAATTTGTAAAAATGATATGGAAGAAACATACAGGAAACTATATTATATGAAAGTTTTCCATTGTCATAATTACGTTCGTTTAATGGATCTTGCACAGTAGTGATTCATTATCGTATCGCTGAAACATGCAATCTTTTTTTGAGAGACAATCTAATGATTTATAACGATCGTTAGAAATTAATTTTCATGAATTTCTAATATCTATTTGAAATATTGATCACGACCCATGCAAATATTTTGAATATTAATATAATAAAAAATATAGAAACCCATTGTACTGCACATATAAATATACCAAATTTTCAAAATAACAAAACTTACAATATGGATAAAAAACTTATGAACTTGGTTGAAAGATACTAAAAAATGAGAGAAATCAAATGAAAAATAAAAATTAAGAAAAAAACCAATAAAGAGGGGCGTAGCATGGGTAGAATGCTAACCAATAAAAATATGACAACTCATTTTTGGGGATTTTTTTTGGTACCTTTAGAATTTCTCCAAAAAATTGCTCATTTCCTATTTTATTTGCATTTATAGAATGAAAAATATGTATTTTATTTATTTTTCTAATAATAATAATTGTGTTTTTATTGTTCTCTACGCCTGATCTTCAAACATGATTATATTGAACTGATTTTTCTGTAAAAATAGCATAAAATGTCGTTAAATTACTTGGGAAAAAACAAAAGGGAATAAGAAAATTGAAATATATATTGGGTAAATTTTATCATATATCAAATGAATATGTTTTGATATTAATCTTTTTTTATATACACAATTTTTCAAACTTTTAACATGCGTCCATACAATTACACATAATTTGAGGATATTTACTTGAGATTTATATCGGGTTCGTTACTCTCAAAGCAAAATATAACAAAATAATTTATTTTTTGATGCACTATATATTTTTGTAACTATTTTAAAATTTTAAAATTGTGCTTTCGGTGCGTAGCACGGGTAAAATGCTAGTAAACATATAATGTAGTTGTTTCATTCATTTACCCTCATATAATCATATTATAAATTTATCTATCAAATAATTAACTTCGATCTCAAATAATTTTTTTTTTGGATAGTTTTAGAAATTTGGAAAGAATCACATGATATGATAGGTAAAATATATGCTTATAAATTTTTCATTATTTATATTTGTCATAATATTAAATAAATTTCATCATAAAACTGGTTGGTCAATTTCGATGGTACACAATAAATGAAAAAGTATGAAAGTAACATCTATCTTCTATCTAGTATATAAAGGAAAAAAGGAAAATCCCAAGGAGCTCTATCGCTCGAATTCTATTTATCTATTTTTCTAGAATTTCTCAATTTTAAATATTTAAAATTAAATTTCCTTTTTTAAATCCTATTTTTTTGAAAAGAAAGTCAAAACTTTTTTTAAGTTGTATTAAAACTTCCTTCTTTAGGTCCTACTTTTTAGAAAAACAATCAAAACTTCCTATTTCAACATTAACATTAACATAAACATTTTTTAAATAACAAAGATTTTGAAAAAGAAAAGGTTTTGAGAAGTCTTCAAAATAGAAAAAAATTTCGAATTTCTAAAAAAAAATTAATATATTCAAAATAGAAAAGATTTATCTTTATATTTATCTTAGTATTATATAAAGGATAACCACATGAAGGAGAACCGCATGAGCTCTGAGGTCAGATGAATTTTTTAGGTTACGTGATCTATTGATTTTTTTCTACTATTTTTTGGGATTCGGTAAACACTGATGCGTAAGATAGAAACGAGAAACAAGAATTCAATTTTGTACCTATGTATTTATTTTAGTATGCTTTAAATTCTTTTATTAAGACATTTATATGAAATCGATATGATTTTTTTTGTGTTCTTCTTTTTAGGTACTTTTAATTTCTTTGCATGATTTTTGTTTGCTTTCTGTTTTGCTGATTTTGTGCGTACACTTGATTATGTCATTATCATTATACATATGTTTCAAAATTTATTCAGCTCGTAATTATGCAGGAATTGTACAAATTATTCATTGAAAGATTCAACAAACCAGGTAATACATAACAACACTTTGGGTAGCGTAAAACAAAAATCACTATAAACATAAACAATTAAACACCATGGTAGGTATTATATGCACATAAAATTTTGATTGTAAATATTTATTTATTATTATCAGATGAGTTAAAGTTTCAAACTTTGTTGATATTTTTATAATTTATTTTAATAGTGCTGTGAGATACGTCAGATCCTTTTCTAATAAAAATTTGTGTTATTTAATTTAGATTTTGAATTCTTTTTGTTAGTGATCATGGTATAGAAACATCTGATCGTGTGAATAAGAATTAGCAAATCTTTCTCTGTTTGAGAAATAGAAGCACTTGAGAAACTTGACACAAAATGTTTGAATTTTTATCATTCCCTTTATTTATTGTTAATTGTTATTTTCTCATTATTATCTTTGAAACCCTATTAATTTTGATGATGACACAATGCAGCAAGCTGGTTGTCTGTCACTAAATATATATTAGTCTGCTATTAAACTTTATTTTGCAGGAAGCTTTGATTGAGGGGGAGTTTTAACTCAATCTCAAGTTGATATGTAATCATCAAAAAGGGGGAGATTGAAAGCATTTTAGTTTTAATGATAACATAGTTAGCAAGCTGATGCGCTTGTAGTGATTTATTATGGCAAGCTTCTTGTGTATGTTTGTAATTCTATTTTGCAGGACATATAAGTTATGCAGGTGTTAGCAAGCTAGATATATGCATTGGACTAACATTGTTTTGCAGGTTTAGTAATTATTTTATTTTTGATCAAAACAGGGTATAGCAGCTAGCTGGCAAGAAAGGTTGTATTCTAATACAGCAAGCTGGCAGACAGAGTCCAGAAATAGCAGGAGTCCTATTTTCTTGGAGATCTATTAGGACTTGATAGTTGTAAAAACGTTTTAATATATATATATATAGGCTTTTGCTCAAATACAAACCAATCCTTAAATACAAACTACAAACTAACACTAGATTAATTATATTTCATTTATTCTAAGGTTCCCGCCAAGGGTACCTTCACAAAAAATGCTTAAAATAATTGGCTCTATCCACCAAAAAAAAAAAAAACTTGCCGTGGAAATGCGAAGCATTTAAGACAGTAAACGGATGAGTTAGGTAGTCATGAGGGCCGCAGGCCCTCGACACACCCGTCAATCGTCTATTGCCTTTACCATTGATTGCCATTCCTTACAACTTTAGAATGATAAAGGTGCGAAGCGCCGTACAAGAAGGTGCGAAGCACCGTTAACCTGTGAAATCCACTGTCACGTCATCACGTGAATAGTGATTTTTTTTTTTTGCTGAATGGAGCCAATTATTTTAAACACTTTTTGTATTGGGGTACCCCTAGTTTGATCATTAGATTAGCATGAAATATTGAATTAGTGTTTAGTTTGTTGTTTGTAGTTAATTTTAGTTTGTAGTAGAGTAGGACCCTATATTTATATATATATATATATATATATATATATATATATATATATGGGCTCAACTTATTTCAAAATCGTTTTTATATATATTTACGTATATCTATTTTTGGATCCTAATTAATAGGAGTTTGTTCCCTAAATGATTTCTTCTACAACAAACTCTATTTTTCTGGGCTTTATCTTTCAGATGAACGTTTATACTTTAAAAACCTTATTTTTTCTGATCTCATCTGTTTTCTAAACGTTATCTTTTCTGAACGTTACTTCCCTAAACGTTGTTTTCTTGAACGTTATTTTTGAATTAATCTAGCAACAAATACGTGAGACTTAGGTCAAGATCGTTGGGGTTGTTTGCTTAATTCATAAATATTGTTTATTATGAATATACTTGTGTGTTTTCCATTCTAGGTCGTTGAACAACTATAAAAAGAAACACAAGTGCTACTTTCGAACTGATTTGATACATTCTTATACACTCGAGCTCTCTATATATATAACACAGTTCATATCTTTGTCAGAGTTCATAGGTTCAATTGTAATTCATTAAATCTTATATTGTTCAACGTGTAAGTTGGTAGTTGTTGGATTGGCAAGCTTGGACACAAGGGTTCAGGGAACTAGAGGCTAGAGAAGTCTATACTTAGGAAGTATAGGACTTAGAGGGCATTAAGTTCGAGGAACAGGGGTTGTCATCAAGCTGCAGTCAGTGACTGGGAGAATCAGATAGATATATTATTGTATCGTGTAATTGTAATTTATTGTGATCAATAATAAATTCCTTTACCGAGTTGGTAGAACACCAGGACGTAGACCATTAGGCTGTAGGGGTCGAACCTAGCTAAAATTGCTGTGTGTTCTTTACTTTCTGCACTTTATTCTTACTACACTGCATATCCTAGCTAGCTGCTTGTGTGTTAATTTATTTCATCCAGTTAGCTGTCAGACAGCTTATCAAGCATATTTTAATTGATCATTATTAGTCATTACACATATTCACCCCTACCCTCTAGGTGTGCATTTTCATTTGGTATCAGAGCTTGGTGTACTAATATTTTCATTTGCTACAACAAATTCAGAGGAAGCATGTTTCCAGCCAAAACAGCAAGCTGCCCCAATGGATAAAAAGAAATATAAGGCTCAAATGACATGGAGTGATGAAGAATCTAATTCCAGTGAATACTCAAGTGAAGAGATGATTAATTTTGCATTGGTTGGCATTGACAATGATATGGTTCGAGGAAACATAGAAGATGTTCTTGTAGAAAGTGAAGATTCAGACTCGGGTGTTGAATCTAGTGCGATAAACTCGTTTCAATTTAATACATCTTCTGAAAACAATATTTTGGAATCACTAACCATGCAGGAACATAGCAATATAACTATTGTGGAGTTCATGGAGTTAAAGAATGAGAACAATGAACTTGAGAAGAAAAATGCTTAACTTAGAAAGGTCATTTCTGATATATGGCCGAGAAGACTCCATCAAATAACCATGCTCAAATTATTGCTGATCTTAAAGCTAAAGTATCTCAGTTTGAAGGGGTAAACAAAGTACTTCTCAAAAGGAATAATGTTCTAATGAAGGAACTCAGCGAGCCGAAAGCAGAAATTGATGCTCAAAATGCATACTTGGAGGCTTTCAATCCAAAGGAATCATGTTCATTGGAAGTATCTCAACAAGCTGAAAGGATCAAAGAGTTGGAAGCTGAGATCAAGAATCTTCAAAAAGGAATGGGAAAGTTTGTCCAAGGAGAAGAGACACTCAAATCAATGATGAAGTATACAAAGGTTCCATTAGAAAGAGAAGGAGTTGGAATGGCTTCAACATCTGGTTTAAAGTATGATAGAAAACATGGTATTCCTTATGACTATGCCATGCCATGGAGAATCTGCTACAAATGTGGAAATAAAGGTCATTTGGCAAACAACTGCACAATACAAAATGCTAAGCCAGCAAGCTAGAACAGACAGACAACTCAGAGGCAGCAAGCTGACAGAACTGCAAGAAACAGAAATCAAGCTCCTAAAGTGGTCCAACTGTGGATCAAGAAATCTGATTTGAATGTTCTATATGTTCTATCAACTAACCATGCTAGACCCAAACAAATATGGGTACCAAAACTATAGTTGTTTTTCATTTATTTTGTAGGTATGTCTTGTTGTCAAGGTGAAATCAAATCACTGGATTTTGGATAGTGGATGCACAAGACATATGTATGGTGATAAATCACAGTTCCTTACTCTCAAGAAGAAAAAGGGTGGAAGTGTCACAATTGGTGATAGCAAAACACTCCAAATTCTTGGCAAAGAAAAAAATTGGTAATAGTATCATCTCTATTGATAAAGTACAATATGTTCAAGGTATTAAATATAATTTGCTTAGTATAAGTTAGTTATATGATGATGGACATACTGTTCATTTTGATAAAGAGAAGTGTTCTATTAATGTTGGCACCAACAAAGTCCCCCTAGTTGCTAAAAGGGAAGAATATATATATATATATATATATATATATATATATATATATATATATTGGACTTTGAGATGCAGGATTCATCTTGCTGTTTAGCTGCAGTTGATACAAATCCAGATATTTGGCATAGAAGGGTTGAACATGCTCACATGGACTTACGCAGCAAGCTGTCTACAAAGAAGCTAGTTAGAGGATTGCCCAAATTGAAGTATGTCAAGAAGGAAACCCGTTCGGCTTGTCAATTAAGCAAACAAATCAGGACTCCTCATAAGTCAAAGAATGTGGTATCAACTTCTAAACCATTAGAGTTTCTTCATTTAGATTTATTTGGTCCGGAAGCATATAAGAGCAGTGGAGTGAATTTGAGAAGCTAATTAAGTTGCTTGAGAGCAAGCTTAAGACAAGACTTGTAGGTATAAGGAGTGATCGAGGTGGTGAATTCCAAAAGGACTTTATCTCATATTGTGAAGATAGAGGCATTATACATGAATTCTATGCTCCAAGAACCCACAGCAAAATGGAGTTGTGGAAAGAAAGAACAGGTCTTTACAGGAAACAGCTAGAACAATGTTACAAGAGAGCAAGTTGCCAAGGAGTTTCTGGGCAGAAGCAGTCAACACAGCTAGTTATGTTCTTAACAGAGTACTGATCAGGCATATTCTCAACAAGACTCTATATGAATTGCTTAAGAACAAGAAGCCAAACATAGGCTACTTCAAGGTCTTTGGATCCAGGTGCTTTGTACTCAAAACTATTGATAGAGATGGTAAATTTGATGCTAAATCTTATGAAGCAATATTTTTGGGTTATTCTTCAACAAGTCGTGCTTATAGAGTTTATAATATCTCTAAACGTATTGTTAAAGAGTCAATTGATGTTTCATTTCAAGAATCTAATATTGATCTGTCAAGAGATGAGGAAGAAATTGCAGGAACAGGTAATGACAGCGAGCTGTAAAAGACAAATACAGAAACTCAGCAAGCTGCGAAGGAACCTGAATCAACTTCAGCTACTGAAAAGCCAGCTGAAACCTCTTCTCCAGTAGATGCACCAGTTGATAAGCTATCAGAGCTCACCTTGGAAGGTCCTAGAGGTCAGAGATCACAAGAGAAGATATCACTATATGAAGGAGATGAAGCCTCCCCACCATGCAAGAGAATCAGAATGACGAAAGAAGCCATAGCTCAAAAGTTCTTGCTGAAGTCAACTAGAATCATAAAGAACCAACTTCCTATGTTGATTATTGGAGACAATTTAGAAGGAAACAAGACAAGAAAAGTCATATGGATTCAAGAATGAGAAGTTTTTGAGACCATGTTTACAAGTTAAAAAGGGGATTATATGGGTTACGACAAGCTCCTAGATCATGGTACGAAAGGCTAATTAAGTTTTTGATCAAGATTGAATTTCATTCGAGGTAAAATCGATCCCACATTATTTACTAAATTTAATGGTAATGATATTCTAGTTGTACAAATATATGTGGATGATATTATCTTTAGATCTACTACTGATGATATGTGCAAGTGGTTTTCTAAGTGTATGCATAGTGAGTTTGACATGAGTATGATGGGTGAGCTCAATTACTTTTTAGGGCTTCAAATCAAGCAAAATCAAGATGGAATTTTTGTGCATCAATCCAAATACATCAAGAATCCAATTAAGAAGTTTGGTTATGAGAATTTCAAGGCAAAATCTACACCTATAAGTTCTGCCAGCAGCTGACAGCAGATGAACAAGGTAAAAATGTAGATGTTCGAAAATATAGAGGTATGATTGGTATTTTATTATATCTTACAGCCTCTAGACCAGACATTATGTATAGTGCATATGTTTGTGCTAGGTTTCAAGCTAAACCTAAAGAGTCTCACTTGAATGCTTTTAAAAGAATCTTTAAATATTTGAGTGGAACTGTTACTCGTGGTTTATTCTATCCCATCACGAATGCATCTGATCTTGTTGGGTATACCTGTGATGTGCAGAAAATACAGGTTGTGACAACACCGATATGATCAACCTATCAAGAATTCAATGACTCACTCAAGAAAGAAGCTTATTGAGATTCGACGTCATTTCTTGAGAGATAATATGTAAAAGGGAAGATCAAGCTGATATTTGTTTCAAAAGTGTATCAAATAACTGACATCTTCACCAAGCCCTTAGCAGAATAGCAATTTTGTGTTCTTCGATGGGAACTTGGCATGTGCAATGTCTAGACAGCAAGTTGCAATGGAAAAGTCTGGTACCTTAGCTTACTGTTATACATTGTTGACATATGATATTGCTATGCAACTGAATTTTACATATCAGGTTTTATTTTTAATATGCATGTAATATGTTTTTATATGATAACTTGATAATCGATGCTTATTTGAATTTTCCTATTGCATGATAACATGTGGATATCCTTTTTGATGAATAAGGGGGGGAAAAATTCAAGATTTAAAGTATGTGTGATTTAGGAGGAGTTGATATTTATTCTTATAACTCTTTACTTCACGTACTTTGCCTCTTTACAGGGATCATATGGTTTAACGATAAATGTTTATGTGATGCCGTCTGATTATGCTTATTATGCTTCGCTGCTTGTATAGATTGCTAATCATTTTGCAGGGAAAACATAAATTTAGAAGGAGTATCTAACTCCTGAATATTGGTGTGTAATCATCAAAAAGGGGGAGATTGAAACCATATTGATTTTGATGATGACATAATGCAGCAAGCTGATTGCCTGTCACTAAATATATATTAGTCTGCTATTAAACTTTATTTTGCAGGATGCTTTGATTGAGGGGGAGTTTTAACTCAATCTTAATTTGATATGTAATCATCAAAAGGGGGAGATTGAAAGCATTTTAGTTTTGATGATAACATAGTTAGCAAGCTGGTACGCTTGTAGTGATTTATTACGGCAAGCTTCTTGTGTATGTTTCTAATTCTATTTTGCAGGACATGTAGGTTATGCTATATTATACAAAGGTGTTAGTAATTATTTTATTTCTGAGCAAAACAGGGTATAGCAGCTAGCTGGCAAGAAAGGTTTTATTCTAACGCAGCAAGCTGGCAGATAGAGTCCAGAAATAGCAGGAGTCCTATTTTCTTGGAGATCTATTAGGACTTGATATTTGTAAGGACTCTATCAATTATAGAAAACGTATTAATATATGGGCTCAACTTATTTCAAAATCGTTTTTATATATATACGTATATCTATCTTTAGATCCTAATTAATAGGAGTTTGTTTCCTAAATGATTTCTTCTACAACAAACTCTATTTTTATGGGCTTTATCTTTCAGATGAACATTTATACTTTAATAGCCTTATTTTTTCTGATCTCATCTGTTTTCTAAACGTTATCTTTTCAGAACGTTACTTCTCTAAACGTTGTTTTCTTGAACGTTAATTAGTTTTGAATTAATCTAGCAACAAATACGTGAGACTTAGGTCAGGATCGTTGGGGTTGTTTGCTTAATTTATAAATATTGTTCATTATAAATAGACTTGTGTGTTTTCCATTCTAGGTTGTTGAACAACTATCAAAAGAAACACAAGTGCTACTTTCGAACTGATTTGATACATTCTTATACATTCGAGCTCTATATATATATAACACAGTTCATATCTTTGTTAGAGTTCATAGTTTCATTTGTAATTCATTAAATCTTGTAATGTTCAACGTGTAAGTTGGTAGTTGTTGGATTGGCAAGCTTGGACACAAGGGTTCATGGAACTAAAGGCTAGAGAAGTCTATACTTAGGAAGTATAGGACTTAGAGGGCATTAAGTTCGAGGAACAGGGGTTATCAGCAAGCTACAGTTAGTGATTGGGAGAATCAGGGAGATATATTATTGTATTGTGTAATTGTAATTCATTGTGATCAATAATATATTTCTTTACCGTGTTGGTAGAGGACCAGAACGTAGACCATTAGGCTGTAGGGGTCGAACCTGGCTAAAATTGCTGTGTGTTCTTTAATTTCTGCACTGTATATCCTATCTAGCTGCTTGTGTGTTAATTTATTTCATCCAGTTAGCTGCCAGACAGCTTATCAAGCATATTTTAATTGATCATTGTTAGTCATTACACTTATTCACCCCTCCGGTGTGCATTTTCAAATCTTCTCATTATTCCTGATCATAATATTCCACGTCTTCTTTTAATTAATTCAATCAAATCTGTTTTTTTGTCTATATGTAATTATTACAACGGGTGACGGCCTAAGAAAACGTGACACAAAATCGACTTATAAAATAAGTATATGGTTCATTTTGTTGTCTATATATAGATTTTTTTTATTTCTTTCTTAAATAGTCTATATTTTGAAAACATTTAAAAAATACTACAAGACCGCCGAGAAACGTGTCTTAGATGTATTTGTTATAACGGGTGTCGGTCTAAGAAAACGTGATAAAAAATCAATATAAAAATTAAGAATATAGTTTATTTAGTTATATATATATATATATATATATATATATATATTAAAACTTATAAAACATTTTTTTCATTAATTTATTTATAAATATTTTCTTCTCGATTTATTTCTTAAATTTATTTTGAATTTTTTTAAAAAAGTATTAAAAGGCCACCGCAAAGCGCGGCTTAGTCAACTAATTTATATAATAAATAAATTTACTTTACATATTTTTTTTAATTTCATATATTTGCATTTATATATCAATACTCAAATTATTTACGTTCAATGTTAAATTTGCAAACTTTTACTCAAACTCTCTGCGACTTATCAAGAAAGAACTCTGAAATACTCGCCTAACAAATTCCAAAAAATATAATATTTTACTTTTAGTATCCTCTAATATCATAACATCGTATGTATTTTTTTTACATGGAGCGGATAACATCAATCGTTTATAAAAATATGATCAAGTTTTATCAATAGCAATCTTTTATGAAAAATTAGTTATTTTACTTAACCTTAAAAGGTATTTACAAGATATGAATCATGAATCTAATATACATCCGTAATGCATGTAAAACTGATTTAATACATAAAGCATGAATATCATCGCAGTTCAATTTTGGTGAAAAAAATAAATAAAATTTCCATTGTAAATATATAATGTACAAATAAAATAATTAACATAGGCAATACATATAATTTGACGACTAAATAGTCAACATGATTAAGGTTTTACCAAAACCCCTCCTAGAAATGAAAATCAAAAATTTAAAAAGAGTTTACAGATTTTTCTTTTTACTATTTAATGACATAATTTTACTTTGGGATTATAATTTTTATTATATAACTTTTAAATTTAATATTTAAATTATCAATTTTATTTTAATTTTTTGTTGTAAATATTCAAAAACTTTTGACTGATATTCAAAAATATATTCATCGAATTTAGGAGATTCACAAGTAAATTCTTAAAATATAAAAAATTTAGAAACAAAACTAAAGTTTTATCGAATTTTTTTCTTTTCTATTTACAAATAAATTGTTGTTTATAATTAATAAATTGTTGTTTATATATGTGTATGTATATGTAATAAATAAATTCAGAAGATTAAAAGAAGGAAATGAGTAAAGAACTGAATTAGGGTCAGTACCTTTTAGTGAGCAGCGGATGTTTTCTCCATTTTGTGTGTGTTTTAGTGTGTGAGAGAGAAGATGAGATGATTTTAGGAGAGCTGTTTGGCTGGCTTTTAGTTTACCTCATTATTACACGACTAGAGTTAGAGTACTTGAAAAGTCCCCTAATGTTTATTTGTCTTAAAGGACTCCCTTAATTTGGTTTTTTACATTTTTTTTAGTATTTTTTATTTTTATTTTAAGGTTAATTAATGATAGCCAAAGTGACGGGATGGGTATAGTGAAGAGAAGTACATTAGTACAAGGGTACCAACGAGAAGACAATTTTATTTGGTGTACCATTTAGAAAATCCAAATCAATAGGTGTACCATTGAGAATTTTCCTGGTTAATTAAGGATAACCAAACGTTTGATTAACGTTGAGTGACGGGAGGGGTATAGTGAAGAGAAGTACATTAGTATAAGGGTACCAACAAGAAGACAATTTTATATGGTGTACCATTTAGGAAAGCCAAATCTACAGGCGCACCATCGAGAATTTCCCTATTTTTTTTAGCATGAATTTGTTGATTTCTTTTTTAGCATGACAATATGATTTAACATGCTACTACCAACTGGTTCGATTTTGTTGAATTCATGCATAATGTTATTTTTTAAATGATATAGTTTGTCATCCTGGCCAACATGATTGTAGTACTGCACGTGATCTGCTATAAATGCACTTAGATATGCTTTATTTTGATACTTGTTTTCTTGTGGGTATGTTAATGTACCAATTTAGTCCTTGCATGAAATGTTCTAACGTTTATTTGATTACAAGTTATATGTTTTGTATATCATAGATTTATTTTATATGATCTGCTATTAGTTATAACATGTTTTTTTAAAGCTGTTTATGGTATGATCCTTTTAATTTGTTAGGGTCTTAATTTAGGATATGCTTATGTAACGTTTTGTCATGATAAATGTTTTGAATAAACGTTTTAAATGTTTATTATGTACTACTTCAGTTTTGAAAAATTATTTTTTTATAAAAAAATTGTACAAAATATTTTATTAATGCAATTAGTTTTACCTGTTTTATTTAGTACAATATAGTTTGACATGAGAGTTTGCCTTCTAGCTTTCATTTTTTTTGTATGGTTATGATAGTGTTTTGATTATAATCATGCCATGCTTGAGAATATGTCATCTGTAATTGATACATGGATTCTAATTTTTTTGAAACGTCTTGAGTTGGAATATTTTATATTTCATAATTGCTTCTCTGTAATGATTATAAATGTAGAATATTTATGAGTCTTTAATGGTCATCGGTTTGTTTTCAATTTAGAATTAGACTTTTGTTGTAATATACTAGCTGTAATAAAGAGCTACTAATAAATATTGCTAGCTACTTGAACAATAGAGAGAAAGAGAAAGAGAGCAAAGAATGAGATGAACTGCTCGATGCAAGAATTCTCATTCACAGATGCAAGGTATTTATAGTAAACTACAGGATGCAATTTCTTTACTTAACTGCTAACCATATTTGACAAAAGTGGCAATCATGATAGCCTTACTATTACATATTTGACAATAATGACAATCACGTTTTACAACACTCCCCTTTGATTGTCATTTAGTATGGATCATAGACTGCCTCATTAAAACCTTTTCAAAGAAAAACCCAGTGGGATAAAAACTTTGACGAAGGAAAAAGAGCACAGTCTCCCCTTGGAAGAAAACCAATTATTCACTGAAGTTTTGTTGCAACAGGTCCTTGAGTCGACGCATTCCAATGTTATGTCATAGTTTCCTGAATGTTGAATTCGGTAATGATTTTGTGAATAAGTCTGCAAGGTTGTCACATGATCGGGTTTGTTGTACATCAATTTCACCATTCTTTTGAAGTTCATGAGTGTAGAAGAATTTTGGTGAAATGTGCTTCGTTCTGTCTCCTTTGATATATCTTTCCTTTAGTTGATCAATACATGCAGTATTATCTTCAAACATAACAATGGGATTTCTCGTGATGTTCGGTAATCCACATGATTCTTGAATATTCGTGATGATAGACCGCAACCAAACACATTCTCTACTGGCTTCATGAATTGGAATTAGTTCTGAGTGATTTGATGAGGTTGCCACTGTAGTTTGCTTTGTGGATTTCCAGGAAATTGCTGTACCACAATATGTAAATACATATCCAGTTTGTGATTTGCCAAAATGAGGATCTGATAAATATCTAGCGTCTGCATACCCAATCAATTGAGATGTCGAGTTTTTCGGGAAGAATAACCCAAAATCAATTGTTCCACGAAGATATCGGAATATATGTTTGATCCCATTCCAATGCCTGTCCATCGGAGAAGAGCTAAACCTCGCCAATAAATTCACAGCAAATGCAATATCTGGCCTTGTATTATTCGCAAGATACATAAGTGCACCAATTGCACGAAGATATGGAATTTCAGGACCAAGAACATCTTCATCATCTTCTTGTGGTCGAAATGGATCTTTATCAGGTTCTAAAGATCTAACCACCATTGGAGTGGTCAAAGGATGAGATTTGTCCATGTAAAATCTGCTCAAAACTTTTTCTGTATACGTGGATTGCTGGAGGAAAATTCCTGATGACAAGTGCTTGACTTGTATACCAAGACAATATTTTGTCTTTCCAAGATCTTTCATTTCAAATTCTGTCTTTAGATATATGACATCATCATCAACCTCTGTAGCTGTTCCTACAAGATTTAAATCATCCACATATACAGCAATGATCACAAAACCAGATTGTGATTTCTTGATAAAAACACATGGACAAATCTGATTACTAATATACCCATTCTTTTGTAAATAACGACTAAGTCTGTTATACCACAAACGATCAGATTGTTTCAGTCCATACAATGATCGTTGAAGTTTAATGGAGTATATATGACGAGGTTTCTTGAACTCATCCATTTTCAACCCTTCTGGGATTTTCATAAATATTTCACTATCAAGTGAACCATATAGGTATGCAGTAACGACGTCCATAAGACGTGTTTCAAGTTTTTCATTTGATGCCATACGTAATATGAAACAAAAAGTAATTCCATCCATTACTGGCGAGTATGTCTCTTGATAATCAATGCCAGGTCTTTGAGAAAACCCTTGAGCCACAAGTCGGGCGTTGTATCTCATTATCTCATTCTTTTCATTTTGTTTTCTTATGAATACCCATTTATTTCCAACAGGGTTCACACCAATTGGTGTTTGGACTACAGGTCCAAATACTTCTCTTTTATGCAATGAATTTAATTCAGTTTGAATTGCGTCTTTCCATTTTAGCCAGTCTTTTCTTTGACGGCATTCATCCACACTTTGTGGTTCAGGATCAGAATTTATATCGACATCAAATGCCGCAGAGTACACAAATACATCATCAATTATGGCTTTACTTCGATCCCATAATTTCATATCATGCGCATGATTTATTGAAATTTCATGATTACTTAATCCCTCATCTTTAGGGATTAGAATCTCTTCAGGAGATAATACCACTTCAGGGGTATTTGCTACTTCTGGAGCATGTGCCACTTCAGGGGCATTTTTTTTGTTTTTTATTTTCTTGGTGCAACATCTTTTGCACCGACCGGTCTACCACGATTCAAGCGCGGATTTGATTCTGTAACCAATTCTTTTGTATTTGATTTTTGAATTGGTACATCTATTCTAGCTGGAATATTTACTGCAGGTATATGAGATTTTATAATTTTTCTAGAATCGTTAAATGCGTCAGGAATTTTGTTTGCGATATTTTGCATATGAATAATCCTTTTAACTTCAGTTTCACATTGACCGGTACGTAGATCTAGAAAATGTAATCCCGATGCATTCCATGTAATGTCATGATTAGCTTTATTCGAATATTTATCTCCCCCTAAAGGAGGAAACACTGACTCGTCAAAATGACAACCTGTATATCTTGCAGTAAATAAATCTCCATTTAGTGGTTCAGGATATCTAATTATAGATGTTGAATCAAAACCAACATAGTTACCTATTCTTCTTTGAGCTCCCATCTTCGATCTCTGTGGCGGAGCAATCGACACATATACAGCACTTCCGAAATTTTTGAAGTGAGAGATATTAGGAATTTGGCTAAGTACCAGTTGTAGTGGAAAATGTTTGTTATAGGCAGTTGGCCTAATCCTAATAATATTGGCTGCGTGAAGTATTGCATGACCCCAAACGGATGTAGGTAATTTTGCTTTCAACAATAGTGGTCTTGCAATAAGTTGAAGTCTTTTGATAAAGGACTCGGGTAATCCATTTTTGTGTATGTACATGAGGAACTGGGTGCTCAACTGAGATTTCTACATACATGTAATAGTCAACAAAGGTTGCAGATGTGAACTCGCCGGCATTATCTAAACGAATTGACTTGATGCAATGATCTGGGAATTGAGCTCGTAATTTGGTTATTTGGGCAAGTAATTTTTCAAAAGCATCATTACGAGTTGAGAGAAGACAAACATGAGACCATCTAGTTGAGCCATCAATTAATACCATGAAGTAACTAAATGGGCCAGAAGATGGGTGGATAGGCCCACATATGTCACCTTGGATCCTTTCAAGAAAATTTGGACTTTCAAGTTGAACTTTAGTAGGAGATGGTCGAGTAATCAATTTTCCTAAAGAACATGCTGAACATGGAAGGTCATTACTTGAAAGAACTTTAAGATCTCTTAGAGGGTGTCCAATAGAATTTTCTATAATGCGACGCATCATAGATACACCAGGGTGACCTAATCTTTCATGCCAAAGTGTAAATGATTTTGGGTCTACTAGTTTCGAAGCAATGACATTGTGTGACTCAATGGCTCTAATTTTCATCATAAATAATCCTGAAGAAAGTGAGAGAAACCTTTCTAAGATTTTCTTGTTGATAGAATTAGCTGAAGTGATAAGAAGATATTCTTTACCAGCCTCGGAAGTGGTTTTGATGTGAAAACCGTTGAGTCGGATATCCTTAAAACTTAGAAGATTTCTAGTGGACTTACTAGAAAATAATGCATTTGGAATACGTAAGTGTGTACCATTAGGTAAGATAAAACTAGCTTTTTCAAAACCCTTAATTATATTAGAAACACCAGATATGGTCCTAACTTGTGCTTCGGTTTCGGTTAGAAGGATAAAATATTTCTGATTCTGTAAAATCGTATGAGTTGTGCCATAATCAGCAATGCATACATCCTCAGAAATCATTCTGTGCATAATTAAGAAATATACTTTTATTCGATAGAAAAATATAACAAATAATTATCTCCAGAAATGTCCAATGCAACGAACGATAAGCTTGTAAGGTTTGTCATACTAAATCTGAATTCAACACACAAATTATTAAACTTAAATAATCAATAGAAATATTACATAAGTCCTAGTTAATCGGGTGCGTTAACAAATATGCAATAATAAATGTGTATATCATTATTATCACTGATATTATAAACAGATATATGTATAGAACAACAAATGGATTTTCACCTGCCATACGGACGTCTGCGTATACAGGTTATCTCCAACAGATAAATATATTTAGGTAGAAAATCCTGCATAAGTTAGTTCGTGCAAAAGATTATTTTACGATAAATAATAATCATAAAAAATGTTCCCACAATATCTTTCGATGAATGGTACCATTTTAAGAACAGTGTAGATAAAGGTCAGTTAATATATAACAACAATTTATATATTAATGACAATATAATTAAAAGGTTACCACATTATTTCGGTATTACCCAAAATTAAATGGTACCGTTTTTAGTAGGCGGTGCTCCGGCCATATATATATATATATATATATATAAATAAAATTATACCTTCTCACTTCCGGCAGGGCTTCGTGCTGATAATGTGTTGTAATGTACTAGCTGTAATAAAGAGCTACTAATAAATATTGCTAGCTACTTGAACAATAGAGAGAAAGAGAAAGAGAGCAAAGAATGAGATGAACTGCTCGGTGCAAGAATTCCCATTCACAGATGCAAGGTATTTATAGTAAACTACTAGCTGCAATGTCTTTACCTAACTGCTAGCCATATTTGACAAAAGTGGCAATCATGATAGCCTTACTATTACATATTTGACAATAATGGCAATCACGTTTTACAACAACTTGTATATTTCATCTATGCTTTGTTATAATATCTTTCTTGATTTAATCTTAAAGAATTGGGGATATCTTTGTTACTGGTAGAATGTAAATACATACGTCCTCATACCTATTCAAGGATCTATACGGCTAACTTGTGTACAATTTTAATTAAGGACAAGCATCTGTCAGATTTATAAACCATTTACATGTACTGTTTTATTTATGAACACTACTGTAATTGATAACATACACACTCATGTTTTTTTTTGAAAATAACATACACACTCATGTTAGCTGTTGTGTTATTTGCTTGGCTTATCATTATTTATTTTACCGATTTTGTATTGTTGCTATTCTGTATAAGTATTTGACGTTAAGCTTCTATAACTTAATTTTAGAAATGTCAGGAGTTGATGAACTAGCTTGTTTGGTGATGGTGATAGGCGTGTGGCTGCTGAGGCAGTGCCTAATGCGGCGACCCTTGTGGTTCCAAATACGGCTGTATCAATAACCGCTCAAGCGGAAAAATCGGAGAAATTCAGTGGGCTGAATTTCAAGAGGTGGCAACAAAAGATGTTGTTCTACTTGACCACCTTGAACCTTGTGAGGTTCTTGACCGATGATACACCTAAGCTGAAAGAAGATGAGTCTGATGTTCAGATTTTTATTGCAGCTCAAGCATGGAACCACTCGGATTTCTTGTGTAGAAATTATATTATGAACTATTAGAGTGATTCACTGTACAATGTGTATAGTGTGCAAAAGACGTCCAAAGCTTTGTGGGACTCACTCGACAGAAAGTATAAAACCGAGGATGCGAGTACTTAGAAGTTTATAGTGTCCCGAATTCTTGATTTTATGATGGTGGATTCCAAAAAGGTGGTTAGTTAAGTTCAAGACCTTCAGATGATCATGCATGACATGGAAGCTGAGGGAATGCCCATGAATGAAGCCTTCCAAGTAGCCGTTATTATTGAGAAATTGCCTCCTGGTTGGAAGGACTTCAAGAATTATTTGAAGCATAAGCGAAAGGAGATGACGGTACAGGACCTTGTCTTGAGACTCCGAATTGAGAAGGATAATAAGAACCATTCCGTCTCTTCCTCTAATGCTAATGTGGTGGAGGTCAAGAAGAACTCCAAATTCAAGAAGGGGAAACCAGACAAGAGACCCAACTTGGGACCTAAGGGTGTAGTTTCTAAGAAGAAATTTCAAGGAAAGTGTTTCAACTGTGACAAGATGGGTCACCAGTCAACTGAGTGCAGACTACCGAAGAGGAAGAAGCCCGAGGCCCACATGGTGGATGATGTGGCTCAAGATATATATGAAATCAGTCTCTCTGATATGGTGTCCGAAGTGAACCTGATCGGCTCCAACCCGAATGAATGGTGGATTGACACTGGTGCTGCAAGGCACATATGCTCTAGAAAGGAGTTGTTCCACACCTTCACACCAACTAAGACTAGAGAGAAGCTGTTTATGGGAAACTCTGCAACATCTGAAGTCCTAGGGAAGGGAAAGGTTGTGTTGAAGATGACATCTGGCAAGGAGCTAACTCTTAATGATGTCCTCTTTGTGTCGGAGATCTGAAGGAACTTGGTTTCTGGCTCGTTGTTGAATAAGCATGGATTCCGTATAGTGATTGAATTTGATAAGGTTATTTTGTATTTTTGTCAAAGAAGGGAATGTTTGTGGGAAAAGATTATGTAACCGAAGGGCTTTTTAAGCTCAATGTAATGACTGTGAAGAGTATTAATAAGAATAATTTTATGCTTACTTGCTTGAGACTTCCAATTTATGGCATGGTAGACCATGTTAAATATGAAACAATGCGTAGATTAATTAACTTGAACCATATTCCAACATTCCAAATTAGTTCGAAGCACAAATGTGAAATTTGTGTAGAGGCAAAATTAACACGATCATCTTTTCAGACAATTGAAAGACATACAAAACCCTTGGATTTGGTTCACAGTTATGTGTGTGATTTAAAATCAAATCAAATAAGAGATGGTTATAAGTACTTTGTCACTTTTGTGGATGATATTACAAGATTTTGTTATGTTTATTTGCTTAAAAGCAAAGATGAAGCTATAGAGAAGTTCGAGCTCTATAAAAATGAAGTTGAAACTCAACTTAAGGGAAAAATAAAAGTAATAAGAAGTGACCAAGGTGGTGAATATGTGTCACCGTTTGGTGAATTCTGTGCAAAACATGGAATTATTCACGAAGTCACTGCACCGTATTTGCCTCAATCAAATGGGATTGCTGAGCGTAAAAATAGGACCTTGAAAGAAATGTGCAATGCAATGTTTCTAAGTTCAGGGTTGCCTACAAATATGTGGGGAGATGCTGTCATGTCAGCAAATTATCTATTGAATAGGATACCACGAAAAAATCAAGAGCTAACTCCCTATGAATTATGGAAAAGGAAGAAGCCTTCATATAAATTCTTACGTGTGTGGGGGTGCCTTGCAAAGGTTCTTGTACCAGAACCAAAGAGAGTGAAAATTTGTCCAAGAACACTATAATGGAATCGAGAAATGCTTCATTTTTTGAACATATATTTCCTCAAAAATCCAAAGAAAGTTCAAATTCATCGAAACGGACACGTGAAACTAATTCTAAAATGAATATAGTGGTGACGAGGAACAAGAAAGCATGGATGAACTTGAAACAGAGGATGCACCTCATCGAAACAAAAGAGCTAGAGTAGAAAAATCCTCCGGGCCGGATTTTTTAACTTACTTGCTCGAAAATGAACCACAGTCTTATTCAGAAGCTGTGCATTGTCCGGATGATCCTTTTTGGAAAGAGGCTATCAAGAGTGAGGTTGATTCTATTATGCAGAATCATACTTAGGAATTGGTGGATCTTTCTCCGGGTTGTAAACCAGTAGGATTTAGATGGATTTTCACTAAGAAAATGAAAGCAGATGGATCCATAGATAAGTACAAAGCCCGATTTATAATTCAAGGTTTTCGCCAAAAGAAAGGCATTGATTATTTTGACACGTATTCTCCGATAACGAGAATGGCGTCTATAAGGATGATCATTGCTATTGCAGCATTGTGAAATCTTGAAGTGCATCAGATGGATGTAAAAACTGCATTTCTGAATGGAGATTTACATGAAGAAATCTACATTAAGCAGCCTGAGGGTTTTGTGGTTCCTGGATTGGAATACAAAGTGAGTAAATTATTGAAGTCAATATATGGCTTAAAGCAAGCGCCACGAGATTGGCATAAAAAATTTGACTGTGTCATATTGTCGAATGGATTTAAAATCAACGAATGTGACAAGTGTGTATATGTAAAAGATACAATAGAGGGATATGTTATCCTGTGTCTTTATGTTGATGTATGCTCATCGTCGGTAGTAATGACAAATTGGTGAAATCTACCAAAGACATATTACATTCAAGATTCCACATGAAAGATATGGGCTTAGCTGATGTGATTCTAGGGATCGAGATCCTAAGAATACCAAGTGGACTTATACTAAATTAATCACATTACGTTGATAAGATCCTTGAGAAATATAATAAAAATGATTCTAGTGTGTCAATAACCCCTTTTGATACGACTTTACATCTATCGAAAAATAAAGGTGAGGGTGTTTCTCAAGAAGAGTATGCTTAAGTAATAGAAAGTCTGATGTACTTAATGAATTGTACACGACCAGACATTGCCTTTACTGTTAGTAAGCAAAGCCGATACACGAGTAATCCGGGTGTGGATCACTGGAAAACGATAACTAAAGTGCTTAAGCACTTAAGGTATACGCGTGATTATGGATTTCATTACTCAAGATATCCTGCTATTCTAGAAGGGTATAGTGATTCAAACTGGATAAATGGTGTAAAAGGATCGAAGTCCATAAGCGGATATGTATTTACGCTAGCAGGGCGATCGCGTGGAAATCTTTGAAACAAACGGTGGTAACCAAGTCTACCATGGAGGCCGAGTTTGTTGCTTTGGATAAAGCAGGCGAACAAGCTGAATGGCTGCGCCAATTTTTAGAGGATATTCTAAGATGGGAAATGCCAGTGCCACCACTTTGTATACATTGTGATAGTACGGAAGCAATTGGTACAGCCGAGCGTGTACTATATAATGGAATGTCGAGACATATTTCAACTGGAGTTATCACTATTGATCATATTAGGTCAAAAGATAACACTATGGATCCGCTAACCAAAGGGTTAACAAGAGAGTTAGTTGAGAAATCATCGAAAGGAATGGGACTAAAGCCCATAACAAAAGTCGATACAAAGGAAACCCAACCTTGTTGACTGGAGATCCCAAGATCTTGGTTCAATGGGACAACCTAACTGTAAAGACTTAGTGAGATCACTATGGGGGTTTTACTCCCGGGTCCATTCCTATAATGAAAAACAGTGATAAAATTTGGGTAAGGCTAAGCTATGCTTTTAATGATCCTTATGTGTCGATATGTCGGACAAATAATAGTTGTGTATTGTTCAAGAGATCACCTATGTAAGTGAAGTGGGGTCGCTTCAAGAAGGAATTGTGGGGGCTAATTCTGGGAAAAACTCACAGAACCAGGCTAAAGCTCAGGACCAAAATAGTCTTAAACAGTGAGAACTGAACAAATATAGGGAAAGAATCCCTTGGGGGATGTATCATCATTTCACAAAAAAGAAAGGCAGTTCAAGGTCAACGCAACTACTGAAATTCTAGAAATGTAAATATAGGTACACTTATACTTTATACTCCTTACAAAACATTTGTTGGTCATTTACTCAAAATCAATAGAAAAGTCTGGGAAATGTAGAGGATGTTGTGGGTGGCTACTTGTTTTGATTGTGTTGGGTGTTACTGCATTTTCTATTTGGAGTCATTTATGAGAAAAATATATCTTCTGATAAAGACTTGGCTAGTTGTTCCTGTTCCTGGTTCTCCTAGTGCCATTAATTAAATATATTCTGATGCTCTTAAAATTACTCTCAAGTTTTTTGTTATATAAAAAAAGTGATGCCCCTTTTCGTATTTCTTTTATTTATTAAGTACTAATTCTTGGTTTTATAATTACATAATTGATATCAAAGACAGATTAAGCTAACAAAATAGCATTCATGTTAAATTAGAAATAAGAGAAAGCAGATGATTCAAAATAGATGCAGAGTAAAGTGTTTCTCAGCACACTAATATTCATACAAACTTCATAACCCAAAATGAAAAGATGAGATCACAACACATAGGAGACAAGTCCTCATTAATTCCTTAACGTAGCTAATTTTAGAGGTTTATGCCAATCATTTTGTAGGTTGTTAGCTTCAGGTTGTCTGTAACACAATAGTGGTCCCAGAAATGTTAGTGGTGAATAGTAGTCCCCTTAATACTCCCCCTCAAGCAGGTTGTGAGGTAAATAACAGCAAGCTTGTGCACATGTGATTGGTGAAGAGAGACAGGCAGAATTTTAGTAAGAATATCAGCAACCTGAGAACTAGAGGAAACTTTGGTAGGGATGATCTGTCCGGCCTTGATTTCATCTCGAATATAATGACAATTGTTATGCCCAAATCTTGGCATAAGCCCTAAGTAGGCATAATGGGCTGAAATGGTGGTCCACAACTTATAATGGGCTTAGATATGAAGATTGGGCCGCCAGAGCCCACTACCAGAAGCTAGTCCAACATTCAACCAACACAATATTCTTTATGAAAGTCTGACCATGAGCCACGGTACGAGGTCGATAAGCAGTCCCCAGTGTGGGATCGCACCTGCCTAATCTCTCTACAAGGCCCATGTGGTCTAGGACATCTACATATGAAGGCTCATGATTAAGCCCAACGAGGTAACATGAGTAGAAGCATCGCCAGGATAACTCCTCCATTAGCCTCGTCAGAGAGGCCTCGCGATCTGAGCATCATGCTAGCCATAGGTAATCTTTATTGAGCCATGAGTCATGAACAGGATTAATGGACTATTTGCACCAGCCCATAAATGTCTAATGAACTTGGGCCAAGATGGATCTCCAAAAACCCTAGCCCGTCTAGGTAACTTGTTCTCTAAGAACTACGTGTGGCTTGATTCCCTTTAAATAGGGTACGTAGGCCTCTTGTTAAGACTGAGAAACAGTTCACCCCTGAATTATCAACAAACAAGATCAGCCACAAATATTCACCTCCATAAATATTGTTATACCAATTTCTCCCTATAACATTTGGTGCTAGAAGGAGGGTCCTAGTCATTAATTTGGGAGAAAGATGACTAAGTTGAACAAGAAGAAGAATGGTGGTAACAACGGGGAGACCCCGGGGTCGCATAAGGTACTGAAGGACGACCCCCCAATGGGTGATGCTCCAAAGAACTACCCCCTCAGACGCGATCCCGAAGCTGGGTTCGAGAATATGGAAACACCTGTCAACCAGGTGGTAGTGAACCAGGAGATGAAGGCCTTCCTTAAGGGTATTGGCGAGCAGGTGACGGCTATTCAAGATAGGATGGCTAGGGTTGAGAAGCGATACAGCTCTAGGGGAACAAATAGGAATACGAGGAAAGGGTCCCCAAACTTATCAGGAGGAAGGAAATTGGGGTCCCACCAAGAAGCTCTTGGATGATTTAGATGAGTGGTCACTGATCAGACGAATCCTGATTGGAAGGAGGAATAAGGTACATTGGAGAAGAAAGAGGGGTCTCACCACGAGGCTGCCTCATCTGAAAGAAGGTCAGTTAGCTTCTTTGACCGTCTTGGGGTGAAATTGACTGAGCACGATCTCTGCCTCAAGTTAGAGAAGATTATTGCTGATAAGAGAGATGGGCGATCCCAGAACAAAAGCAAGGTTCCCATCGACCTGTATCTCCTCAGTATACTTACATAAAGTAAATCACACCAATTAAAATATTCCATATTACCAAATCATCAATGCCACATCATTCGAGAACTATTTTTGGGATCCAATTCGGGGTCCTAGCACTACTCTGTAATAAAACATGATAATAAACAAGATTTGACATATTAAATAATTAGCATAATTACATGATTATTATTGGATAATGATTAAAAATAACCATTTTTAAAACTTCGTCATGAATATATCCATTTTGAAAGTGATTGGTTATTTATAATAGATGAGATTGCCATTATTCTAGAGAGGACCTCCTTATATAGAGTATAAGAGAGAACTACTAATTTTATGATTTTATAGTAGAATCAAAGTTTTAATTTTTGGTTCTATAAAAAAAAGACCAAATTTTTTTGGTTCTATGATAAAAAAACAATTTTCTGATTCTATAGTAGAACCAAATGCTGACGTGGCACTGCTGACGTCATTTGCCACGTCATCACTGCTGACGTGGCAGTTCCACGTCAGCAGTGGCGTGGCAATGTCAAATTTTTTTCTTTTGAAAAAAAAATTGGTTCTACAGTAGAATCAGAAAAAATTATATGGTTTTCTCCAATTCAACAACTCCTCTCTAGAAGGGGACTCGAGATGTGATACCATTTGTGAACCCATTTTATATAGGATTTATATTTAGAATTTGGGTATCACAAATTGTTTTTATTTTAATTTTTTAGAATACCCATTTATGGGTTGGATATCCTATAGAAATAATTATCTACGAGTTGAGTATCTTATCAATTAAAAGTAACCATATATCTTTTCCTCAAAAAAATAAATATATATCTTATAAATTGTTATTTTTGTCATTTTTAACTCCAAAATGGCATTTTAATCATTTTTTCATTATTATTAAAAATCTGGCTAAAACCCTAACAGCTATCGCCGCCGGAACAGAAAAGACAGAACCAATCTCGCGGGAGAATCATCCAATTGCAAGGTAAACACACATACATATTGTTTTTTGGTCGGAGATTAGCATAATTCAACTATTTTAGCTTTGTTTTTCGACTTTTTTTTGCATAAATCAAATAATGTTATCCGTCTGTATCGCTTCATTTTCGTTTGTAGTGTAAATATGTATACAGAGAGAGAGGGGGGGGGGGAGGGAAAGAGAGGGAGAGAGACTCGAAGAAATTGTGTGTGTGTGTGTGAGAGGGAGAGAGAGGGAGAGAGAGCCAGGGAGACTCGAAGAAATCGCGCGTGAGAGAGACAGAGAGGAGGGTGAGGGAGGGGAGAGAGGCTCGAAGAAATCGTGAGAGACAGAGAGGAGAGTTCAATTTATGCGATTTTGGTCGTTTTGAGTTGTGAGAGTTAGGGCTATGAACTGTCCGTACAGAACTAGATTAAGTAGTTGGTGACAATGACATTATAATAAGAGATTATGATTCATCATTTTCATCTGCAAACATTAACTGTAGTTCAAAATATTAAAATTATTTACAGTACCATTTACTTTATTTGATTTTAGGTCATTTACTTTATTTGATTTTACGTTTTATAATCTAATGTAGTACGTGTATTGCAATTTGTATGAGAATGCATTTCCTTTGGCCAGTCGATCAAAATTCACCAAAGCCAAAAACTACCAGATTACGAGATGATTGTTATTAGTGTTCTAGTTAAAAACATTGTAGTATTTTTTGTTCGATTTGTATATAAGAGAACTCTTGATCGTTAGTAACGGTGAGCAACAGGTCGGAACAGTTGCAATCTATTTTGTTTTCCTGACAATCTTATATTTGATGACAGGTAAAGTGTCCCTAGATATATATTGGGAGATGAAGAATTTGTTAGCCTTGGGGTTTGAGGGATCAGCTAACAAGATTGGAGTCGGTGTAGTAAGTTTAGATGGCACAATCTTATCCAACCCACGACATACTTACATTACCCCTCCGGGTCAGGGGTTTCTTCCTCGAGAAACTGCTCACCACCATCTTCAACATGTTCTTCCTTTGATCAAATCTGCCCTTGAAGCCGCTAAAATAACCCACAGTGAGATTGATTGCCTTTGTTACACCAAAGGTCCAGGCATGGGTGCACCGCTGCAGGTTGCTGCAGTTGTTGTACGAGTGCTTTCACAACTTTGGAAGAAGCCAATCGTTGCGGTGAATCACTGTGTTGCTCATATTGAGATGGGGAGGATTGTAACTGGAGCCAAAGATCCAGTGGTGTTGTATGTGAGTGGTGGTAACACACAAGTGATTGCATATAGTGAAGGCAGGTATCGGATTTTTGGGGAGACAATAGACATTGCTGTTGGGAATTGTTTGGATCGGTTTGCCAGAGTTTTGGAACTGTCAAATGATCCAGCTCCGGGTTATAACATTGAACAGGTTTGATTTTTCAAATACTTTTTTTTGCTATCTGATTCACTGGTTATATAAATGTGTATTTTATTAAAGGCATCGTATTGATTTAATTTCGTTCGAGTGATTGCTCAAATATGATGAAGGTTGTTAATTAACGCTATTGGAGGGAGAAAATAAACTAAAAAACTGTTATTGCTTAAATCCCTGCAGTCGATGAACCTGTGTCTGTTATGTGTTTTCTTTATTCAAATCAACACTTCAACAGAGTATCATTGTTGTCTTGTCTCCATATCTGTCTGGTTGCTATTATGTCAAAAAAGTTATGGGACCATGGTGCTGATGTATTCATAATTTCATATATAGGCACTCAGCTAAACATAATAACAGCTCTCAACTACACTTCTACAATTCGAAAGAGGGTCCCCTGCCAACCAGTTCTGATCTGATTCTGCATCATAATTTTCTATAGAGTCAATAGGTATAAACATGCCTAAACTTATGTCCAGGTTGTTCCACTCAAGAAGCTTATAGTCAAGTAACTGAACTGGTAGAAGTTTTCAAATGGGTTGCGACCTAAAAGTGTGATGTGAATTGTTAGATTTCTGTCTGAGACTTGAAGTGGTTTAGTAATCGAAATTAAAAGATTGATCTGTTGGTCGGCTAATGAGTAGAAATATACCACTTTATGTAGCTTTGCTAGCAAAGGTCGTTGATTACTAGTCAATATCTCTGTTCCGCCTTCACTAGGATAGTGTAGAAGAGGAGAGGTTTAGGAAAGAAGCTGAGGGGTAATTGGGGAGGAATAAGATGGAAGCCTAAGAGATGGATCTAAATGATTGTGAAGATGGAGACATGGAGTAGATAATCATTGAAGTCAGTTTACTTTTCCATATAGACAATGTGCAACTAAATCTATCTTGGTAGCAATGTATGTAATTACTAAATTTACTGTGTTTTTTATTTTTTCTGGTATTATTTTGTCATCTCATCAGCATCATTTACCAAAATCCATATTACTTAGGTATTTAACTCATCATTAAATGTTTAGTTATTATTTTTTTGTGTATATATCTATAGTATTTCGTTACTTAATAATTGATGTAGTTAAGCATTGAAATTAGTTCTTCATAATATGTATTATTCCAATAATAATAATTTTCCTACAAATCTGTTCCAGAAGCTGTTTAAGCATTAGAATGCCATCTTACAGACCGCTTATCGTTTGATTACAACATTGCAGATGCATTTATGAAATTTGCAATATTGCATAAACTGAAAATCCTATTTCTGTAATAAATATATGACAATTAGGCACTAGCCAGTGTATTGCCTGTTCTTATTTTACATAATATTGTTTGGTTGAGTATTGATTGTACGTGTTTTAACTCTCTACAGCTTGCTAAGAAAGGAGAAAAGTTTTTAGACCTACCATATGCTGTAAAAGGCATGGATGTTTCATTCAGTGGAATATTAAGTTACATAGAAACCACTGCTGAAGAAAAGTTAAAAAACAATGAGTGCACGCCAGCAGATTTGTGCTATTCCCTGCAGGTAAAGCTTTCACATGTTCTCCAATTCATTTTAATAGTCATATCTGAGTAGTAGTAGACAAGTTTTTTGGTTGTATATGTCTACCTAAGAGTTTTATTCTGAAGAATTTGTATTACCACAGCACAGAATATATGAATTTGACACGACCCCTTTTGTTTCAGGAAACCGTTTTTGCAATGCTCGTAGAGATTACAGAACGAGCAATGGCTCATTGTGACAAGAAAGATGTTCTTATTGTTGGTGGTGTGGGCTGCAACGAGCGGTTGCAAGATATGATGAAAACTATGTGTTCCGAGAGAGGCGGAAATTTGTTTGCTACCGATGACAGGTACTGTATTGACAATGGAGCAATGATTGCATATACTGGTCTGCTCGCTTATTCTCATGGCTTTTCTACCCCTATGGAAGAATCAACTTTCACACAACGGTTCAGAACTGATGAAGTGCTCGCAATCTGGAGAGAGAAGGAATTGTCGAACATGAATACTGTCATTGAAGAAACCTGTTGAATAGCTGATGCTTATAGTGAGGTAATTTTATTTTTTACACACACACACACACTAATGTGAGTGATCAAGGGAGCACCATGAGGTTCTGGAGAAAGATGTCCCCCATTCATATATATTGCTTTTTGGTAGCAGTTTGCAACTAAACCTTAATGCAGGTAGCAGAAAGTTAATTTAACTCGTTCAATATAATTGCATGAAATATTTTTTGTAGTTTCTTTTTGCCCTTTTTTTTTCCGCTGTCAATACAAGTGCTTGATTTCGAAATGATTGAAAGGATAGAATAGAGACTACCGAATGTAATATGATGAAGTTTTGACCCGTTAAAGGAGATTTGCCTTAAGGTTGGTTGTTTCTGACAGGTGAGCAGTTGGAGTGGTATGAGAAAATTTGAAAGCAAAGTTATCAAGGTGACATGTCATGAAGGACAATATCGTTGATATGATTTGTTGATTGTACAAAGCTGCCACATTGTTTTATAAATATAACACTGTATTTTTACTACATTTGCACATTGTATGCATCAAAAGAATGTAACAGTTCCATTCTTATATGATACTATTAGTGGTCTTTGAAAGAGTACCATTTTTATTATGTATGATACATTAGACGGATCGTTATGTTTTGGAACTGGCGCTTGTATCCAAGATCCATTCTTACTCCGAATATCGTTTGCCTGGAATGCATTAAGTACCAGCTTTATATATTTAGTTCAGAATGTCACCACATCTTCAACATTTACCCTAAAATGTATTAGGTCAAATAGTTACTACCTTGCGTAAAATCAAATTGAGCATCTGCAGAACTCATCCTAGCTTTTGTGTCCGAATACTGCTGGCTTCATAATTAAAATTTTTAATTTCGCATTTCATGTCCTTTTCATGGAGGTACCAGCTTTTTGTATCGGGTTTACGAAGATAAGAGGGCAACTGGGAAGTTGGGTTGTTTAAGCTTCTAAAAAGCTTGGAATAAATGAATATTTATTTTCTTCATGTATATTGTGGTTTTGGGACACCCTGAGTGACATTCCAAATCAAATCGAAGGCATACGAGAAACAATAAAAAGAATGAAATTCCAACGAGAAAGCATTTTGCAAATGCACCCAGCTATGCAATTTTCTTCTTCTCTCCAGCTACTGAACATTTATTCATATAATGTTACGATTAAAATCGACTTCTTCCAAATTAAGTTTTTATCTTATGTAAAACAGTTGAATGTATGCTAAATTTACACAAACACACAATGCGAATCGCAAAACTTTTTATCTTCTTATTTTAGTTTTCAAATTCTTAGATTTGTGTATATTTTTGATTTTGTGTGCGAGTAATATTTATTTGTGTATATCTGTATGAAAATGTACGAAAATATTTGTCATTCGCTATTTTTGTCATGAATATGCACTAAGTCGGAGGTATTCATGAAACAGTCTACCCTCAAAAAGGACATGGTCTACGTATATCTTATCCTTCTGAGACCCTGTTTAAAGCAGGATATACTGGGTACGTTTCGTTTGGTTTTTGCAATGCGAATTGCATAATTTGCATTGCCACAAAGAGTCGAATCATTTCTAGCATTTTTCTTTGTTTTTTGGATAATCAAGATCATTAACTATAGTCTTTTTGCAAAAAAAAAAAAAAATCATTAACTATAGCATATTTCATAAAGAAAAGAGATCATCAACGATAACTGAAATTGGAGCTAAACCCATGGCATCCAATGGGCCTAGCACTTACATCCACAAACCAAGACTTCCACTTAACCAACAAAACAAAACAACTTAACTAGGCCTAGCCCAAGTACAAACAGGTCTTGAACCAAGGCACAAACAATTCTGGTATCTTGTTAATCATGAATTTAATAAACTTAATAAAGAAACTAATAATACTCATATAAGATTAATGCTAAATTGGTTCCCAAAAATCAGTCTCATATGATGTGGTAAAAATTACATGACATAATGAAATTTTTTGAATGAAATCTTCGGTGTGAATACAAAATTATTTTAATCAATCAAATTAATACACTTGAAAGAAATTTGAGTGAACTAATTCGGATATCTAGCATTTCCATAATATAATTTTTTAAAAAAAGGAACTTCTTAGTCTCAATATTTATTTTACTAAACTAATAATAAATTATCCTCTTCTCTATATGTTAAATTAAATAAATTAAATTAAATTGATTCCAGATATTAATAAAACATAAAAATTATAATTATATTTTCATTCCTATTATTATCTTTTTAACACACTCGTAATAGTTTTACTCACACTTCTCGCCGCCGGAGAGAAATAAATTACCAACACATCAATTCTCGCCGGAAAATCACTCAATTGCAAGGTATCTATATATAATATACATACATACATACATATACCTATTGTTTTGCATTATTCGCTTTGTTTTTAGTTAATTTTATTGATTTATCTTGGTCTGTATAAATTGATTTTCGTTTCTAGGGTTTCGTTTACTTGTATGTATATGTGTATGTATAGATAGACTAATCACTACAGTTTAGGCTAATTTGGTCAATTCGTGTTTCGAGATGTCGAAAGTTAGGGTTATGATTTGTCTGTGAAAATAATAAGATAATTATTGTAAATGTGTGTTGATATAAATGTGTGTGGATAATGTGTTTGTTTGATTATCAGCGTTGTGAAGGCAAGAGCGAGAACATTATATTAATTTTGTGGAAATTTTAGTTGTGTTTTAATTTGATGCCGATTTCTGTATTGGTTTGACAGGTAAGAGGAGGGTTTATAATTTAACGTAATTATACCTTATTGACAAAAGTTTATTGTTGTACTCGTTTATCTCAAATGAATGTAGTTATGACATTTTGTAGTTAAATTGACCGTGTTTGCAATGTAGGTTTTCGGAAATTTTATAGATGTAATATGAGAGAACATAGCATATATCTATTTTTCAGGCACTGCAACCTAAATTAGCTAAAAGTATGGATGGTAATCATAAATTTTTGGTTCTAGGATTGGCCAATTTGACAAAAAAAGATTGTGAATCAATTTAGTCGAGATATTTATCTTGGATTTAATAATAAAAAGTGATGATTGAGAAACAATTTATTTTAATTTTTAAGTGCTCAGTATATTTCTTTTTGCCACTCTATCTTGAATTGGGCTTGCTTTTAGTGCCGGGGATTTTGTCTACTACAGGGTAGTCACTACTAGCAAATCAATCACCAAAGTGTAAATCAAACTTGAGTAGTCGAAATCTGGACAGAAAATAAATGGCTTATCTTTCTAGGAAATGGGTTTCCCCTTGAGGCAGTGAGGTGGTAACAAGCATGTAGGTGAATAATTTTCTTTCTCTGAGGTGGGTAGATAGGCTTAGTTTGTTTGGGGGGGGGGGGGGGGGGTCTGGAATGCAAGTAACTTCTAAGGTTGAGATGAGAGTCCTTAGGGGGACTATTAAGGACTTCCCTGTTATGATATGCAGAGTGAAGTATGTCTATAATAACTTCTTTCTTCTTGCTTTGGCATCTTGCATGTGTGCTTGTATATTCGCCTATGAGTTTTCTTTGGATAGTAATTTTTCTGTAGAGCACTGAAATGACTTTCCTTTGTTGCTGTTCTGAACTTAAGGCAGTTGGATCCGTGGTATTGAGCCTCAAGTCATGTCGGCTGATCCTGCACTTGTTGATGAAGATGCTTCGTCAGGCTCAGGTGATGACATGAACATGTTGGACGGACACAATAAGCGTCAGACTGCCACACCAGGTTCAGGACGTCGAAAGAGGAGTCGGAAGGCTACTGGTGATGTCATAGTCGACGCTATGCTAGAAATAGCAGCTGCTTCCAAAATGAGAGCAGCTGCAATAATGAAGAATGAAGAACGCTTTTCTATAAGCAAGTGCATAAAAGTTTTAGATGAAATGCAAGATGTTGATCAGCACCTCTACTTTTTTGCTTTGGATTTATTTGAAAGTCCTAACGCCCGAGAAACTTTTATATCTCTGAAAAGTGAAAGGCGATTGACATGGCTACAGAACAAATTTAATGCCTCTTCGAGTGCAGCAGTCTCACAACTTTGATGATCTTTTCCTTTATCTGGGTTTTGTACCTTTTCTGGACTCGATGATCATAGATGGTCTTAGCGGAACTTTCTTATTGTTTTTTATCGTGATGACAGATGGTTTATTAAGTTTTATAAATATTGGCTTCTGTTTATAGTTTCGCATTGCTTAAATACTATGGAAGGAATTTTGTTGTTCTTTATGTTTATTGTTTCTGAAGGCTGCAAAACTGCTTGAGATGGTTTTGTGACTGTTCTTAATTTCATACAACTGAATGGTATCTGTTTACTCATTTCTATATGGATTGTTCTCTATTGATTCACAAGTCAACTTGGAGGATTATGACTTGGAGATGGACAAGATGGCCATGGGAGTGTCCTATGTAAATATAATAATTATTTCCTTGTTTAGTCTTTTCGTTGTTCCACCAACGGGTAGTTATATTATTATTATTAAAAAAATATAATATTCATTCATTAGTAGTTGGACGTTTAAAAGATTATTAAATAAATTATATACAAACATCGTTTTTGACGGTAGCTTACTCAAATTGATTGAATTGTGATCGTATTCTCATTTTTAAATTTTGTAATTGTTAATCAACAAAATTTGTATAAATATGGAAATTATATGCCCACTATCATGTCCAAATTTCTAAAATATCAAAATATTATTAAATATTTATAAGATTATGAATGAGGGTTCAATCAATTTGATTGAATTAAAGTAAAAAAAACATTTAAAATTTTAAATAAGCCCCAGTATTATCTTTAAGTTTTTTTTTTCTTGGCAATTAATCTACCGATTACATAAAAATATTCTAATATTTCATAAGTTTGATATTAAAAATTTAAAAGTAATTATTTATTAATATGAACTGTTTATCAATAAAAAATAATTTTAATTTTTTATTGTGCTAAATTTATAGTTATAAAATGTATTATATAAATTTTTATAATTGTTTTTTTATTTCACACACGAACTTACATTAGACATAAAAAATTAAGTAATTATCACATAAAATATTAACTTAATCTTTAAATCAAATGAAATAATGAACCCAAATTACATAAATCTGTTAATAAAAGAATCGAAAAAGATTTCAAAATTCACAATTTTTTAAAACTATCTCCAATCCAAATCCAAACTGAGATCTACAAATCAAAAGCCGGACCAAATTTGAACCGGCCCGACAATTTTGCCTATAAATAAAGCACTTCGGGAATTACACCACCCCCAACTCTTTTACCTCTCGAAGTCTCTCGCGCGCGCTCTCTCTCTCTCTCTCAATATATACACACGAACACAAAACCCTCACCAAAAAACTCTGTTTCATCTCTCTCTCTCCTCTCTCTCTCTCTCTCTCTCTCTCTCTCTCTCTCTCTCTCTCTCTCTCTCTCTCTCTCCCTCCCTCTCCCTCTCCCTCTCCCTCTCTCTCTATATATCCTTTTGCTTTGATTTTGGGATCGATTTGAAGCTTCAGCTGCTGCGATTTGCATGTAATTTTAACTAGATATTTCTCTCCCCCCCATCTTCTTATTCGTCTCAATTTCACCATCGTGTTTGTTGTTTCTTTACTCTCCCTTAAATCAAACTTTTGCTATTATCTGAACTAGGGCTTTAATGTGTAATTGAATAGCTGTGTAGTTTATCCCATTTAAACAGTTGCTAGTAATTAAAAGAGAAGTACCTCTAGCTGCTCTGTGTAGGGTTGAGATTAGCTTGAATTTATTCTATTTTTTTTTTTTTCGATTTTTCGATCTTTTAAGTTACGTGAAGGTGGGGAAGTTAGGCCTGTCAACGGGTCGGATTATCCTAAATCCATATCCGAATCCATTAAGATTTTTCGGGTTCGGATCGGATCAGGGGTTGGATATTTTTTAGTCCGATCCAGACCCGATACGTTCGGGTTTCGGATTTTCGGATCGGAGGTCCGACCCGTTTGATTAAATAAAATTCATTATGTTATTGCCAAAATTTCAGAAAAAAATAAATTCATTTGATTTGGTAATTTAACGATCAACTAGTACTTTGACTTGTATTCAAATTTGTAGATGTTAGTCGAAAAGTCTATATATTTTTTATAAATTGTATATTATGTATGATAAATAAAATATATATAATATATACTAAATAATAAATATAGTATATTATATATTATATAATACATATAAATAATAAATATAACATATATTATATATAATATAGTATAGATATGTAGATAAATTTTTTATAATATATATAATATATATTATATATAATATATAAAAAGAGTCCTTCTCTATGGAGTACTGATTTAATTGGAGTACTTGGAGTACATATACATTTTGCATTCAAAATCTTGCAAACTTTATTAATTTGCAAATCTTATTACATGAACATCACTATTTCATCGAAAATCTTGAAAATTTTGTATGTTTTGCTAACAAAATATTGCAAAATGAATTGTTCTGCGAAATACATTTGGGTTGCAAAACATATATGTTCTGATTGCAAAACATAAAGGATTTTCAAGATGAAAATATTGCAAAATATACATGATTTTCAAAATTATCAATGAAATTATGTTATTCATATAACAAGGTTTGCAAAATAATAAATTTTAAATTATTTTAAATGCAGAACGTATATGTACTCTAACGTACTCCAAATAAACAGTACTCCATAGAACTTTTATATAAAAAATATTTAATATATAAATATATTTGGATCGAATCGTTAACAGATCGGATCATACTAAATTCATATCCGCTCCTTATCGGATCGGATCCTTATTGGATCGGATCTTTATCGGATCGGATATTTTTTTGAAGAATCCATACCCGCTAATTTCGGATCGGGTCGGATCGAATCGGGTCGGATTCTTGATCCATTGACAGGCCTAGGGGAAGTTATCCACATATCTAGCTGTGTTTTTCTGTGATCTTGCCTTTGTAGTTTTTTTCTTATAAATCTGTGGGTAGAGTTTAGGTAATGGTTCGTGTTATGCTTACGACATTTGAATTATTTGTTTCTTTCAAGTTAAAGTTTAATAGCTGTAAGATCACTTTAGAGTTTATATTAATATGGATGTGGTGAACTGGTGATTCATCCTGATCATGATATATGAAGTATGGAGTGGTAATTTGTTAATGAAACTGACTGGCCGGAAACTACATCCTGATCACTACTTTATGCTTTTTTTTACTACGTTAATTCAGTGGCCTAGGACATGTTCATTCGTAAGTGAAGGCGATGTTAGCCTGCCATTAACTGGTTTCATGTGTTGAGGAAAGAGAGTTTATTACAAATAATTTTTTTATTACAGTTCTGCAGCAGAAGAGCTATAACAACTTAAGACTTGAGTCTGAATGTATAACAATAAGTTTTTTCATTACAATTTTATAAATCAGGGTGGATTCAAAAAATGAATTGGATTTTCTAAAACAGACATTACTTAACAATTTGATTTCTAAAACAGACATTACTTAACAATTTGATTTCGTTGCATGGATGTCACTTATGAGGGTTTGATCTGTTTTTATTTTGTGCTAACAAATTTTATTCTTTGTTGTCAAATTTATCAGATGGCATTAATGGAGAGTTTAGATAAGTTCAAGAAGCAGCAGGAGATGTGTCAGACAACCCTCAGCAGCATAAAAGCAAATGCAAAGTCTGCAGTAAAATTTTCAAGTGATATAGAACGACTCCAAGACATTAACAACAAAAGGAATGCCCCTGTAGAGGCTCAGATAATGCGTGTTATAAAATTGCTGCGAGAGGTACATAGATCTCAACTCTACTTCTAGTTTTCTTGATCTATTATATATGTATATTCCGCTCTAACATATTCCTATCATAATATTTTTTTTCATGTCTCCAGACAAGGCAAGCCTTTACAGTGGAGCAAATAAATGAAGCATGTTATATCGATATGAAGGCCAACAAGGCTGTATTTGACAGCTTGAGGAACAATTTAAAAGTTTATTATGATGGAAGGCGCTTCTCTTACAAGGTAATATTATCTTGACAAGTTTTTATGTTGAGCTTTGGGTTTAGTTAGTTCTCCATCATTTCACTTTCTTCATATCATATTCCTTTGAAGAAGAGAAATGCATATATATTTGAAAAAAGCTGTTGGGGTTTCTTTTTTGTTTGTATATATCTGCGTGCTAATTACATGATCTGTATATGCTTACAGCCCAAGCATGACATAAAGGATAAGGGTCAACTTCTTGAGCTGATAAGGAAGTTCCGTGAGGGTATAGCTGTCGCCGATCTCGATGATGCATACCCATCAGTTATGCATGATTTAAAGGTATATCTATATTTTCTGCTTGTTATACTTCGCCATGGCACACATCACTCTTGACATGTTACAGATCACAATTTTTTTTCCTTTTTTTTTAATGTTTTTGAGTAGAGCCCTAAGAGTGTAATTTTTTTGTACCTTTCTCTTTGCTTTACCTAGGCTCTGAAAGCTGCTGGCGAAATCTGTCTGCTATCGAAGAACTCTGGTCCAGTGGAAGACATGGCATACCCAAACGATCCCAGGGTACGTATAAAGCTTGATGATGATCTGAAACAGCTATTCTGGGGAATTGAATTGCCTAGGGATATGATCGACATTGAAAAGGATCTCCAGAAGAATGGGATGAAACCAGCTACAAACACTGCAAAGAGGAGAGCCCAAGCACAGGTTCACCACATTTCCACCAAGCCCAAGCAAAAGAAGAAGAAACATGAAATTAGCAAGAGAACCAAGTTGACCAACACTCATCTTCCTGAGTTGTTCAAGAATCTCAGCTGATAATGGTCTGTTAAGATGTCATCATGCTGTCAGTTCGGCTGTCAAGTTTCGTTTTGACCCGGATCTGTGGGGATTGTGATTACCAAACAAATATTTGTGTTTCAGCTAGACATTTATACAACATTAGTTTTGAAAGTTCAGTTTTCACTGGCCTACATTTTGCAAATTGAAAGACAGACAAATCAATTGTCATTTTGAGGATGCCCTTGAATACTTTGAACAGAGTTTTAATGTGTCTGGCCTTTGTTCTGATTGAATTGTGAATTCATGGTGATTGTTCTAATGATTCATGTGAACTGAATCCTTGAGTTAAGAGAAGGGTTTATTTTAAAATGTACTTATGCTATTAGAACATGTTGTAGTATTGTACTCGTAAATGTAGATTTTTCAGTATTATTTGTAGATGTACTATGGGAGACCATAGCATGGATCTAAAAAAAAAACATGAATGGTACTACATTTTTAGTTCTAGGATTGGCCTATATGACAAAAAGTTTGTGAATGTAATGATCCATATAAAGTTGTACGTATATCTGTTTCCGATTCTAATTTCTGATAAATTTTTGCAGTCTTTGAGAATCTTTGTTTCCGATTCTAATTTCTGATAAATTTTTGCAGTCTTTGAAAATCTTTTTCGTGTTTCCATATTATGGCTCTATAGTCTCTGCATAACATTAACATAATTTCATAGTAAGTTGAGGACTTGTGACAATAATGTATATAGGAAGAATCAAGGGCCATCAGATAACAAGTGGGTGAAAGCTTTTCATCGATAATGTGTTATGCATATGATAAGAAATTAAAATGTAGAACAGACAAGTATGATGGAAGTATGGAACTAATTATAGCCTGAATGTTTATTTTTCAGTTGACTGTAGAGTAGAGCAGTAGACACAAGAAAGAAAAGTTGGAAAGCCTCCTTTCTTGTCCGAAAACAATGTGAAGTGAAGCAACAAATGTAAACATATATAAGCATCATTTTCAGTTAATAGCATGAAAAGGAAAGGAAAAACTGACACTGGATATTCACTTGCAAGAGATAGCAATTGCAGCTTCCCCATAGGTGGGCTTAGCAGGTCCCTCAGCATACACCTCATGACAGAAGACTTGGGTAAGATATAGGAGTTACTTCATGGACTGATGTTATTAATACTAAAAATAAATCCACCACAAAAGGGCCATAATGTCCATGGCCATGAACGACTCTCGACCCAATTGACACAGCTGAACATTAATGCTGCAGTTCGTCCGTGTCGAGTCCACAGTTTCTATGCCAGCATTTCCAAGTTTCTGAGTGCTTTACACGGGAAGAAAGAAAAAGATAAAACAATGGAAAAAACATAAATTGTAGCAGCTGCGACATTAGTCCAGAAATACAATCCACAGCCTATAGCGCAATGCAAATCTGGTAGTTGTTAAAGTTCAGTTGGTCGGTCATACAATCTTTATGAATAATTGTACAAAAGTTGAAGCATATCAGGTAGACTGCAGACATTGTCTAGTCAATGTCATATGCATCCTTTAGTCGATCAATTTCAGCTTCGATTAAAGGCTTATATATGGATGTTATTTCATTAAGCAATAATGTCTAAGCATTTACCCTGAATTTTCATCCAACGGCTAAGATAATGAACTGTTTGATTTGTATACGGAAGTAAATTTACTCAGACTGAAAATTACGAGCTGGCCCTTTATGGCACAATAATTTATCTGCAGCCAAAAAATGCAAAGGGTCACGGGTTCGAATTCCTCACCCGCCCCCTGCGTGTAGCCGTGTTGGAGAGACAGTGGAAACTTTGACCAAAAATGATTTAGTGTAAAAGGCTTGAAGCGAGGAAGGAGTAGAAGCAGGGTTGCTTCCATTACATATTTCATAACATTGCTTTTGATGAAAAACATAAAACCCCCAAACTATTTGATAAACAAGGAATAGGAGATAACTGCTAAGACAAAGCTTGTTGGTAGAACATCATTCTAATAGCTTAAAGCAAGTCAGACATACATGTAGCTATAATAAGTTAACACCACATAATAATTCTACAAATTTGGTTAGTTATCTTCTTGTTTCTGAAGTGACCATCTTGTTTACAAGGCATGCATGTCTGAAAGGACTGCTTTGGATGTCTTTAAAACCTGTAATATCACGACTTTTCAACTAATTGTTTAAAAGGTGAACTAGTCTAACACACAAGAAGGTCTAAACTACCCCTAACCTGCTAATAGCAATATACCCAGAGAGGTAAGGCAAGAGAAAGTATATACCAGTCACATTTTGTAGACATTAAAAAAAATCTTTTTTTTAGATGGCTTCAGAACTTGGAAAGAGCACATCAAATTTCCATCAACGCTCATAATTGCACCAGCATTATCAAACTCACCACAGTAGTTGGGGGCGGAAAATATGGTAACAAGTTGTCTTTCAACAAAGAATTCATAACCATCCTCCATAACCTGCACAAACATTACATCAACTCCGGTGCAAATTAACCGTTGAAAAACAGAATTATTTATCGTTTTTACCTGTTGAAACTAGGTCCAAGTAATGCTTCCCTAAGAACTTTGACATCTTATCAGGGCCAAAGGTGAATGATATATACTCCTCTATCATTCATTCCCCATCCCTTGACATCATTACTCCCTACTGGGATCTGACCAAAGTAAACCTGTCTTGTATAGCAGTTGGACGTGGCAGGTTTTTTATCTGATCCAAATTGTTAAGATCAGGGGCACAGACCACCATGCATGCACAGTATCTTATCATCAACAATGGCAGCCATGGGAAGGCAGTTGAAACAGTCGGTAAAGGTTTTCCATAGTTTAACATTGAATCGGCGTTTACATTCATCATAAAATCCACATATTCTATTGATAAAGGCGCATTCATGGTTTCCCCTACGAAGCCATTTAGAATATTATGAAGTAAAGCCATTTCATAACATGTTCCATTTGAACTCCTAAGAACATAACAATTTACTAATATTCACAAGTTCTCATGTTTAAAAACAACAATAGGAAAGAAAAGAGAGATGAAAAAAATTCACAATAGAATACTAACTAAGAAGAAACTAACATATATTATATTCTTCTAATAAAACTCGGTAGAAACAAGATAAAATTTTTTATAAAGCGCAATGAAGGATCTTAGAATTTCAAAGAAAAGGTCTAATTCTTTCCAGAAAGCTTATAAATTGTGTCAACTGAGTTGAGTCGAATCCCAAACAAGACCAAAAGCAAAATGCTTACTCCTTTATTGAAGTAATCAATCACTCAAGTGGACAAGTTCGGTCATCTGAATAAATGGATTTCATTCCTTGAAGCGAAACTATACTAGGCGTATATGTAAAACAATTTAACAATTTATAAGCATCTTTACCGGGAAGACACTCAAACGTCTCTGTTTTGTGGTCATAGTAGCGGATCTTACCACATTCAAAGAATACAATCTCATCACCGTACTTGAAACCCTGTTGCATGGACCGAAATCTTCTAAATTGTTCGAATGGGCCAACGTGATACATCTTAATCCAAACACCACATCCCTTTTCCTCGTCCAAAGAATATACATCGAGCTTACCAATTGGAGATGGTTCATGTGCCATCAAAGTAAGAAGATCTCTCATATTCACGAATCTAAATATCTTTCCACGATCACGACTTTGTGCATCGGGTAGAAACTCAGTCAACAACTTGAACTTGTTACTTGTAGCATCAAACTTAATTGCAGCCAAAGATTTAACGTTCTTCTCAGAATAATTCTTATTATCGAAACAATATGTAGAAGAATTTGTAGAATATGTCCAATAAGGACAATTTTTTACGTAAGTAGTTGGAATGTATGATGATCCCTTAAATTTATTCATAAGAAACTCAGGAAGGCCGGATAGCTGAATCCATGAATTGGAATGAGAGGAGTAAACAACACATGGGTCTAACAACGGATAGCATACTACCACCTTGCAATCATTACTTACATGATCAAAACCGACTCCAATCAGAGTTGGACGTTCGCGTTGTGGAAGATTAAATTCCACATATTGATGAATTGCGGGATTCCAAAAAGACACTTTTTTGTTGCCACGAAGGAGACAAACTAAGCCATTAACGGAGCCAATCAAAGAGCAACCCTTCATAGGGAGTTCAAAATCCCCTTTGTCTCGGAAAACAATGGCGATATGGTTGTATTTATGAGCTACAAAACAGTCATAGTCGTTAGGGTTTTGCATGGGGCTGCGAATGCTGTGTTCTTTTATAAAGCGTGAACCGGAGAGTAGAGATTTCCATGATTTAGATCTAAATCGCCCAACAGATTTGATTGGGAGTAGTGTGATTATCTCGTCAATAATTAATTCTTCCGGCAGATCCCTCGTCAATCTTTTGCTTTCTCCACCAACGGGCAGCTCCATGGTCATTCTTTTAATCCTTTTTCCACCAACATGATCATAGAAAGTCGACGGTATGGTCCAAGATCTTGAAGTACGAGAGATTTCACGAGCCTACAATGTCTATAAGGGCGTTGTGCATGTTCAGATTATTCGGGCTTTCTCTTTTTCTTAATTTTACGATCCAACATCAAAATACAGTCACGATCTGATAAAAACAGGTATGTATTTAACTAATGAAGCTAGAACAATGTTTGAGAAAATTCTTGTATTGATATGATATTTGCTTGATATTACAATCGAGACAACGTTTCAATGCTTGATATTACAATCGAGACAAGGTTTCAATATATAGGAAATTATATAGCTACAGTAATTACTATGTGGTCATGGATAATGTGTGAAATATTTAACAGGATCCAACATCAAAATAATCTCAAATCTTGCCTAATTTAAAATACATTGGAAGGCTTGTAAATGTGTGTGTGTGTTGTGGGAGTGGGCGGAGCGAGGATAAGTGATTTGGTCAATGCAGGGAATGGGTATAATTATACTAGTATAATGTAGGTTACATAATTTTAATTAAAAGGGTGTATTTAATAGAATTTTAAAGAATTTGTTTTGGATTTTGAAAATGTAGATACATTTAATTAAATTCTGAAAAATTAATCAAAATCCGAACTTTGGTAATATTTAATTTGGATTTTCAAATTTTTATTAAAATATTATGATATTCTATCTTATATATTTTTGTGCTATTTTGGCCTTTTTCTGGATTGATTTATGTTGAGTTCTTCTCCGGCTGTAGCATATGGTGATTCTCCAACTGCAACAATTGCATATAATACTTGTTCACGTCATGAACTCCGGATCATAGATCTAGTATTGGACTCAAGTCACTGGACAACAAATAAAAGTACGTACTTGGTATATTTTCGCAAAGAATAAAACACTTAAAAGGGGCACAATTCATATGACATGCATGATATAAAAGTTCACCGATGACCAACTACACCTTACTGTAAAATTCCAAAACAAGCAATGTAACCCAAAAGCCTTCCACCGCCGTCTATCAACCAATCAAGTCTGTTAATTACAACCCACTGCCCACCTCTAAAATCCTCAAACGTGCGGCAAGAGTACTTAAATGGAAGACATATATGTAGTCATTACCAAAACCACTAACAAGTTTTTAAGGAAAAAAAAATAAACTCAATAAAAATACGTTCGACCACTGAATGCAGAAGAACCACAGTTCACTTGGCACCTTTCTTTGCTGCTGCCTTTTAACTTCGGCACCAGTGGGATCCTTCTTGTCAACAGACTTGATGACGCCAACAGCAACCGTCTGCCTCATGTCACGGACACCAAACCTTCCAAGAGGTGGGTACTCAGCAAAACTCTCCACCACCATGGGCTCGGTTGGGAGCATCTTCACCATTCTTCAAGAACTTGGGCTCCTTCTCAAGCTCCTTACCAGATCGCCAGTCAATCTTGGTCAAGAGCTCAGCAAATCTGACAGCTGTGTGAGAGGTGCGACAATCAAGGAATGGAATATATTCTGTTCCAATCTTTCCAGGGTGGTTCATGATGATGACCCCGGATGTGAAGCTGGCAGCTTCCTTGGCAAGATCGTCATTCGAGTTTAAGGCCACATACTATACCCACACTTGAGATCCTTGATGGAAACATTCTTGACACTGGAGCAAAAATTGTCACTAGGAAGCACCTCAGTACACTTCCTGGATTAAGGGTACCAATCCTGTACACTTCTTGGAGGGGGCGAGGAAGGGGCTTGTCTAAGGGTATTTTGGGCTCATTGATCTGGTCAAAAGCATCAAAAAGAGTTAGGCCCTTGTACCAGTCAGGGTTGTGGACCTCTCAATCATGTTGTCGCCTTCAATCCAGAAATGGGGATAAATGCAATTTTCTCAGGGTTGTAACCGACCTTGTTCAAGTATGAAGAAACTTCCTTGCCAATTTCATCGTATGTGGCCTTTGAGTATTTTGGGGTGGTGGCATCCATCTATGGAAAATAAACAAGACACGATATTAGTCAAAACCCAAAACTTTAAGATCAGTAATGTAAAAAACAGTGTCAGTCTTCACCTTGTTACAGTAACAAACTCATTTGCTTGACACCATGGGTAAAAGCAAGAAAAGCATGTTCTCGGGTCTGCCCATCCTTAGAAATACCGGCCTCAAAACCACCAGTAGTGGAGTCAATGGTGAGGACGGCACAATCAGCCTGACAAGTACCAGTAATCAAATTCTTGATAAAGTCACGATGTACAGGAGCATTGATGACAATGTAGTAGTACTTGTTGGTTTCAAACTTACACAAAAAAAAAAAAATGTTTATACCACGCTCTCGCTCAGCCTTGTGCTTGTCAAGCACCCAAACATACTTGAATAGTTGAATGACCTCTTGTTCATCTCAGCAGCTTCCTTCTAGTTCTAGTATTTGTAACATTTGTTCATCTCAGCAGTACTTGAATAGGAAATGATTTAACTGAACCATTTGTACCAGAGGATATTAAAAAAAAACATCATTTAAACGTATGATTTAATTGAGTGCATACTGCTTCCAAAAGGAAGCAAGTCTGTCATCTCATGTCTGAGACAAGTGACTCAACACAAAAGAACTATTTTGGAAGGTGTTATAGGGAGAATATTGTATAACAATATTTTGGAGGTTTGCTGGATTATCGGAGCAAAATACGGATATTTTGCTAACTAAAGAAGAACAAAGGATGAGGGTTTGTGTGTATGAATGTGGCTGAGCTTGATAGGTGTTTTTCAGGTAAACTGTTTCTCATCCGTATCAAGGTGCCTACGTACCCTATTTATAGGGATCAAGCCATACGTAGTTCTTGGGCCACAAGTTACCTAGGCGGGCTAGGGTTTTAAGAGATAAGCCAAGGTCCAAGCCCATGTAGCTAGGGCTGACATGACAATGAGTCATCAATCCTATCCTTGATCCAGCTGTAGAAGCCTACGACCTCAAACGGATAAGTTTGGAATGAAAGATCCATCAGACCATCAGGGCCCTTGCATGCGACCTAGAGAGGCCTGGCCACGCGAAGCGATCCCTTGACGGGAGCCAAACGAAGCGATCCCCAGGTAGCGACCCCGGTAGATGCGACCCCGAGGCTGAGCGGCATGAGAGGCGCATAGGCCTAGTGTGAGAATAGACAAAGTGCTCCTGTAGCGAGGTGGCCTTATGGCGAGGCGCTACACCGCGAGGTGGAATCATGTAGCGAGCGAGGTGCCCCTGTAATGGAGATATTATGTCTAAGGCATGCTGGGCTGATTCCAATTATGGGCTTTAGTGACCCAATCTTCATCTTCTAGGTCCATCATAGATTATGAACCATCAATTTAGCTAACCAAATCAATTCAGCCATTATGCCAGATTTGGGCATAACAACTACCCCCCGAGTCCATATTGCCATTGGAGATGCGATGTGGACTCAAAGAATACGAGTTGTCACTGCGAAGCGAGCCCAAAAACAGATATAACCATTGAAGTAGTCGCGACCCCAAGAATTGGAAAGGTTTTAACAGCTGTTGTGTCTCGAGATGTGTGTCCAACGGACGAGATTTCAACACGTGTCCCATGTCTTTCTCTCTCCTCACGACTATATATACTCCTGTCACTATCATTTCCTTTTTTATTCTCACGAACACATTATTGAAGTGCTGTCAGTTTGCTCCCGGATCAAACGCAAAGAATTCTCAGGCTCTTTCACCAGCGACCCCAAGTTTCTTCCAATTTCTTCATCCTTCTTCTTCAAAAAGTAAGTATTTTTTCTCTTCTTGCATTTAAATTACTGTTCTTCATTACAATTGCACGATTAAATAGCGTAAATTGCATGCGATGCGAACCCAAATAACTGCGATCCCAAAATGTCAATTTCATGATGCGACCCGTCCTCGCTATTGTAGGAGCGCGATCCGTGATTACTTAAATAGAAACATAGGTTAAGAACGTTAGCCTTTCCCTTAGGATTGCGACCCCCCATATTCTCTGTGGACGACGCAAGAACACATAGAGCCTTTCTGTCCGCTTGTTTCTTTCCTCCTTCATTTGTTTTCTGTAAGGACACACACTTAATCATTTCACCCTTTTCAGATGTCTCAAGACGATAGCTCAAGGACACCTTCTCCTATGCCTGATATACAAATCAGCGATGCTGCAGCAGCCAACATCGCAAAAGCTACGAGCACTAGTGAGAGCTCGTTCAAACTATACTTCGACCCTCTATGGTCTAACGAGGAATATACCCGCGAGGTGCCTTTGACTCCATGGAGAACAAAGCACCCTTCCAGCTCGCGGGATCAATCTCTGGATGTACTCCCAGCCGGGGACGAACCCCATACTATGACTGACATTGAGCATGACATCGCAACTTTGACAAAGAAAGGAAATGAATTCAGCGCTAGGGCAGCAGAAATTCTCTCCAAAGCGCCTCCACCGCGAACCATGCCTCCATCACAAACCGTGTCACCCATTCACATTAGCGACTCTCCAACAGACTCATTAGGCGATGCCTATTACGACATCGAGGGAGGTGCTGATAACGAAGCCAATTCTGATGACACTGACTACGAAGAGCCTTCCTCTGATGATGGCGGCCTCGATGAAGTAGCCAAGGTCGTCAATTTTACTGACTACAATTATGTTCCAGAAGCTTCCCCTGAACCTTACGAACCAACTCCTCAACCTGAGTTAGAAGGAACCATTTATGTTGGTGGTCCTCGTCCTGAAGACATCGAGCCAGGCTCGAAAGTAAAACCCGGCCAACCTCGTGTTTTAGGCTGCAGAGATTTGTCAACGACCCTAGATACAGAATCTTTATCTAAGGCGGTTGACATTTTCAGGCCAGAAGGCAAAATTATCCTTCCAAAATCTGCGATGCGATGCTACCGCTTCGATCATCGAGAGAATGGTGGCAGAGTGCCTCGTATGGTTCTGACCTCAGCCATGATGAAGATAGGCGTATCCTCTCCCCTTCACCCTTTTATCAGGGATGTTTGTGAAACGTACCATCTGGCCCCAATCCAAATAAATCCCAATGGCTACAGAGCCATGATTGCTCTTTACATCCTCTACCACAAGCTCGGCTACCCTGAATTGGATGCGAGGACCATGGGATACTTCTTGCAATTGAAGCGATGCGGGGCATCAGACTTTGGCTACGTTTATTTCTCCATGTGGCCAGAGTTCAACAAGAAGGAACTATACCACAGTGCCCCAAGTAACGCCGGGTCGTGGAAAGGCCCTTATTTCTACGTCCACGACGTGCCCAGAGTCAAGACCTCTTTTAACTATCTTCCAGGTATGGAACTTAACCTTTTAATTTCATCCCCCTTTCATTCAATCCATGAATTAACCCATCCTTCCTGAGATCGCAGTTGGTCAAGTGCGAACCGTCCTAAAGGGCGAAGAGAAGCAACGTGCCGATGATGTGCTGAAGACCCCACGGGAGGCTCGCAACATTAGGACTCTTCTTTCACTTGAGAACCTAATCGAGTGCGGTTTTCTGAAAGAAGGGGTTGGTCTTCCTGAGAAAACGAGGCCCTCAGGAGCGAGGAAGACCTCCTTAAAGAGAAAGGCTCGCGAGGAGGCCTCGTCCTCTCGAGTTGTTGTTACCACTGACGAGGGTATTCTCCTCGTTATAATATGACTATTATTCTGTCCTCGCTAATTTTAACACTGCATTCATCCTTACTGTTCTCGCATTTGCATAACTTGTATTATTATCATGCTTCTAATATCATTTTACTTCTATTTTTCAGGCATGTCGGGTAAAAGTGGTCGCAGACCTCCTTTTCTCCAGAAGAGCGGGGCCATACCCGTTCCGAAGACTGCTCCAGTCCCTCCCAAACCAAAATCTATTGAACTGCCACCTCCTCCACCTCTATCTCTGAACACTGAGATCATCCAGCGAGCCCAGGGTACCCCTGAGGACCATATCTCCAAGAAAGCTAGAAAGGATGAATCTCTGCTCCCCGCTCCTAAGCATCCAGCCACCGCTACCCCCGTTCATCACCTTTTCGCGAAGCATGGGTATAACCATGCTACCGAAGAGGAGTGCACGAGCTGGGTGGGGGCTGAGCTGATTGATAATGCCGAGTCCCTGTCCAAGTGCTTGTCTGAAGCGTTCATCCGTCAGACTTCTCATCTAAAGGAACTGAAGACTCTTGCCTCCGCTAAAACCAAACTGGAGAAAGAGGTCGCAGTCCTTAGATTCCAGAAGGAAGAGGACAAGAGATCGCTGATGAAGACCCACAGGCTCGCCCTCGAGACAGAAACTGCTTCTCTGCGATCCGAGCTCAAGAAAATCACGGATGAGAGGAACATGTTTAGCAAGTCCCTGAAGGAGGCGGAGGAGCTTGAGGAGACTCTTCGGAGAGAGCACGGGGAGGAGGTCGGCAAGTTGAAGAAGGAGCTCGAGGCTGCCAAGCTCGACCATGATGCTGTTGTGGAGGCCGCCCAAGTTGAATTCATGAAGACCTTCATCCGAAGGGTTCCTGACTTTGACTGGGAGAAGCTCGGGCCTGGAAATGCCGAGTTCGCTGAATCTCTTCGTAAGGAAATAGAAGAAGAGGATGCGAAGGAGGCGGCCAGGCTCGCCAGCGAAGCCACCCAAGCCAACACAGCTGAAGCCTCCAAGATTTAAACTATTTCTTTGTTTCTGAATGTTGAACTGGGGATGCGGACACCCCTTGAATGTCTCGCAATCATGTAATATTGTTTTATTTAACTTTGATAACCTCTAACTGAACTGGGATCGCATGGCGACCCTTTCTTTATGAATATTGCATTTTAACTTTTTCATCCAATATTGCCTCGTTATTTTTGTCCATAACATATTTGCACAAGTAATTTAGCTTCGCTTCTTTAGTACTTTGACTTCGAGATTATGTCTTTATTTCATCTTTGTTGAATTGTCTTGAATAGTGCTAGATTTGCATGCCTTTGCTTAGATTCCTTAGATTGCTGTAGCAGTAGCTTCAAATGCGATCCTTGCATCGTTGAGATGGCTTGGACCTTAGCATGTTAATGTTAACAAACAGGCAAATAAAATGTACAATAAAAAGTAATTCATAGATAAATTGAACTTTTATATTGATAAACGGGGCGAGGCCCAAACAAGTTGACAAGCGGGGCGAGGCCCAATAATTGATAAGTCGGGCGAGGCCCAATAAATGATAAGTGGGGCGAGGCCCAAACAAGTGGTAAGTGGGGCGAGGCCCGATAATTGATAAGTGGGGCGAGGCCCAATAAATGATAAGTGGGGCGAGGCCCAATGCCATTACATCATAAAGGGAAGGTGTCTATACGACCACTACCCCCCAATATTTTGTATGGATTTATTCATGCGAAATAGATAGAATCTACCAGAAGCGATGCCTTCACTGATAGTATTTGCGCAAATGCTCCGCATTCCAAGCTCGCGGAATGACCTTATCCTTCATGTCTGTGAGGTAATAAGTTCCCTCTGAGAGAGTAGCATAGATTTTGTAAGGCCCTTCCCAATTAGCACCAAAGACACCGTGGCCTGGGACCTTAGTGTTAGGCATGACTCTCCTAAGCACAAGGTCACCTGTCTTTAAAGAACTTGCTTTGACCTTTCCATTATAGTACCTCGCTGTCCTCTGTTGGTAAGCTGCGAGGCGAAGCTGAGCCTCGCTTCTTGTTTCTTCTATCATGTCTAGGTACAATCTATGATTCACCTCGTTTGCGTCGGGATCGTAGTGTTCCCTTCTAAACGACCCGGAGCCCACTTCAACGGGGACCATAGCCTCGCAGCCATATGTTAAGGAAAAAGGAGTCTCCCCAGTTGTGGTCCTTGGGGTAGTGTTGTACGACCACAAGACCCTTGGTAATTCTTCAGGCCAACTGCCTTTGCTCTCCTCTAACTTGGCCTTTAAAGTATGTTTGATGATTTTGTTGATGGCCTCAGTTTGACCATTTGTCTGGGGGTGACTCACAGCTGAAAAACTCTTCTTAATCCCCAAGTTCTCACAGAATTCTTTCATGTCCTTGCTATCAAATTGCTTTCCGTTATCTGATATGAGCTGATAAGGAATCCCATAGCGACACACTATTGCCCTGTACACAAAGTCCTTGAGTTTCTTTGCAGTAATAGTGGCAAGTGGCTCGGCCTCGGCCCACTTGGTGAAATAATCAACGGCCACAACTGCATACTTAACACCTCCCTTGGCCTTAGGTAGCTCCCCAATTAAGTCAATGCCCCACATAGCGAAGGGCCATGGGCTCGTTAGCGAGGTGAGGTGCGAGACCGGGGCATTGCTATAATTAGCGATCCTTTGGCAGTTATCACACCTTCTAGCGAACTCGAAAGCATCTCTCTTCAAAGTAGGCCAATAGTACCCTTGGCGAAGAATCTTTTGGGCTAGAGAACTACCCCCCGAGTGATTGCCACATATTCCTTCATGAACTTCTCTGAGAATGTAATTGCATTCCTCCCCATCCACACATCTTAGGAGCGGGGTGTTGAACCCTCTTCGATATAGGACCTCGTCATAGATGACATAGCGAGCCGCCTGATATTTGATTTTTCTTGCCTCTTTCTTGTCTTGAGGCAGGGCTCCATTTTTCACATACTCCCATATGGGGGTCATCCAGGTCGACCTTGGGGTCGCTATCTCCATAACAAACTCTTCTGGCACACTGGGCTTTGTCTGAATTTCCAGTGGAATGATTCCAAGTAGGGTGGCCTCGCGACGCGACCCCAACTTTGCTAATGCATCAGCCCTTTGATTCTTTTCTCTTCTAATGTGAACCACTTTGATATTGTTGAACTTTTTCATCAACCTCTGTGCACATCGCAGATATAGTTCAATCTGCTCACCTCTAGCTTGCCACCCACTCCAGAGTTGATATGTTACTAGCATGGAATCGCTGTAAGCTGTGAGATTTTCTACCTTCATTTCAAGTGCCAATCTGAGGCCAATAATGAGGGCCTCGTATTCTGCTGCATTGTTGGTGGCCTCGAAGGCGAAGTGCACTGCACTTTGTATCTTGCGACCTTCTGGAGTTACTAACTCGATGCCGGCCCCAGCTCCTTCCTTATTTGATGCTCCATCAACATACAGTTCCCACCACGAGGCGGAATTTTCTTTCTTGACCTCGCTAGATGCGGCCTCTGGGATCGCTATGATGGCCAATTTATCTTCCTCAGATTGAGGGAATTCTAAAATGAAGTCTGCAAGTGCCTGACCTTTAATGGGACCACGAGGCTTGAACTCAATATCAAATTGGCTGAGTTCCACTGTCCACTTCAACAATCTTCCTGAGGATTCTGGCTTATGCATTACCTGCCTCAATGGATAGGCTGTACGAACCTCGATGCTATGGGCCTGAAAGTAAGGCCTCAATTTCCGCGAGGCCAGCACCAAGGCATAGGCTAGCTTCTCCATGTTGGTGTAGCGAGTCTCAGCATCCAACATCCTTTTGCTAACATAATACACAGGATACTGAACTTTCTCCTCCTCGCGTACTAGCACCGTACTGACCGCATGTTCTGATACTGCGAGGTAGACAATGAGCGTCTCCCCGTCCTTGGGCTTAGATAACACTGGTGGCGAGCCAAGTTGCTCCTTGATATTCTGAAAAGCCTCCTCGCATTGAGGGGTCCACTCAAAGTTTTTTCCAACCTTCTTAATTGCCTTGAAGAATTCATGACATTTATCTGACGATTTAGAGACGAACCGGTTAAGGGCTGCGATCCGTCCCGTTAGACTCTGAACTTCCTTGACACTTCTTGGGGATCGCATGTCCACCAAGGCCTTTATTTTTGATGGGTTCGCTTCAATTCCCCTGTGATTGACAATGAACCCCAAGAACTTTCCAGACTCAACTCCAAAGACACACTTCTGCGGATTGAGCTTCATTCTGTACTTCCTCAGTATATCAAACATTTCAGCGAGGTGGGCGATGTGATCCCCAGCCTCTTTGGATTTCACCAGCATGTCATCTACATAAACTTCCATTGTTTTCCCAATCTGCTTCTCAAACATCATATTAACGAGCCGTTGATAGGTGGCCCCAGCATTAAGGAGACCGAAGGGCATCCCTATGTAGCAATAGAGGCCTCTATCCGTGATAAACGAGGTGTGCTCTTGATCGGGGCCGTACATGGGTATCTGATTGTACCCAGAATAAGCATCCATAAAAGAGAGGAGTGCATGCCCTGCTGTTGCGTCCACTAACTGATCAATCCTTGGCAATGGGAAACTATCCTTTGGGCAATGCTTGTTGAGATCAGTGAAATCCACACAGGTTCTCCATTTTCCGTTTGGTTTCTTCACGAGGACAGGATTCGCGAGCCAGTCAGGGTAGAATGATTCCCTAACGAGCCCAACCTTGAGTAATCTATCCACTTCTTCTTTGAGAGCCTCGGCTCGCTCTCCACTTATTGGTCGCCTTTTCTGTCTAACACCTTTTTTGCTTGGATCCAAGTTGAGCCTATGGCACATTACATTAGGATCGATCCCAATCATGTCTTCATGCGACCAGGCGAACACATCAAGGTTGGCCTTCAGAAAAGTGACCAATCTCTCTCTCAGACCAGGGTTGAGTTGCGACCCTATTTTCAACACCTTTGAAGGATCCTGCACATCAACAAGAATAGGGATCGTGTCTTCAGCGGCCCCCGCTCGCTCCACATGCTCTGGGATGCGAGGATCCAGGTCTAGATCATATTCACGAGCCTGACTAGATTCCGCCTCGCAGGGGTTTACACCTGCGTGCCCAAATTCCTTGACAACAGTTGTTGTCTGAGTGATACCATTTGGCAGTTCTGTCAATGTAGATGTTTCTTTGCGAACCCATTTCCCCTTTCGGGCTCGCACAGCGGCCTGCTCTGGGCTCTCCTCGCTATCACTATCTGTGGCCTCTTCAACAATCCCTTCCTGGAGAACCATTACTGGCTGCGAGGTTTCCATCATTAAAGCACCTGGTACTGGTTCTACCTGAATTCCCAAATTATCAAAATAACCAGCTGGGAGTTCCTCGATGGATATGATGTTGCATTCATTTGAGGGTCGCGAGGCCGATTTGCGGGCCCTATCTTCCTCCTCGCTTTCCATCCTGTCTACCATAGATATGCTACCCTTTTCAGCGGACTTAAGGGCCTTGTTGTAACATTCTCGTGATTCATGCTGTGCCCCCTTGACACATCCTACTCCATTTGGGGTAGGAAACTTCATGGAGAGATGATAGATAGAAGTGACCACCCTCATTTCCTTAAGTATAGGCCTCCCTACAATAGCATTGTACGCTGAAGGTTGATCCACCACCATGAAGTCTGCGATCTGAGTAGTGATGCAGGGCTCGTCTCCTAAGGTCACAGGAAGTCGTATGAGACCCTTGACACTCACCGAGGCTCCAGTAAAACCATACAAGTGTCCCACAGTTGGGATGAGATCTTTATCCACGTAGCCCATCTTTTGGTAGACTTCGTATGTCAGGAGATTCACAGCACTCCCATTATCCACCAGAACTCTATAGACATTCTGCGATCCAATGCGAATTCGAACAACGAGGGCGTCAGAATGAGGGTGATGAACCCACTTCGCATCCTCCTCAGTGAACATGATGTTCGTATCTTCCCCCTTAAAGAGCTTTGGGGGTCGCTCTTGCAAGTGATGTACATTGGTGAGAGGTCGCTCCCTGGCCTCGCGAGCATACCTCTCTCTGGCTTTATTGCTGTCTCCCCCGATGTGGGGTCCCCCAATTATCACATGAATACTTCCGCCTCGCGCTTCCCTTTCTTTAATGACTGGGTTCTGTTCAGGTGGGGGGGCTTGATTATACCCAAGGCCAGACTTGGGATTATGTTTCTTCACCTCGCGAACGGCCCACTCAGTTAACTTTCCTTCACGAATTAACTGATCCACTTGCTGCTTCAGCTCTCGGCAGGTTGATGTATCATGCCCTGTTTGTTCATGAAAGGCACAATACCTGCTCGTGTTTGCAGTCCCTTTCAGACCCATCGGTGTAGGTTTCCTGAATATCCCCTTGCTTTCATTGACTGCATAAATGTGATCAATTGGGGCGACCAGAGGGATATACCTGTCTCCATCTCTTGCGGGGCGAGATCTCGGTGGGGATCGCCTCAGAGGATCGCGATCTCTCCTTTTTGGGCTGGGGCTACGACTTCGATCCCGTCCTTGCCTCGGACTCCTGGAGTCCTTTCTTTTTACTCCCCGATTCCTATTCCAACTACCACTCCTTTCATTATTCTTCTTCAAATCTGCGAGTGACTTCTCAACACGCTTGAAAGGCTCAGCGATCTTGTGCAATTCAGAGAGAGTACTAGGGGTCTGCTCTTGTAACTTCTTCCAAAATTCTGTTCCTTCCCTTACTCCAGCGATGAGGAAATTTTTCACAGCTTCGTCATTTGCTCCTCGCACGTGAGGCACCTCAGCATTGAACCTCTTGAAGTAATCATGAAGGGTTTCGCCTTCCTTCTGTTTTATGTTTGCTAAGGTGGACACAGGGGGTGCATAGAGCATCGAGGACTGGAACTGTTTAATAAAGATGTCCACGAGTTGCTCCCAAGAATCGATGACAATCAATGCCCCTAGCTTCGAAAACCACTGCTGAGCACTTCCCCTCAGCGAGGCCGCAAATAGTCTACACCTCGCTAGTAACGAGACCTGATAAACATCCATCTCATTGTTGAATCGAATCACGAACTCCGCTGGATCAGTGTCGCCATTATAGGTCATATCATGTTGATGGCCTCGAAACACTGCAGGAAGCGGAGCGGTTCGAATTTCGTGAGTAAAGGGCGATGACGAGCCCATAGTGCTAAAGATCCCTTTCTCACTGTTCATCGCGTCCAGGGCCTTCTTCAACTCCTCCAGCTTATAGTCTCCTACCTTAACCTCCTTTTCGGCCTCCTTTTTACCTCCAGTACTTCCATGATGAGACTGGGTCTTTTTCAGGACACTAGATTCCTCCTGGTCATTCCCACGATCCTTCTTTTTACGATCTTCTTCAAGATATTGAGATCGTGCCTGGTCTCGATGAGATGGGGGTCTGTCATCGCGACGATGGGACCGCTCGCGCTCTCTACGGAGAGAGGGGGGTCTGTCATCGCGACGATATGACCGCTCGCGATCTCGAGGAGACAATTGTCGATGCGTGCCCTGACTTCTGTTCTTAGGTCCTTCATGACGGGGCGCATTAGCCTTTTCCAACTTTAGACGAAGGTCGTGCTCAGTTAGCTTCTTTCCGAGACGATCAAAAACACTGACCGATCTCCCTTCAGATGAGTCGACCTTGTCATGCGATTCCCCTTTCTGTCCGAGCGAGTCCTCCCCTTCATTCCAGTCAGGGTTGGTTTGATCTGTTAGGACATCATCGAAGTCATCAACAAGTTTCTTAGGGGGGAGTTTGCTTCCTTCCCCGGGTGCTTTACCGCCTGTCCTCGCATTCCTCTTCGATCCTCTAGAGCTGTAGCGCCTCTCTACCTTTGCGACCCTTTCATGCACAGCGGTCACCTGCTCGCCGAGGCCTTTTAGGAAAGACATGACCTCGCTGTTCAATGTCACCCTCTGTACTGGGGGAGTGTGTTCCTCCCTGTTCCCAGTTTGAGAGTTGTCCTTGGAGGCCTCGTCCTCTGGGGGGCCTCTTGTCAGCGGATCGTCCTTGTTCACCTTATGCGACCCCGGGGTCTCACCATCGTTCCTCTTCTTGTGTGATTTAGTCATCGTTCTCCCAATTCAATGACCCCCCTCCTTCTAGCGCCAAATGTTATAGGGAGAATATTGTATAACAATATTTTGGAGGTTTGCTGGATTATCGGAGCAAAATACGGATATTTTGCTAACTAAAGAAGAACAAAGGATGAGGGTTTGTGTGTATGAATGTGGCTGAGCTTGATAGGTGTTTTTCAGGTAAACTGTTTCTCATCCGTATCAAGGTGCCTACGTACCCTATTTATAGGGATCAAGCCATACGTAGTTCTTGGGCCACAAGTTACCTAGGCGGGCTAGGGTTTTAAGAGATAAGCCAAGGTCCAAGCCCATGTAGCTAGGGCTGACATGACAATGAGTCATCAATCCTATCCTTGATCCAGCTGTAGAAGCCTACGACCTCAAACGGATAAGTTTGGAATGAAAGATCCATCAGACCATCAGGGCCCTTGCATGCGACCTAGAGAGGCCTGGCCACGCGAAGCGATCCCTTGACGGGAGCCAAACGAAGCGATCCCCAGGTAGCGACCCCGGTAGATGCGACCCCGAGGCTGAGCGGCATGAGAGGCGCATAGGCCTAGTGTGAGAATAGACAAAGTGCTCCTGTAGCGAGGTGGCCTTATGGCGAGGCGCTACACCGCGAGGTGGAATCATGTAGCGAGCGAGGTGCCCCTGTAATGGAGATATTATGTCTAAGGCATGCTGGGCTGATTCCAATTATGGGCTTTAGTGACCCAATCTTCATCTTCTAGGTCCATCATAGATTATGAACCATCAATTTAGCTAACCAAATCAATTCAGCCATTATGCCAGATTTGGGCATAACAGAAGGCTTGAGTTTAATTTGAGGCTTGTTGTTAATCTCTACAAGTCACTAGATTATCACTCACTTCAAGACATTAAAACACTATTACAGCAGGGTCTACGACAACATATTTATGACTTGTTGGTTTTTTGATACAAGAGGGAGATCTATATAATATTGGATGGAAGCTTATACTTTTATTTATTCTAAGGCTCTTTATATAGAGCTAATACAAGATAAAACAAGACAAACGTGCATGATTAGTACCACATGAATAACCTAATCAATTACAAATATTTTTACAATCAATCAACATTAAAACAAAATCTATCTAATTAATATTTCAGTTACAATTTTGAATCATAATTCCAACACTCCCTTATTTGAAATTGTAGAACTTATTGAAATATTTCAAACGACTATGTACATTCCATTATCACCCAAACATGGAGCACTTCTCTCCACAACCATGGAGCACTTCTCTCCAAAACCATTTTCCTTGGTGCACTTCTCACCAAATACATTTTGTCGATGCACTTCTTAACTTCAAATTTATTAGAGCACCTCTCTCCATAAACACTATTATTGGTGCACTTCTCAGTAATTCCAACTTTATTTTATTTTTACACATCTCATCAATATTATATAACTATAATTTTGGAGCACTTCTCTCCATGGTGAAACTTTCACTAGCGATTCTAAAATAAAAATTCTTTCATGGCCACTTTTGCCATGCTTTCTTTCTTATCATCATTACACTCATCTTGGTGCCTCTTGTTATTGGACCCTCTCGATCTTTCTTTGTGTTCTACTAACGAAGTTTTTATTGACTCCTCTCCGAAAATCCGATTTAGTGTTGGATTGTCTCTAAGAGGTTGCATCTCCCTCACATATTTAACCCTCCAAAAACTTGAACCTCTCATACGAGAAGTCAGGACTATACACATATACTCACAGATCCCTTAAGACCATTAAAGCTCTGATACCATATTGGTTTTTTGATACAAGAGGGAGATATATATAATATTGTATGGAAGCTTATACTTCTATTTGTCATAAGGCTCTTTATATAGAGCTAATACAAGACAAACGTGCATGATTAGTGCCACATGAATAGCCTAATCAATTACAATATTTTTACAATCAATCAACATTAAAACAAAATCTATCCAATTAATATTTCAGTTACAATTTTGAATCATAGTTCCAACTTGACTACCTTTTTGGGGTAACACTATACGTAGAGTCGTGGATATGCCAGTAATGGGAGTTGAACTTCAATTTTCAGCAGTGTAAAAGGCAAGTTCACTCTCTCCTAGCTTGACGCTTACCTATATTTACAATTTTTTTTTTTTTGTCAAGAATATACATTCTCGTATATGAATTGTATCGAAATATAATACCGGCAAAACCGGAGAAAAGGATTTAGTTTCTTTCATTCAATAAAGTTTAAGTATCATCTAACCGATGGGCATGCAAAGATGTCCTCGGACATTTAGATAATAAGACTTTAAAGTCCGAAAAGAGACTTCCCAAAGTCTTCTCACCAGAAAAAATAACAAGAAAAATTAATTAAAAAATAATATTTGTAACTAATATTAAAGTAATTGAAATAACAAAATTATTCCTAAATCCTACTGATATTAAAACATTATTTCAATGAAAAAATAAAAGTAAAATCTATTCAACTGTAAAAATAAAATCTAATCAAAGGGAGACCCTTTGATTAGACACAGTAACGCACATCTAGACCTATAATAAGTACACACATATAAACAACTGACTAATAGTTACAACTCAAAATAAGTGGTTTACTATACCCGCCTCCTGGAGTCGATTACAAATATGATAAAATAATAATTATTAATAATGACCCAACTCGTCAAAAGACGACATCAAATAACCCAAACTTGGTCCAAAAAGCCACAATAAATGGCACACCCTTAGAGGTACAACAACTATAAATAATGGTACAATCATATTATTTAAGATATTTCAAACATAAAAACAACCAAAAATAAAACCAATCAATTAGTCCACTTAAAAGTCAAAACCTCAAAACAAGAATCAATTAGCAATTAATAAAACTGATTTCAAATCCTAATTAATAATGATAATCACATAAAACACTCACTAGTCAACCTAATTATTATCGTTCCATATTTAAATCAAACAAAATTATAGCCTTACAACCAAATTTGTAACTGATAATAATTAATACTCCCTCCGTCCCTTTTTAGTTGACACGTTTGCAAAAAACACACATATTAAGAAGAAATTAATTATATAATTTGTTTCCATGTTTGCCCTTAATATTAACATTAAATGAAGAGTTATGAGTGTGTATATTAAATATAAAGTCAAACATTGGTATTAGAAATAAAGGGGTATATATGGAAAAATTGGTAAAAATATGTATTGGAACAAGGAATGTGACAACTATTTAGGGACAAATTTTTTTTGTAAATGTGCCAACTAAAGAGGGACGGAGGGAGTAGCAAAATGTTTGCTCAAACTTTGATACCAATTTTGCACTAATTACTCCACTTAATAATGATTATCCATTTTTCAATGCATAAACACTACACAAAGTTGCATAATAAAAAGGTAATAAAATTACAACATATGTACCACACGAAAGATGAGGAAAAAATAACGAGATATGAAAGCATCGTTTTGTGAAGAAAGCAAGTTGGCAGGGATCACGTGTTTTTTCAGGGAAAAGTACCTCCATTTGTGTAAACAAAAAACAAACATATGATTCATTCAACTATCATATTACGGACATAAATTTCGGGATAAAAGAAATGTGCTGGTGACTAGGTGCCTTATACACTTTTATGTAATTAATAATTTAAACTAAAAATTAGGAAAGCAATTTAAGATAATAATTAAATAGTGCGTAATCAAATCATGTAGCATGTCATGCCCAACTCCTAATCAAATTCTGTTTCACGATCCCTCCTGCATGAAGGACAGTACTGCAGTCTGTTATCAGGACGAATGGATATGATACAGCAGTGATCAACACAAGAAACATCAATCACTTAAATAGATTCATACTGCTATTTTCAAACAACTGATAATTAAGTAAATTAATTCAACAGTGTCATTCAAAAAACTTACCTTAACCGTGGAGTCTATACACACGGACTTACCATTATATTCACGCCTTAAAGACAAAGTTTAAGTGGAAGAATCTTGACTCGCCGACTTGACCCACTGAGTTGAGTTGAAGCATCATCGAGTTAGGCTTTGAGAATCACCATTTCTTGAGCTTGAACGTCTGTACTCCATGAAATTTCCGAGAAAAGTTGCCGGATCTTGAAACGCCGTTGGTGAGATGAACAACAACACGGACAGGGGCGGACTCACATAGTCAGTATTGGGGGGATGGGCCCCCAACGAAATTTAGTCCAGCAGGCAAATTTTTTTGGTCCAATATAGGGTGCCCCCACTAGTTAAATTAATGTGCCCCCAATCCACCATAATTCACAGCCCAAAGCCCAATCCAATTATCCCAATCCAATAAATTGTACATTTACGTAGTAGCATTCTTTATTTCTTTTACACCCAATTCATAAAACACACTGCATACAGATTACAACATACACACGGTTTGTTCATTCTAAGAAGAAAAGGGGAACAAATAAAACAAAAACCTAGCATTTTAATTGAAAAAGATTGCTACAAATTTGGAGCAAGAAGCTATAGATTAAATTAGTTGATTGTTCATTCTAAGAATCTAAAGCCTCCAAGCTCCAGGCCCTCCATCTTCTAATCTTCTCTGTAAGTATAACTGTATAAGTTCTTTTATTTCCTCTTTTTATGTATATAACGTATGTATATCTATATATTGTGTTAATAAATTGTGAAATTTGAGTTAGTTGTTGTTTGTTATTTTTTAGTGTATATTTATAATTTATGTGTAAGTAACATTTGTAATTTTGTGATAAAATCTGAAAATGTGATATCTGAAATTTTAATATGTTTGAGTTTGAATTTTTTTTTATGTTTGAATGAAGTTATTATGTGTCAAAATCTGAGCATGTTTATTTGACAAATGACAGATATAAATGGAAAGATTTTTTAAAAGAAAGTTGTCTACAACTTTAGATGATACTAGTAATGTGGGTGGAGAATCCTCAAGAGAAAATGTTAATATTGTTCAACCAAGTTATAGTCCTCTAATGCCTAAAAAAATTGACTTGAAAGACCTTCCGTGGGATCCCTACGATAGAAAAAGAATTATAGAATATCATCCGGATCAAAGAGACGAAATACGGAGAGCATATTTGATTAGAGGACCTTGTCAACCACTTGGACATGAATTTCCAAAAACAAAGATTGGAAATAAAGATAGACGTTTTAATCCCGAGTGGTATGAAAAATATAAGAATTGGTTGGAGTATAGTGTAAAAGCCGATAAAGCCTATTGTTTGTGTTGTTACTTATTTAGAGATCACTTTGGAAGACAGGGCGGGAATGATGCATTTGTAGTGGATGGTTTTTGTGGTTGGAATAAAACGGAGAGGCTTGGAAGTCATGTTGGAGAAGTCAATAGTTTTCATAACAGGGCACTTAAAAAATCTGATGATCTATTAAGACAAAAACAATCCATTGCCGTTGCTTTTCATAAACAAAGTGATATTGTCAAGAATGAGTATCGAATTCGCTTGAATGCTTCCATTGATGTTTCTAGATTTTTGCTAAATAGTGCATTACCTTTTCGTGGTCATGATGAGTCAGAAAAGTCACTACATAGAGGAAATTTCTTAGAAATGATAAAATATACTCAAAACCAAAATGAGATGGTTCATAAGGTTACATTAAAAAATGCTCCCGGGAACAGTCAAATGGTATCTCCGAAGATTCAAAAAGATATTTGTCATTGTTTTGCACAAGAAATTCTGAAATCTATTATGAAAGAAATTGGTGATGATGTGTTTGCTTTGTTAGTTGACGAGTCTAGTGATGTTTCTAAAAAGGAACAAATGGCTGTTGTTTTGCGATATCTTGAGAGAAAATAGCTCGGCATATTATGTACATTGCTTTGCTCACCAACTTCAGTTGGTTGTTGTGGCGGTTGCAAAAAAACACTTTGCTGTTGGTGACTTCTTTGATATGATAGCTGTCTTGATGAATGTGGTTGGTGGTTCTTGCAAAAGAACTGATATGCTTAGAGATAGTCAAAAAGAGCGATTGTTAAGGGAGATGGGTCGTGGTGAACTTGAAACTGGAAGTGGATTGAATCAAGAACTTTCTCTTATAAGAGCCGGAGATACACGTTGGAGTTCACATTATAAAACACTTCTACGATTGATTGATTTGTATCCAAGTGTAATTGATGTGCTTAAATATGTTGAAAAAGAGGGAGAAAAGGATGTTCAACAACGTCAAGCAAGTGGTCTTCAAATATATTTCACATCATTTGAGTTTGTATTTTATTTGCACTTGATGTTGTACATTTTAGGCCTCACAGATGTGTTGTCACAGGCATTGCAAAGAAAAGATCAAGATATCTTGAATGCTATCTCATTAGTGGAGTCAACAAAGCGACAGCTACAAAAGTTTAGAGTTGATGGGTGGGATTCTCTTTTAAAAAAGGTATTTTCTTTTTGTGACAAGTATGACATTGAGAAATTGGATATGGCGGAGGCTTATGTTAATCCAAAGAATCGGCGGAAAAATACTGGAATCACTAATGAGCATTATTATTCTTTTGATTGTTTTAATGTTGTTGTGGATATGCAAATTGCAGAGTTTAATGATCGTTTTAATGAGGTAAACTCTGAATTGCTCATTTGTATGGCTTCTTTAAATCCGCGTGATTCATTTGCTGATTTTGATCCATTGAAGTTGATGAAGTTAACTGAATTTTATCCAAATGATTTTAGTCTTCCTGATACGATTGTTCTTCAGCAAGAATTGATCATTTATATTGATAACGTGAAAGCAGATGAAAGATTTGCCAACTTGAATGACATTAGTGATCTTGCTAGAGTGTTGGTTGAAACAAAAAAACATCATTGTTTTTCTTTGGTGTATCGACTAGTGAAACTCTCATTAGTTTTGCCAGTTGCAACCGCGACAGTAGAGAGATGTTTTTCTGCAATGAAGCTTGTGAAGTCAGATTTGCGCAACCGAATTGGTGATGATTTTTTGAGTGATTGTCTTATTTCAGCTATAGAAAAGGAAGCCCTTGCTGAAGTAACAAATGAAGATGTAATAGATCGATTTCAAAAAATGAAAACTCGAAGGGAACAAATTTAGATTATAAGTTATTTCTTTTTCCTTGTAATATTACATCTTTCATTACTTCTATGTTATTATTTATATGTTGTGCCCCCACTAAAATTTGTTCCTGGGTCCGCCACTGAACACGGAGGACAACCTTCATCTCGGATCTTGTTTTGTTTCTTTGAATGTTGAGTATCGTGCCATTATGTGATGTTGCCTTTACCGCCAATCACGATTATGGAATTGGACTTGGAATTGAACAGATTGATCTTCTTCCCTGAAGGCATTCTATTTTTATAGAGTTGTAAGTTACATATGTTTAGTAATGTTGGTTAATTGGTTACTTTAGAAATGAAATAGAGTATGTTTACAACTACAGTACAAATGCAGCTAAGGCAAAGAAAAAATAATTCTAGGTTCACGTCGTCAAGTTTACCTATATTTACAATTGAAAAACAAGAAAAATAAGACCTTGTTGAAGGCTTAGAAGAATGATGAGTAAACCCTTATTTACACAGAATTCTAAACCTCTCTTTGTGTTGGAAAAAACTTCCAAGGCATTCCATCAACAATATAAAGGATGCACATATTTTTAAACCTCTCTTTGTGTTGGAAAAAACTTCTAAGGCATTCCATCAGCATTAAATTGTACCACAATCTCCCTGTAGTTTGATAATGGAAGACAATAACTAAAGGATACAACTACAAAAACCTAGAGTTAGAATGCATCAACTTTTGGGAAAATGTTCTCAGAAACTGTGTTAGATAAATGCACACCAAAATATTAAATTATATTTATGTCAATTTCATAATCAAACATAGATATTTAAACCAAATATTTTGTCGATTTAAACTAGAGGTATGACAATCAAGAAATGGAGCAAATTCTGTTCCAATCTGTCCAGGGTGGTTCATGATGATGACCCCAGATGTGAAGTTGGCAGCTTGCCAGCTTCCTTGGCAAGATCGTAATTGGAGTTTGAGGCCACATACCCATACTTGAGATCCTACAACCTATACTTCTTTAATCAACACGAAATCCTACAACCTATTCTTCTTTAAAGTTGCCAGAAAATGTTGTCCTTGTTTATTTCTCCATAATCAACACGATTTGACTATGTGGTATGGAAGGTGGGCAACTTAAAAACATTAGGTCCCATAAACACCATTAACATGTCAGGAAAGTATCACATGGTGCTTTAGTTTATATGTTTGGTCTAAAAATCATGATCCTGACATTTAGCTAGGCCGGGTTTTATGAAACTTTGTTGTCCTCCACCCAGCTATGTAAATATGTAAATTAAAACTAACACAAATTGACACTCATTTAAATGTTGATTAGTGAGAGTCCGTTCCATGAAATGCAATATAGTGGTTCACTTTTATATCTTTTAGGCTCTTTGGTAGTTAATTTCCAGTATCTTGCAAGTCTCTTAAGTTGGGATATGATTTTGGTGTTTATGTAAAAAACTGGTCTCTTATGTAAGTAGCTTATCGAAATGGATTTGACTTCGAGTATTTAATTTAGTCATAGATGGATTTAGGCTCTAAAAATAGTCACAGATGGATTTAAGCTCTAATAATAGACAGTTAATTCCTTTTTTTTTTCTAACTCTCATCTTACTGAGTTGTTCAAGAATCTCAGCTGATGATGGTCTATCAAGATGTCATCATGCTACCGATTTGGATGTCTAGTCTCTTTCTGATCCTGATCGCTATGGGGACTGTGATTACCAAACAAGTATTTATATTGCATTAGTTTTGAAAGTTCAGTTTTCACTGGCCTACATTGTGCATCTTGAAAGACAGACAAAGCACCTGTCATTCTGACCTAAGAGAAGGAAGGGTTTATTATAATTATGTGGTTATACTTATTGGCCAGCGTTGTAGTATTGTACCCGTTTATCTCAAATGTAATTCGGTATTTTTTTTGTATGTAATATGAGAGACAATTGCATGGATATCGATATTGTAAGGGATGCAACCCAGAAAAATGAAAAAAAAAACATTATGGTAATAAAATTTTAGTCTTAATTAGGATTGGCCAATTTGACAAAAAGATTGTGAATCTACGAAATTTATAGAAATATAGAGATGATCCACATGCAATATATCATGAGTACTTGATATATATTTTTTTTTTTTTTTGGCACTCTATCCTGAAGTGGAGGATGTTTCTAGTGCCAGGGCTTCTCTCTGCTTCTCTCTACCATAGGGTAATCACTATAAAATGGAATAATAGATAAGCATTAACAAATTTTGTACTAAAAGAACAGCCTTTTATTATCATGATAATGATGACTACAAAATTCTTAAATTATACTCTCTCTGTCTCTCATTTCTTTACAGTTACTATTTTGGGATGTCCCTCTCATTTGTTTAAGTTACAATAAATAGTAAGTTTCCTCCACTATTACACCCACTAACTTCCCCCACTATCTCATATTTAACAATAAAAAACACTATTACACCCACTACTTCTGTAACACCCCTAGATCCGGGGTCGGAGATTCAGGTTGTCACCTGTCCTTAATTCCCATTTTAATAAACATTATTCTTAATCTTCATTTTATCATGCTGTGATCCCTCAATCAAACATAACATTCACAGATTATAGGCTCAGAGACGAAATTAAAACGTTACTAAGTTATTACAACCATCTTGAAATAGTTATTACAAACTCAAATTGTCATAATCTTAAAAGTTCAACTTAAAAGGATTACCATCTAAAGCGGCATCTATGGCCACAATGCGGTTTGGTTTTCAAAAACTTACACAAGTCATGCTCGTAAATAAACCTAACCAACCTAAGCTGTAAACCTATACAACTTAGTCTGCTCACCTGTGGTAATGCTACTGGGTGCAGCCTCGACACCTGCCTCGTAAATAGTCTCCTATACTGCTGACCGGTTAGCACGCTTTTGCGGAGGGTCTGCCTTGTTCTTGCCATGCTTATCTGTTGTTGTGTAGTGGTGTATAAAAGAAAAGCAAAAGTGGGCAATACAGCTCAGCCATATAATAGTAGTTTTCAAAGTACTTTTGTTAACGTAAGCCATATGACATATCGTATACTGATATTATACCATCACTAAACATTTTTATTCTTTATCCAGAAATGTAACGAAGAATTTCCGAGATACTTTGAATAGTTCATCACTCTATCAACATTATCAGTAATTGAGCACCTAGGCTTTTATTACAGTGTTTGCAGTACAATTCCAATTGGAAGAATGGGATTATGCTGGAGCCTCTTCCACGATATCTGGTGATCAGCCAATATACCGTGCCTCTGCTTCTCTACGAGTAGAAGGACGACGTTCCCTTATCGGGTTGCACCCTGACCGCATATGGGCCTTAATATTTGGACTATGCCCGAAGGCGATGTCCCCTCTTCCTCCAATCCCTTAGAGAATTCTATGCATCGTAGGAACAGAATTTAATTCAGTTTCCCCCAAGCACAAAGCTTGACGACTAGTTTGATAATCATTACTAACTTTACTTCCATGAGTAATTGAGGAGGCAACTCTGATGTGTGGGTTGACTTTAGTCAACAGATTTTGATTACTAAGAATCGCATCATCAAACATAATTTGGGAGTTGATCGGAGTTTTTTTGAGTGTTTAGTCAAACCTGAGCCCCCCTTACTAGGTAGGGTACATTTCTTATTGGTAGCGAATGGAGAAAATAATTAATACTAGCTCCCAAAATCTTGGGTTCCCGAGTTTTGATAAGTTGAGTGAAGTAGCGATACTTTTTCGATGAGTGAAGCTATAGTTAAAAGTTTTGATAGATATGCGCACACACACACACCTATACTATTATATAAAAACCGAAACATTAAAAGTTTGGTTGGTTGGTTGGTACCTGTTGATTTTACTTATTTACCCTTAACTAATAAAACATGTTATTTTACTTAATTATCCTTACTTAATTATTATTTATAATAATATAATAAATAGTTATTAGCCAATTGCCTTTTAACATTTACTATTAATTGAAGAAATTACCCTTTATAAACACCTAAAATTGTACCATATCTTACAAACGCTAATATTTGTTTTCTAACTAAAACATGTTACCTTTAAATTTAAAACTAATCTTGCAATCACTAATATAAACCCAAAAATATCACACTGCATCTTACATTCATTAATAAAATATAATAAAATTCTATATACATTGTTAATAATAAAAAAACATGAGGATAATCCTTGAACATGAGTATATTAAATTATATTAAAAGTAAAAAAATTATTGAAAATAATGATCATATAAACCTTAATTATATTATTAAATAAAATTTATAACGTATCAAAAGAAAGCACCTGTTGATTTTACTTATTTAACCTTAACTAATAAAACACGTTATTTTACTTAATTATCCTTACTTAATTATTATTTATAATAATATAATAAATAGTTATTAGCCGATTGCCTTTTTAACATTTACTTTTAATAGAATTTACCTTTTTAACATTTACTTTTAATAGAAATTACCTTTTATAAACACCTAAAATTGTACAAAATAAAATATAATAAAAATCTATATACATATTTACTAATATGTAATAAGCAAACAAGGATATAATTTGGTTGTTTGGTTCAACCATTTAAAACAATAGTGACCGTTAGATATTTAGTAGATAGATGATAACCATTAGATCTAATAATAAGGAATATTCTATATTTAAATCCCTGTTCGAATCCCGTCAACAACAAATTTATATTTAGAATTTATATTATTAGTTCTAAACAATACATGTGATTTATTAAATAATTTTAAAAAGTTAAATTAATTCCATAATAAATTATAAAACTCTATTTTGTTTAATCATATAATTTTAAAAATATTTAAAAGTAACCCGTACTTTGCACGGGCTATAAGCTAGTATATATATATATGTATATATATATATATATATATATATATATATATAGGCTAGCGTTCAAATAGAAACTAACCTTAGAATAGAAACTAGAAACCTACACTAAATAAATTATATTTCATTTATTTTAATGGCCCCGCTAGGGGCACCTTCACAAAAAACGTTTAAAATTCTTGGCTCTATTCAACAAAAATATAAAAAAAAAATTTTTTTTTTTAAAAAAGTATTGTTCACGTGCCACGTCATCACGTGAACAGTACTTTTTTTAAAATTTTTTTTTATTTTTTTATATTTTTGTTGAATAGAGACAATAATTTTAAACGTTTTTTGTATTGGAGTACCCCTAATTTGGTCATTAGATTAGCTTGAAATATTTAATTTAGGTTTAGTTTCTAGTTTCTATTCTAAGTTAGTTTCTATTAGAACAAGACCCTATATATATATATATGAGTTACACTCTCTAGAAAGATTACCTTATATAAAGAACAATAAACAACACCATTCTAATACTTTATTTTTCATAAAAAATGATATATTATGATAAAAATCACAAATCTTTTATTATAATACCTTAGTCTACCCAGGTATACAGTTAAATGCAGTTAACCAATCAAAAAACTATGAATTATTTTAGGACCAATCAAAGATCATTCCTAAATTTTAGACCAATCATATTATACTAAAAGTTTTCCTTATTTACCATTCTCATCCTATTATACTAACTATGGTTAGTTAACAATTCTAATTTAAATAGAGTAACTTACTTGATTTAACATATCCATATATTTCATATTTTTTAATGTCAAGAATAATTATAATAAATTAATATTTAAATCAAAATCAATCAGGATTATAAAAATATACGAATAACATTACTATATATTAATTTTCCACACTTTTGATTTATAGTTAATTATAATAACATTACTATATATTACGAATTAATTTTCATAAATATATATAAGAGCAAATCAAAATTAACCACTAAAACTAAATTAATCGTAGCATTCTCACCCTAATTTACTTATCGTGGTTACTTAACAATTTTATTGAAATACAACATTTATTTTATTTAGTACATGTATAAATTACAAATTTTTTAAAGTGATAAATTTTTTACTAACTTATCAATCTTTTAATTTAGAATCAGTTAAATTATACTATTATATATTACGAGCTAATATTCATAAATATCAACTAAAATCATATTGTAATATATTGTAATATATGGTTGTATATTATTGATTAATTTTCATAAATACTTATTAACTAATTAATTATAATTTTTTATTTAAAATCAGTCACAATTATAGTATTATATATAGGCAATCTGTTCTTTGCGCCCCTTTCTACGTATAAAGTTATTTTTCAAAATTGTGTCCTTCTTAATTGATTTTAATACAAATATATTATTTTAATACATGAATCTATTTTATCAATGTTCTATAATATAAAATTTTAATATGTCAAACTCTCGATCTACAAATATAACATGCAATCAAATTTGAAAAAATTTACTATTACTGAATTAAAAATTTTAAAAATTAAAAAATACTTGTCACACTATTCTAAATACACATTCAAAATTAAGGTTATATAAACTTTTAAATTAATCAATTATATTTAAAAAGCTAGATTCAAGCAATTAAAATATTAAAATGAATTTTGAACCAATTATCTTTAACATTTTACGTATCAGTGATTTTTTGTTATGCAATAATTAACGGGACAAACAAATTGATCTGACGATATATTTGAATTATTCAAAATACTAAATATATTCTTAAATAGTATTAGACATTATTTGCTGTATAAATTAGCAATTCAAAAATTAAATTCATTACAAAGTCAATGAAAATATTATTAATGAATATTTTCATATCAAATTGGTCAACTCAGCGCAAAAATTATTATAAATCACTATTTTTTGATAGATAATTAATTCATCAATAAAATGGCATACGACATTTACAAAAATATACAAATTTTCAAATTTTCTTATAAATCACGATTTTGTATAGGTAATTAATTTATCAATAAAAGGTCATACAACATCTACAAAAATAATCAAGATTACACAAACACATTAAAATAGATCTTATCAAGGTTTTCTTCATCCAAACTACCATCGTTGATCTAATCTTAAATTGTGGTATATCTCTCGCTTATATCATTAAAATATATAGCTTTTTTGGCGAGATTATCCTACAATTTATTGTAGTCGTGAGGAAATATTTATCTGATTTGTCAAAACGTGTTCGAACAACCGACCAAAACTGCAATTCTATACTATCCAAATCAATGAACCAATATAAGAAAATCCTGTATATCTAAGATCCCGAATGCCGAAATAAAAGAACTTAATCTCATAAAGAGAAAGGACGAAACCTAATATATGGGTAGATAAAATCCACTAAAGGGGTACTAGACTTTCAAGAAAGATATATATTTATTGAAAAACAAAGTAAAATCAAGGAAAAGAAACGGGAATTATCATTCACTAGAAAAAAGTACAAAATCCAATATATCAATAAATAAAACCTACCAATAAAAGGCAAAATCAAAACAATACAAGGGGGCTTATCATCAACCAAAACGCTGATGTCAACCCCTAAACTTTAGTTTAGTATTTTTTGGGAGAGGAGGAGAGAGAGAGAAACGGCAACAACCTTCGTTATAAAATCACTATTATTAATAACTAGATAATTCGATACATATAAAATTATACATTTCCTTTGTTGGTTGATAATATTTATTTTTTTAATATTAACAAAATCTTAAATATTGGTAAAAAAAAACTTAATAACTTGGTCGATAGATTCTAAACAAATAGAGATATTTATTAACAATAAAAAAAATTAAAAAAAAAGTGCTACATTTTATGTACTCTAATCTTAGTTTTGGTTTGTAGCATCTCAATGTTGTGTTCAATTATATAGTAACATACTTGAAAGTGTTTGTCCTAAATCCAATCATGTATGATGAGTTAGGAAGAACTTTCATGTATTCTTGTTTGATTTCATTAATAATAATAAAAGACTTGTTTTGATTTTATTACGGGCATTATCTGTTTAAAGTGTTTTAAATAAGATGTTCCATGGTTTAGAGTAAAGCTTCTATAATTATAATGAGATTATAATAGTGAGATCTAGAAGATGATAACTCTAGACTTAAACAGTTCCTGATCATAGGATAACTAATCGGAAGTTAGTGAATCCGCAAAGATCGGTACATATTATGCTTGCTCCCGTCAGGAGGATGTCTGTTCTCATAGGCATTTGTGTGGTGACACTATAGCTAGTATGTAGGTGCTTATTAGGGAATAAGTTCACTGAACATGACTCGATAAGTTGGACAACTAATGGAGTTTACTCACGTGTCAATAGTTATTCACTGAGTGATAGTTGTACAAGTGTCCTTAGACTTGAGATCGTTAAAGTTATCTTATATATAATGAACTGTGCTTTGGTTTAGTCCTTAGTCTCAAGGACATACATTAGGTCTATTCTGGGTACAGGGATTTATGTATGGAGATAGTTAACGATCAATAAAGAATCTACCCCTTCCAGTAAGGAAGTGAATATCCTATGTTATTCTTAGTATGCGAGTTCTGGAATCTCTGGCCAGAGTGTATGAAATTAGAAAGGAGTTTCTAATTTGCATTAATATTAACTTTGCGTTATGAATAAGAAATCATATGATTAAATTTGATAGGCCTGACACGAGATCCATGCCTTGTATTTAATCGGGATATTGTAGGGTAGAAGGAATTTATTGTACGGTAACTAGTCACTGACAGGTTCTTGGTATTCTGAGCAGTGAATTCATATTATCCGGATAGTCGCGATATGTTGAGAAGCATCACTCACGATGTAGAATAAATATAATTAATCAGTTAATTATATTTAATGAATTATTAGAATTCATATAAATAATAAATAAAAAGTTTATTATTATTTATTTCTACTACCCGCTTAATATTGAACCTACAGGGTCACACCATAAAAAGATTAATTTATTGATGAAGGAATTTTGAGAGAGCAAGTTGTTTTAATAATGATTAAAATAGTTTAATTATTATTTAAACAATTTGTGGGATTTATATATATTAATATATACATGATATATTAATTATACTAAACCTACATTAGCCCTATATAAAGAAAGAGATGAGAGGTGTTTTAGTATGCATTTGTGGTTTTGTGAAAACCCTAGTAGCCTCCATCTTCTTTCTCTCTCTCTCTCTCTCAAAAAGAACAAGGCACCATTTTTATAAAGCTTCGAGTTTTATAAAAGCTTCATCGAAGAATCAATCTTGGTGGATACCGGTAGAGTGCTTCACACTCTGAGGAGCAACTGCTAAAACACCATTTTGTAAAGCTTCGATTTCAAGGTATGGTTACGAATCCCTCGTATTTCATTTTTACATGATTTTCTATATGTGCGATATATGGTTTTTACGGAAATAATTGTTATTTGCGCTTCCGCCCATCCGTAAATTCCTTCAATGGCATCAGAGCCAGGTTCTTGCATATAGAGAGTCACATAAAAAATTTCAGATTTTTTTATGCATGTATGGATTTATTATGATTTTTGCAAGTTTATTTGGATTTAATTATGAATTAATTCAAAACAAAATTTGCATGAAGTTTTGACCATGGATCTGGATTCTATAAGTGTTATGGATCATCTAGATATTTTTTTCATAATTTTGTGATGTGTAGATTATTTGTTATGAATTTTTTAAAATTGTTTTAATTAAAATTCATAAAATAATTATGCATGTGAATATTATGAAATTAAAATTGCACAAGGACCCCTGGCTGATCTGGTAATTTTTTGCTACTGCTTGATTTAAGAAATCATGTTCTGTTAATTTTTAATTTATTAATTGTTAATTAATTTATTAATATTAAAGATTAAAATAATAATAGTAATAGTAATAGTTATTATTATTAAAAGTGGCTGTTACGTTTTGTATAGAATTGATGTGAGAACAACAGTTACAAAACACCTGGGAAAGACAAAGTCTGACAGCAACGTACATTCAGAACTGTTCTGCTGTCGGGCGCGTGCAGCGCAAACGCAGGAGGGGGTGTCACGCATTTCAGAAATGCGTGACAGGGGTGTTGCGCAATTTACGGATGCGTTACAGCGTTTAATGGCTTTAAATGCTTGTAACGCATTCCGGAAATGCGTTACAGCTTTTCTGTCCACAATAAATTTGATTTATTGGGAGTTTCGTAACTCCGTTTTGGGCGTGCGATATATCGTTGGATTCGTTTTTCCGAGACGGATCTAATGGAGTGGTCAAATATTTTTTATATAATAATTTTGAATTATTTATATTTCCGGAAGTGTTTTTAAAGCATGTTTTAATTGGATTAATTGCTTTTAAATACTATAATAAATCCATACATCAATATATCAATGTGTGACATGATATTACTTGCATGCTTACTTATTGATTTATTTTTATATATGTGATATATGCCTATGTTTACCATGCGATGATAGATTTAGGTGAACTTAAATCAAAATAAGGCGTGCTCTAGAAAATCTAGAAATAGGAATCGTTTCTTGCCTTAATAATAATATTATGAATACAATCATGAGATTCTTGTGTTTGTGAAACACGTAATTAAATATGAATTTTCAATATTGAGAGAATGGATGATTCTGTCAAAAACGGATTTCGATCTGTAAGAAAGGGGTATTAAGTGACGCCTCTTGACAATGCTCCCCCCGATCTGGGAATCATCCAATTATCGATTATTGATTTGAAATATTTAATTTAAAAGGAAGAATCTCTTTATAATATGATTATGATTGTAACATAATATAATCCCTCTAAAATTAAATAATATCAAGTAGTAATTGGCCAATGACACAACGGGCTTGTGTCGGTCATAGCCTTCCAACATGGTAGAAAGTAGTTCTTATTTTTGAATCATTGTCGTTTCGTGCTACAGCCGAGGGCTTTGATTTTGAAATAAGAAATACTTGTCTATTACATAGAGATGTGTACAATGAATTAGAATCTAATGGTCGTTACGTGCTACAGCCGTGGGCCGTTGGAGACTGATTCAGTTGTACGGAATGTTGGGTTAGACTTGACTTAGAATATTGAGTTTGTCGTGCCACAGCCGTGACTCAATTATTCAAGAGGCTAAAGTTTTATTAGGGAATAACATGAGATGTAATTGACAAGAGTTGTTTGCCTATTGAACATCACATGGCGTTTCGTGCCACAGCCGAGGTTGTGTGATGGAATATAGGATCCCTATTCCCACTAGCATTATGAATGCTTAATTTTTCACTTAAGGGGGTTGAATAAATTAGATAAACTAGTGGGAGGCACTTATGAATAAAGACCCGATTCATATAGTGTTTTTAAAATGAAATTGAATATTTGCTAAGTGTTGTTATGTGTTTATCATTTACAGATTTACTATATACACTATGTCTGGTGCACTATCACTCCGGAGCATACTAGATGCTCACAAATTGACTGGTCCGAATTTTGCTAACTGGCTTCGAAACTTGAGAATTGTTCTCAGGGTTGAGAAGCTGGAATATGTGCTTGACTCACCTAAGCCTGCTGTACCTGCTGACGATGCACATAATGATGAACATGTTGTGTATCGTAAGTGGATAGATGATGCTAATGTTGCTCAATGTATCATGCTAGCTTCCATGAACGATGAGCTACAGAAGCAACATGAGCTTATGGATGCTCACACTATCCTAGAGCATCTGCAAGAGTTGTATGATGTGGCAGGGAGGACAGCTCGATATGAGATATCGAAGGAGCTGTTCCGTTGTAGGATGTCTGAGGGATCATCCGTGAATGACCATGTACTTAAGATGATCAATTTGATTGAACGTCTTGGGCAACTTGGTTTTGTCATGGATAGGGAACTGACTCAAGACTTGGTCTTGCAATCACTTCCGGGTTCATTTTCGCAGTTTGTTGTGAACTTTCACATGAATAAGTTGGACGTCAGCCTGGCTGAACTCCACAACATGTTGAAGACTGCGGAATCGAATTTTCCCTCTAAGAAGAGTTCTGTTCTTCTAATTGGTGAGGGTTCCAATCCTAAGAAAAGGAAGAAGAACCCTTCCAAGAAGAAGAAAGTTGGTGAGAAAAAGCCGGTTCCACCAAAAGCTGAAGACCCCAAGAGCAAAGCTGTTTGCTTTCACTGTAACAAGGTGGGGCACTGGAAGAGGAACTGCAAGGTTTACCTTGCAGAAATGAAAAAGAAGAAAGATAGTGAGACTGTCGCTTCTGGTTCAGGTATGTTCATGATTGAAGTGAATATGTCAATAAATCAAAATTCTACTTGGGTATTAGATACCGCCTGTGGTTCTCATATTTGCAATTCGTTGCAGGGACTAAGGAGAAGTAGGACTCTCGAGGAAGAGGAGGTGATTCTACGGATGGGAAATGGAGCAAGAGTTGCTGCTGAATCTCTAGGATCGTTTGATTTACATATGCCTACGGGCAAGACTATTGTTTTAAATAATTGTTATTTTGTTCCCTCGATTGTGAGGAATATTATTTCTATTCCCATGTTAGACTTGGATGGATTTTCATTTATTATTCAGAATAATAAATGTTCAATTCTTAGAGATAACGTTCTTTATGGTAGTGGTATTTTAAATAATGGTCTGTATGTATGTGACATAGAACATAATTTACTACAAATTGAACATACTAATAAAAGGAAAAGAGATGATGAAAATCTCACCTATTTGTGGCACTGCAGACTTGGTCATATTAGTGAAAATAGACTTCGGACGTTGCATAAGGAAGGGTTACTTGAACCCTTTGATTTTGAATCATATCCTACATGCGAGTCTTGTCTCTGTTGGGTAAAATGACCAAATCTCCATTTAGTGGACATGGAGAGAGGGCTGCAGATTTGTTAGGGTTGGTACACACAGATGTATGTGGACCGATGTCTACGCAAGCCATAGGTGGTTTTTCGTACTTCATTACTTTCATAGATGATCGATCTAGATTCGGATATGTGTATTTGATGAAACACAAATCCGAAGCCTTTGAAAAGTTCAAAGAATATAAGAATGAAGTGGAGAAACAAACCAAACATAGTATTAAAACCCTTCGATCAGATCGAGGTGGTGAATACTTGAATGGAGAGTTTCTAGATTATCTCAAAGAAAATGGTATAGTCTCTCAGTGGACTCCTCCATATACTCCACAGTTGAATGGAGTATCTGAAAGGAGAAATCGAACTTTGTTAGACATGGTTCGGTCCATGATGAGCTATGCAAATCTTCCAGTATTCCTTTGGGGTTATGCATTGGAAACCTCAGCATATTTACTGAATAAGGTGCCTTCCAAATCTGTTCCTCAAACTCCATATGAGATATGGAAAGAAAGGAAACCGAGTCTTAAACACGTTAAGATTTGGGGATGTCCGGCTTATGTCAAGAAAGTTGACCCTGATAAGCTGGAATCTCGATCCGTGAAATGTAGTTTTGTGGGATATCCTAAAGAAACTTTAGGGTATTACTTCTACACCAATCATAGTGTATTTGTCTCCAGACATGCTACCTTCTTGGAAAAACAGTTTATCCTAGAAGGAAACAGTGGGAGCAAAATAGAACTTAATGAAGTTCAAGAAGCACAAACTACTACGGTTCAAGAGGAAACACCTGTTCAGACTGAACAACCTTCTGTGGTACAGCCCATTCGTAGGTCAGAAAGAGTGTCTCGCCAACCTGAGAGGTATTATGGCCTTGTCATTGAGAATGACAATGAGTTATCAATCGTTGATGATGACGACCCTATGACCTATAATGAGGCTATAAGTAGTGTTGACTCAGAGAAATGGCAGAGTGCCATGAAATCCGAAATGGATTCTATGTATGCCAACCAAGTATGGACTTTGGTTGAAGCACCAGAGGATGTGAATCCTATTGGATGCAAATGGGTATACAAAAGAACGATTGGAGCAGATGGCTAGGTGGAGACCTATAAGTCCAGGCTCGTGGCAAAAGGATTCAGACAAAGGCAAGGGATTGACTTTGATGAAACTTTTTCGCCTGTAGCCCTGTTAAAATCAATTCGGATTTTGCTTGCGTTTGCTGCTTACTACGACTATGAGATCTGGCAAATGGACGTGAAAACGGCCTTCCTCAATGGGAAACTTGAAGAGGAAGTGTATATGACACAGCCAGAGGGGTTTGTTTCTAAAGGGAATGAACACCTAGTGTGTAAGCTGCTAAGGACCATATATGGATTAAAGCAAGCTTCTCGTAGATGGAACATTCGTTTTGATGAGACAATCAAAGAGTTTGATTTTATCAAGAACATAGATGAACCATGTGTCTACAAGAAGGTTAGTGGGAGCGCGGTAACATTTCTTGTATTGTATGTGGATGACATACTTCTTATAGGAAATGATGTACCGATGCTGCAATCAGTCAAAATTTGGCTATCGAAGAACTTCACGATGAAGGACTTGGGAGAAGCGTCCTACATTCTCGGTATGAAGATCTATAGAGATAGATCTAGAAGAATGATAGGTCTTACCCAGAGTACATACATCGAGAAAGTGCTTAAAAGGTTTAGCATGGAAAACTCCAAGAGAGGTCTCATACCGATGAGCCATGGAGTATCCCTTTCCGAAAAGATGTCTACTAAGACACCTGAGGAAAGAGAGCGCATGAGTAAGATTCCTTATGCTTCAGCAATAGGATCTATTATGTACGCGATGTTATGTACTAGGCCTGATGTTGCTTATTCAATTAGTGTAACGAGTAGATATCAGTCCGATCCAGGTGAAGACCACTGGAAAGCAGTGAAGAACATCCTTAAGTACTTGCGAAGGACTAAGGATATTTTTCTTGTTTTTGGTGGATCTGAATTGAAAAATAGAGGGTTATACCTACTCTAGTTTTGAATCAGAAAGTGATGATAGCAAATCCATGTCAGGGTATGTGTTTAGTCTAAATGGTGGTGCGATTAGTTGGAAGAGTTCCAAACAGCCTACAACGGCTGACTCAACAGCGGAAGTAGAATTTATAGATGTAAGTGACGTTGCAAAACTGTTTTGTGGCACTTTCTTTGATTAGGGAGATCATTGAAAGTAGAGATGTTAACATTGAGAGAGTTGACACACATAACAACATAGCAGACCCACTCACCAAGCCGCTATCTCAGATTCACTTTGATCGTCATAATGAGTGAATGGGTATTAGATACCAGAGTGATTGGCTTTAGTACAAGTGGGAGATTGAAAGTGTTTGTCCTAAATCCAATCATGTATGATGAGTTAGGAAGAACTTTCATGTATTCTTGTTTGATTTCATTAATAATAATAAAAGACTTGTTTTGATTTTATTACGGGCATTATCTGTTTAAAGTGTTTTAAATAAGATGTTCCATGGTTTAGAGTAAAGCTTCTATAATTATAATGAGATTATAATAGTGAGATCTAGAAGATGATAACTCTAGACTTAAACAGTTCCTGATCATAGGATAACTAATCGGAAGTTAGTGAATCCGCAAAGATCGGTACATATTATGCTTGCTCCCGTCAGGAGGATGTCTGTTCTCATAGGCATTTGTGTGGTGACACTATAGCTAGTATGTAGGTGCTTATTAGGGAATAAGTTCACTGAACATGACTCGATAAGTTGGACAACTAATGGAGTTTACTCACGTGTCAATAGTTATTCACTGAGTGATAGTTGTACAAGTGTCCTTAGACTTGAGATCGTTAAAGTTATCTTATATATAATGAACTGTGCTTTGGTTTAGTCCTTAGTCTCAAGGACATACATTAGGTCTATTCTGGGTACAGGGATTTATGTATGGAGATAGTTAACGATCAATAAAGAATCTACCCCTTCCAGTAAGAAAGTGAATATCCTATGTTATTCTTAGTATGCGAGTTCTGGAATCTCTAGCCAGAGTGTATGAAATTAGAAAGGAGTTTCTAATTTGCATTAATATGAACTTTGCGTTATGAATAAGAAATCATATGATTAAATTTGATAGGCCTGACACGAGATCCATGCCTTGTATTTAATCGGGATATTGTAGGGTAGAAGGAATTTATTGTACGGTAACTAGTCACTGACAGGTTCTTGGTATTCTGAGCAGTGAATTCATATTATCCGGATAGTCGCGATATGTTGAGAAGCATCACTCACGATGTAGAATAAATATAATTAATCAGTTAATTATATTTAATGAATTATTAGAATTCATATAAATAATAAATAAAAAGTTTATTATTATTTATTTCTACTACCGGCTTAATATTGAACCTACAGGGTCACACCATAAAAAGATTAATTTATTGATGAAGGAATTTTGAGAGAGCAAGTTGTTTTAATAATGATTAAAATAGTTTAATTATTATTTAAACAATTTGTGGGATTTATATATATTAATATATACATGATATATTAATTATACTAAACCTACATTAGCCCTATATAAAGAAAGAGATGAGAGGTGTTTTAGTATGCATTTGTGGTTTTGTGAAAACCCTAGTAGCCTCCATCTTCTTTCTCTCTCTCTCTCTCTCAAAAAGAACAAGGCACCATTTTTATAAAGCTTCGAGTTTTATAAAAGCTTCATCGAAGAATCAATCTTGGTGGATACCGGTAGAGTGCTTCACACTCTGAGGAGCAACTGCTAAAACACCATTTTGTAAAGCTTCGATTTCAAGGTATGGTTACGAATCCCTCGTATTTCATTTTTACATGATTTTCTATATGTGCGATATATGGTTTTTACGGAAATAATTGTTATTTGCGCTTCCGCCCATCCGTAAATTCCTTCAATACTTAGATAACTTGGATCGAGAGTAACATTAGATGTATGTAACTGTCATTTTTTTTGCGTATTATTTTTCGTTTCGTGTACGAAAAAAAATTCATGCAGTTTAATATCGTTTTGTGTTCGAATTTCGAATACACAAAAAAAATTAATGTCATTTTCATGGAACACCCTGTAGACACACATCATGAATGTACACAACACAAACGATTTATCAGGTCTACGTAAGCGCTTTCTTCTAATATATGTCAGAAAAATATACTCACTGTTAAAAGAAAATGAATTTCATGTTTTTTAACCCGATAATTAAAATAAAAGGACAAATATATAATAATATAATTATGTGTTTATATATTACACATTTGATTTTAGTTTCATGAACAAATTTCTATTTTAACATGTTAGTCAAATAAAACAAAGATAGGTAATACTCATTGCAAATGTCTTATTTTATTCGTAGGGATGATAACGGCTTGGGTTCGGTCCGAATTTTGTAAAATTCAAGCCCATATCCAAATATTTTCGGATTTTAAAAATAAATCCAAAACCCAATCCGTCGGGTTTCAGATTAGATCTGTTTTTTTAATCCAAAATTAGTAACAATGTAGTCAAATTTTAAAATAATTGAAGTAAGTAATCAAATGTGACATATTGTACGAATTGATATACTAAGTAAAATTTAAATTATGTTAAAAAAAATATTTCGTCGTATACAACACAAATGAAAAATTTATATAAAGTGAAGAAAATTACATCTTAAATATTTCAAGAAAATTTGAGATTGAGAAATAGAAGATTTGGTTATGATGAGTGTTTGATAAAATTGATAATATTAATGAAATTGGTATAGGTTGGCGAATAAGTAATTTTATACTTAAATTAATTACATCCGAATGAAATTATTTTTTTAAAATAATGATTAAAATAATATGTTCATATTAACTAATTAATAATTTTATCGTTCGGTGCATAGGACGGGTATAACGCTAGTTTGAACAACAACTACGCTTAACATATCGAATCTAATGTTGAATCTCATCTAAATTTAAAAATCAAATGTTACATAGAATCCAGTATAGAATCTTATATATATTTTTTGTAACAATAAAATTATGTATAATCATGTTAGATTTGATCATAGTTTTTTGTTAGATTCTATATTAATTTATTCATAAAGGCCATTTTTATGTGAAAATAAGATTTTAAATGATTTTATATAAGATTCTATGATGTTCTTTATTGTTTTTTATATAAGGTGTTTTTTATGGAGCAATATATTCAATTTCATTTTATTATTGTTACATTTATTTATATATTGTTTTCATGTGTTTACTTGCAACAATTTCTACGCATATTTAACATGATGCGTTTTGGTTGAATTTGATTTGATATATCTGTTCATGCATTTTGTTTGTTTTTATGAGCTTAATTGTAGAGCTTTGCAATTCAAAGGCTTTGTGTGTGTTTTCGTTCATGATTTCATGTGTGTGCGCTAATAAATCTAGTTATTTGGGACTGTTATACAAAAAATTTAGAAGTTTCGGAGCTTGGAATGATTTTAAATTCTCGAATTTCTGTTTGGGTATCTGGGATTTTAATTTGTTTTTCGATTATTTATGTGTTAGCACATGTTGCCCTTAATTTTCGTTATGTTGAAGATGACGTCAGGTTTTTCGAAAATGAAATTGAAATTCATGGACATTAGATAAGTGTGCTTGCATTGAATTCGAAGAAGAGCTGGTTGAGATTTGTTATTTATATTACTTCAATTACTTATCTGTGCTCGCATTTTAATAAAAAAAAGTTTTGAGCTTGGTATTTTAATTTGTCAAGCTATCAATTCTTACCAAAACATGAAGTACTGATTTTGTCTTGTCTTGTGTATGCTCATTTGTGCAGGCGATTAGTAGTAAAAGTTCCAATTGTTCTATACTTTCTGAATTTTTTATTGCAGTGAGTGGTAATCCTAATAAACGGTTGCATGAGGACATCGGAGGTCATTCGGCCACGTTGAAGTACTCGCATGTGTCGAAACACTCGCAGGAAGGATCTGCTTCTCATCCAAGTGTAGGCTCCAAGCTCACTTCATCAGTCATAAATGAGTACCGTGCATCGCATGACCAAGCTGGAAAGAATCTAAAGAGCAATACAGGGAAAAAAGGAACTCTGACAACACTGGTGGAAATGTAGAAACATGGCATGAATCTCGACCTAGTTATCATGGGCCAGCAGACATTGGAAAGGAAGTCTTGACTAAAGATGAGAGGAAGTCTCACGTGGCTGTTGGTGAGAACAAGTTTGATTGGAAAGCATATGATAAATTCAAGGATAAAGATAGGAAAAGGAAGGAAGGAAAGCACTGAGACTTTGGAGAGAGGGATAAGGAAGGAAGCAGTTGCCGTAGCAGTGATGAGGGCAAAGACTCAATGGGTGACGAGAAAGAAGCTGAAAAGTGTGAAAGAGAGAGGAAGGATCTTCCAAGAGATAAGGAAAAATCAAAGGAGAGAGATACTAAAAGAGACGCGTGGAATGGAGCTGACAAAGATGTTTCACAAAAGGAGATGATGGATGTCTCTGGTAAAGGTATGGATGAGGATTGTTCGTTATAAACATTCTGACCGATTAGTCATGGACCAATTGGAACCTATCACTAAATCTATGTAAATGCTAGACCAGACACTTCAAGCACTTAAAACTCGCATATGGGCAGTGTGGATCACTGAACACCAAAAGCAACCCTAGTTTCGAAATTAGAAATTAATATCCCGAAAATCCGGGATGTTACAAGCATTGTTGGCTCCTTTGTCTCTGTCGTCCTTACTCTTCTCTGTCAGATCCCCCGGGTTGTATTCGATCTCTTTCTTTTGGTTCTTCATGTCATTCGGTGTATTAACAGTTCTGAAGATTTTTTTTACCTACAGGTTAGAGGTGGCCAACTATGGGGGGACTGACATCTACACTGATGATTCTGATCTTGTTGCTGGTATGTATCAACAACGAAGTATGTTTGTATGGACTGTAATGGTATAAATAATCGTGGCATTTACAATGGTTGCTTTTCTTTTTTCAGTCCTTATCATACAGGTTACTGTCGCCCAACTGCTTCTCCTCCACACTCTAGCTGGCACTCTGCTATTCAAGAGTTACGAGCTGTGATTCGAGTCTTACCTCCACAAGATTGTAAGTCCCTAAGCAATGAATTTCTTAAAATGGTTCCCATTGTGCTAGTGTTTTTATGTCATTCAGCAGACTTGTTTGAATGATTGATCTGGGGAATCGTTTGCTGTATTTTAGTTGCGCATATGGCTAAATATAAACTCTGTGAGGGTATTAGTAGGTTATTATGTTTGCATGGATGCCATGATTTTCATGAAATATCTTATCAAATACAACGGTTTCATAGCATTTGCCAGTAATTTAGTTGTTTGTCATCCCCGCTTAAAACTTTGGACAAATAAGTTGCTTTATAGTATGAATTAATAAGTTACCATGTGGAGCGTTGTTGCATCATAAAGGTAAAAACACTTGTAATCAGGTTAGTCTCAGTCTGTTGCTCAAGATAGATACTAAGATGGTTTTCTTTTGTCCGCTTCCGAACTCAGAGAGGAGGCGGAACCATTGATCTTGAGCCTTGTCTTACACATACCTCAACAATTGAGCTGACGCTCGCGCTAGTGGTTGTGGAGAGAACAATGACTACAAGAGCTGCAGCCTCGGTAATACTAGTGGACATTTATCTGATTATTATGTCTTGCTTTGGCTTTGTTTTGCATAAACAACATTGTTGTTGGTTCTGCAGACCCTTTGTTTTTTGAACTTTTCTTATTTTATAGAGTTAAATGCACTTTGCATCCCCCAGCTTTACTCCAATTTCAATTATGTATATGTAGTTTAATAAATTGCACTTTGCATCCCCCAACTTTAAATTATAGGTCAAATCACAATCTCTTTTATGTTTTCTATCAAAAATAATATTTCTTTTAACGATTGTATTGACAAATGTGATATAAAATTGTGTAGTGATTATATAATTTATATTTTAAGATGGTACAAATATATTTTAATGATTTTATACGTATCATATATCATAATAGTCACAACTTTATTTAATGAAAACATATTAGTTTAATTTTTTACAAATATAATAGAATTGATTAATGGTCAAAAAATAATATTAAATTATAATTTAAAGAATTTTAAAGTGTAAAATTAGTTACATGTTTAAAATCTATAATTTATATCATCATTGCAATCATTTTATATCGCATTTGTTAATGTATTTGTTAAATAGCTATATTATTTTTGATAGAAAATGTATAAGGGATTGTGATTTGACTTATGATTTAAAGTTTGGAGATGCAAAGTGCAATTTATGAAACTACATATACATAATTGAAATTGGACAAAAGCTGGGGGATGCAAAATGCAATTAACTCTATTTTATACTAAGTTTTTTGGTTTCGGCTGAGTTGATAGACTTGAATCTCATAATCTTCTATGATAATTGGATGATTGCAACTTTTTCCTTATGAGATATTTGTGTTACGGTACATTATTTTTGTATCTGCAATTTGTGATTGTTAGGATACTCTTGGGGTATACCGGTGTTTGACTATATATTGGTCACTCTTTTGCATATATTCACTTTTTTTTTGTCAAGAACATATCTATCTATACTATACTATTATATTAAAGCCGAAACATTGAAAGTTTTGGTTTTCTGTTTGGTTATCCTATTTATTTTGGTTTTCGGTTTGGTTAATTTAATTTTTAATTAATTTTAAATATAAAATAAATCAATTTGAAAATATAAAATAAATCAATTTTAATCCGTTATTGGCTATAGTGCAAAAGACACAATAGTATTTTATATTTACACCATTACTAATACAGCTAAACTTAAAACCTCCGTTGGCTTCACGAACACTGCGCACAGAACTCTATTTTTCTAAACCTAATTTACACCATCTTCATCAATTCAATACACAAGTTTCTTCGGCTTTTCTATTCTTTTGCAACATCATATATATCATTAAAGTGTAAGTATAAATAATTAAATTACAAAAGCAACTCAAAAAGCTAATTACTCATGTTAACGTAATTATATTCCCATTAAAATTCCTTCATCCACATTGAACTTCTACTTGGACTCTTTTTTCTGCTCCAACAACTCAATTACCCATTTTTTCTAAAGATTTTACTTCTAATTAAAACACTTTACCATTTAATTTAAAACTAATATTACTATAATTAATATATATCCAAAATATCATACCATATCTTTCCGTAATTATTTTTAGTAGTAATTTTTTTAATTAAAACATGTTACTTTTTAATTTAAAATTAATCTTGCGATCACTAATATACACCCCAAAATATATCACCATATATTCAAATCATTATTTTTAGTAATAAATAAGAATCGTTAGATCTAATAATAAGATATATTATATGATTAAATTAATTTAATAAAAATTCAAAGTTCGAACCCGTCAACGACATTTTTAATTTAGAATTTTACAAAATAAATTTTAAACCATGCATATCATTATATAAATTTATATTAAATTAAAATTAAAAAATTATTAAAAATAAGGATTATATAAAAACATAATTATAATGTTAAATAAATTTTATAACCTATCAAAAGAAGCCCGTGCTTCGCACGGGTTATAAGCTAGTACTAATATATTAAAGTCAAGAGATTAAAAGTTTGGTCAGTTTGGTTTTCGATAAGGTTATCCTAATTATTAAAATAAATAATGACATAATATAATTAATGGTAATTAGCAATTGCCATTTTCACATTTACTTTTAGTTAAAGATATTACTTTTTGTAAAAACATCAATCATACCATATCTTCAAATCATTAATATTTCCTTTCTAATTAAAATACGTTACTTGTTTCTTTTAAAATTAATTTTACAATCATTAATATATACCGAAAAATATCACACCATATTTTCAATTATTAATAAAATATATTAAAAATCTCTATATTTTGTTTATAATAAGAAAATATTAGTATAATACGTAAATATGATTATATTAAATTAAAATTTAAAAAATTATTAAATGATAATTATATAAATACCTTTTTTTTGCCCAATATTTTGCTTATAATTTTAGTATTTTGCTTATAATTTTGCTTATAATTTTATGCTTATAATATAATAAATACCTAAAATATCTTATCTTTCAATCAATTTAAAAGACACTTACTTTTAGTTGAACATATTACCTTTTATACACACCTAAAATATCATATCTTCCAGTCATTAATATTTCTTTCTAATTGAAATACGTTACCTTTTAATATAAAACATAATTTTGCAAACATAATCTTCCAATCATTAATATTTCTTTTCTAATTAAATACCCTATCTTTTAATTTAAAACATAAATTTACAATCATTAATGTATACCCAAAAATATGATACCATATTACCGTTAGATTTTTAGTAATTAGTAAGAACTGTTAGATGTAATTATAAAGTATATTTAATGACTAAATTACTTTACTAAATATTCAAGGTTTGAATCCCGTCAATGACATATTTAATTTAAAATTTTATTATATAAATTTTAAATCATGCAAATCATTTATTAAATTTAATAAAATTTTATTAAATTAATATTAAAATAATTTTAAAATTAATAATTATATAAAAATATAATTATATAATAAAATAAAATTTATAACATATCAAAAAAAACACGTACTAACTATAAACTAGTACTCCCTCTGTCTCATAAAACATTTCCTGTTTACTATTTCGGGACATTCAAAATACTTTTCCTATTTCTATTTTAAGCCTTATAAAACAATATTCAATACCTACTATTCCACCCACTACTCCTTAAAAATAATATTCAATACCACCTACTTCATCCACTACTCCTTCAAAACAATATCTAATATCCACTACTCTTTAAAAACAATATTCAATACCTACTATTCCACCCACTACTCCTTAAAAATAATATTTAATACCCACTATTTCACCCACTACTCCTTAAAAACAATATTCAATACCCACTACTCCTTAAAAATAATTTCTAAGAGCATTCACATCCCATCCCCCATCCCCAACCCCATCCTTATAATTTGAGGATTTGTCCAACTTTTATTCTAAAACACTCCTCCATCCCATTCCCCATTTTGGGGTTTGATTTAGGGACCAAAGTTTGAGTCCCCATATTTAGGGACCAAAGTTGATGCCTCATCCCCATCCTCATGCACTCTCTCTCCTCATATAATAATATTAAATTGTATTTATAATAGTAGGTGAGTTTTGGTAGTTAAAATTGTAAGTGAAAGAGAGAGAGAGAAAGAAGTAATATAAAAAAGAATATAGGAATAGGGGAATGGAAAATGAGGAATGGGATGTAGAAACTTTTTGATAATTTTGGGGATTTACTATTTTTATTTGGGGATTTACTATTTTTAGTAAGTTTTTGGGGTTGGGGATGGGGAATGGGATGTGAATGCTCTAATTCCCACTACTCTATACAAAAATAATATTCATCATCTACCATCTTAAAATCCGTGTTTTTAGTCAAACAGGAAACGTTTAATGAGACGGAGGGAGTATTCACTTTAGATGTACTATGTAGAACTGATTAGGGAGAATAAAGAATTCCGCGAAAGCCACTAAACAAGCTGAACCACCTAGATTGAACATGATAAATCTGTTGATGAGTTTGCTCCGGTTTTGGTGTCACGTAACGGAAACCTGATTAAGTTATTTGGTTTGTTATATTTATTTACTAATATGCAATACAAGACTAGTCGCTTCGGCTATGTAACATGGACTTGGATATAGTTTCCATCTTGGCATGTGTTTTTCAGTTTTCAAGATTTCTGTAATATGTAGTAATTTAGTTGTCACCACCATCACTTGTTAGCCGAACTGCCGGTTGGTACCTAGTAAGAGCATCTCCAATGGTAATAGCTAAAATTATTAACTATATAATAATTATCTAAAAATTTACTGAATTGTAAGATGTTTTACTCCAATGATATTAGCTATAATGATTAGCTATATTTTAAAAATAGTATTTTATTATTATTTTAATAATATAAATATATGTAAGTAAATAAGATCGATGATTTGTCACGATATAAGTGGAGATAATGAATTATAGATATTATCTATATATTATAGATGTCCTCCAAATATAGAGGATATCAAGATGATTATCTAAAATTTTACCTAACAGGAAGTATGGTTGTAGAAGAAAAAATATAGATATCATCTAAAAATTGTGCCATGTTATCAAGTTTAGCTAACAGATGTGTAGCATTGGAGATGCTCTAATGTAGTTATTTTGAGACCCCTCATTTACTTTAATGAAGAGTACCGGAATCAAGTGCCATAATCAATTTCTAGAAATCGCTAGGCTTAGGCGGTTCAGGGTACCGTCTTGTGCCTAATCGAATAGGTGGGAATTAATTGGACGGATTACTCGGAACATTAATCGATTGTATTTGAATATTATTTTTAATTTTTTTGCCGATTTTTGAATTGTTCAACGTATTTTGTTAGATTTTTCCGATTTTTGACCGCCTAAATTGATTTTTTCCCAATTTTTGACTGATTTACACAAAAAACATTTTTTTAACCACTAGATTCGAGTCGGGACATTTTGATGGCGCCGCCTAGCCGGCCGTGTAGACCGATTTTTACAACACTGACCATAGTGCACATTCTTATATGATTAAATTGAGGGGTAAATTTGCATTGTTTTTTCTGCATGTTTAATAACTCGTTGGTTATCATAGAATTCAGAGATACTTTCATGTACTTTAGTAGATAAATTTAAAATAAGCATGCTAGAGCTAGATTATGTGAAGAAAACACTATTAGTGAATTTATCACCTGTTAAATTAAATGAATTCCAATCATGTCTGTTCAGAGAGCCATCTTATTAGAGATGTGCAAATTATAAAAAAGTGAGAATAAAAAATATTACTAGTAGGACACATAAAAATCGGATAAGGTCGGATTCATATTGGATTTTCAAAAATCAGAAAATTTTGGAATTTTTTAAAATTGGGCCGCGCTGGATTTTTTCTTAAATATCTAGGTCTGTTTGGTAATTTTAATATTAAAATTTTTAATTTTTTTAACAACATTTTTCAATTTATCAACATATAAGTCATAAATTAACAAATTCCGTTTATTTTTCCTAACATCTCACCTTTTTTTGGACCGTTACCTTTAAGCAATTTTTGAATTTGTTTCCAAATATCAAGTATCTTATTTTAATTCGTGAAACACTATATATACGTGGAGAGATTTTTTATTTCGAAGATGCACATCAAAATCAGATTTTACGAACTAAACAATTGAAACCATTTCGAGGAAAGTCCGGCATTTCTGTTTATTTTTATTAGGATTTCTGTTTATTTTTATTTTGATGGCACATATTTAGGAGGGTGGTTACAGCTGCCAGGACACCAGATTGTTGTTACCCAATACTCTAGTAAACAAGTACTCTGCCAAACCAGATTGTAAGTCTGTAAATAATTGAACCTCGACATCTCGTATATCTATTGAAAAAAGCAAGAAGATGAACAAGATGAGGTTTAGTTTGAGTTGTTTGAGATCAAACATTCGATGCTTCAAATCTGTAAGACCTATACACAAAGCTACAACATCATCATCACCAGGTATTTTTCATTCACATTCTCTTCACACTAACCCTGATATTCCCAAGAAACCCTTTATTCCTTCTTTATCAGACCCTAATGCTCACCTTCGACAATTACTTTATGAGAAATCAAAGGTTGGTTTCGATAAGCTCGACGATGCTCTTAAGGTGTTCGATAAAATGCTCAAAATGAAACCTCTGCTTTCTGTTTTGCAATTCAATCAACTCTTAGCGGCTCTTGTTCGAATGAAGGACTACTCGGTTGCCGTTTCTCTGTTTAGAGATATGTGCGCTTTCACCATTCCAATTGATATCTTTACTTTTAATACTGTCATCAACTGTTGTTGTCACTTGAATACACTTGATTATGCCTTTTCGTTGTTGGGCGGAATCATTAAGCGTGGTTTTGTCCCGGATGTGGTGACCTACAACACTCTGATCAAGGGACTTCTATCTCAAGACAGGCCTGTTGAGGCTGAACACTTGTTTAAGAAGCTTCTTAAATTCAATGAGGTTAGGCCCGATGTAATTTCCTATAACATTATCATTGATGGTCTCTGCAAAACTTCAAATACTTCCATGGCTGTTGAGTTGTTTAGAAATATGGAGAAGAAAGGTTGTATACCCAGTATAGTGACTTACAGCACCATTATTGACAGTTTATGCAAAGACGGACATGTCGACCATGCTATGAGTCTTTTTTCGGAAATGATCCACAAAGGCATTTTACCAGATGTTGTAACCTATAATTCATTAATTCAAGGTCTCTGCATTTTAAGTCGATGGGAAGATACTATTCGATTGCTAGGAGAGATGAATACTAGGAATATGACTCCAGATGTGCATACTTTTAATATATTGATTGATGCATGTAGCAAAGAAGGAAAGGTTAAAGATGCAGCTTCTGTGATGGAATTAATGATCCAAAGAGGCCAATATCCCAATGTAGTCACATACAATTCACTGATGGATGGATATTGTTTGCGTGGAGAAATTGATGAAGCATTAAAGGTGCTCAAAACCATGAAGGGAAAGGGTGTATTGCCCGATCCTTTTACCTACAACATTTTGATAAATGGTTATTGTAAAAAGATGGAAGTAGACAGAGCAATTGATCTCCTTAAACAGATGTCCCTTGAAGGTTTGGCACCAACAATTGAAACTTTCAATACTATTTTGCAAGGTTTGTTTCAGACCGGTAGAGTTGTTGAAGCACGAAAGTTTCTTCAGGAGAGGATGCTAAACGAAGGTGTTAAACTAGATATTGTGACATGTCATATAATATTGCATGGTCTATGCGAGAACCATCTTGTTGGTGAAGCACTCTCGTTCTTTCGTACAATGGAATGTGCTGGTATGCTTCCAGATATACATACTTACACTATTCTGATTCACGGATTGAGCAAAGATGGACATCTAGAAAAGGCAAGAAGTCTTTTCGATAGCCTACCGTCGAAAGGTTTGCGACCTAATATCAGGACATATACAGTCATGATCGGAGCATTTTGTCGTGAAGGGTTACTCGGCGAAGCCAATGAACTACTTGTGCAAATGAGAGACAGTAATTGCTTGCCTAACGATGCTACCTACAACATACTTATCCGCGGAAGTTTTCACAACAAGAAGTACAATGAAGCAAGTATACTCATAGATGAGATGTATGCTCGCGGCTTCTCAGCAGATGCATCTACCACATCCTTGTTACTGGCCTTACTTGAATCAAAAGAACAAGATCCTGCTCTTCTTGCTTTGCGTAAGAAATACTTCACATAGTTACCTGGTATAATTCCAATCTGGGCTCTGATAAGCTCGATAATCTCTTTTTTTTTTCCGGTTAAAATCTCCAACTGATACCTCTGTTTCCTGTTATGATATTTAATTGAATGTTCCTGTATGAATTTTCATCAACTACTAGCCCAATTGCTATTTACATAACATTCTAATGGATGCATAATGTCAGCCGCGTAAATACATAAAGTACACCTTTTTTGTCTTGAGGTGTCGTGGTCATACCTCATGTAGGTAGTTATTTTGAGACCCCTCATTTACTTTAATGAAGAGTACTGGAATCAAGTGCCATAGTGCACATTCTTATATGATTAAATTGAGGGGTAAATTATTTAGCAAAAAAAAAAAAAAAAAATTTGAGGGGTAAATTTGCATTGTTTTTTCTGCATGTTTAATAACTCGTTGGTTATCATAGAATTCATAGATACTTTCATGTACTTTAGTAGATAAATTTAAAATAAGCATGCTAGATTATGTGAAGAAAACACTATTAGTGAATTTATCACCTGTTAAATTAAATTAATTCCAATCATGTCTGTTCAGAGCTATCTTATTAGTCCTTAGTGTCATAATAACATGGCTCAGTCTGCTTTACCTAGGAGTAGAGCCCTAAGAGTGTAATTTTTTTGTACCTTTCTCTTTGCTTTACTTAGGCTCTGAAAGCTGCTGGCGAAATCTGTCTGCTATCGAAGGACTCTGGTCCAGTGGAAGACATGGCATACCCAAACGATCCCAGGGTACCTATAAATCTTGATGATAATCTGAAACAGCTATTCTGGGGAATTGAATTACCAAGGGATATGATCGACATTGAAAGGGATCTCCAGAAGAATGGGATGAAACCAGCTACAAACACTGCAAAGAGGAGAGCCCAAGCACAGGTTCACGGCATTTCCAACAAGCCCAAGAAAAAGAAGAAGAAACATGAAATTAGAAAGAGAACCAAGTTGACCAACTCTCAGCTTCCTGAGTTGTTCAAGAATCTCAGCTGATAATGGTTATCAGAATGTCATCATGCTGTCGGTTCAGCTGTCAAGTTTCATTTTGATCCGGATCTGTGGAGACTGTGATTACCAAACAAATATTTGTGCTTCAGCTAGACATTTATACGACATTAGTTTTGAGAGTTCCGTTTTCAATGGCCTTCATTGTGCATCTTGAAAGACAGACAAATTACTTGTCATTCTGAGTATGCCCTTGAATACTTTGAACAGAGTTTTAATGTGCCTGGCCTTTGTTATGATTGAATTGTGAATTCATGGTCATTGTTTTTATGTGTACTGTTTCTGAAGGTTGCAAAAGTACGGCTCAAGAAGGTTTCGTGAGTGTTCTTCATTTTATACAACAGATCGAATGGTATCTGTTTACACATTCTCTACATGGATAATGGATTGTTCTTCATTGATAGACAGAATGGTATCTGTTATTGTGACTTGGAGATAGACAAGATGGGAGTTCTTGCAGCTGCTGCTGGCTACTATTACTGAACTGCCGCTTTGCAGAGGACATGCTACTGGACCAGCTGGTGTTATGATGGAGGACATGTGGCTATTTTGTCGAAACATAGTTGGCTACAATGAATGTGACAGGATCCAGGAGCGTCCAGCACTCTGGGTAAACAGTAAGCACTAAGCAGGCAATTCAACAATGTATGTTAGGCAATAACGTCCTTCCTTCATGAGTTTCTACAGCACCAGTCTCCAGTCCTTCAAAAAAATGGGGAGCTATAGATTGTACCCATATCTTAAGGTTTATATTTGGTACCTCCTTTTTAAACTTAAAATGCATGTTAGTATGTTCTCTCACTTTATTCATCCAGAATTGCATAGGTCTCACAGATGGCCTGAACTTGCACAATGCAATGTGATGAAAGTTAGTGATGAAAGAATTGTTTATAAATGACTTGTACAATGCAATGTGGACCAGAAAATAACCTGGTAACGAGGCAGCAGTGGATGTACTTGACAAATAACTGCCAGTGCCATACTCCCGCTAAAAGAAGAGTTAAAGGTTGTAATCATTTTCACTTCATATATCTATTATTTCTAGTTGTCCTGCTCTATAACTGGAGCCGGCAATTTCGTACACGACACGAAAACACGACACGAAAATTACGGGTTTGGGTTGACCTTTACGGTACACGAACACGAAAGTATACGAACACGAAATTACACGGATGAATTTAGTGTCGGTTTTGGGTTTACCCTTGGGTACACGACACGAAACGAAAATACACGAAATAAATAAATATTTAAATAATTTTATTAAAATTATATGAATACATATTTTAAAATGATATTTTATATATAATTTTTACATAAGATAAATACAAAATAGTTTCAAATCTTAGTTTCACAATACTTAAGCACACTTCATTCCTTATGACATATTGACTTAAGACTGGACTAGTAAAAAATTAATATTTAAATATTTTTATTTTTATTCAAAAATTACACGAAATACGACACGAAACGTACACGAAATGAAGGTACACGAACACGAAACGAAACGAATCCTTAACGGGTCGGTTTTGGATTTAGCATTACGTACACGAAATACGAAAATACACGACACGAAAGTACACGAAACGAACGAATTGCCAGGTCTATCTATAACATTAAACATGAGCAAAACCAAGCCGCAGAGAAGTATAATAAACAATTTCTTCAATTGTTGCAATTTCACAATTCTGATATAAGAACAAAACTAAAACCCCTATAATACAACAAAATCAATAATTTTTACGGTTTTTATAAAAGCTTCACTCACCAATTGTCTAGGTTCCACTTTGTCCATATTTTTAGTATTTTCCGATTATGAATGCAATAAAACAGTAAATTACTAGATAATGAAGATATAACCTAAGATAAGCTATAGATCAGAGAATATATAGAGAGAACAGAGGTTAGAGAGAGAGAGAAAGAGAAATAACACTCCACTATTTCAAAATTTTCTGAATAATTTAAAGAATAAAACTGAAACCCCTAAAATACAACAAAATCAATAATTTATCTTGTTACAAGCAGTCTATTCCAATATTTTTTTAACTAATGTCGAACTAATTATACTTTAATTAGGGGAGCAAGGGGAGAAGCAACGATGAAAAGGCGAAGATCGATATGAAAATATTTGGGATTATGAGAACTGCTTGCCAAAATTTCGAACTCAACTTGTAAGTTGGATTCCGAAGCAGGTATTTATAGCTTAAGGTTTAAACTGTGATTCAGTTACTTGTCCAGTTACATCATACTTGTGGTTTTTGTTCCACATTTTCTAATTCTACACATGTATCAAAATTCTTGTACGTAGGTTCATGCGGTATTTTTAGGATGGTATATATTTGTGTAACTTACACAAATACTAACATAAAAAGTGAGAGAGAAGGATGAGAGGATTACGCATGGTTGGCCGGAAACTAGCCACATCATTGGTCTAGGTGCCACTTTGTCGGGAAGAGTTGCTGGAAAATGTATGTTTTTGTATACTCCCTCCGTCCCACTTTGTTTGAGCTGGTTTGACTTTCACGGAGATTAAGAAAGTTATAGTTGACTTGTTAAAAAATGAGTAAAGTTAGATGAAAAGTGGGTAAAGTGGTGGGACCAATAAATATTTAATAATTGATTTGAGATGGTGGGAGTAAAGTAGTAGGTGTAATAGTGTTTATAATATTTATTTAGTAAAAAAGGAATAAAGTTAATGGGTGTAAGAGTAAAAAGTAGTGTTAAAAAATAGTAAGTATACTAGGTTCATTAGTTTTGGGACGTCCAAAAAAGGAAAGTGTGTCAATCTTTTTGGGACGGAGGGAGTATTTTTTAGTATTTTCTGATTATGAATGCCATGTGTTGGAACTAGATTTCTGCCAGATAATTTCTTCATTTGGACCTGCAAAAGAAGAAGGATGCGAGGGTGTTGACCCCCGATTCACCTCCGGCGTAAGAATAAGTATTCCGGTTATTTTTGAGAGATATAGGTAAAACATAGAGAGATTGTGTTTAGAGAATACTTGAGTTGTTTTTTTTTCCTCTGGCCAGCTTCCTCTCTTATTTATAGTGTGGTAATGAATCATTAGGAGGTGGAAAAGGTGGAAGGAAGTGTCCCCCATTATGAGGTGTCAACACCCAATTGGACCGTTTTTGGTTGGATGTGTCATTAGATGATTTGACCGTTATTTCCACTAATCTTATTAGTGGGCTTCCCTTTGGGCTCAAATAAGTGGGCTGGATAGATGGACCTCCAACATGTCCCTGGGCTTCAATCGGGCTTAGCTGTAAACCTATACAACTTAGTCTGCTCACCTGTGGTAATGCTACTGGGTGCAGCCTCGACACCTGCCTCGTAAATAGTCTCCTATACTGCTGACCGGTTAGCACGCTTTTGCGGAGGGTCTGCCTTGTTCTTGCCATGCTTATCTGTTGTTGTGTAATGGTGTATAAAAGAAAAGCAAAAGTGAGCAATACAGCTCAGCCATATAATAGTAGTTTTCAAAGTACTTTTGTTAACGTAAGCCATATGACATATCGTATACTGATATTATACCATCACTAAACATTTTTATTCTTTATCCAGAAATGTAACGAAGAATTTCCGAGGTACTTTGAATAGTTCATCACTCTATCAACATTATCAGTAATTGAGCACCTAGGCTTTTATTACAGTGTTTGCAGTACAATTCCAATTGGAAGAATGGGATTATGCTGGAGCCTCTTCCACGATATCTGGTGATCAGCTAATATACCGTGCCTCTGCTTCTCTACGAGTAGAAGGACGACGTTCCCTTATCGGGTTGCACCCTGACCGCATATGGGCCTTAATATTTGGACTATGCCCGAAGGCGATGTCCCCTCTTCCTCCAATCCCTTAGAGAATTCTATGCATCGTAGGAACAGAATTTAATTCAGTTTCCCCCAAGCACAAAGCTTGACGACTAGTTTGATAATCATTACTAACTTTACTTCCATGAGTAATTGAGGAGGCAACTCTGATGTGTGGGTTGACTTTAGTCAACAGATTTTGATTACTAAGAATCGCATCATCAAACATAATTTGGGAGTTGATCGGAGTTTTTTTGAGTGTTTAGTCAAACCTGAGCCCCCCTTACTAGGTAGGGTACATTTCTTATTGGTAGCGAATGGAGAAAATAATTAATACTAGCTCCCAAAATCTTGGGTTCCCGAGTTTTGATAAGTTGAGTGAAGTAGCGATACTTTTTCGATGAGTGAAGCTATAGTTAAAAGTTTTGATAGCTATACACACACACACACACACACACACCTATACTATTATATAAAAGCCGAAACATTAAAAGTTTGGTTGGTTGGTTGGTACCTGTTGATTTTACTTATTTACCCTTAACTAATAAAACATGTTATTTTACTTAATTATCCTTACTTAATTATTATTTATAATAATATAATAAATAGTTATTAGCCAATTTCCTTTTTAACATTTACTATTAATTGAAGAAATTACCCTTTATAAATACCTAAAATTGTACCATATCTTACAAACGCTAATATTTGTTTTCTAACTAAAACATGTTACCTTTAAATTTAAAACTAATCTTGCAATCACTAATATAAACCCAAAAATATCACACTGCATCTTACATTCATTAATAAAATATAATAAAATTCTATATACATTGTTAATAATAAAAAAACATGAGGATAATCCTTGAACATGAGTATATTAAATTATATTAAAAGTTAAAAAATTATTGAAAATAATGATCATATAAACCTTAATTATATTATTAAATAAAACTTATAACGTATCAAAAGAAAGCACCTGTTGATTTTACTTATTTAACTTTAACTAATAAAACACGTTATTTTACTTAATTATCCTTACTTAATTATTATTTATAATAATATAATAAATAGTTATTAGCCGATTGCCTTTTTAACATTTACATTTAATAGAATTTACCTTTTTAACATTTACTTTTAATAGAAATTACCTTTTATAAACACCTAAAATTGTACAAAATAAAATATAATAAAAATCTATATACATATTTACTAATATGTAATAAGCAAACAAGGATATAATTTGGTTGTTTGGTTCAACCATTTAAAACAATAGTGACTGTTAGATATTTAGTAGATAGATGATAACCATTAGATCTAATAATAAGGAATATTCTATATTTAAATCCCTGTTCGAATCCCGTCAACAACAAATTTATATTTAGAATTTATATTATTAGTTCTAAACAATACATGTGATTTATTAAATAATTTTAAAAAGTTAAATTAATTCCATAATAAATTATAAAACTCTATTTTGTTTAATCATATAATTTTAAAAATATTTAAAAGTAACCCGTACTTTGCACGGGTTATAAGCTAGTATATATATATATATATATATATATATATATATATATATATATATATATAGGCTAGCGTTCAAATAGAAACCAACCTTAGAATAGAAACTAGAAACCTACACTAAATAAATTATATTTCATTTATTTTAATGGCCCCGCTAGGGGCACCTTCACAAAAAACGTTTAAAATTCTTGGCTCTATTCAACAAAAATATAAAAAAAATAATTTTTTTTTTAAAAAAGTACTGTTCACGTGCCACGTCATCACGTGAACAGTACTTTTTTTTTAAAATTTTTTTTTTTTTATTTTTGTTGAATAGAGATAATAATTTTAAACGTTTTTTGTATTGGAGTACCCCTAATTTGGTCATTAGATTAGCTTGAAATATTTAATTTAGGTTTAGTTTCTAGTTTCTATTCTAAGTTAGTTTCTATTAGAACAAGACCCTATATATATATATATATATGAGTTACACTCTCTAGAAAGATTACCTTATATAAAGAACAATAAAGAACACCATTCTAATACTTTATTTTTCATAAAAAATGATATATTATGATAAAAATCACAAATCTTTTATTATAATACCTGAGTCTACCCAGGTATACAGTTAAATGCAGTTAACCAATCAAAAAACTATGAATTATTTTAGGACCAATCAAAGATCATTCCTAAATTTTAGACCAATCATATTATACTAAAAGTTTTCCTTATTTACCATTCTCATCCTATTATACTAACTATGGTTAGTTAACAATTCTAATTTAAATAGAGTAACTTACTTGATTTAACATATCCATATATTTCATATTTTTTAATGTCAAGAATAATTATAATAAATTAATACTTAAATCAAAATCAATCAGGATTATAAAAATATACGATATTAAGCGATTTTCGCAATATTAATTTTCCACACTTTTGATTTATAGTTAATTATAATAACATTACTATATATTACGAATTAATTTTCATAAATATATATAAGAGCAAATCAAAATTAACCACTAAAACTAAATTAATCGTAGCATTCTCACCCTAATTTACTTATCGTGGTTACTTAACAATTTTATTGAAATACAACATTTATTTTATTTAGTACATGTACAAATTACAAATTTTTTAAAGTGATAAATTTTTTACTAACTTATCAATCTTTTAATTTAGAATCAGTTAAATTATACTATTATATATTACGAGCTAATATTCATAAATATCAACTAAAATCATATTGTAATATATTGTAATATATGGTTGTATATTATTGATTAATTTTCATAAATACTTATTAACTAATTAATTATAATTTTTTATTTAAAATCAGTCACAATTATAGTATTATATATAGGTAATCTGTTCTTTGCGCCCCTTTCTACGTATAAAGTTATTTTTCAAAATTGTGTCCTTCTTAATTGATTTTAATACAAATATATTATTTTAATACATGAATCTATTTTATCAATGTTCTATAATATAAAATTTTAATATGTCAAACTCTCGATCTACAAATATAACATGCAATCAAATTTGAAAAAATTTACTATTACTGAATTAAAAATTTTAAAAATTAAAAAATACTTGTCACACTATTCTAAATACACATTCAAAATTAAGGTTATATAAACTTTTAAATTAATCAATTATATTTAAAAAGCTAGATTCAAGCAATTAAAATATTAAAATGAATTTTGAACCAATTATCTTTAAAATTTTACGTATCAGTGATTTTTTGTTATGCAATAATTAACGGGACAAACAAATTGATCTGACGATATATTTGAATTATTCAAAATACTAAATATATTCTTAAATAGTATTAGACATTTTTTGCTGTATAAATTAGCAATTCAAAAATTAAATTCATTACAAAGTCAATGAAAATATTATTAATGAATATTTTCATATCAAATTGGTCAACTCAGCGCAAAAATTATTATAAATCACTATTTTTTGATAGATAATTAATTCATCAATAAAATGGCATACGACATTTACAAAAATATACAAATTTTCAAATTTTCTTATAAATCACTATTTTGTATAGGTAATTAATTTATCAATAAAAGGTCATACAACATCTACAAAAATAATCAAGATTAGACAAACACATTAAAATAGATCCTATCAAGGTTTTCTTCATCCAAACTACCATCGTTGATCTAATCTTAAATTGTGGTATATCTCTCGCTTATATCATTAAAATATATAGCTTTTTTGGCGAGATTATCCTACAATTTATTGTAGTCGTGAGGAAATATTTATCTGATTTGTCAAAACGTGTTCGAACAACCGACCAAAACTGCAATTCTATACTATCCAAATCAATGAACCAATATAAGAAAATCCTGTATATCTAAGATCCCGAATGCCGAAATAAAAGAACTTAATCTCATAAAGAGAAAGGACGAAACCTAATATATGGGTAGATAAAATCCACTAAAGGGGTACTAGACTTTCAAGAAAGATATATATTTATTGAAAAACAAAGTAAAATCAAGGAAAAGAAACGGGAATTATCATTCACTAGAAAAAAGTACAAAATCCAATATATCAATAAATAAAACCTACCAATAAAAGGCAAAATCAAAACAATACAAAGGGGCTTATCATCAACCAAAACGCTGATGTCAACCCCTAAACTTTAGTTTAGTATTTTTTGGGAGAGGAGGAGAGAGAGAGAAACGGCAACAGCCTTCGTTATAAAATCACTATTATTAATAACTAGATAATTCGATACATATAAAATTATACATTTCCTTTGTTGGTTGATAATATTTATTTTTTTAATATTAACAAAATCTTAAATATTGGTAAAAAAAACTTAATAACTTGGTCGATAGATTCTAAACAAACAGAGATATTTATTAACAATAAAAAAAATTAAAAAAAAGTGCTACATTTTATGTACTCTAATCTTAGTTTTGGTTTGTAGCATCTCAATGTTGTGTTCAATTATACAGTAACATACTTAGATAACTTGGATCGAGAATAACATTAGATGTATGTAACTGTCATTTTTTTGCGTATTATTTTCGTTTCGTGTACGAAAAAAAAATTCATGTAGTTTAATATCGTTTTGTGTTCGAATTTCGAATACACAAAAAAAATTAATGTCATTTTCATGGAACACCATGTAGACACACATCATGAATGTACACAACACAAACAATTTATCAGGTCTACGTAAGCGCTTTCTTCTAATATATGTCAGAAAAATATACTCACTGTTAAAAGAAAATGAATTTCATGTTTTTTAACCCGATAATTAAAATAAAAGGAAAAATATATAATAATATAATTATGTGTTTATATATTACACGTTTGATTTTAGTTTCATGAACAAATTTCTATTTTAACATGTTAGTCAAATAAAACAAAGATAGGTGATACTCATTGCAAATGTCTTATTTTATTCGTAGGGATGATAACGGCTTGGGTTCGGTCCGAATTTTGTAAAATTCAAGCCCATATCCAAATATTTTCGGATTTTAAAAATAAATCCAAAACCCAACCCGTCGGGTTTCAGATTAGATCTGTTTTTTTAATCCAAAATTAGTAACAATGTAGTCAAATTTTAAAATAATTGAAGTAAGTAATCAAATGTGACATATTGTACGAATTGATATACTAAGTAAAATTTAAATTATGTTAAAAAAAATATTTCGTCGTATACAACACAAATGAAAAATTTATATAAAGTGAAGAAAATTACATCTTAAATATTTCAAGAAAATTTGAGATTGAGAAATAGAAGATTTGGTTATGATGAGTGTTTGATAAAATTGATAATATTAATGAAATTGGTATAGGTTGGCGAATAAGTAATTTTATACTTAAATTAATTACATCCGAATGAAATTATTTTTTTAAAATAATGATTAAAATAATATGTTCATATTAACTAATTAATAATTTTATCGTTCGGTGCATAGGACGGGTATAACGCTAGTTTGAACAACAACTACGCTTAACATATCGAATCTAATGTTGAATCTCATCTAAATTTAAAAATCAAATGTTACATAGAATCCAGTATAGAATCTTATATATATTTTTTGTAACAATAAAATTATGTATAATCATGTTAGATTTGATCATAGTTTTTTTTTAGATTCTATATTAATTTATTCATAAAGGCCATTTTTATGTGAAAATAAGATTTTAAATGATTTTATATAAGATTCTATGATGTTCTTTATTGTTTTTTATATAAGGTGTTTTTTATGGAGCAATATATTCAATTTCATTTTATTATTGTTACATTTATTTATATATTGTTTTCATGTGTTTACTTGCAACAATTTCTACGCATATTTAACATGATGCGTTTTGGTTGAATTTGATTTGATATATCTGTTCATGCATTTTGTTTGTTTTTATGAGCTTAATTGTAGAGCTTTGCAATTCAAAGGCTTTGTGTGTGTTTTCGTTCATGATTTCATGTGTGTGCGCTAATAAATCTAGTTATTTGGGACTGTTATACAAAAAATTTAGAAGTTTCGGAGCTTGGAATGATTTTAAATTCTCGAATTTCTGTTTGGGTATCTGGGATTTTAATTTGTTTTTCGATTATTTATGTGTTAGCACATGTTGCCCTTAATTTTCGTTATGTTGAAGATGACGTCAGGTTTTTCGAAAATGAAATTGAAATTCATGGACATTAGATAAGTGTGCTTGCATTGAATTCGAAGAAGAGCTGGTTGAGATTTGTTATTTATATTACTTCAATATAATTACTTATCTGTGCTCGCATTTTAATAAAAAAAGTTTCGAGCTTGGTATTTTGATTTGTCAATCTATCAATTCTTACCAAAACATGAAGTACTGATTTTGTCTTGTCTTGTGTATGCTCATTTGTGCAGGCGATTAGTAGTAAAAGTTCCAATTGTTCTATACTTTCTGAATTTTTTATTGCAGTGAGTGGTAATCCTAATAAACGGTTGCATGAGGACATCGGAGGTCATTCGGCCACGTTGAAGTACTCGCATGTGTCGAAACACTCGCAGGAAGGATCTGCTTCTCATCCAAGTGTAGGCTCCAAGCTCACTTCATCAGTCATAAATGAGTACCGTGCATCGCATGACCAAGCTGGAAAGAATCTAAAGAGCAATACAGGGAAAAAAGGAACTCTGACAACACTGGTGGAAATGTAGAAACATGGCATGAATCTCGACCTAGTTATCATGGGCCAGCAGACATTGGAAAGGAAGTCTTGACTAAAGATGAGAGGAAGTCTCACGTGGCTGTTGGTGAGAACAAGTTTGATTGGAAAACACTGAGACTTTGGAGAGAGGGATAAGGAAGGAAGCAGTCGCCGTAGCAGTGATGAGGGCAAAGACTCAATGGGTGACGAGAAAGAAGCTGAAAAGTGTGAAAGAGAGAGGAAGGATCTTCCAAGAGATAAGGAAAAATCAAAGCAGAGAGATACTAAAAGAGACGCGTGGAATGGAGCTGACAAAGATGTTTCACAAAAGGAGATGATGGATGTCTCTGGTAAAGGTATGGATGAGGATTGTTCTTTATAAACATTCTGACCGATTAGTCATGGACCAATTGGAACCTATCACTAAATCTATGTAAATGCTAGACCAGACACTTCAAGCACTTAAAACTCGCATATGGGCAGTGTGGATCACTGAACACCAAAAGCAACCCTAGTTTCGAAATTAGAAATTAATATCCCGAAAATCCGGGATGTTACAAGCATTGTTGGCTCCTTTGTCTCTGTCGTCCTTACTCTTCTCTGTCAGATCCCCCGGGCAGCCACCGCCGCCCTTGTATTCTCTTTCTTTTGGTTCTTCATGTCATTCGGTGTATTAACAGTTCTGAAGATTTTTTTTACCTACAGGTTAGAGGTGGCCAACTATGGGGGGACTGACATCTACACTGATGATTCTGATCTTGTTGCTGGTATGTATCAACAACGAAGTATGTTTGTATGGACTGTAATGGTATAAATAATCGTGGCATTTACAATGGTTGCTTTTCTTTTTTCAGTCCTTATCATACAGGTTACTGTCGCCCAACTGCTTCTCCTCCACACTCTAGCTGGCACTCTGCTATTCAAGAGTTACGAGCTGTGATTCGAGTCTTACCTCCACAAGATTGTAAGTCCCTAAGCAATGAATTTCTTAAAATGGTTCCCATTGTGCTAGTGTTTTTATGTCATTCAGCAGACTTGTTTGAATGATTGATCTGGGGAATCGTTTGCTGTATTTTAGTTGCGCATATGGCTAAATATATATAAACTCTGTGAGGGTATTAGTAGGTTATTATGTTTGCATGGATGCCATGATTTTCATGAAATATCTTATCAAATACAACGGTTTCATAGCATTTGCCAGTAATTTAGTTGTTTGTCATCCCCGCTTAAAACTTTGGACAAATAAGTTGCTTTATAGTATGAATTAATAAGTTACCATGTGGAGCGTTGTTGCATCATAAAGGTAAAAACACTTGTAATCAGGTTAGTCTCAGTCTGTTGCTCAAGATAGATACTAAGATGGTTTTCTTTTGTCCGATTCCGAACTCAGAGAGGAGGCGGAACCATTGATCTTGAGCCTTGTCTTACACATACCTCAACAATTGAGCTGACGCTCGCGCTAGTGGTTGTGGAGAGAACAATGACTACAAGAGCTGCAGCCTCGGTAATACTAGTGGACATTTATCTGATTATTATGTCTTGCTTTGGCTTTGTTTTGCATAAACAACATTGTTGTTGGTTCTGCAGACCCTTTGTTTTTTGAACTTTTCTTATTTTATACTAAGTTTTTTGGTTTCGGCTGAGTTGATAGACTTGAATCTCATAATCTTCTATGATAATTGGATGATTGCAACTTTTTCCTTATGAGATATTTGTGTTACGGTACATTATTTTTGTATCTGCAATTTGTGATTGTTAATATACTCTTGGGGTATACCGGTGTTTGACTATATATTGGTCACTCTTTTGCATATATTCACTTTTTTTTTGCCAAACATATCTATACTAATATATTAAAGTCAAGAGATTAAAAGTTTAGTCAGTTTGGTTTTCGATTTGGTTATCCTAATTATTAAAATAAATAATGACATAATATAATTAATGGTAATTAGCAATTGCCATTTTCACATTTACTTTTAGTTAAAGATATTACTTTTTGTAAAAACATCAATCATACCATATCTTCAAATCATTAATATTTCCTTTCTAATTAAAATACGTTACTTGTTTCTTTTAAAATTAATTTTACAATCATTAATATATACCCAAAAATATCACACCATATTTTCAATTATTAATAAAATATATTAAAAATCTCTATATTTTGTTTATAATAAGAAAATATTAGTATAATACGTAAATATGATTATATTAAATTAAAATTTAAAAATTTATTAAATGATAATTATATAAATACCTTTTTTTTGCCCAAGCTTTTGCTTATAATTTTAGTATTTTGCTTATAATTTTATGCTTATAATATAATAAATACCTAAAATATCTTATCTTTCAATCAATTTAAAAGACACTTACTTTTAATTGAACATATTACCTTTTATACACACATAAAATATCATATCTTCCAGTCATTAATATTTCTTTCTAATTGAAATACGTTACCTTTTAATATAAAACATAATTTTGCAAACATAATCTTCCAATCATTAATATTTCTTTTCTAATTAAATACCCTATCTTTTAATTTAAAACATAAATTTACAATCATTAATGTATACCCAAAAATATGATACCATATTACCGTTAGATTTTTAGTAATTAGTAAGAACTGTTAGATGTAATTATAAAGTATATTTAATGACTAAATTACTTTACTAAATATTCAAGGTTTGAATCCCGTCAATGACATATTTAATTTAAAATTTTATTATATAAATTTTAAATCATGCAAATCATTTATTAAATTTAATAAAATTTTATTAAATTAATATTAAAATAATTTTAAAATTAATAATTATATAAAAATATAATTATATAATAAAATAAAATTTATAACATATAAAAAAAAACACGTACTAACTATAAACTAGTACTCCCTCTTTCTCATAAAACATTTCCTGTTTACTATTTCGGGACATTCAAAATACTTTTTCTCTTTCTATTTTAAGCCTTATAAAACAATATTCAATACCTACTATTCCACCCACTACTCCTTAAAAATAATATTCAATACCACCTACTTCATCCACTACTCCTTCAAAACAATATCTAATATCCACTACTCTTTAAAAACAATATTCAATACCTACTATTCCACCCACTACTCCTTAAAAATAATATTTAATACCCACTATTTCACCCACTACTCCTTAAAAACAATATTCAATACCCACTATTCCTTAAAAATAATTTCTAAGAGCATTCACATCCCATCCCCCATCCCCAACCCCATCCTTATAATTTGAGGATTTGTCCAACTTTTATTCTAAAACACTCCTCCATCCCATTCCCCATTTTGGGGTTTGATTTAGGGACCAAAATTTGAGTCCCCATATTTAGGGACCAAAGTTGATGCCTCATCCCTATCCTCATGCACTCTCTCTCCTCATATAATAATATTAAATTGTATTTATAATAGTGGGTGAGTTTTGGTAGTTACAATTGTAAGTGAAAGAGAGAGAGAAAGAAGTAATATAAAAAAGAATATAGGGATAGGGGAATGGAAAATGAGGAATGGGATGTAGAAACTTTTTGATAATTTTGGGGATTTACTATTTTTATTTGGGGATTTACTATTTTTAGTAAGTTTTTGGGGTTGGGGATGGGGAATGGGATGTGAATGCTCTAATTCCCACTACTCTATACAAAAATAATATTCATCATCTACCATCTTAAAATCCGTGTTTTTAGTCAAACAAGAAACGTATAATGAGACGGAGGGAGTATTCACTTTAGATGTACTATGTAGAACTGATTAGGGAGAATAAAGAATTCCGCGAAAGCCACTAAACAAGCTGAACCACCTAGATTGAACATGATAAATCTGTTGATGAGTTTGCTCCGGTTTTGGTGTCACGTAACGGAAACCTGATTAAGTTATTTGGTTTGTTATATTTATTTACTAATATGCAATACAAGACTAGTCGCTTCGGCTATGTAACATGGACTTGGATATAGTTTCCATCTTGACATGTGTTTTTCAGTTTTCAAGATTTCTGTAATATGTAGTAATTTAGTTGTCACCACCATCACTTGTTAGCCGAACTGCCGAAGTGGTTGGTACCTAGTAAGAGCATCTCCAATGGTAATAGCTAAAATTATTAGCTATATAATGATTATCTAAAAATTTATTGAACTGTAAGATGTTTTACTCCAATGATATTAGCTATAATGATTAGCTATATTTTAAAAATAGTATTTTATTATTATTTTAATAATATAAATATATGTAAGTAAATAAGATCGATGATGTGTCACGATATAAGTGGAGATAATGAATTATAGATATTATCTATATATTATAGATGTCCTCCAAATATAGAGGATATCAAGATGATTATCTAAAATTTTACCTAACAGGAAGTATGGTTGTAGAAGAAAAAATATAGATATCATCTAAAAATTGTGCCATGTCATCAAGTTTAGCTAACAGATGTGTAGCATTGGAGATGCTCTAATGTAGTTATTTTGAGACCCCTCATTTACTTTAATGAAGAGTACCGGAATCAAGTGCCATAATCAATTTCTAGAAATCGCTAGGCTTAGGCGGTTCAGGGTACCGTCTTGTGCCTAATCGAATAGGTGGGAATTAATTGGACGGATTAATCGGAACATTAATCGATTGTATTTGAATATTATTTTTAATTTTTTTGCCGATTTTTGAATTGTTCAACGTATTTTGTTAGATTTTTCCGATTTTTGACCGCCTAAATTGATTTTTTTCCCAATTTTTGACTGATTTACACAAAAAACATTTTTTTAACCACTAGATTCGAGTCGGGACATTTTGATGGCGCCGCCTAGCCGGCCGTGTAGACCGATTTTTACAACACTGACCATAGTGCACATTCTTATATGATTAAATTGAGGGGTAAATTTGCATTGTTTTTTCTGCATGTTTAATAACTCGTTGGTTATCATAGAATTCAGAGATACTTTCATGTACTTTAGTAGATAAATTTAAAATAAGCATGCTAGAGCTAGATTATGTGAAGAAAACACTATTAGTGAATTTATCACCTGTTAAATTAAATGAATTCCAATCATGTCTGTTCAGAGAGCCATCTTATTAGAGATGTGCAAATTATAAAAAAGTGAGAATAAAAAATATTACTAGTAGGACACATAAAAATCGGATATGGTCGGATTCATATTGGATTTTCAAAAATCAGAAAATTTTGGAATTTTTTAAAATTGGGCCGCGCTAGATTTTTTCTTAAATATCTAGGTCTGTTTGATAATTTTAATATTAATATTTTTAATTTTTTTAACAACATTTTTCAATTTATCAACATATAAGTCATAAATTAACAAATTCCGTTTATTTTTCCTAACATCTCACCTTTTTTTGGACCGTTACCTTTAAGCAATTTTTGAATTTGTTTCCAAATATCAAGTATCTTATTTTAATTCGTGAAACACCGTATATACGTGGAGAGATTTTTTATTTCGAAGATGCACATCAAAATCAGATTTTAGGAACCATTTCGAGGAAAGTCCGGCATTTCTGTTTATTTTTATTTTGATGGCACATATTTAGGAGGGTAGTTACAGCTGCCAGGACACCAGATTGTAATTCTGTAAATAATTGAGCTCATACACACATTTCGAACCTCGACATCTCGTATATCTATTGAAAAAAGCAAGAAGATGAGGTTTAGTTTGAGTTGTTTGAGATCAAACATTCGATGCTTCAAATCTGTAAGACCTATACACAAAGCTACAACATCATCATCACCAGGTATTTTTCATTCACATTCTCTTCACACTAACCCTGATATTCCCAAGAAACCCTTTATTCCTTCTTTATCAGACCCTAATGCTCACCTTCGACAATTACTTTATGAGAAATCAAAGGTTGGTTTCGATAAGCTCGACGATGCTCTTAAGGTGTTCGATAAAATGCTCAAAATGAAACCTCTGCTTTCTGTTTTGCAATTCAATCAACTCTTAGCGGCTCTTGTTCGAATGAAGGACTACTCGGTTGCCGTTTCTCTGTTTAGAGATATGTGCGCTTTCACCATTCCAATTGATATCTTTACTTTTAATACTGTCATCAACTGTTGTTGTCACTTGAATACACTTGATTATGCCTTTTCGTTGTTGGGCGGAATCATTAAGCGTGGTTTTGTCCCGGATGTGGTGACCTACAACACTCTGATCAAGGGACTTCTATCTCAAGACAGGCCTGTTGAGGCTGAACACTTGTTTAAGAAGCTTCTTAAATTCAATGAGGTTCGGCCCAATGTAATTTCCTATAACATTATCATTGATGGTCTCTGCAAAACTTCAAATACTTCCATGGCTGTTGAGTTGTTTAGAAATATGGAGAAGAAAGGTTGTATACCCAGTATAGTGACTTACAGCACCATTATTGACAGTTTATGCAAAGACGGACATGTCGACCATGCTATGAGTCTTTTTTCGGAAATGATCCACAAAGGCATTTTACCAAATGTTGTAACCTATAATTCATTAATTCAAGGTCTCTGCATTTTAAGTCGATGGGAAGATACTATTCGATTGCTAGGAGAGATGAATACTAGGAATATGACTCCAGATGTGCATACTTTTAATATATTGATTGATGCATGTAGCAAAGAAGGAAAGGTTAAAGATGCAGCTTCTGTGATGGAATTAATGATCCAAAGAGGCATATATCCCAATGTAGTCACATACAATTCACTGATGGATGGATATTGTTTGCGTGGAGAAATTGATGAAGCATTAAAGGTGCTCAAAACCATGAAGGGAAAGGGTGTATTGCCCGATCCTCTTACCTACAACATTTTGATAAATGGTTATTGTAAAAAGATGGAAGTAGACAGAGCAATTGATCTCCTTAAACAGATTTCCCTTGAAGGTTTGGCACCAACAATTGAAACTTTCAATACTATTTTGCAAGGTTTGTTTCAGACCGGTAGAGTTGTTGAAGCACGAAAGTTTCTTCAGGAGAGGATGCTAAACGAAGGTGTTAAACTAGATATTGTGACATGTCGTATTATATTGCATGGTCTATGCGAGAACCATCTTGTTGGTGAAGCACTCTCGTTCTTTCACACAATGGAATGTGCTGGTATGCTTCCAGATATACATACTTACACTATTCTAATTGACGGATTGAGCAAAGATGGACATCTAGAAAAGGCAAGAAGTCTTTTCGATAGCCTACCGTCGAAAGGTTTGCGACCTAATATCAGGACATATACAGTCATGATCGGAGCATTTTGTCGTGAAGGGTTACTCGGCGAAGCCAATGAACTACTTGTGCAAATGAGAGACAGTAATTGCTTGCCTAACGATGCTACCTACAACATACTTATCCGCGGAAGTTTTCACAACAAGAAGTACAATGAAGCAAGTATACTCATAGATGAGATGTATGCTCGCGGCTTCTCAGCAGATGCATCTACCACATCCTTGTTACTGGCCTTACTTGAATCAAAAGAACAAGATCCTGCTCTTCTTGCTTTGCGTAAGAAATACTTCACATAGTTACCTGGTATAATTCCAATCTGGGCTCTGATAAGCTCGATAATCTCTTCTTTTTTTTTTCGGTTAAAATCTCCAACTGATACCTCTGTTTCCTGTTATGATATTTAATTGAATGTTCCTGTATGAATTTTCATCAACTACTAGCCCAATTGCTATTTACATAACATTCTAATGGATGCATAATGTCAGCCGCGTAAATACATAAAGTACACCTTTTTTGTCTTGAGGTGTCGTGGTCATACCTCATGTAGGTAGTTATTTTGAGACCCCTCATTTACTTTAATGAAGAGTACTGGAATCAAGTGCCATAGTGCACATTCTTATATGATTAAATTGAGGGGTAAATTATTTAGCAAAAAAAAAAAAAAAAAAAAATTTGAGGGGTAAATTTGCATTGTTTTTTCTGCATGTTTAATAACTCGTTGGTTATCATAGAATTCATAGATACTTTCATGTACTTTAGTAGATAAATTTAAAATAAGCATGCTAGATTATGTGAAGAAAACACTATTAGTGAATTTATCACCTGTTAAATTAAATTAATTCCAATCATGTCTGTTCAGAGCTATCTTATTAGTCCTTAGTGTCATAATAACATGGCTCAGTCTGCTTTACCTAGGAGTAGAGCCCTAAGAGTGTAATTTTTTTGTACCTTTCTCTTTGCTTTACTTAGGCTCTGAAAGCTGCTGGCGAAATCTGTCTGCTATCGAAGGACTCTGGTCCAGTGGAAGACATGGCATACCCAAACGATCCCAGGGTACCTATAAATCTTGATGATAATCTGAAACAGCTATTCTGGGGAATTGAATTACCAAGGGATATGATCGACATTGAAAAGGATCTCCAGAAGAATGGGATGAAACCAGCTACAAACACTGCAAAGAGGAGAGCCCAAGCACAGGTTCACGGCATTTCCAACAAGCCCAAGAAAAAGAAGAAGAAACATGAAATTAGAAAGAGAACCAAGTTGACCAACTCTCAGCTTCCTGAGTTGTTCAAGAATCTCAGCTGATAATGGTTATCAGAATGTCATCATGCTGTCGGTTCAGCTGTCAAGTTTCATTTTGATCCGGATCTGTGGAGACTGTGATTACCAAACAAATATTTGTGCTTCAGCTAGACATTTATACGACATTAGTTTTGAGAGTTCCGTTTTCAATGGCCTTCATTGTGCATCTTGAAAGACAGACAAATTACTTGTCATTCTGAGTATGCCCTTGAATACTTTGAACAGAGTTTTAATGTGCCTGGCCTTTGTTATGATTGAATTGTGAATTCATGTTCATTGTTTTTATGTGTACTGTTTCTGAAGGTTGCAAAAGTACGGCTCAAGAAGGTTTCGTGAGTGTTCTTCATTTTATACAACAGATCGAATGGTATCTGTTTACACATTCTCTACATGGATAATGGATTGTTCTTCATTGATAGACAGAATGGTATCTGTTATTGTGACTTGGAGATAGACAAGATGAGAGTTCTTGCAGCTGCTGCTGGCTACTATTACTGAACTGCCGCTTTGCAGAGGACATGCTACTGGACCAGCTGGTGTTATGATGGAGGACATGTGGCTATTTTGTCGAAACATAGTTGGCTACAATGAATGTGACAGGATCCAGGAGCGTCCAGCACTCTGGGTAAACAGTAAGCACTAAGCAGGCAATTCAACAATGTATGTTAGGCAATAACGTCCTTCCTTCATGAGTTTCTACAGCACCGGTCTCCAGTCCTTCAAAAAAATGGGGAGCTATAGATTGTACCCATATCTTAAGGTTTATATTTGGTACCTCCTTTTTAAACTTAAAATGCATGTTAGTATGTTCTCTCACTTTATTCATCCAGAATTGCATAGGTCTCACAGATGGCCTGAACTTGCACAATGCAATGTGATGAAAGTTAGTGATGAAAGAATTGTTTATAAATGACTTGTACAATGCAATGTGGACCAGAAAATAACCTGGTAACGAGGCAGCAGTGGATGTACTTGACAAATAACTGCCAGTGCCATACTCCCGCTAAAAGAAGAGTTAAAGGTTGTAATCATTTTCACTTCATATATCTATTATTTCTAGTTGTCCTGCTCTATAACTAGAGCCGGCAATTTCGTACACGACACGAAAACACGACACGAAAATTACGGGTTTGGGTTGACCTTTACGGTACACGAACACGAAAGTATACGAACACGAAATTACACGGATGAATTTAGTGTCGGTTTTGGGTTTACCCTTGGGTACACGACACGAAACGAAAATACACGAAATAAATAAATATTTAAATAATTTTATTAAAATTATATGAATACATATTTTAAAATGATATTTTATATATAATTTTTACATAAGATAAATACAAAATAGTTTCAAATCTTAGTTTCACAATACTTAAGCACACTTCATTCCTTATGACATATTGACTTAAGACTGGACTAGTAAAAAATTAATATTTAAATATTTTTATTTTTATTCAAAAATTACACGAAATACGACACGAAACGTACACGAAATGAAGGTACACGAACACGAAACGAAACGAATCCTTAACGGGTCGGTTTTGGATTTAGCATTACGTACACGAAATACGAAAGTACACGACACGAAAGTACACGAAACGAACGAATTGCCAGGTCTATCTATAACATTAAACATGAGCAAAACCAAGCCGCAGAGAAGTATAATAAACAATTTCTTCAATTGTTGCAATTTCACAATTCTGATATAAGAACAAAACTAAAACCCCTATAATACAACAAAATCAATAATTTTTACGGTTTTTATAAAAGCTTCACTCACCAATTGTCTAGGTTCCACTTTGTCCATATTTTTAGTATTTTCCGATTATGAATGCAATAAAACAGTAAATTACTAGATAATGAAGATATAACCTAAGATAAGCTATAGATCAGAGAATATATAGAGAGAACAGAGGTTAGAGAGAGAGAAAGAGAAATAACACTCCACTATTTCAAAATTTTCTGAATAATTTAAAGAATAAAACTGAAACCCCTAAAATACAACAAAATCAATAATTTATCTTGTTACAAGCAGTCTATTCCAATATTTTTTTAACTAATGTCGAACTAATTATACTTTAATTAGGGGAGCAAGGGGAGAAGCAACGATGAAAAGGCGAAGATCGATATGAAAATATTTGGGATTATGAGAACTGCTTGCCAAAATTTCGAACTCAACTTGTAAGTTGGATTCCGAAGCAGGTATTTATAGCTTAAGGTTTAAACTGTGATTCAGTTACTTGTCCAGTTACATCATACTTGTGGTTTTTGTTCCACATTTTCTAATTCTACACATGTATCAAAATTCTTGTACGTAGGTTCATGCGGTATTTTTAGGATGGTATATATTTGTGTAACTTACACAAATACTAACATAAAAAGTGAGAGAGAAGGATGAGAGGATTACGCATGGTTGGCCGGAAACTAGCCACATCATTGGTCTAGGTGCCACTTTGTCGGGAAGAGTTGCTGGAAAATGTATGTTTTTGTATATTTTTTAGTATTTTCTGATTATGAATGCCATGTGTTGGAACTAGATTTCTGCCAGATAATTTCTTCATTTGGACCTGCAAAAGAAGAAGGATGCGAGGGTGTTGACCCCCGATTCACCTCCGGCGTAAGAATAAGTATTCCGGTTATTTTTGAGAGATATAGGTAAAACATAGAGAGATTGTGTTTAGAGAATACTTGAGTTGTTTTTTTTTCCTCTGGCCAGCTTCCTCTCTTATTTATAGTGTGGTAATGAATCATTAGGAGGTGGAAAAGGTGGAAGGAAGTGTCCCCCATTATGAGGTGTCAACACCCAATTGGACCGTTTTTGGTTGGATGTGTCATTAGATGATTTGACCGTTATTTCCACTAATCTTATTAGTGGGCTTCCCTTTGGGCTCAAATAAGTGGGCTGGATAGATGGACCTCCAACATGTCCCTGGGCTTCAATCGGGCTTAGCTGTAAACCTATACAACTTAGTCTGCTCACCTGTGGTAATGCTACTGGGTGCAGCCTCGACACCTGCCTCGTAAATAGTCTCCTATACTGCTGACCGGTTAGCACGCTTTTGCGGAGGGTCTGCCTTGTTCTTGCCATGCTTATCTGTTGTTGTGTAATGGTGTATAAAAGAAAAGCAAAAGTGAGCAATACAGCTCAGCCATATAATAGTAGTTTTCAAAGTACTTTTGTTAACGTAAGCCATATGACATATCGTATACTGATATTATACCATCACTAAACATTTTTATTCTTTATCCAGAAATGTAACGAAGAATTTCCGAGGTACTTTGAATAGTTCATCACTCTATCAACATTATCAGTAATTGAGCACCTAGGCTTTTATTACAGTGTTTGCAGTACAATTCCAATTGGAAGAATGGGATTATGCTGGAGCCTCTTCCACGATATCTGGTGATCAGCTAATATACCGTGCCTCTGCTTCTCTACGAGTAGAAGGACGACGTTCCCTTATCGGGTTGCACCCTGACCGCATATGGGCCTTAATATTTGGACTATGCCCGAAGGCGATGTCCCCTCTTCCTCCAATCCCTTAGAGAATTCTATGCATCGTAGGAACAGAATTTAATTCAGTTTCCCCCAAGCACAAAGCTTGACGACTAGTTTGATAATCATTACTAACTTTACTTCCATGAGTAATTGAGGAGGCAACTCTGATGTGTGGGTTGACTTTAGTCAACAGATTTTGATTACTAAGAATCGCATCATCAAACATAATTTGGGAGTTGATCGGAGTTTTTTTGAGTGTTTAGTCAAACCTGAGCCCCCCTTACTAGGTAGGGTACATTTCTTATTGGTAGCGAATGGAGAAAATAATTAATACTAGCTCCCAAAATCTTGGGTTCCCGAGTTTTGATAAGTTGAGTGAAGTAGCGATACTTTTTCGAAGAGTGAAGCTATAGTTAAAAGTTTTGATAGCTATACACACACACACACACACACACACACCTATACTATTATATAAAAGCCGAAACATTAAAAGTTTGGTTGGTTGGTTGGTACCTGTTGATTTTACTTATTTACCCTTAACTAATAAAACATGTTATTTTACTTAATTATCCTTACTTAATTATTATTTATAATAATATAATAAATAGTTATTAGCCAATTTCCTTTTTAACATTTACTATTAATTGAAGAAATTACCCTTTATAAATACCTAAAATTGTACCATATCTTACAAACGCTAATATTTGTTTTCTAACTAAAACATGTTACCTTTAAATTTAAAACTAATCTTGCAATCACTAATATAAACCCAAAAATATCACACTGCATCTTACATTCATTAATAAAATATAATAAAATTCTATATACATTGTTAATAATAAAAAAACATGAGGATAATCCTTGAACATGAGTATATTAAATTATATTAAAAGTTAAAAAATTATTGAAAATAATGATCATATAAACCTTAATTATATTATTAAATAAAACTTATAACGTATCAAAAGAAAGCATCTGTTGATTTTACTTATTTAACTTTAACTAATAAAACACGTTATTTTACTTAATTATCCTTACTTAATTATTATTTATAATAATATAATAAATAGTTATTAGCCGATTGCCTTTTTAACATTTACATTTAATAGAATTTACCTTTTTAACATTTACTTTTAATAGAAATTACCTTTTATAAACACCTAAAATTGTACAAAATAAAATATAATAAAAATCTATATACATATTTACTAATATGTAATAAGCAAACAAGGATATAATTTGGTTGTTTGGTTCAACCATTTAAAACAATAGTGACTGTTAGATATTTAGTAGATAGATGATAACCATTAGATCTAATAATAAGGAATATTCTATATTTAAATCCCTGTTCGAATCCCGTCAACAACAAATTTATATTTAGAATTTATATTATTAGTTCTAAACAATACATGTGATTTATTAAATAATTTTAAAAAGTTAAATTAATTCCATAATAAATTATAAAACTCTATTTTGTTTAATCATATAATTTTAAAAATATTTAAAAGTAACCCGTACTTTGCACGGGTTATAAGCTAGTATATATATATATATATATATATATATATATATATATATATATATATATATATATATATATATATATATATAGGCTAGCGTTCAAATAGAAACCAACCTTAGAATAGAAACTAGAAACCTACACTAAATAAATTATATTTCATTTATTTTAATGGCCCCGCTAGGGGCACCTTCACAAAAAACGTTTAAAATTATTGGCTCTATTCAACAAAAATATAAAAAAAATAATTTTTTTTTTAAAAAAGTACTGTTCACGTGCCACGTCATCACGTGAACAGTACTTTTTTTTAAAATTTTTTTTTTTTATTTTTTTTATTTTTGTTGAATAGAGATAATAATTTTAAACGTTTTTTGTATTGGAGTACCCCTAATTTGGTCATTAGATTAGCTTGAAATATTTAATTTAGGTTTAGTTTCTAGTTTCTATTCTAAGTTAGTTTCTATTAGAACAAGACCCTATATATATATATATGAGTTACACTCTCTAGAAAGATTACCTTATATAAAGAACAATAAACAACACCATTCTAATACTTTATTTTTCATAAAAAATGATATATTATGATAAAAATCACAAATCTTTTATTATAATACCTGAGTCTACCCAGGTATACAGTTAAATGCAGTTAACCAATCAAAAAACTATGAATTATTTTAGGACCAATCAAAGATCATTCCTAAATTTTAGACCAATCATATTATACTAAAAGTTTTCCTTATTTACCATTCTCATCCTATTATACTAACTATGGTTAGTTAACAATTCTAATTTAAATAGAGTAACTTACTTGATTTAACATATCCATATATTTCATATTTTTTAATGTCAAGAATAATTATAATAAATTAATACTTAAATCAAAATCAATCAGGATTATAAAAATATACGATATTAAGCGATTTTCGCAATATTAATTTTCCACACTTTTGATTTATAGTTAATTATAATAACATTACTATATATTACGAATTAATTTTCATAAATATATATAAGAGCAAATCAAAATTAACCACTAAAACTAAATTAATCGTAGCATTCTCACCCTAATTTACTTATCGTGGTTACTTAACAATTTTATTGAAATACAACATTTATTTTATTTAGTACATGTATAAATTACAAATTTTTTAAAGTGATAAATTTTTTACTAACTTATCAATCTTTTAATTTAGAATCAGTTAAATTATACTATTATATATTACGAGCTAATATTCATAAATATCAACTAAAATCATATTGTAATATATTGTAATATATGGTTGTATATTATTGATTAATTTTCATAAATACTTATTAACTAATTAATTATAATTTTTTATTTAAAATCAGTCACAATTATAGTATTATATATAGGTAATCTGTTCTTTGCGCCCCTTTCTACGTATAAAGTTATTTTTCAAAATTGTGTCCTTCTTAATTGATTTTAATACAAATATATTATTTTAATACATGAATCTATTTTATCAATGTTCTATAATATAAAATTTTAATATGTCAAACTCTCGATCTACAAATATAACATGCAATCAAATTTGAAAAAATTTACTATTACTGAATTAAAAATTTTAAAAATTAAAAAATACTTGTCACACTATTCTAAATACACATTCAAAATTAAGGTTATATAAACTTTTAAATTAATCAATTATATTTAAAAAGCTAGATTCAAGCAATTAAAATATTAAAATGAATTTTGAACCAATTATCTTTAAAATTTTACGTATCAGTGATTTTTTGTTATGCAATAATTAACGGGACAAACAAATTGATCTGACGATATATTTGAATTATTCAAAATACTAAATATATTCTTAAATAGTATTAGACATTTTTTGCTGTATAAATTAGCAATTCAAAAATTAAATTCATTACAAAGTCAATGAAAATATTATTAATGAATATTTTCATATCAAATTGGTCAACTCAGCGCAAAAATTATTATAAATCACTATTTTTTGATAGATAATTAATTCATCAATAAAATGGCATACGACATTTACAAAAATATACAAATTTTCAAATTTTCTTATAAATCACTATTTTGTATAGGTAATTAATTTATCAATAAAAGGTCATACAACATCTACAAAAATAATCAAGATTAGACAAACACATTAAAATAGATCCTATCAAGGTTTTCTTCATCCAAACTACCATCGTTGATCTAATCTTAAATTGTGGTATATCTCTCGCTTATATCATTAAAATATATAGCTTTTTTGGCGAGATTATCCTACAATTTATTGTAGTCGTGAGGAAATATTTATCTGATTTGTCAAAACGTGTTCGAACAACCGACCAAAACTGATTTATCATTCACTAGAAAAAAGTACAAAATCCAATATATCAATAAATAAAACCTACCAATAAAAGGCAAAATCAAAACAATACAAAGGGGCTTATCATCAACCAAAACGCTGATGTCAACCCCTAAACTTTAGTTTAGTATTTTTTGGGAGAGGAGGAGAGAGAGAGAGAAACGGCAACAGCCTTCGTTATAAAATCACTATTATTAATAACTAGATAATTCGATACATATAAAATTATACATTTCCTTTGTTGGTTGATAATATTTATTTTTTTAATATTAACAAAATCTTAAATATTGGTAAAAAAAACTTAATAACTTGGTCGATAGATTCTAAACAAACAGAGATATTTATTAACAATAAAAAAAATTAAAAAAAAGTGCTACATTTTATGTACTCTAATCTTAGTTTTGGTTTGTAGCATCTCAATGTTGTGTTCAATTATATAGTAACATACTTAGATAACTTGGATCGAGAATAACATTAGATGTATGTAACTGTCATTTTTTTGCGTATTATTTTCGTTTCGTGTACGAAAAAAAATTCATGTAGTTTAATATCGTTTTGTGTTCGAATTTCGAATACACAAAAAAAATTAATGTCATTTTCATGGAACACCCTGTAGACACACATCATGAATGTACACAACACAAACGATTTATCAGGTCTACGTAAGCGCTTTCTTCTAATATATGTCAGAAAAATATACTCACTGTTAAAAGAAAATGAATTTCATGTTTTTTAACCCGATAATTAAAATAAAAGGACAAATATATAATAATATAATTATGTGTTTATATATTACACATTTGATTTTAGTTTCATGAACAAATTTCTATTTTAACATGTTAGTCAAATAAAACAAAGATAGGTAATACTCATTGCAAATGTCTTATTTTATTCGTAGGGATGATAACGGCTTGGGTTCGGTCCGAATTTTGTAAAATTCAAGCCCATATCCAAATATTTTCGGATTTTAAAAATAAATCCAAAACCCAATCCGTCGGGTTTCAGATTAGATCTGTTTTTTTAATCCAAAATTAGTAACAATGTAGTCAAATTTTAAAATAATTGAAGTAAGTAATCAAATGTGACATATTGTACGAATTGATATACTAAGTAAAATTTAAATTATGTTAAAAAAAATATTTCATCGTATACAACACAAATGAAAAATTTATATAAAGTGAAGAAAATTACATCTTAAATATTTCAAGAAAATTTGAGATTGAGAAATAGAAGATTTGGTTATGATGAGTGTTTGATAAAATTGATAATATTAATGAAATTGGTATAGGTTGGCGAATAAGTAATTTTATACTTAAATTAATTACATCCGAATGAAATTATTTTTTTAAAATAATGATTAAAATAATATGTTCATATTAACTAATTAATAATTTTATCGTTCGGTGCATAGGACGGGTATAACGCTAGTTTGAACAACAACTACGCTTAACATATCGAATCTAATGTTGAATCTCATCTAAATTTAAAAATAATATGTTACATAGAATCCAGTATAGAATCTTATATATATTTTTTGTAACAATAAAATTATGTATAATCATGTTAGATTTGATCATTGTTTTTTGTTAGATTCTATATTAATTTATTCATAAAGGCCATTTTTATGTGAAAATAAGATTTTAAATGATTTTATATAAGATTCTATGATGTTCTTTATTGTTTTTTATATAAGGTGTTTTTTATGGAGCAATATATTCAATTTCATTTTATTATTGTTACATTTATTTATATATTGTTTTCATGTGTTTACTTGCAACAATTTCTACGCATATTTAACATGATGCGTTTTGGTTGAATTTGATTTGATATATCTGTTCATGCATTTTGTTTGTTTTTATGAGCTTAATTGTAGAGCTTTGCAATTCAAAGGCTTTGTGTGTGTTTTCGTTCATGATTTCATGTGTGTGCGCTAATAAATCTAGTTATTTGGGACTGTTATACAAAAAATTTAGAAGTTTCGGAGCTTGGAATGATTTTAAATTCTCGAATTTCTGTTTGGGTATCTGGGATTTTAATTTGTTTTTCGATTATTTATGTGTTAGCACATGTTGCCCTTAATTTTCGTTATGTTGAAGATGACGTCAGGTTTTTCGAAAATGAAATTGAAATTCATGGACATTAGATAAGTGTGCTTGCATTGAATTCGAAGAAGAGCTGGTTGAGATTTGTTATTTATATTACTTCAATATAATTACTTATCTGTGCTCGCATTTTAATAAAAAAAGTTTCGAGCTTGGTATTTTGATTTGTCAATCTATCAATTCTTACCAAAACATGAAGTACTGATTTTGTCTTGTCTTGTGTATGCTCATTTGTGCAGGCGATTAGTAGTAAAAGTTCCAATTGTTCTATACTTTCTGAATTTTTTATTGCAGTGAGTGGTAATCCTAATAAACGGTTGCATGAGGACATCGGAGGTCATTCGGCCACGTTGAAGTACTCGCATGTGTCGAAACACTCGCAGGAAGGATCTGCTTCTCATCCAAGTGTAGGCTCCAAGCTCACTTCATCAGTCATAAATGAGTACCGTGCATCGCATGACCAAGCTGGAAAGAATCTAAAGAGCAATACAGGGAAAAAAGGAACTCTGACAACACTGGTGGAAATGTAGAAACATGGCATGAATCTCGACCTAGTTATCATGGGCCAGCAGACATTGGAAAGGAAGTCTTGACTAAAGATGAGAGGAAGTCTCACGTGGCTGTTGGTGAGAACAAGTTTGATTGGAAAGCATATGATAAATTCAAGGATAAAGATAGGAAAAGGAAGGAAGGAAAGCACTGAGACTTTGGAGAGAGGGATAAGGAAGGAAGCAGTTGCCGTAGCAGTGATGAGGGCAAAGACTCAATGGGTGACGAGAAAGAAGCTGAAAAGTGTGAAAGAGAGAGGAAGGATCTTCCAAGAGATAAGGAAAAATCAAAGCAGAGAGATACTAAAAGAGACGCGTGGAATGGAGCTGACAAAGATGTTTCACAAAAGGAGATGATGGATGTCTCTGGTAAAGGTATGGATGAGGATTGTTCTTTATAAACATTCTGACCGATTAGTCATGGACCAATTGGAACCTATCACTAAATCTATGTAAATGCTAGACCAGACACTTCAAGCACTTAAAACTCGCATATGGGCAGTGTGGATCACTGAACACCAAAAGCAACCCTAGTTTCGAAATTAGAAATTAATATCCCGAAAATCCGGGATGTTACAAGCATTGTTGGCTCCTTTGTCTCTGTCGTCCTTACTCTTCTCTGTCAGATCCCCCGGGCAGCCACCGCCGCCCTTGTATTCTCTTTCTTTTGGTTCTTCATGTCATTCGGTGTATTAACAGTTCTGAAGATTTTTTTTACCTACAGTACAGGTTAGAGGTGGCCAACTATGGGGGGACTGACATCTACACTGATGATTCTGATCTTGTTGCTGGTATGTATCAACAACGAAGTATGTTTGTATGGACTGTAATGGTATAAATAATCGTGGCATTTACAATGGTTGCTTTTCTTTTTTCAGTCCTTATCATACAGGTTACTGTCGCCCAACTGCTTCTCCTCCACACTCTAGCTGGCACTCTGCTATTCAAGAGTTACGAGCTGTGATTCGAGTCTTACCTCCACAAGATTGTAAGTCCCTAAGCAATGAATTTCTTAAAATGGTTCCCATTGTGCTAGTGTTTTTATGTCATTCAGCAGACTTGTTTGAATGATTGATCTGGGGAATCGTTTGCTGTATTTTAGTTGCGCATATGGCTAAATATTATGTTTGCATGGATGCCATGATTTTCATGAAATATCTTATCAAATACAACGGTTTCATAGCATTTGCCAGTAATTTAGTTGTTTGTCATCCCCTCTTAAAACTTTGGACAAATAAGTTGCTTTATAGTATGAATTAATAAGTTACCATGTGGAGCGTTGTTGCATCATAAAGGTAAAAACACTTGTAATCAGGTTAGTCTCAGTCTGTTGCTCAAGATAGATACTAAGATGGTTTTCTTTTGTCCGATTCCGAACTCAGAGAGGAGGCGGAACCATTGATCTTGAGCCTTGTCTTACACATACCTCAACAATTGAGCTGACGCTCGCGCTAGTGGTTGTGGAGAGAACAATGACTACAAGAGCTGCAGCCTCGGTAATACTAGTGGACATTTATCTGATTATTATGTCTTGCTTTGGCTTTGTTTTGCATAAACAACATTGTTGTTGGTTCTGCAGACCCTTTGTTTTTTGAACTTTTCTTATTTTATACTAAGTTTTTTGGTTTCGGCTGAGTTGATAGACTTGAATCTCATAATCTTCTATGATAATTGGATGATTGCAACTTTTTCCTTATGAGATATTTGTGTTACGGTACATTATTTTTGTATCTGCAATTTGTGATTGTTAAGATACTCTTGGGGTATACCGGTGTTTGACTATATATTGGTCACTCTTTTGCATATATTCACTTTTTTTTTTGTTAGAACATATCTATACTAATATATTAAAGTCAAAAGATTAAAAGTTTGGACGATTTGATTTTCAGTTTGGTTATCCTAATTATTAAAATAAATAATGACATAATATAATTAATGGTAATTAGCAATTGTCATTTTCACATTTAATTTTAGTTAAAGATATTACCTTTTGTAAAAACATCAATCAGATCATATCTTCAAATCATTAATATTTCCTTTCTAATTAAAATACGTTACTTTTTTCTTTTAAAATTAATCTTACAATCATTAATATATACCCAAAAATATCACACCATATTTTCAATTATTAATAAAATATATTAAAAATCCCTATATGTTGTTTATAATAAGAAAATATTAGTATAATACGTAAATATGATTATATTAAATTATATTAAATTAAAATTTAAAAAATTATTAAATGATAATTATATAAATACCTTTTTTTTGCCCAAGCTTTTGCTTATAATTTTATGCTTATAATATAATAAATACCTAAAATATCTTATCTTTCAATCAATTTAAAGACACTTACTTTTAATTGAACATATTACCTTTTATACACACCTAAAATATCATATCTTCCAATCATTAATATTTCTTTCTAATCGAAATACGTTACCTTTTAATATAAAACATAATTTTGCAAACATAATTTAACAATCATTAATATTTCTTTTCTAATTAAATACCCTATCTTTTAATTTAAAGCATTAATTTACAATCATTAATGTATACCCAAAAAATATGATACCATAATACCGTTAGATTTTTAGTATTTAATAATAACTGTTAGATGTAATTATAAAGTATATTCAATGACTAAATTACTTTACTAAATATTCAAGGTTCGAATCCCGTCAATGACATATTTAATTTAAAATTTTATTATATAAATTTTCAATCATGCAAATTATTTATTAAATTTACTATAAATTTTATTAAATTAATATTAAAATAATTTTAAAATTAATAATTATATAAAAATATAATCAATATATATATATATAAGAGGATAGCGGGAGTTTAGGTGGCGCTCTAAGATCGTCTCAATCTATTTTTTTTTAATTTTTTAGAATTTTAAACACTAAAAAATATGAAAATATCAATTAACATATTAAAAGTAGAATTTTTATTCGAATTTATAAAGGAGAAGAGTTCGAATTTATAGGGAAGACATATGATTAGAAGTTCTATTGAAAGTATAATAAGTATTTATAAGGCATACAATTAAAAGTTCTATTGGAAGTAGAATAGGAGTTCGAATTTATAGAGAATAAAAGTTTGAATTTATAGAAAAAATATATAAATAAACGTTCTACTAGAAATAGAATAGGTGTTTGAATATATAGAATAGACATATAATTAAATATTTTATAGAAAGTATGATCTTCTTAAATTATATATTTTTTATATAAGTTAATTATACTTATATTAGGAAAATTTATTCATAAATCCAATACTATTGTCATAAAAAAAAAGTCACCGTATTTAAAAAGAAAAGAATTGATGTGTTAACATAATAAAAGAACAATCTCATGCAAGAATCCTAAATAAATACAGGAGTATCTATAATATAAAGAGAAAATAAGATGTGTTTTCATTTTCTAAAACTCCAAAAATTTTAGAAAGTCTAGAGAAAGTATAAATTGGAATTCACTCTATTTTTTAGGTTTTGATTTTAAGGAAAAACATTGTTGTGTAAGATAAAGTATCATCAATAATATGTAATGAAGTTGAAATTTCGATACCAAACGAGAGCGACTCGAAACATGTTTAACGGGAAGACGGCTCACTATAAAAGATTGTACTAGCTATTAAAATACCATATTGATGTTATAAATTTTATTTTATTTTTAGGATTTGATTTTTATGGATAAACATTATCATACAAGTAATATATGTAAAATTTAGGTTTTTGGTCTTAACGAGAAAGCGGATCAATAGTAATAACCATGTTTAACAAGAAAGCGGTTCATTAAATAAGACTGTATAAAAAGTGTTTAAATATATAAAACATAAAATAAAATGTTTTATTGAAAGTAGAATACGAGGATGGTGGAAACGTCATATACGATTTTTTTAAAACTATACATCTTTTTTCGTAAAAATCCTTTATTTCAACTTTTTTATACAAGTTTATCTATAATATACAAAAAATATAAGATGTATTTTCATCTTTTAAAACTCCATAAATATCATAATTTCGGTTTCAAATAAGAGCAGCTCGAGACGTATTTAACGGGAAGACGGCTCGCTAGAAAAGATTGTATTAGCTATTAGAATTTGATACTGTAGTCATAATTTTTTTATTTTTACGGTTCGATTTTATGGATAAAAAATATTATATAAGTCTTTATAATATATGTTAAAAGTTGGGATTTCGGTTTTAACGAGAGAGCGGCTCAATCGAAAGAATCGTATTTAACAAGAAATTGATTCATTAGAGAAGATTATTTAATTATTAAAATTTAATATTAATATTATAATATAACGTAAATGTATTGAATTTTTTTTAAAAATAAAAATTGTAACGCCACCGCGAAGCGCGACTTTATCAACTAGTTATAAAATAAAATAAAATTTATAACATATCAAAAGAAACCGTTCATTGCACTGCTATAAGCTAGTATTCACTTTAGATGTACTATGTAGAACTGATTAGGGAGAAAAAAGAATTCGGCGAAAGCCACTAAACAAGCTCAACCACCTAGATTAAACATGATAAATCTGTTGATGAGTTTGCTCCGGTTTTGGTGTCACGTAACAGAAACCTGATTTTTTTTTTTGCCAGAAAAAGAAGGAATTTTTATTACTTCAAATCATTACATAATATGGAAAGGAATTCCGGATGGACATTTTCCTTTTCCCACTTACGATCAGCTAAAGAAGAGCTATAACTCGCTAGATAGTGAGCTACGCTATTCGCAGATCGTTTTACAAATCTTAACATTACGTTTTTATCCTGCAACTCCATAAGAAGCTGCCTACATTCATCTACTAATCTTCCCACATAAGAAAGTGTAGCATGCGAGCTCCGGATCCATTGAACCATTACCAAACAATCTGTCTCTACTATCACATCATGTTGCTGCCTCTTTTTGACCCAACTCAAAGCCTCACGAATCCCCATTGCTTCGGCTGCTTCTGGACTGATCATGCCTCGATAACACTTTGACATTGCTTCGATCAGCTCACCCTTATGATCTCGAACGACTTGTGCATGACTATATCTGTTTACATTGCTAAAGAGAGCCGCGTCAGTATTGATCTTAACTCTATTACACGCTGGAGCTTGCCAAGAAACTCTACCATCCTCGGGGAACATGTACCCCAAAGAAGTATCAAATGTCTTATCTTGGACGAATTGCCATTGGTTAAGGACGGACAAGGCTGACTGAACTACCTCTGAAGCTGTTAAACATCTCTGAGACCAAACTAAGTCATTACGATTCTTCCATATCATCCAACAAAGCATAGCCAAAACTGTAATTGCAGTATTGTTACACTGATCAAATACCAGCTGTAACCAGTTTCCAAAGGATTGAGCTTCACCTGTTATCACAGGAAGTGATGCTGTAGACCTGCATCTTTCTGCGAATGAACAGACTACTAGTGAGTGCATGATAGATTCTTCATCTTCGTTACAAACCGGACATGTACTGTTAACTCGAACTTGCTTGATGCGAAGGAGATCCTCAGTAGGTAAACAATTATTCACTGATCTCCACAGAAAATTCTTTACTTTTGGTGGAATTTTGAGATTCCACAGTTTCCTCCAGAAACCAGAATTATCATCCGAGTTTCGTCTCTTAGCCGATTGCAACGTGGTATAGGCACTTTTGACTGAGTAGACTCCCAACTTGTCATGCCTCCAATACCAGTTATCCTCGCCATCATCATTGAGAGGAATCGAAAGGATGAGATTGATATCCCTGTCTTCAAAAATATCATAAATGAGGTCTACGTCCCATTGCCTAACACCTGTTATCATAAGAGAAGAGACATTCTAATTGACCAATGACTCAGAAACGGTATGAATATAAGGGTCATTAACATCTGGTAACCATGGAATATCCTGAATAAAAACAGACTGACCATCACCTACTCGACAAGAGATTCCCTGCTTGACCAAGTTTTGAGCTTCTAACACACTTCTCCAAATGTAACTTGGGTTGTTTCCAAGCTTGGCTGTTAATACTGATTCTGTAGGATAGTACCTGGCTTTAAAGATTCTTGAGACTAGCTTTTCTGGATGAACCAACAATCTCCAAATTTGCTTTCCTAACAATGCCACATTAAAATCTCGAACATTCCGAAAACCCATTCCACCTTCACTCTTTCGAACACTCATCCTTTCCCAAGACATCCAGTGAATGGATTTTTCTTTATCAGGATTCGTATTCCACCAGTATTTACACATGGATCGTTCTAACTCCTTGCAAGTGTCCATAGGCAGCAAAAAAACACTCATAGTGTAGTTAGGAAGAGATTGAGCAGTAGACTTAATTAAAATCTCTTTGCCTCCCCGTGATAGTTTCTTTTTGTCCCACCCTTGCAACTTCTCCTGCATTCTCTCCTTAATATAGCCAAAAGCTAACGATTTTTTCTTATGCAATTGTTTGCACTAAATCACGCAAGCGTACGTGGTCACAAGTAATATATGAATAAGTCGAATTCGTTCCCACAGAGATCTGGTTATGGTTTTAATTCAGTTATTGTACCTATGCAACAATGTATGGTTATTACTCACTGCTAAGACAAATAACAAATTGGGTTTAATTAACTAAATTAACTAGAAAGTAAATTAACAACTAAGAATTAACTAACTAACAAGAATTGAAATTGAATTACGTCTACAAGAGTAACATGGGATCCTAACTTCATTAAATACTTCGCTTAGATCTGACGCCTTTAATCACTATATGCAATGGTTATGATATCTGATCGGATAACACGAAACAAGTACACGCTACCTCTCAGTATACGTATACCAAACTAAACATACATCCACAAAAGAGATAGAAGATGAATAGACACCAATTATGCTTAGACCCTATATGTCTATAGAATTTGAAAACATAACGGTTGAAGAACAAGTTATCCATAAAGATCACACAGGGCAATATAAGTATTTTCATCTCATACTACGAATCATGTTGATAAACAATCATGAACCTATGCTAGCATGGCAAGTTCTAAATCTCAAGATCCACTTTCACTTCACAAGAGATTAACAAATTAGATGTTAGCTACGCATCTATCAATTAAGCACAACCATACAAGGATATCAGATATACATCACACACAGATCTTTAAAGCAATCAAGATACTAAAGCTCCATAAATAAATCCGTTAGAATCCCATGACAACGATTAGTTCATAATCGAACCTCTCGTCATCATGGGATCTGATGAAACCATGATAAAAACAAAGTATGAAAAGATACAAATAAATCTATGTAATTGATATATAATGGTTCTCTCCTAATGATTCAAATTACAAGGGTTGGATGTATTTATATAGGCTCTAGAAGTCTTGCCCACCAAGCAATTGCCGTTTCAGAGTTGGAATAGAAGATTGGCAATTTCCGTTCTTGAATGAGAATAGAATTGCAAATTCCATGTGTAGATCTGATTCTGGAATGTTCTAGCCGCCCAAAGCAATTACCATACTTATTAGAAGTAGGAATTATAGCAATTTCCTTGTCAAAGTTGAATTTCTGCAGCTCGGCACATAATACGTTTCCTAAACTGATTCTGTTTTTAAGGAAAATTCGTAGCTGACTTTTCTTAAGTATTTCTGGAACGTTCCAATCATAATTGGACCTCTGGACCACCTTAGAATGATAGAGAATCTCGTTATCTTCGCGTGGACTGCTTACGGGCCTCAAACGGACTTTTAGAACTCAAGATATGGCCAAAACAGTAATTTTCAAGATTTTCCGCGCGCAACCTGCGCCCAGCAGTCTGTTTGTCGCGCAGCCTGCGCCAACCACGCGCAACCTGCCTGTGAAACACCTATCCCATATTGTAGAAAATCTCCCAAGCTTCGCGTGGGCAGTAAGATCGCTGAAAACGGACTTCTAGAACTCCAGATATGTCCAAAACAGTGTAGACTGCGCAACTGTCTCAGAAATCCGAATTTCAATCAATTAATTCTCCAAAAACGATAGAAGCATCCACCTTAATCAACATTCTCGTAAATCTGCACAACTAAGCAAAACACATCAAAATTACAACAAACTTGAGCCCAAGACAATCAATTTAAGCCGATATGGAACGCTCCAAGTGGATATAAATCCACTTATCACACCCCCAAACTTAAACCGATGCTTGTCCTCAAGCATAAACAATTACAACTAACTAATTAGTACCACTTCCGTAGGTGATCACGGTTGCATTTGGCATATGCAACAAGCTCTTTAAACCCCTAGGCAGCCCTAGTGGACGAGTAAGGTCTCGTGAGGGCCTATAGCGAATGTACCCACAAAATCCATCTAACTAAACAATGCAAAAACAATGCAATGCATGAATGCAACTAATATGAAAATGCAACGATCCCCTTTAAACTAACCAAAACCAACTAGCAAGCAAATACCTCAAAGAATGCAACTAAATCCAAATAGAGCTCGACTAAGTCCCCGTATACTAACAATACATGAACAGAAACGTGCGTGTGTGCGATGCTCATCAGAAATACTCCCAACACTAGGTCAAAAATCATACATATTCTTCGCCAAGACAATCACAGGTTTATAAATAGAATAGACTGTAGACACTTCATAACCTAGGAACACCTCCATCCTTATTCAAGTTAGACAGGAATTCATGCTTTATTAACGACAAACAACTATATAGAACACAAACAAACATGCTTATTTGACCGTGCAATGAATGAGACCCCTAAAGGCTTATACAATAATACCCATGTAGCGAGTGTTAGGTCAGCAATCCCAAACCACAAGGGCTTTAGGTTACTAGGACTAAGTCCCCTCAAACTTAATTACTCGAGTATTAAAGAGCTCACTCGTGGCCAATTATGCAACTACACATTTACACAACTTTTTTTTTTTTTCCTTTTTTTTTCCTTTTTTTTTTCTTTTTTTTTCTTTTCTCTTTTCTTTTATGTATGCAATCTGGAATGAGAATTCTCAATTCCAACCCTAGACTACTCATAAAAATATGAGCCGGCTACTAGCCATTTGACATCTAGCCATTAACTAGCATGAAATCCCAGTTTTCCCCCAAACTTAGACTTTAGTGTTCTACGCCATCAAGGGAATAACGAAAATTCTAAATATAATCAAGTGATTAAATCTCAAAACATCCAAACAAGCATAACCTCAACCTAGCCCAAAAGCAAACAATGAGACTGTGTAATTAGTTTTGTTTCTGAAGCATGCAAGTCAATTTCATAGAAACTATAAATCAACCCTCTACTCATCATTACCACACTCAATTAGACACCTACCTACCAATCAGAATTAGCTCGTTCTAAGGGATCATGAAAAATGCATGCCATGAAAATGCAACTATTATGAACTCACATGATATACGAACATAAAAACAGAATGTCCTATATGAAACAAACGTAGATATCATGAACATAAATGCATAATTTACTACTAATATGCAAAGCATGAAATCCTACATGAACACAATGACTCAAAATCACAATTATATACACTACTTATCCCTCAAACCACCCCCAAACTTAAAATATTCAATGTCCTCATTGAATGGAAGTAAATACGAGGGAAAGTAGAAAACATACCAGTATACAACAATGCTTGGGTTGCCTCCCAAGAAGCGCTTCTTTAACGTCAATAGCTTGACGTTACTTCCAAGCCTCCATTAAGGATGATAATAGTTTGCCTGGTCCTCTCTTCGTGAAACTTCATCGTCCTCACGGCGACACACTTTCTGCCCCTTCTCCTCGCTTGGCCTATTCGTATAACAAATATGTCCTATTCCAATGCCTTCATCAGCTGACCCAAAATCTGTCAATTTGTAGAACAACACACACTCGCGGGCTTCGCTTGAATATAATGGAGGAGGATAAATGTAAGTTGCTGAAGCCTTTGGTTTCTCAAAGAAAACTTCCTCCATTGGCTCTAATGCGCTACCTCCAGCTTCACACCTTGAAACAAGTAGAAGACCTGCATCTGTCCCATGTTCTTCAGCCTCTTGGTACGCACATACCAATTCTTGAAATTTGTGCAGCTCATCAGTGTCTGTCCCAAATAGTGCCCTTTCCAAAGCATCCACCTCACCAGCATGATCAAATTCCTCACATGACTTGTGAACGCTCACCTCACCTTGGAATTTGTCTTCTTCAATTAAGCATGCAGTACCTTGCTCCAAGTCACCGTTATTTTCTGGAATTGCCTCTGGTATGAATTGCTGATTCTCTTGTTCCAAGGCACTCCTAACTTGAGCAACTATTGTTTCCAAAGATTTGATAGACGCCTCGTTACTCTTTACACGCATCCTAATCTCTTCCAGAGTCTCTTGTTCCAATGATCTCACAGCTTGAGCAACTAGTGTCTCCAAAGAATTGATAGACTCCTCGTTACTCTTTACAAGCATCCTAAGCTCCTCCATAGTAACAATCTCATCTGACTGAAAAGTAGGAGTAGGTTGCTGATGTTGAAACTCTTCACTTCCAAAGAAATATGACATATCTGGAACATCTTGCTGGTACTGTTGAGGATGGTATTGAAAATATGGTTGTTCCTCATAAGTGACATATGGATCAACTTCTTCGTAGTAACAATATTGTGAGGGATCATGAATGCCCAAACACCGCTCACATTGCTGAGGCATGGATGTCCTTGAATATGCCCACCATGGCAACTCCTCGCATGCCATCTTCAAACACTCAAGTACCTGAAACTCACCAAACTACAAAATAGGTAAGAAAAATCTGAGTCAGTGAACTCTAACGACCACTATTGACAAGCACATAAACCAAAAATAAAACACCGATGATCCCCGGCAGCGGCGCCAAAAACTTGTTTGCACTAAATCACGCAAGCGTACGTGGTCACAAGTAATATATGAATAAGTCGAATTCGTTCCCACAGAGATCTGGTTATGGTTTTAATTCAGTTATTGTACCTATGCAACAATGTATGGTTATTACTCACTGCTAAGACAAATAACAAATTGGGTTTAATTAACTAAATTAACTAGAAAGTAAATTAACAACTAAGAATTAACTAACTAACAAGAATTGAAATTGAATTACGTCTACAAGAGTAACATGGGATCCTAACTTCATTAAATACTTCGCTTAGATCTGACGCCTTTAATCACTATATGCAATGGTTATGATATCTGATCGGATAACACGAAACAAGTACACGCTACCTCTCAGTATACGTATACCAAACTAAACATACATCCACAAAAGAGATAGAAGATGAATAGACACCAATTATGCTTAGACCCTATATGTCTATAGAATTTGAAAACATAACGGTTGAAGAACAAGTTATCCATAAAGATCACACAGGGCAATATAAGTATTTTCATCTCATACTACGAATCATGTTGATAAACAATCATGAACCTATGCTAGCATGGCAAGTTCTAAATCTCAAGATCCACTTTCACTTCACAAGAGATTAACAAATTAGATGTTAGCTACGCATCTATCAATTAAGCACAACCATACAAGGATATCAGATATACATCACACACAGATCTTTAAAGCAATCAAGATACTAAAGCTCCATAAATAAATCCGTTAGAATCCCATGACAACGATTAGTTCATAATCGAACCTCTCGTCATCATGGGATCTGATGAAACCATGATAAAAACAAAGTATGAAAAGATACAAATAAATCTATGTAATTGATATATAATGGTTCTCTCCTAATGATTCAAATTACAAGGGTTGGATGTATTTATATAGGCTCTAGAAGTCTTGCCCACCAAGCAATTGCCGTTTCAGAGTTGGAATAGAAGATTGGCAATTTCCGTTCTTGAATGAGAATAGAATTGCAAATTCCATGTGTAGATCTGATTCTGGAATGTTCTAGCCGCCCAAAGCAATTACCATACTTATTAGAAGTAGGAATTATAGCAATTTCCTTGTCAAAGTTGAATTTCTGCAGCTCGGCACATAATACGTTTCCTAAACTGATTCTGTTTTTAAGGAAAATTCGTAGCTGACTTTTCTTAAGTATTTCTGGAACGTTCCAATCATAATTGGACCTCTGGACCACCTTAGAATGATAGAGAATCTCGTTATCTTCGCGTGGACTGCTTACGGGCCTCAAACGGACTTTTAGAACTCAAGATATGGCCAAAACAGTAATTTTCAAGATTTTCCGCGCGCAACCTGCGCCCAGCAGTCTGTTTGTCGCGCAGCCTGCGCCAACCACGCGCAACCTGCCTGTGAAACACCTATCCCATATTGTAGAAAATCTCCCAAGCTTCGCGTGGGCAGTAAGATCGCTGAAAACGGACTTCTAGAACTCCAGATATGTCCAAAACAGTGTAGACTGCGCAACTGTCTCAGAAATCCGAATTTCAATCAATTAATTCTCCAAAAACGATAGAAGCATCCACCTTAATCAACATTCTCGTAAATCTGCACAACTAAGCAAAACACATCAAAATTACAACAAACTTGAGCCCAAGACAATCAATTTAAGCCGATATGGAACGCTCCAAGTGGATATAAATCCACTTATCAGCAATAAACTTGGCAGACCCAAATATAAGCTATTTCCATCCGCTTCTTTAAAGCCCAACTGTTGACACAAGTTTCCTTTAAGAGCATTACCAACATTTCTACTGAAAAAGGCAGAAGACTTATCAATATTAATTTGTTGCCCCGAAGCCTGCTCAAAAATTTGAAGCATTTCCTGCACTCGACTTGCACAATCTGCATCTGCCTTACAAAAAATATAGCAATCGTCCGCGAAGAACATATGTGAGATGGAAGGGGCTGAACGCGCAACTTTGATACCTTGCAACAAACCTCTCCTTTCATAACTGCGAATAAGGGATGTAAGACCTTCAATACAAATCAAGAATAAGTACGAAGAGAGAGGATCCCCCTGCCTGATACCTCGAGAAGGCTTAATTGAGCCAAAAACTTTACCAGCATGAGCAATTTGATAAGTTACTGAAGAGATGCAGGCCATGTACATGCTCACCACTTTTTGATCAAAGCCCAATTTTACTAAAACAGCTGCCAAAAAATCCCACTCCACGCGATCATATGCTTTGCTCATATCTATCTTCAAAGCCATCCACCCTTTTTTCCCTGTTGTCTTTCGTCTCATAAAGTGCATTAATTCATGTACAATCATGACATTATCAGAAATTAAACGACCTGGAATGAACGCACTTTGAGTGTCCGAAATAATTGCGTCAATGATTCCCTTGAGACGATTTGCCAGAACTTTTGAGATGATTTTATAAAGCACGTTACAAAGAGAAATTGGAAGTAACTCCGTCATAAATTGTGGATTTTTCTTCTTAGGGATCAAAGCAATGTTAGTCGCTATAAGATTTCCATCAAGAACACCAGTGTCAAAGAACTGCTTCACTACAGTGACCACGTCTGCATTAAGAGTTTTCCAGAATTTTTGATAAAAACCTGGTGTCATCCCATCTGGGCCTGGACTTTTGTCTGGGTGCATATGAAACAAGGCTTCTTTAACTTCGATCTCTGAAACAGGGCTTAACAACATGTCATTTTGAGCAGCAGTTATTTTCCTTTCGATGCACTGAATTACTCCAGAGAATTCTGTGTTTGAGGCTTGAAATAATTCAGAAAAATAATCAGTTACTACCTCCTCTAAGCCGCTATTCCACTGAACTTCCTGACCCTCATTATTCTTCAAACTTCTGATATGATTAAGTGCTCTCCTGTTCTTCATAGAAGCATGAAAAAACTTGCTATTACGATCGCCCTCCCTGAGCCATAATTGCTTTGATCTCTGACGCCAGAAAACTTCTTGCTGAGTGTAGACCTCTGATAACTTTTTCTGTTCCTCTTTGAGAATCGCCAAAGAATGATCATCTCGTCTGCCCTTCAAAACTTTGATTGCCCTCTTACATAGATGAATTCTGTTCTTAAAACTCCCTGTTATATCCTTGCCCCAGCTAGAAAGAATTTCAGAACACTCCTTTAGCTTTTCGTAAAAGGATCGACTCATGCCACTACTCCAAACCTCTTCTACTATTTGCTGACACATAGGCTCTCGCAACCAGGCATTTTCGAACCTAAACCGTTTAACTTGAAAATCAACTTTTAAATTTTGAAGCTCAAGAAGAATAGGACAGTGATCCGAAGTTGATACTTCCAAATTAAATAACTTTGCCTCCGGAAACTTACTCATAAAATCAGCCGAAACCAAAGCACGATCCAGTCTTACTTCAATTAAATCCGCTGTTCCAGATCCTCTTTCCCATGTAAAAGGATAGCCCATCAACTCCATATCTTCCAAGTTACAATCTTCAACTACGTCCCTGAACCCTTGGATCAGCTGATGAGGATATGGTCTTCCGCCCTGTTTATCAGCCTGAGACAAAACATTATTCATATCTCCTATCAAACACCACGGCAATGTACTGCGACTTGATAGTAAACGAATTAATCTCCAAGTTTCTTCTCTCTTGCTTCTATCAGGTTCTCCGTATAAACCAGTCAATCTAAAATCAATACCATCCTTACTACTAACTGTGACGTCTATGTGATTTTTGCTATATGACTTCAACACTACCCCATTACTATACCTCCAAAGCATAGCAATTCCGCCACTATGACCCTGAGTTTCAACTACCATATTTCCTTCAAAGCCAACTGTCTGCGTGAACTTCTCTACTGTTGCTTGTTTACATAAAATTTCACTTAGGAACACAAAATCGGGTTTCTTTTGGAGAACTATCTCCTTAAGGAATTGAAAGGCCCATGGGTCCCAAGCCCATGGCAATTCCATCCTAGGATGCTCATAATGATAGGCGAGCACTCCCACCATGAGTACTCGCCAGAAGCCCATTTTTTGAACTAGTGTTGTTGTCTGATTTTTCCTCGTTTATTTCGGTCAAATTATCGCTCTCAGATTCCATAATAATATCCTTATCTCGGCCCAAACCACTGTCATTACCAAGCCCATCATCCGTCCTTCTTTTTTTCGTTTCTATAATAGACGTATCCCTTTCATTAATCCACTCCACAACTATCGGGGAATTTGTTACACTGTTGTTACTAAACTCGTTTCCCGCTTTTGAGATAAAATTTTGAAACTTTGATATCCCTTGATTTTCTCCTTGTCTACCCGTTTCCAAAATCAATGGAGATTTTTGTGGATCTTGATTAGCTTGGCCCTGCGCACCAGTAGCACCGTTCATCTCCATCCCTGAGCTTGAACCCCCAGTATCCATGCCATTCCGTAACCATTTGGCACCTATTGGTTTGACTTGATTTCTGAACGGAGCTCGCATCCAAGGACCATAAGGTTTAACAATATCTTTCTCCGGCATCTCAAAAAGCTTACTGCAGAATTTCTCAGAATGACCAACGATACCACAAATGAAACAAAACGTTGGAACGTGCTCATACTTAAAGTTCGCCCAGAAAAACTCATCCCCTGCCATCTTAATCTTCATTCTTCGTTTCAATGGCATTCGAAGATCAATGGAGACTCGAATTCTCATATAATCTCGCCATACCTCAGTAAAATTATTTGGACATCCATTAACAAACTTACCAACATAATTTCCAATTCCTTGCATTATTCTCTCTGACATGAAGCCAACTTTCAGATCATGCACCTGTATCCATAACTCCATCCTATTCAAATCAACATTTCTTGGATTTTCACCATTCTGCATTCGAGCCATGACCAACGCACGCCTGTTAAATGACCATGGGCAGCCCTCCATTACCCTCCTTACGTTTATCTCATGATAAAACTAGAACAAATATAAATTTGAATCCAGCTCCCTCATATAAACTCCCCTTCCAGGTTTCCATAATGCGGCCATAGTATGCTGCATTGCTGCAAAATCCACCTTGCCTTCCGTTATGAATCTACCAACCACACACAATTTTGGATCGAAACCTTGAACCTGCACATCATTTCCACCCCCTGTTGATGGTAGTGCTTCGAACCCTCCTTCCTCCTCGTCCTCCAATGAGATAGCATTCATATTATGCACTAAATCCATGATAATGATTGATGAAAGAACACGTAGAAAGTAACCGAGACTATAATGACAAAGACTATGACAAATCAAACCATGTCAGATGACAAGACTTTTCCAAAACCGAGACATCCTCATTTTTTTAAGTGCTGTAACAGAAACCTGATTAAGTTATTTGGTTTGTTATATTTAGTAGTCTAAAATCCGTGAAATGCATAGATTTTTTTTATTATATGAATTTTTTTCATTAATTTGACATGTTTCGGAGACTTAAATTTTTTAATGAGATGATTTGATAGTAATTATTTAAATGTTATCCGTGATAATTCTAGAAAATAAGGAATTTAGTTATAAAATATATAAAAAATGATTGATTTTAGTTAAAAAGGTAATCGGTTAATTATTAGTAATTATAAATTTATTGTTTTATTTTATTAAATAGAATGCCCGTGATATAATTGGAAAAAAGAGAGGTTTTAGTTAAAGAACATTAAAAAGATAACACGTTTTAGGTAAAAAAAGGTAATTGATTACTTTATAGTAATTATAATTTAATTATGTTATTTTACTAAATAAAACTGCTTGTAATGTCTTTAGAAAATAAATTAATGTTGTCCGTGATATTTCTAGAAAAAAGGGATTTAGTTAGAAAAAATAGAAAATATGATACGTTTTAACAGAAAAAAGGTAATAGATATTAGTATTATATTATTATTATTTTATTCCATTAAATAGAAACTCCTGTGATATAATTGGAAAAAAAGAGATTTTAGTTAGGAAAATAGAAAAGGTAACGTGAAAATTAAAAATGTGACATGTTTTAGGTGAAAAAGGTAATTGATTAGTTTATAGTAATTATAGTTTAGTTATGTTATTTTACTAAATAAAATTGTTCTAATTGTTTTTAGAAAATGAGAAATTAATGTTTACCGTGATATTTCTAGGAAAAAAGGAATTTAATTAGAAAAAATTGAAGATATGATACGTTTTAGCTGAAAAGGTATATGTTATTTTATTAAACAAAATTTCTCGTAGTGTTTTTAAAAAAGGAGAAATTTTAGTTAGATAAAATATATAGGATATTGCATTTTACTTGAAGAATGAAATTATTTAGTTATATTTAATTATGTAATTTTATTAAATAAATTGCTCATAGTTTTTAGAAAATGAGAATTTAATGTTGTCAGTGATATTTCTAGAAAGAAAAGGGAATTTAATTAGAAAAAATAGAAAATATGATACGTTTTAGTTGAAAATGTAATCGGTTAATTATTAGTATTATAATATTATTATTTTTTTTATTAGATAGAAACGTCTTTGATATAATTGGAAAAAGAGAGGTTTTAGTAAGAAAAAGAAAAAAGATAACGTGTTTTGGCTGAAAATGGTAACCGTACATGATATAATTGGAAAAGGAGAGATGTTAGTTAGAGAAAGAAGAAAAGGTAACATGTTTTGGGTGAAAAGGGTAATTGATTAGTTAATAGTAATTATAATATAATTATGTTATTTTATTAAACAAAATTGCACGTACTATTTTTAAAAAAAGAGAAATTTTAGTTAAATAAAATGTAAAGGATATTTTATTTTACCTGAAAAATGAAATTATTTAGTTATTGAAAAATAGAAAAGGTAATATGTTTAACCTAAAAAAAGGAAATTGATTAATAAAGGAGAAATTTTAGTTAGATAAAATATAAAAGGATATTGTATTTTACCTGAAAAATGAAATTATTTAGTTCTTGAAAAATAGAAAATGTAAAGGATATTCTATTTTACTTGAAAAAAGAAATTATTTAGTTATTGAAAAATAGAAAAGGTAATATGTTTAACCTGAAAAGAAAATTGATTAATAAAGGAGAAATTTTATTTAGATAAAATATAAAAGGATATTGTATTTTACCTGAAAAAGAAAATTATTTAGTTCTTGAAAAATAGAAAAGATAATATGTTTAACCTCAAGAAGGAAGAAGATCTGTAATTGAGTAAGAGTAAATAAGTAAAATCAACAGGTAATTTTACCTGAAAAAAGGAATTATTTAGTTATTGAAAAATAGAAAAGGTAACATGTTTAACCTGAAAAAGGAAATTGATTAATAAAGGAGAAATTTTAGTTAAATAAATATAAAATGATATTGTATTTTACCTGAAAAAAGGAAATTATTTAGTTCTTGAAAAATAAAAAAGATAATATATTTAACCTCAAGAAGGAAATTGATTAGTTAGTAGATCTGTAATTGAGTAAGGGTAAATAAGTAAAATCAACAGGTACCGTACCGACCGACCGACCGTCGACCAACCAAACTTTTAATGTTTCGGCTTTTATATAACGAATTTTCTAGTGTGTGCCCAATGGTACATGCTAAGAATCCGTGCTAGCTTAGTTGTCAAATTTTGATTGGTGGAAATTTCATTAATAATGATGGACCTCCCTGCATTCACATAAATATCCACCTATCAAAATTTAATAATTTATCAAGCACGAATTCTTAACATGTGCCCTTGAACGCATACCAGACAAATCCTTCATATAATAGTATAGATTTATAGATTTATTAATATGCAATACAAGACTAGTCGCTTCGGCTATGTAACATGGACTTGGATATAGTTTCCATCTTGACATGTGTTTTTCAGTTTTCAAGATTTCTGTAATATGTAATTTAGTTGTCACCATCACTTGTTAGCCGAAGTGGTTGGTACCTCATGTAGGTAGTTATTTTGAGACCCCTCATTTACTTTAATGAAGAGTACCGGAATCAAGTGCGATGGTGAATGTTTCGGAAATCGCTAGGCCTAAGTGGCTCAGAATACCGCCTAGTGCCTAATCGAGTAGGTGGAAATTAATCGGATAAATTAGTCAGAGTATTAATCGGTTGTATTTAAATATTATTTTTTAATATTTTTATTTATTAAATATTTTTATCAAATATGTTTGCCGATTTTTGAATTGTTCAACGTATTTTGCTGGATTTTTCCGATTTTTGATCGTCTAGACTGATTTTTGACCGCCTAAATCGATTTTTCCCGATTTTTGACCGATTTACACAAAAAACATTTTTTTTAACCACTAGAACTGAGTCGGAACATTTTGATGGCGCCGCCTAACCGACCGCCTGGACCGATTTTTACAACAGTGACCACAGTGCACATTCTTATATGATTAAATTGAGGGGTAAATTTGCATTGTTTTTTCTGCATATTTAATAACTCGTTGGTTATCATAGAATTCAGAGATACTTTCATGTACTTTAGTAGATAAATTTAAAGTAAGCATGCTAGATTATGTGAAGAAAAAACTATTAGTGAATTTATCACCTGTTAAATTAAATGAATTCCAATCATGTCTGTTCAGAGCTATCTTATTAGAGATGTGCAAATTATAAAAAAGTGAGAATAAAAAATATTACTAGTGGGATACATAAAAATCGGATCATGTCGGATTCATATTGGATTTTCAAAAATCAGAAAATTTTGGAATTTTTTAAAATTGGGCCGCGCTGGATTTTTTCTTAAATATCTAGGTCTGTTTGATAATTTTAATATTAAAATTTTTAATTTTTTTAACAACATTTTTCAATTTATCAACATATAAGTCATAAATTAACAAATTCCGTTTATTTTTCCTAACATCTCACCTTTTTTTGGACCGTTACCTTTAAGCAATTTTTGAATTTGTTTCCAAATATCAAGTATCTTATTTTAATTCGTGAAACACTATATATACGTGGAGAGATTTTTTATTTCGAAGATGCACATCAAAATCAGATTTTACGAACTAAACAATTGAAACCATTTCGAGGAAAGTCCGGCATTTCTGTTTATTTTTATTAGGATTTCTGTTTATTTTTATTTTGATGGCACATATTTAGGAGGGTGGTTACAGCTGCCAGGACACCAGATTGTTGTTACCCAATACTCTAGTAAACAAGTACTCTGCCAAACCAGATTGTAAGTCTGTAAATAATTGAACCTCGACATCTCGTATATCTATTGAAAAAAGCAAGAAGATGAACAAGATGAGGTTTAGTTTGAGTTGTTTGAGATCAAACATTCGATGCTTCAAATCTGTAAGACCTATACACAAAGCTACAACATCATCATCACCAGGTATTTTTCATTCACATTCTCTTCACACTAACCCTGATATTCCCAAGAAACCCTTTATTCCTTCTTTATCAGACCCTAATGCTCACCTTCGACAATTACTTTATGAGAAATCAAAGGTTGGTTTCGATAAGCTCGACGATGCTCTTAAGGTGTTCGATAAAATGCTCAAAATGAAACCTCTGCTTTCTGTTTTGCAATTCAATCAACTCTTAGCGGCTCTTGTTCGAATGAAGGACTACTCGGTTGCCGTTTCTCTGTTTAGAGATATGTGCGCTTTCACCATTCCAATTGATATCTTTACTTTTAATACTGTCATCAACTGTTGTTGTCACTTGAATACACTTGATTATGCCTTTTCGTTGTTGGGCGGAATCATTAAGCGTGGTTTTGTCCCGGATGTGGTGACCTACAACACTCTGATCAAGGGACTTCTATCTCAAGACAGGCCTGTTGAGGCTGAACACTTGTTTAAGAAGCTTCTTAAATTCAATGAGGTTAGGCCCGATGTAATTTCCTATAACATTATCATTGATGGTCTCTGCAAAACTTCAAATACTTCCATGGCTGTTGAGTTGTTTAGAAATATGGAGAAGAAAGGTTGTATACCCAGTATAGTGACTTACAGCACCATTATTGACAGTTTATGCAAAGACGGACATGTCGACCATGCTATGAGTCTTTTTTCGGAAATGATCCACAAAGGCATTTTACCAGATGTTGTAACCTATAATTCATTAATTCAAGGTCTCTGCATTTTAAGTCGATGGGAAGATACTATTCGATTGCTAGGAGAGATGAATACTAGGAATATGACTCCAGATGTGCATACTTTTAATATATTGATTGATGCATGTAGCAAAGAAGGAAAGGTTAAAGATGCAGCTTCTGTGATGGAATTAATGATCCAAAGAGGCCAATATCCCAATGTAGTCACATACAATTCACTGATGGATGGATATTGTTTGCGTGGAGAAATTGATGAAGCATTAAAGGTGCTCAAAACCATGAAGGGAAAGGGTGTATTGCCCGATCCTCTTACCTACAACATTTTGATAAATGGTTATTGTAAAAAGATGGAAGTAGACAGAGCAATTGATCTCCTTAAACAGATGTCCCTTGAAGGTTTGGCACCAACAATTGAAACTTTCAATACTATTTTGCAAGGTTTGTTTCAGACCGGTAGAGTTGTTGAAGCACGAAAGTTTCTTCAGGAGAGGATGCTAAACGAAGGTGTTAAACTAGATATTGTGACATGTCGTATTATATTGCATGGTCTATGCGAGAACCATCTTGTTGGTGAAGCACTCTCGTTCTTTCACACAATGGAATGTGCTTGTATGCTTCCAGATATACATACTTACACTATTCTAATTGACGGATTGAGCAAAGATGGACATCTAGAAAAGGCAAGAAGTCTTTTCGATAGCCTACCGTCGAAAGGTTTGCGACCTAATATCAGGACATATACAGTCATGATCGGAGCATTTTGTCGTGAAGGGTTACTCGGCGAAGCCAATGAACTACTTGTGCAAATGAGAGACAGTAATTGCTTGCCTAACGATGCTACCTACAACATACTTATCCGCGGAAGTTTTCACAACAAGAAGTACAATGAAGCAAGTATACTCATAGATGAGATGTATGCTCGCGGCTTCTCAGCAGATGCATCTACCACATCCTTGTTACTGGCCTTACTTGAATCAAAAGAACAAGATCCTGCTCTTCTTGCTTTGCGTAAGAAATACTTCACATAGTTACCTGGTATAATTCCAATCTGGGCTCTGATAAGCTCGATAATCTCTTTTTTTTTTTCCGGTTAAAATCTCCAACTGATACCTCTGTTTCCTGTTATGATATTTAATTGAATGTTCCTGTATGAATTTTCATCAACTACTAGCCCAATTGCTATTTACATAACATTCTAATGGATGCATAATGTCAGCCGCGTAAATACATAAAGTACACCTTTTTTGTCTTGAGGTGTCGTGGTCATACCTCATGTAGGTAGTTATTTTGAGAAGAGTACTGGAATCAAGTGCCATAGTGCACATTCTTATATGATTAAATTGAGGGGTAAATTATTTAGCAAAAAAAAAAAAAAAAAATTTGAGGGGTAAATTTGCATTGTTTTTTCTGCATGTTTAATAACTCGTTGGTTATCATAGAATTCATAGATACTTTCATGTACTTTAGTAGATAAATTTAAAATAAGCATGCTAGATTATGTGAAGAAAACACTATTAGTGAATTTATCACCTGTTAAATTAAATTAATTCCAAACATGTCTGTTCAGAGCTATCTTATTAGTCCTTAGTGTCATAATAACATGGCTCAGTCTGCTTTACCTAGGAGTAGAGCCCTAAGAGTGTAATTTTTTTGTACCTTTCTCTTTGCTTTACTTAGGCTCTGAAAGCTGCTGGCGAAATCTGTCTGCTATCGAAGGACTCTGGTCCAGTGGAAGACATGGCATACCCAAACGATCCCAGGGTACCTATAAATCTTGATGATAATCTGAAACAGCTATTCTGGGGAATTGAATTACCAAGGGATATGATCGACATTGAAAAGGATCTCCAGAAGAATGGGATGAAACCAGCTACAAACACTGCAAAGAGGAGAGCCCAAGCACAGGTTCACGGCATTTCCAACAAGCCCAAGAAAAAGAAGAAGAAACATGAAATTAGAAAGAGAACCAAGTTGACCAACTCTCAGCTTCCTGAGTTGTTCAAGAATCTCAGCTGATAATGGTTATCAGAATGTCATCATGCTGTCGGTTCAGCTGTCAAGTTTCATTTTGATCCGGATCTGTGGAGACTGTGATTACCAAACAAATATTTGTGCTTCAGCTAGACATTTATACGACATTAGTTTTGAGAGTTCCGTTTTCAATGGCCTTCATTGTGCATCTTGAAAGACAGACAAATTACTTGTCATTCTGAGTATGCCCTTGAATACTTTGAACAGAGTTTTAATGTGCCTGGCCTTTGTTATGATTGAATTGTGAATTCATGGTCATTGTTTTTATGTGTACTGTTTCTGAAGGTTGCAAAAGTACGGCTCAAGAAGGTTTCGTGAGTGTTCTTCATTTTATACAACAGATCGAATGGTATCTGTTTACACATTCTCTACATGGATAATGGATTGTTCTTCATTGATAGACAGAATGGTATCTGTTATTGTGACTTGGAGATAGACAAGATGAGAGTTCTTGCAGCTGCTGCTGGCTACTATTACTGAACTGCCGCTTTGCAGAGGACATGCTACTGGACCAGCTGGTGTTATGATGGAGGACATGTGGCTATTTTGTCGAAACATAGTTGGCTACAATGAATGTGACAGGATCCAGGAGCGTCCAGCACTCTGGGTAAACAGTAAGCACTAAGCAGGCAATTCAACAATGTATGTTAGGCAATAACGTCCTTCCTTCATGAGTTTCTACAGCACCAGTCTCCAGTCCTTCAAAAAAATGGGGAGCTATAGATTGTACCCATATCTTAAGGTTTATATTTGGTACCTCCTTTTTAAACTTAAAATGCATGTTAGTATGTTCTCTCACTTTATTCATCCAGAATTGCATAGGTCTCACAGATGGCCTGAACTTGCACAATGCAATGTGATGAAAGTTAGTGATGAAAGAATTGTTTATAAATGACTTGTACAATGCAATGTGGACCAGAAAATAACCTGGTAACGAGGCAGCAGTGGATGTACTTGACAAATAACTGCCAGTGCCATACTCCCGCTAAAAGAAGAGTTAAAGGTTGTAATCATTTTCACTTCATATATCTATTATTTCTAGTTGTCCTGCTCTATAACTAGAGCCGACAATTTCGTACACGACACGAAAACATGACACGAAAATTACGGGTTTGGGTTGATCTTTACGGTACACGAACACGAAAGTATACGAACACGAAATTACACGGATGAATTTAGTGTCGGTTTTGGGTTTACCCTTGGGTACACGACACGAAACGAAAATACACGAAATAAATAAATATTTAAATAATTTTATTAAAATTATATGAATACATATTTTAAAATGATATTTTATATATAATTTTTACATAAGATAAATACAAAATAGTTTCAAATCTTAGTTTCACAATACTTAAGCTCACTTCATTCCTTATGACAGATTGACTTAAGACTGGACTAGTAAAAAATTAATATTTAAATATTTTTATTTTTATTCAAAAATTACACGAAATACGACACGAAACGTACACGAAATGAAGGTACACGAACACGAAACGAAACGAATCCTTAACGGATCGGTTTTGGATTTAGCATTACGTACACGAAACACGAAAGTACACGACACGAAAGTACACGAAACGAACGAATTGCCAGGTCTATCTATAACATTAAACATGAGCAAAACCAAGCCGCAGAGAAGTATAATAAACAATTTCTTCAATTGTTGCAATTTCACAATTCTGATATAAGAACAAAACTAAAACCCCTATAATACAACAAAATCAATAATTTTTACGGTTTTTATAAAAGCTTCACTCACCAATTGTCTAGGTTCCACTTTGTCCATATTTTTAGTATTTTCCGATTATGAATGCAATAAAACAGTAAATTACTAGATAATGAAGATATAACCTAAGATAAGCTATAGATCAGAGAATATATAGAGAGAACAGAGGTTAGAGAGAGAGAAAGAGAAATAACACTCCACTATTTCAAAATTTTCTGAATAATTTAAAGAATAAAACTGAAACCCCTAAAATACAACAAAATCAATAATTTATCTTGTTACAAGCAGTCTATTCCAATATTTTTTTAACTAATGTCGAACTAATTATACTTTAATGCAGACTATATATAAAAGCAGACTATGCATGTACCATGCAGCAACATCAGCTACCTTATGGAATTCATGATATTTAACTAAGAGATATAAAAACGATTTTAGATTCTAGGATTAATCCTAACTTGTCAATCACGGCATTGGGTAAAAACTTTGCCCGAAGTACATGTTGAGTTTAAGCCTCATGTTTTAGGGGAGCAAGGGGAGAAGCAACGATGAAAAGGCGAAGATCGATATGAAAATATTTGGGATGATGAGAACTGCTTGCCAAAATTTCTAACTCAACTTGTAAGTTGGATTCCGAAGCAGGTATTTATAGCTTAAGGTTTAAACTGTGATTCAGTTACTTGTCCAGTTACATCATACTTGTGGTTTTTGTTCCACATTTTCTAATTCTACACATGTATCAAAATTCTTGTACGTAGGTTCATGCGGTATTTTTAGGATGGTATATATTTGTGTAACTTACACAAATACTAACATAAAAAGTGAGAGAGAAGGATGAGAGGATTACGCATGGTTGGCCGGAAACTAGCCACATCATTGGTCTAGGTGCCACTTTGTCGGGAACAGTTGCTGGAAAATGTATGTTTTTGTATATTTTTTAGTATTTTCTGATTATGAATGCCATGTGTTGGAACTAGATTTCTGCCAGATAATTTCTTCATTTGGACCTGCAAAAGAAGAAGGATGCGAGGGTGTTGACCCCCGATTCACCTTCGGCGTAAGAATAAGTATTCCGGTTATTTTTGAGAGATATAGGTAAAACATAGAGAGATTGTGTTTAGAGAATACTTGAGTTGTTTTTTTTTCCTCTGGCCAGCTTCCTCTCTTATTTATAGTGTGGTAATGAATCATTAGGAGGTGGAAAAAGTGGAAGGAAGTGTCCCCCATTATGAGGTGTCAACACCCAATTGGACCGTTTTTGGTTGGATGTGTCATTAGATGATTTGACCGTTATTTCCACTAATCTTATTAGTGGGCTTCCCTTTGGGCTCAAATAAGTGGGCTGGATAGATGGACCTCCAACATGTCCCTGGGCTTCAATCGGGCTTAGCTGTAAACCTATACAACTTAGTCTGCTCACCTGTGGTAATGCTACTAGGTGCAGCCTCGACACCTGCCTCGTAAATAGTCTCCTATACTGCTGACCGGTTAGCACGCTTTTGCGGAGGGTCTGCCTTGTTCTTGCCATGCTTATCTGTTGTTGTGTAGTGGTGTATAAAAGAAAAGCAAAAGTGAGCAATACAGCTCAGCCATATAATAGTAGTTTTCAAAGTACTTTTGTTAACGTAAGCCATATGACATATCGTATACTGATATTATACCATCACTAAACATTTTTATTCTTTATCCAGAAATGTAACGAAGAATTTCCGAGGTACTTTGAATAGTTCATCACTCTATCAACATTATCAGTAATTGAGCACCTAGGCTTTTATTAATAAAGTGTTTGCAGTACAATTCCAATTGGAAGAATGGGATTATGCTGGAGCCTCTTCCACGATATCTGGTGATCAGCTAATATACCGTGCCTCTGCTTCTCTACGAGTAGAAGGACGACGTTCCCTTATCGGGTTGCACCCTGACCGCATATGGGCCTTAATATTTGGACTATGCCCGAAGGCGATGTCCCCTCTTCCTCCAATCCCTTAGAGAATTCTATGCATCGTAGGAACAGAATTTAATTCAGTTTCCCCCAAGCACAAAGCTTGACGACTAGTTTGATAATCATTACTAACTTTACTTCCATGAGTAATTGAGGAGGCAACTCTGATGTGTGGGTTGACTTTAGTCAACAGATTTTGATTACTAAGAATCGCATCATCAAACATAATTTGGGAGTTGATCGGAGTTTTTTTGAGTGTTTAGTCAAACCTGAGCCCCCTTACTAGGTAGGGTACATTTCTTATTGGTAGCGAATGGAGAAAATAATTAATACTAGCTCCCAAAATCTTGGGTTCCCGAGTTTTGATAAGTTGAGTGAAGTAGCGATACTTTTTCGATGAGTGAAGCTATAGTTAAAAGTTTTGATAGCTATACACACACACACACACACACCTATACTATTATATAAAAGCCGAAACATTAAAAGTTTGGTTGGTTGGTTGGTACCTGTTGATTTTACTTATTTACCCTTAACTAATAAAACATGTTATTTTACTTAATTATCCTTACTTAATTATTATTTATAATAATATAATAAATAGTTATTAGCCAATTTCCTTTTTAACATTTACTATTAATTGAAGAAATTACCCTTTATAAATACCTAACATTGTACCATATCTTACAAACGCTAATATTTGTTTTCTAACTAAAACATGTTACCTTTAAATTTAAAACTAATCTTGCAATCACTAATATAAACCCAAAAATATCACACTGCATCTTACATTCATTAATAAAATATAATAAAATTCTATATACATTGTTAATAATAAAAAAACATGAGGATAATCCTTGAACATGAGTATATTAAATTATATTAAAAGTAAAAAAATTATTGAAAATAATGATCATATAAACCTTAATTATATTATTAAATAAAACTTATAACGTATCAAAAGAAAGCACCTGTTGATTTTACTTATTTAACTTTAACTAATAAAACACGTTATTTTACTTAATTATCCTTACTTAATTATTATTTATAATAATATAATAAATAGTTATTAGCCGATTGCCTTTTTAACATTTACATTTAATAGAATTTACCTTTTTAACATTTACTTTTAATAGAAATTACCTTTTATAAACACCTAAAATTGTACAAAATAAAATATAATAAAAATCTATATACATATTTACTAATATGTAATAAGCAAACAAGGATATAATTTGGTTGTTTGGTTCAACCATTTAAAACAATAGTGACTGTTAGATATTTAGTAGATAGATGATAACCATTAGATCTAATAATAAGGAATATTCTATATTTAAATCCCTGTTCGAATCCCGTCAACAACAAATTTATATTTAGAATTTATATTATTAGTTCTAAACAATACATGTGATTTATTAAATAATTTTAAAAAGTTAAATTAATTCCATAATAAATTATAAAACTCTATTTTGTTTAATCATATAATTTTAAAAATATTTAAAAGTAACCCGTACTTTGCACGGGCTATAAGCTAGTATATATATATATATATATATATATATATATATATATATATATATAGGCTAGCGTTCAAATAGAAACCAACCTTAGAATAGAAACTAGAAACCTACACTAAATAAATTATATTTCATTTATTTTAATGGCCCCGCTAGGGGCACCTTCACAAAAAACGTTTAAAATTCTTGGCTCTATTCAACAAAAATATAAAAAAAATAATTTTTTTTTAAAAAAGTACTGTTCACGTGCCACGTCATCGCGTGAACAGTACTTTTTTTTAAAATTTTTTTTATTTTTTTTATTTTTGTTGAATAGAGATAATAATTTTAAACGTTTTTTGTATTGGAGTACCCCTAATTTGGTTATTAGATTAGCTTGAAATATTTAATTTAGGTTTAGTTTCTAGTTTCTATTCTAAGTTAGTTTCTATTAGAACAAGACCCTATATATATATATATATATGAGTTACACTCTCTAGAAAGATTACCTTATATAAAGAACAATAAAAAACACCATTCTAATACTTTATTTTTCATAAAAAATGATATATTATGATAAAAATCACAAATCTTTTATTATAATACCTGAGTCTACCCAGGTATACAGTTAAATGCAGTTAACCAATCAAAAAACTATGAATTATTTTAGGACCAATCAAAGATCATTCCTAAATTTTAGACCAATCATATTATACTAAAAGTTTTCCTTATTTACCATTCTCATCCTATTATACTAACTATGGTTAGTTAACAATTCTAATTTAAATAGAGTAACTTACTTGATTTAACATATCCATATATTTCATATTTTTTAATGTCAAGAATAATTATAATAAATTAATACTTAAATCAAAATCAATCAGGATTATAAAAATATACGATATTAAGCGATTTTCGCAATATTAATTTTCCACACTTTTGATTTATAGTTAATTATAATAACATTACTATATATTACGAATTAATTTTCATAAATATATATAAGAGCAAATCAAAATTAACCACTAAAACTAAATTAATCGTAGCATTCTCACCCTAATTTACTTATCGTGGTTACTTAACAATTTTATTGAAATACAACATTTATTTTATTTAGTACATGTATATATTACAAATTTTTTAAAGTGATAAATTTTTTACTAACTTATCAATCTTTTAATTTAGAATCAGTTAAATTATACTATTATATATTACGAGCTAATATTCATAAATATCAACTAAAATCATATTGTAATATATTGTAATATATAGTTGTATATTATTGATTAATTTTCATAAATACTTATTAACTAATTAATTATAATTTTTTATTTAAAATCAGTCACAATTATAGTATTATATATAGGTAATCTGTTCTTTGCGCCCCTTTCTACGTATAAAGTTATTTTTCAAAATTGTGTCCTTCTTAATTGATTTTAATACAAATATATTATTTTAATACATGAATCTATTTTATCAATGTTCTATAATATAAAATTTTAATATGTCAAACTCTCGATCTACAAATATAACATGCAATCAAATTTGAAAAAATTTACTATTACTGAATTAAAAATTTTAAAAATTAAAAAATACTTGTCACACTATTCTAAATACACATTCAAAATTAAGGTTATATAAACTTTTAAATTAATCAATTATATTTAAAAAGCTAGATTCAAGCAATTAAAATATTAAAATGAATTTTGAACCAATTATCTTTAAAATTTTACGTATCAGTGATTTTTTGTTATGCAATAATTAACGGGACAAACAAATTGATCTGACGATATATTTGAATTATTCAAAATACTAAATATATTCTTAAATAGTATTAGACATTATTTGCTGTATAAATTAGCAATTCAAAAATTAAATTCATTACAAAGTCAATGAAAATATTATTAATGAATATTTTCATATCAAATTGGTCAACTCAGCGCAAAAATTATTATAAATCACTATTTTTTGATAGATAATTAATTCATCAATAAAATGGCATACGACATTTACAAAAATATACAAATTTTCAAATTTTCTTATAAATCACTATTTTGTATAGGTAATTAATTTATCAATAAAAGGTCATACAACATCTACAAAAATAATCAAGATTAGACAAACACATTAAAATAGATCCTATCAAGGTTTTCTTCATCCAAACTACCATCGTTGATCTAATCTTAAATTGTGGTATATCTCTCGCTTATATCATTAAAATATATAGCTTTTTTGGCGAGATTATCCTACAATTTATTGTAGTCGTGAGGAAATATTTATCTGATTTGTCAAAACGTGTTCGAACAACCGACCAAAACTGCAATTCTATACTATCCAAATCAATGAACCAATATAAGAAAATCCTGTATATCTAAGATCCCGAATGCCGAAATAAAAGAACTTAATCTCATAAAGAGAAAGGACGAAACCTAATATATGGGTAGATAAAATCCACTAAAGGGGTACTAGACTTTCAAGAAAGATATATATTTATTGAAAAACAAAGTAAAATCAAGGAAAAGAAACGGGAATTATCATTCACTAGAAAAAAGTACAAAATCCAATATATCAATAAATAAAACCTACCAATAAAAGGCAAAATCAAAACAATACAAAGGGGCTTATCATCAACCAAAACGCTGATGTCAACCCCTAAACTTTAGTTTAGTATTTTTTGGGAGAGGAGGAGAGAGAGAGAAACGGCAACAGCCTTCGTTATAAAATCACTATTATTAATAACTAGATAATTCGATACATATAAAATTATACATTTCCTTTGTTGGTTGATAATATTTATTTTTTTAATATTAACAAAATCTTAAATATTGGTAAAAAAAACTTAATAACTTGGTCGATAGATTCTAAACAAACAGAGATATTTATTAACAATAAAAAAAATAAAAAAAAAGTGCTACATTTTATGTACTCTAATCTTAGTTTTGGTTTGTAGCATCTCAATGTTGTGTTCAATTATATAGTAACATACTTAGATAACTTGGATCGAGAATAACATTAGATGTATGTAACTGTCATTTTTTTGCGTATTATTTTCGTTTCGTGTACGAAAAAAAAATTCATGTAGTTTAATATCGTTTTGTGTTCGAATTTCGAATACACAAAAAAAATTAATGTCATTTTCATGGAACACCCTGTAGACACACATCATGAATGTACACAACACAAACGATTTATCAGGTCTACGTAAGCGCTTTCTTCTAATATATGTCAGAAAAATATACTCACTGTTAAAAGAAAATGAATTTCATGTTTTTTAACCCGATAATTAAAATAAAAGGAAAAATATATAATAATATAATTATGTGTTTATATATTACACGTTTGATTTTAGTTTCATGAACAAATTTCTATTTTAACATGTTAGTCAAATAAAACAAAGATAGGTGATACTCATTGCAAATGTCTTATTTTATTCGTAGGGATGATAACGGCTTGGGTTCGGTCCGAATTTTGTAAAATTCAAGCCCATATCCAAATATTTTCGGATTTTAAAAATAAATCCAAAACCCAACCCGTCGGGTTTCAGATTAGATCTGTTTTTTTAATCCAAAATTAGTAACAATGTAGTCAAATTTTAAAATAATTGAAGTAAGTAATCAAATGTGACATATTGTACGAATTGATATACTAAGTAAAATTTAAATTATGTTAAAAAAAATATTTCGTCGTATACAACACAAATGAAAAATTTATATAAAGTGAAGAAAATTACATCTTAAATATTTCAAGAAAATTTGAGATTGAGAAATAGAAGATTTGGTTATGATGAGTGTTTGATAAAATTGATAATATTAATGAAATTGGTATAGGTTGGCGAATAAGTAATTTTATACTTAAATTAATTACATCCGAATGAAATTATTTTTTAAAATAATGATTAAAATAATATGTTCATATTAACTAATTAATAATTTTATCGTTCGGTGCATAGCACGGGTATAACGCTAGTTTGAACAACAACTACGCTTAACATATCGAATCTAATGTTGAATCTCATCTGAATTTAAAAATCAAATGTTACATAGAATCCAGTATAGAATCTTATATATATTTTTTGTAACAATAAAATTATGTATAATCATGTTAGATTTGATCATAGTTTTTTGTTAGATTCTATATTAATTTATTCATAAAGGCCATTTTTATGTGAAAATAAGATTTTAAATGATTTTATATAAGATTCTATGATGTTCTTTATTGTTTTTTATATAAGGTGTTTTTTATGGAGCAATATATTCAATTTCATTTTATTATTGTTACATTTATTTATATATTGTTTTCATGTGTTTACTTGCAACAATTTCTACGCATATTTAACATGATGCGTTTTGGTTGAATTTGATTTGATATATCTGTTCATGCATTTTGTTTGTTTTTATGAGCTTAATTGTAGAGCTTTGCAATTCAAAGGCTTTGTGTGTGTTTTCGTTCATGATTTCATGTGTGTGCGCTAATAAATCTAGTTATTTGGGACTGTTATACAAAAAATTTAGAAGTTTCGGAGCTTGGAATGATTTTAAATTCTCGAATTTCTGTTTGGGTATCTGGGATTTTAATTTGTTTTTCGATTATTTATGTGTTAGCACATGTTGCCCTTAATTTTCGTTATGTTGAAGATGACGTCAGGTTTTTCGAAAATGAAATTGAAATTCATGGACATTAGATAAGTGTGCTTGCATTGAATTCGAAGAAGAGCTGGTTGAGATTTGTTATTTATATTACTTCAATTACTTATCTGTGCTCGCATTTTAATAAAAAAAAGTTTTGAGCTTGGTATTTTAATTTGTCAAGCTATCAATTCTTACCAAAACATGAAGTACTGATTTTGTCTTGTCTTGTCTTGTGTATGCTCATTTGTGCAGGCGATTAGTAGTAAAAGTTCCAGTTGTTCTATACTTTCTGAATTTTTTATTGCAATGAGTGGTACTCCTAATAAATGGTTGCATGAGGACATCGGAGGTCATTCGGCCACGTTGAAGTACTCGCATGTGTCGAAACACTCGCAGGAAGGATCTGCTTCTCATCCAAGTGTAGGCTCCAAGCTCACTTCATCAGTCATAAATGAGTACCGTGCATCGCATGACCAAGCTGGAAAGAATCTAAAGAGCAATACAGGGAAAAAAGGAACTCTGACAACACTGGTGGAAATGTAGAAACATGGCATGAATCTCGACCTAGTTATCATGGGCCAGCAGACATTGGAAAGGAAGTCTTGACTAAAGATGAGAGGAAGTCTCACGTGGCTGTTGGTGAGAACAAGTTTGATTGGAAAGCACTGAGACTTTGGAGAGAGGGATAAGGAAGGAAGCAGTCGCCGTAGCAGTGATGAGGGCAAAGACTCAATGGGTGACGAGAAAGAAGCTGAAAAGTGTGAAAGAGAGAGGAAGGATCTTCCAAGAGATAAGGAAAAATCAAAGGAGAGAGATACTAAAAGAGACGCGTGGAATGGAGCTGACAAAGATGTTTCACAAAAGGAGATGATGGATGTCTCTGTTAAAGGTATGGATGAGGATTGTTCTTTATAAACATTCTGACCGATTAGTCATGGACCAATTGGAACCTATCACTAAATCTATGTAAATGCTAGACCAGACACTTCAAGCACTTAAAACTCGCATATGGGCAGTGTGGATCACTGAACACCAAAAGCAACCCTAGTTTCGAAATTAGAAATTAATATCCCGAAAATCCGGGATGTTACAAGCATTGTTGGCTCCTTTGTCTCTGTCGTCCTTACTCTTCTCTGTCAGATCCCCCGGGCAGCCACCGCCGCCCTTGTATTCTCTTTCTTTTGGTTCTTCATGTCATTCGGTGTATTAACAGTTCTGAAGATTTTTTTTACCTACAGTACAGGTAGAGGTGGCCAACTATGGGGGGACTGACATCTACACTGATGATTCTGATCTTGTTGCTGGTATGTATCAACAACGAAGTATGCTTGTATGGACTGTAATGGTATAAATAATCGTGGCATTTACAATGGTTGCTTTTCTTTTTTCAGTCCTTATCATACAGGTTACTGTCGCCCAACTGCTTCTCCTCCACACTCTAGCTGGCACTCTGCTATTCAAGAGTTACGAGCTGTGATTCGAGTCTTACCTCCACAAGATTGTAAGTCCCTAAGCAATGAATTTCTTAAAATGGTTCCCATTGTGCTAGTGTTTTTATGTCATTCAGCAGACTTGTTTGAATGATTGATCTGGGGAATCGTTTGCTGTATTTTAGTTGCGCATATGGCTAAATATATATAAACTCTGTGAGGGTATTAGTAGGTTATTATGTTTGCATGGATGCCATGATTTTCATGAAATATCTTATCAAATACAACGGTTTCATAGCATTTGCCAGTAATTTAGTTGTTTGTCATCCCCGCTTAAAACTTTGGACAAATAAGTTGCTTTATAGTATGAATTAATAAGTTACCATGTGGAGCGTTGTTGCATCATATAGGTAAAAACACTTGTAATCAGGTTAGTCTCAGTCTGTTGCTCAAGATAGATACTAAGATGGTTTTCTTTTGTCCGCTTCCGAACTCAGAGAGGAGGCGGAACCATTGATCTTGAGCCTTGTCTTACACATACCTCAACAATTGAGCTGACGCTCGCGCTAGTGGTTGTGGAGAGAACAATGACTACAAGAGCTGCAGCCTCGGTAATACTAGTGGACATTTATCTGATTATTATGTCTTGCTTTGGCTTTGTTTTGCATAAACAACATTGTTGTTGGTTCTGCAGACCCTTTGTTTTTTGAACTTTTCTTATTTTATAGAGTTAAATGCACTTTGCATCCCCCAGCTTTACTCCAATTTCAATTATGTATATGTAGTTTAATAAATTGCACTTTGCATCCCCCAACTTTAAATTATAGGTCAAATCACAATCTCTTTTATGTTTTCTATCAAAAATAATATTTCTTTTAACGATTGTATTGACAAATGTGATATAAAATTGTGTAGTGATTATATAATTTATATTTTAAGATGGTACAAATATATTTTAATGATTTTATACGTATCATATATCATAATAGTCACAACTTTATTTAATGAAAACATATTAGTTTAATTTTTTACAAATATAATAGAATTGATTAATGGTCAAAAAATAATATTAAATTATAATTTAAAGAATTTTAAAGTGTAAAATTAGTTACATGTTTAAAATCTATAATTTATATCATCATTGCAATCATTTTATATCGCATTTGTTAATGTATTTGTTAAATAGCTATATTATTTTTGATAGAAAATGTATAAGGGATTGTGATTTGACTTATGATTTAAAGTTTGGAGATGCAAAGTGCAATTTATAAAACTACATATACATAATTGAAATTGGACTAAAGCTGGGGGATGCAAAATGCAATTAACTCTATTTTATACTAAGTTTTTTGGTTTCGGCTGAGTTGATAGACTTGAATCTCGTAATCTTCTATGATAATTGGATGATTGCAACTTTTTCCTTATGAGATATTTGTGTTACGGTACATTATTTTTGTATCTGCAATTTGTGATTGTTAAGATACTCTTGGGGTATACCGGTGTTTGACTATATATTGGTCACTCTTTTGCATATATTCACTTTTTTTTTGTCAAGAACATATCTATCTATACTATACTATTATATTAAAACCGAAACATTGAAAGTTTTGGTTTTCTGTTTGGTTATCCTATTTATTTTGGTTTTCGGTTTGGTTAATTTAATTTTTAATTAATTTTAAATATAAAATAAATCAATTTTAAAATATAAAATAAATCAATTTTAATCCGTTATTGGCTATAGTGCAAAAGACACAATAGTATTTTATATTTACACCATTACTAATACAGCTAAACTTAAAACCTCCGTTGGCTTCACGAACACTGCGCACAGAACTCTATTTTTCTAAACCTAATTTACACCATCTTCATCAATTCAATACACAAGTTTCTTCGGCTTTTCTCTTCTTTTGCAACATCATATATATCATTAAAGTGTAAGTATAAATAATTAAATTACAAAAATAACTCAAAAAGCTAATTACTCATGTTAACGTAATTATATTCCCATTAAAATTCCTTCATCCACATTGAACTTCTACTTGGACTCTTTTTTCTGCTCCAACAACTCAATTACCCATTTTTTCTAAAGATTTTACTTCTAATTAAAACACTTTACCATTTAATTTAAAACTAATATTACTATAATTAATATATATCCAAAATATCATACCATATCTTTCCGTAATTATTTTTAGTAGTAATTTTTTTTAATTAAAACATGTTACTTTTTAATTTAAAATTAATCTTGCGATCACTAATATACACCCCAAAATATATCACCATATATTCAAATCATTATTTTTAGTAATAAATAAGAATCGTTAGATCTAATAATAAGATATATTATATGATTAAATTAATTTAATAAAAATTCAAAGTTCGAACCCGTCAACGACATTTTTAATTTAGAATTTTACAAAATAAATTTTAAACCATGCATATCATTATATAAATTTATATTAAATTAAAATTAAAAAATTATTAAAAATAAGGATTATATAAAAACATAATTATAATGTTAAGTAAATTTTATAACCTATCAAAAGAAGCCCGTGCTTCGCACGGGTTATAAGCTAGTACTAATATATTAAAGTCAAGAGATTAAAAGTTTGGTCAGTTTGGTTTTCGATAAGGTTATCCTAATTATTAAAATAAATAATGACATAATATAATTAATGGTAATTAGCAATTGCCATTTTCACATTTACTTTTAGTTAAAGATATTACTTTTTGTAAAAACATCAATCATACCATATCTTCAAATCATTAATATTTCCTTTCTAATTAAAATACGTTACTTGTTTCTTTTAAAATTAATTTTACAATCATTAATATATACCCAAAAATATCACACCATATTTTCAATTATTAATAAAATATATTAAAAATCTCTATATTTTGTTTATAATAAGAAAATATTAGTATAATACGTAAATATGATTATATTAAATTAAAATTTAAAAAATTATTAAATGATAATTATATAAATACCTTTTTTTTGCCCAATCTTTTGCTTATAATTTTAGTATTTTGCTTATAATTTTGCTTATAATTTTATGCTTATAATATAATAAATACCTAAAATATCTTATCTTTCAATCAATTTAAAAGACACTTACTTTTAATTGAACATATTACCTTTTATACACACCTAAAATATCATATCTTCAAGTCATTAATATTTCTTTCTAATTGAAATACGTTACCTTTTAATATAAAACATAAATTTGCAAACATAATCTTCCAATCATTAATATTTCTTTTCTAATTAAATACCCTATCTTTTAATTTAAAACATAAATTTACAATCATTAATGTATACTCAAAAATATGATACCATATTACCGTTAGATTTTTAGTAATTAGTAAGAACTGTTAGATGTAATTATAAAGTATATTTAATGACTAAATTACTTTACTAAATATTCAAGGTTTGAATCCCGTCAATGACATATTTAATTTAAAATTTTATTATATAAATTTTAAATCATGCAAATCATTTATTAAATTTAATAAAATTTTATTAAATTAATATTAAAATAATTTTAAAATTAATAATTATATAAAAATATAATTATATAATAAAATAAAATTTATAACATATCAAAAAAAACACGTACTAACTATAAACTAGTACTCCCTCTGTCTCATAAAACATTTCCTGTTTACTATTTCGGGACATTCAAAATACTTTTCCTCTTTCTATTTTAAGCCTTATAAAACAATATTCAATACCTACTATTCCACCCACTACTCCTTAAAAATAATATTCAATACCACCTACTTCATCCACTACTCCTTCAAAACAATATCTAATATCCACTACTCTTTAAAAACAATATTCAATACCTACTATTCCACCCACTACTCCTTAAAAATAATATTTAATACCCACTATTTCACCCACTACTCCTTAAAAACAATATTCAATACCCACTAGTCCTTAAAAATAATTTCTAAGAGCATTCACATCCCATCCCCCATCCCCAACCCCATCCTTATAATTTGAGGATTTGTCCAACTTTTATTCTAAAACACTCCTCCATCCCATTCCCCATTTTGGGGTTTGATTTAGGGACCAAAGTTTGAGTCCCCATATTTAGGGACCAAAGTTGATGCCTCATCCCCGTCCTCATGCACTCTCTCTCCTCATATAATAATATTAAATTGTATTTATAATAGTGGGTGAGTTTTGGTTGTTAAAATTGTAAGTGAAAGAGAGAGAGAAAGAAGTAATATAAAAAAGAATATAGGGATAGGGGAATGGAAAATGAGGAATGGGATGTAGAAACTTTTTGATAATTTTGGAGATTTACTATTTTTATTTGGGGATTTACTATTTTTAGTAAGTTTTTGGGGTTGGGGATGGGGAATGGGATGTGAATGCTCTAATTCCCACTACTCTATACAAAAATAATATTCATCATCTACCATCTTAAATCCGTGTTTTTAGTCAAATAGGAAACGTTTAATGAGACGGAGGGAGTATTCACTTTAGATGTACTATGTAGAACTGATTAGGGAGAATAAAGAATTCCGCGAAAGCCACTAAACAAGCTGAACCACCTAGATTGAACATGATAAATCTGTTGATGAGTTTGCTCCGGTTTTGGTGTCACGTAACGGAAACCTGATTAAGTTATTTGGTTTGTTATATTTATTTACTAATATGCAATACAAGACTAGTCGCTTCGGCTATGTAACATGGACTTGGATATAGTTTCCATCTTGACATGTGTTTTTCAGTTTTCAAGATTTCTGTAATATGTAGTAATTTAGTTGTCACCACCATCACTTGTTAGCCGAACTGCGGAAGTGGTTGGTAATGTAGTTATTTTGAGACCCCTCATTTACTATAATGAAGAGTACCGGAATCAAGTGCCATAATCAATTTCTAGAAATCGCTAGGCTTAGGCGGTTCAGGGTACCGTCTTATGCCTAATCGAATAGGTGGGAATTAATTGGACGGATTACTCGGAACATTAATCGATTGTATTTGAATATTATTTTTAATTTTTTTGCCGATTTTTGAATTGTTCAACGTATTTTGTTAGATTTTTCCGATTTTTGACCGCCTAAATTGATTTTTTCCCAATTTTTGACTGATTTACACAAAAAACATTTTTTTAACCACTAGATTCGAGTCGGGACATTTTGATGGCGCCGCCTAGCCGGCCGTGTAGACCGATTTTTACAACACTGATCATAGTGCACATTCTTATATGATTAAATTGAGGGGTAAATTTGCATTGTTTTTTCTGCATGTTTAATAACTCGTTGGTTATCATAGAATTCAGAGATACTTTCATGTACTTTAGTAGATAAATTTAAAATAAGCATGCTAGAGCTAGATTATGTGAAGAAAACACTATTAGTGAATTTATCACCTGTTAAATTAAATGAATTCCAATCATGTCTGTTCAGAGAGCCATCTTATTAGAGATGTGCAAATTATAAAAAAGTGAGAATAAAAAATATTACTAGTAGGACACATAAAAATCGGATAAGGTCGGATTCATATTGGATTTTCAAAAATCAGAAAATTTTGGAATTTTTTAAAATTGGGCCGCGCTGGATTTTTTCTTAAATATCTAGGTCTGTTTGGTAATTTTAATATTAAAATTTTTAATTTTTTTAACAACATTTTTCAATTTATCAACATATAAGTCATAAATTAACAAATTCCGTTTATTTTTCCTAACATCTCACCTTTTTTTGGACCGTTACCTTTAAGCAATTTTTGAATTTGTTTCCAAATATCAAGTATCTTATTTTAATTCGTGAAACACTATATATACGTGGAGAGATTTTTTATTTCGAAGATGCACATCAAAATCAGATTTTACGAACTAAACAATTGAAACCATTTCGAGGAAAGTCCGGCATTTCTGTTTATTTTTATTAGGATTTCTGTTTATTTTTATTTTGATGGCACATATTTAGGAGGGTGGTTACAGCTGCCAGGACACCAGATTGTTGTTACCCAATACTCTAGTAAACAAGTACTCTGCCAAACCAGATTGTAAGTCTGTAAATAATTGAACCTCGACATCTCGTATATCTATTGAAAAAAGCAAGAAGATGAACAAGATGAGGTTTAGTTTGAGTTGTTTGAGATCAAACATTCGATGCTTCAAATCTGTAAGACCTATACACAAAGCTACAACATCATCATCACCAGGTATTTTTCATTCACATTCTCTTCACACTAACCCTGATATTCCCAAGAAACCCTTTATTCCTTCTTTATCAGACCCTAATGCTCACCTTCGACAATTACTTTATGAGAAATCAAAGGTTGGTTTCGATAAGCTCGACGATGCTCTTAAGGTGTTCGATAAAATGCTCAAAATGAAACCTCTGCTTTCTGTTTTGCAATTCAATCAACTCTTAGCGGCTCTTGTTCGAATGAAGGACTACTCGGTTGCCGTTTCTCTGTTTAGAGATATGTGCGCTTTCACCATTCCAATTGATATCTTTACTTTTAATACTGTCATCAACTGTTGTTGTCACTTGAATACACTTGATTATGCCTTTTCATTGTTGGGCGGAATCATTAAGCGTGGTTTTGTCCCGGATGTGGTGACCTACAACACTCTGATCAAGGGACTTCTATCTCAAGACAGGCCTGTTGAGGCTGAACACTTGTTTAAGAAGCTTCTTAAATTCAATGAGGTTCGGCCCAATGTAATTTCCTATAACATTATCATTGATGGTCTCTGCAAAACTTCAAATACTTCCATGGCTGTTGAGTTGTTTAGAAATATGGAGAAGAAAGGTTGTATACCCAGTATAGTGACTTACAGCACCATTATTGACAGTTTATGCAAAGACGGACATGTCGACCATGCTATGAGTCTTTTTTCGGAAATGATCCACAAAGGCATTTTACCAAATGTTGTAACCTATAATTCATTAATTCAAGGTCTCTGCATTTTAAGTCGTTGGGAAGATACTATTCGATTGCTAGGAGAGATGAATACCAGGGATTTGACTCCAGATGCGCATACTTTTAGTATTTTGATTGATGCATATGGAAAAGAAGGAAAGGTTAAAGATGCAGCTTCTGTGATGGAATTAATGATCCAAAGAGGCCAATATCCCAATGTAGTCACATATGGTTCACTGATGGATGGATATTGCTTGTGTGGAGAAGTTGATAAAGCATTAGAGGTGCTCAAAACCATGAAGGGAAAGGGTGTATTGCCCGATCCTCTTACCTACAACATTTTGATAAATGGTTATTGTAAAAGGATGGAAGTAGACAGAGCAATTGATCTCCTTAAACAGATGTCCCTTGAAGGTTTGGCACCAACAATTGAAACTTTCAATACTATTTTGCAAGGTTTTTTTCAGACCGGTAGAGTTGTTGAAGCACGAAAGTTTCTTCAGGAGAGGATGCTAAACGAAGGTGTTAAACTAGATATTGTGACATGTCGTATTATATTGCATGGTCTATGCGAGAACCATCTTGTTGGTGAAGCACTCTCGTTCTTTCACACAATGGAATGTGCTGGTATGCTTCCAGATATACATACTTACACTATTCTAATTGACGGATTGAGCAAAGATGGACATCTAGAAAAGGCAAGAAGTCTTTTCGATAGCCTACCGTCGAAAGGTTTGCGACCTGATATCAGGACATATACAGTCATGGTCGGAGCATTTTGTCGTGAAGGGTTACTCGACGAAGCCAATGAACTATTTGCGCAAATTAGAGATAGTAATTGCTTGCCTGACGATGCTACCTACAACACACTTATCCGCGGCCATTTTCACAACAAGAAGTACAATGAAGCAAGTACACTCATAGATGAGATGTATGCTCGCGGATTCTCAGCAGATGCATCTACCACATCCTTGTTACTGACCTTACTTGAATCAAAAGAACAAGATCCTGCTCTTCTTGCTTTGCGTAAGAAATACTTGACATAGTTACCTGGTATAATTCCAATCCGGGCTCTGATAAGCTCGATAATCTCTTTTTTTGTTTCGGTTAAAATCTCCAACTGATACTTCTGTTTCCTGTTATGATATTTAATTGAATTTTCCAATATGAATTTTCATCAACTACTAGCCCAATTGCTATACATTAACATTCTAATGGATGCATTTTACAATAAAAGAGAAAATTAGACATAAGTATTGATCGTCACAGAGATATTGCAAAGGTTCAGCATTTTGTTACGTGGACTATGTCAGCCGCGTAAATACATAAAGTACACCGTTTTTTTGAATAAGATGTAAGATCAAGGCAACAATACTGCAACATACACTATCCTGTAAGATTGTATTTGCAAGAACTAAATATTGATAAAGCACTGTCTTCATTTTGATGCGTTCTAATGGTTTATCCTTGCAAATTCCTTAGTTTCTAACTGTATTGCTTACAATATCCTTATCTGTATATGTATTCAATATAAGACTTATAAAAGCATGTCTACTTATGGACAACATTTTTGGTTGTGGTTTCTAAGGAGATGAATTCACAAGGTCCATGATATTACACATTTCGATGAGTACGCAAACTGTTATACTTCCTAAATTGAATACATATAAGAATGTGATTATTAGATGTTCTAAATCCCTTGCTATGCTGCAGAACTTCATGCATTCAAGAAGTAATTGCAGACTATGCTCCCCTCTTCCGAGGGGACAGGATCTGACAATGGCCTTCCTTTGTCGGGAATGAACCACTCGTTTCCCTGAGTCGGTTTCAAATTTGATGTGAAGCCTATGCTGCAATTTTTGCTCTATAATAACTAGTTTGTCGAACCTAGAAATCAGAAATATAGAGGTCATTTTCTCTGTTGAGTTGACCTTTTTTGTTATCCTTTATAAGATTAGACACAAAATGCTGGAGCTTTATGTTCAAGTGCATCAGCAGGAGAGTAACATGTATCGGTGTTATTTTGATGGCATGATTGTGCAGTTTTCTGGCTGTTGTTTTTCAGCTCTCTGTTACTTAATACGAACCATGTTGGAATATTTGCATGGTGCATAAATTGGTTTATCATAGTGTCATGACCATCATAATTCTTTTTTCGTCGAATGTTTTTAACGAATGTGCCTTCTAATTTCGATAATGCATGTATGCATTTTTTAACTTATAACGAACCGCGTCAGATTTATCTGCTCTTTAAACTAGTCAGTGCCCTTTGTGGTTGGCATGAGTGTGGTAAATTGCTCCCTCAGCTGATGCTCCTATATTTGTTGTGGGCGTTAATGAGAAAACATACAAACCAAACATGGATATCGTAGTATCTAACGCAAGCTGCACTACCAATTGCCTTGCTCCTCTTGCCAAGGTTAGTTTGTTTAAAGACTACTGGTTTCTTTTACTGTTAAGCTGTGAGAGGTGCTTGTATGACTTTAATTGCTCACAGCCTCACAACCAAGCGATCTTGTTCGAAAGGATAACAGAAATAAACTAGTAAATAAAATAATTGGCATGAAGAAATTCATATTTTATCATGGTTATAGCAATCGTGGAGTTTTTATATGTTTAATCACAAAAACTTTTGTGCAGGTGGTTCACGAGGAGTTTGGCATTCTAGAGGGGTTGATGATTACCATGCATGCAACAACAGGTATTATTTCTCATGCAAACACATGCATTATGCACGTCTTTTTTGTTATTTTCATATTGAATGTTCAGCTACGCAGAAGACAGTTGATGGACCTTCCATGAAAGATTGGCGTGGGGGACGTGGTGCTGGGCAAAATATTATCCCTAGTTCCACTGGTGCTGCAAAGGTATGAGATAGAGTTATATTGATAAACTCTCTAAGACCTTGTGCATGATTCTGCTTAATATTCAAATTTGTAGGCTGTTGGAAAAGTTCTGCCAGATCTCAATGGAAAGCTCACTCACTGGAAGGGCTTTCCGCGTTCCAGCCCCCAATGTTTCTGTTGTAGATTTGACTTGTCGACTTGAGAATAGTGCTTCATACGAAGATGTAAAAGCAGCCATAAAGTACTGTCTTCTTTTTTCTGCTTTTCCTATCACACTGTTCATGTATACTCGTCTCAGTTGAAACTCATTCTGGCAATTTTGTTATATTTACATTTGTAATTTGGACTGAAGGTATGCATCTGAGGGACCACTTCATGGGATTCCTTGGTACACTGATGACGATGTTGTTTCAAGTGATTTTGTTGGCGACTCAAGGTCTCTCTCTCTCTCTCTCTCTCTCTCTCACACACACACACACACACACACACACACACACCGCTGACTAAATTATTACCGAAAATAGGCTATACTTCATGGCTAGTATGGTATTCTTGTACCGCTGCTTTTCCCTTGGTGAATGTTAAATATTTTACATGCAATGATGTTGTATCAAATCATGCAAGAGTTCAGGAGCTCAGTCATTTGTGTCTATCTACAGACCTAGATTTCCTTCCATCCGAAGCTGATGAAGCAATTTAAAAACTAGGATGAGATGGGTTCTTTTTAGATTTATGCAATTTAAAAGCTCTATATCTTCGATTTGTAGCTCTGGTCACGAACCCAGACAGTTGGTCAATCTTAAGTAGTTTCTGGTAAAATTTGGATGACAGGGTATAATTGCTAGAGAAATATTTTTACAATATGTTGTTTTACTATCCCCCAGGTCAAGTATATTTTGCTCGAGTAATTCCTTTACAATATGTTTTGTTTTACTGTCTCCCAGGTCAAGTATATTTGACGCACAAGCTGGGATGGGGTTGAGTTCATCCTTCATGAAGCTTGTATTGTAGTACGACGATTAGTGGGGCTATAGGTACAGTTACTATCCTGCGTCTAACTTTCAAATTGGTTTACTCTTCTATCTCTCTTTGATGTGAGTGCTTGTGACAATATTTTGGTATCTTTCTTTCAGCAACCGAGTGCTGGACCTGATCGAACACATGGCATTGGTAGCAACGACCCACTAAATTTGATATGAAGCCTATGCTGCAGTTTTCGCTCTATAATAACTAGTTTGTCGAACATAGAAATCAGAAATATAGAGGTCAATTCTGCTGTTGAGTTGACCTTTGTTGTTATCCTTTATAAGATTAGACACAAAATGCTGGAGCTTTCTGTTAAAGTGTATCAGTAAGACAGTAACATGTATCGGTGTTATTTTGATGGCATGATTGTGCAGTCTTCTGGCTGTTGTTTTTCAGCTCTCTGTTTCATAATAAGAACCATGTTGGAATATTTGAATGGTGCAGAAACGGGTTTAGCATAATGTCATGACCATCATAATTCTTTTTTCGACGAATGTTTTTAACGAATGTGCCTTCTAATTTCGATAATGTATGCATTTTTTAACTTTTAACGAACCGCGCCAGATTTATCTGCTCTTTAAACTAGTCAGTGCCCTTTGTGGGGTAAATTGTCACATTTTAGCAACTTTTTGTTGCAAAATTTAATGGCAACTATATATGGGGGCATATAAAATACGACGGGGCATGAAATTAGTGAAGCTAACCATAAACAAATCTGAAAGAAAGCAACCATTCCATTACTTAAGCAGCAGCAAAGCCGAAAGTAATGAATTATTGCCGTTGATTACGGAAAGGGAAATATAAAATATAACTTTTGTTTTGATTACGGAAAGGGAATTATTAATACATGATTAGTAGACTGGCATTCCCATAAGAGTTAAGAGATAGGACCAGTCTCTTAATTTTGTCCTAATCACAGAGCTTAAGATCTCAATCTCATACTTGACCTGATTAGCAAGTTTTTATTTTTTTTCATTCATTACTTCATATAATACGATACTGAATAAGCTATTAAGTTTTTTAGTCTAAAAAGACGTCCCTTGTGTGTGTATTAATACAAGAGGTGTCGGCTTGTTTACACCATTTTATTACTCCTTTCCATCCTTCAACACATTAAACCCCACCATCTCGATTTCCAGTAATAACTCTCCTTGGTAATTAGTCTTGTTAATTTTTACCATGATTTGCTCACTTATGTCATGATTCTTTTTTACCACGTATTAAAAATCGTAATAAGTGCACAGGTCTCCCACATCACTACAAATCATAACAAGTGCACAAGTTTCTCGCATCAATACAAATTGTAACAAGTGCACAAGTCTCTCGCATTGTTACATGAAAGCTTCTCGAGCTAGCAAATGGTATGACTAGTAGTCTAGTAGCCGTAGCCAGAAGCAGCAGCAGGTAAAATTCTCTACACAAATAGAAACCCACCCTTCACTAACAACCAACATCAACCTACCTTGATAGATAAGTTTCAACTCTTATAATCAATACTTGATAGACAATCTTTAATATGAACAGCTGTTCAAATTACATATCAACGAAAATAGTCAATCTTTTGCCAGTCTTCTTCAACTCTTTCTTTTGTACGTCTTATATTTGATGCACTTGTAATTCATCTAAAACAAGAATGCTTTATATTGCCTAAATTATCTCGAAATTGGATCACAATTGAAATTTTATGTTTTTGCTCACAAAATCTTGATTTTCTGCCTGTGTTATGTATGGTGTACAGAAACAGTAATAGAAGATTGAGGTTTATTAGCTTCTCTGATTGAATGGGGTGCATTTCGTCGAAATTCATAACTAAACCTTTAAGTTTCCGGGAAGATCTTAGCAATCGGAAAAGGGGAGTTAATGGCTTGACTATGCTTGATGAATTATTCACTGCTGATGATGGAAATAGTGCTAGCAACGATGGCCAATTTTTTGCGCTTGTCAGCAAACTCCGGACTGGGGATTTTGTTTTGCCTCCGAAAAAGAGTGTGGAGGATAAAGATAAAGAGACAATTAATACATGGGAACTGATGGCTGGCCTTGAAGAACAGGCAGAGCAGAAGGAAGAATTAGCAAACTCAAAAGTACCTGATCTCGACAAATTGAAGCGTTCTAAAAGTTGTGAAATATCAAAGTTAGCTACTGCTTTTGAGCTCAAAGATGATCAAGATTACAAGGGCGTAGGACGCTCTAGAAGCTTTCACACGGTAGAGGAGTATGATGCGATGATGGAAAGAATTATGTTCTCACATGTACATAATGATGAATATGATCAGTATATGAAAAACCATGTGGCTAAAGTTCAAGAAACACCTCAGTCTATTCCAAGAAACCAATACGAAACCAATAAGGATCATACTTCAGAACCGGATATTAAAGAAGTGATCCCAAATGTTAGTAGCAGCAGTATTAAGAAGGACGGTCCTCAAGAAACAAGAACTTGTGATACAGGCTTGAAACGAAAGGCCTTGATGAAAGGGCTAGAATCACTTCAGATTCCATCTGCAGCTGAGTTCCGGAAAACAGGAAGTCTTAAAGATTGGCTTCAAAATGGAGGAAATATCAGCTCTCCTGGAGAATATGTCACACCTAAATTTGGCAACTACAATAAACCAAAATCTAAATTATCCGAAGAATACAGAGATGATTCCATCTTCAATCCAGAGCTGGTGGCTGCATTTGAAGTGTTTTTGGAACAACTAGAAGATGAAGAAGATGGCATTATTGAACAAATTGAAGGAAATCGCAATGAAATCACAGCCACAGAGTGATCAGCACTAGGAGTTTTGTCAACCTTGAAGACTAGAATTAGGTAGAAAAGTGAAATTGTACTCATACCTTGCAATATTCAATACAGTTGGCTAATATATACTGGTTTTTCCATTATAGCTTTGTTTTTGTGAGAATGTTGCTGGAATTCTGATATGTTTGCAATTGCGAAACAAGTAGTGCCGAATGCACAAGACTCTGACAGGGTCTAGCGCATCCTAACCCTTATATTCTCATTCCAGACATTGCCGAGGTTTGCAGAAACGAAGGTTTTCATGCCGGACATTGCCGAGGTTTTCGCAAACGGTGTTACTGCACCAAACCTTGTCATAAATCTCAACATCATCATGATTAAATTTGATTCCAAATGAGCCGCTTAATTATATGATCATGCATCTGGGCCAATAACAAGGAGTACTACAAAAAAAGTTTTATGTATTCTCCTCTTGCTATGCTCCTTGTTTAACTATTAGCTTGCTCAAATTTTCAATCTCATACCTGAGCAAATCAGGGCGAATGTGTTTCCAACAACAAAATAATTAATTCTAATAAAATAAATTAAGAGGCCGTTTGGCAACTACTTATTACAAGTCCATACGGCTTTAAGTTAATTTTGTTGTGTTTGGGTATCTCTTTTTATACTGGGCTTAAAGTCATTTGAAGCCCATAAGTAAAAAGCAGCGCTGAGATACTTCTGGCTTCCCAAGTTTATTTTTCTTCTTGTGCCTAATCGCCTCTCCCTCTTTTTCTTGCAGTGCTGCTTCTCTCTCGTCGCAAGTCTAGTTAACGGGTATCACCTAAATCAGTTTTTCAATTACTCCAATAATACATATTATTCTTCTCTTGTTCATCTTTTCATCTTTTTTCTTTGTGGATTCAATAACCGTGTGAATATATAAGTAACAAATCGAGTAATTGAACTTGATGGATGTGTTTGATTTTCAGATTTTTTGTATGAAATATTCTGGGAACAGATTTATAGCTTGACAAAAATATGGTGGAATAATTGATATAATGCTAAGGAGAAGACTTTTATTAGCAATTGATATACTAATGCTAAGGACAAAAATATGAATTTTAATTTTTTTAAGTCAAAAAATACTTTAAGTCACAATTTACCAAACACACCAATTCAACTTAAAGTAAAAAATTAAGTTTTAAGTAAAATTATCCAAACACACATATATAACTTAAAGTAAAAAATTTTACTTTTAACTTAAAGTTAATATACCACACTTTAAGCTATAAGCAACTTATTTTAAGCTAATCCAAACGGCCTCTAAGTCTTACATTCCAACTTTTGAACACCTAAATTTCCTGAGTCAACGAAACAACTAACGAAACAACTAGGAGAGCAAGATTAGTAAATAATATGGAGCATCTAGGTGCCCGTAATATGCATGTAGATTCTTTGCCTTGGTGAAGTTATCTTCCGTAAATATCAACATGAGACTCTTTGCCTTTTTATCACAAATTTTTCATTGCTCGTACTCTTCCTTTTCAGATCACTAGATTTTTCTCCCAAAATTGGACCATCTTTTTAAATAGCACTTTCCAAATTATCATGAATCAAACCATATCTAATTTTTCGGCTCCACGTATCATAATTAGTGTCATTCAACCTTTCAATATTCTCTGCCAATTCAGATGCAATCAATTTGTTTGTCATTTCAATCTCTTAACAAAGTGTTAAAACTTCAATCAAGACATACACTTTAATTTAAATAAAATGACAAGTTAGCAAGTATACTAATAATTGCAAAATAATTGAAAAAAAATAAATATTTGTAGTGCATAATAAAAATATTTGCATGACTATAAAAAATAGCATGTTTAAAACAAAATAACATGCAAGAATCTGGATAATTAAAAAATTACCAACCCAAGTAGTGAGCACCGGACAAAAAAAAAACTAACGAGAATACCAACTTGACAAATTAAACGGATCACTACACCATCATTTTATTCAATTAAAATGACAGCGTCTTGGCTCCTGCCATGGTCTGAATGTTAAAGGTATCCCTCTGTCCTGAAAGTCTATACGTCTAGTTCCTATTAATCTATATCTCTTTCTTGGTTCCTCGCCTTCGTAGCTGCATTGAAACAATATCTTCTAAAGTAACCAGTTTCCTAGACTACTAATAAGCCAAGTCTCATCATCCTCAAGGTCTTAAAGTGCTTCATAGCTCCGCCAGCTCCTGTTGCTTCAAGCTTTGCAAGGTCTTATGAAGATGACGAAGAACAATACTCCATTAGAGTTACTAAAATCATAAATCAACAAGATTAAGGCAGTTTTGAGCTTTTCCATCTTTTCGGAGTGTTATCGATTTGGTCTCCTAGGGCCCATTGGTCTCAGTGTTTCTGCATAGATTTGAGTATTCATGTCTCTTTGCTTTCTCGTTAGTCACGCTTATATTATATTTTCACAATTTCTGGTGTGGTTTTAATAATTTTTTGCATTTTCGGGGTGGAATAATCTCTCTTTATCTATTGGAGTTAGTGAGCGTGGGAATATTTCGCCTTTCTATAAAATTCCTTCATGCTCAAAAAGGAGAATAGATAATTCAAGCATTGTCATCTTTCAATGGCTATCTAGACATTCTTCTTCCGCTAACTTGTCAAGCTCATTCATTTGAATAGTCAACCATGGATCAGACAGAAAGTTTAACAACAGCAATGAACACCATATCTTTGGAGGATGAAGAACAAGGAGGCATCGAGTTTGAAGCAGAAGAGGTATCAACAGACAGAGTTCAAGGAGATGGTTCAAATGGAAATTTCTTTATTGTTGGACGTTTCATTCAAGAAGGAAAAATCGATTTCGAAGCCATGAAACAAACTCTAGCAGTTCTTTGGAGGCCAGGAAAAGGAGTCCACATAAAGGAAATTGATTCAAATCTCTTTTTATTTCAGTTTTATCATGAGGTTGATGTAAGACGCGTTATGGAAGGTTGCCCTTGGTCATTCAACAGGAAAGCTATAATCATGGAGAGGCTTCAACCAGGACAGAACCCAAGGAGTGTGGAGCTCAATCATATGGAACTGTGGGTTCAAGTTTATGATTTGAAAGCTGGTTTCAAGTCAGAGAAAATTCTAAAGGGGATTGGGAATTTCGTAGGAAGTTACATTAGCTCATGTCCCACCAACTTTGAGGACGTTTGGAGGGATTATATGAGAATTCGAGTTGCTTTCAATCAGAACAAACCATTGAAGAGACGCATGAAAATCAAAATGGCAGGTAACGACTGGTTTTGGGTTAACTTCAAATATGAGAATGTCCCTAGTTTTTGTTTCATTTGTGGCATTATCGGGCACTCAGAAAAATTCTGTGGGCAATTATTCGAGAAAGCAGACCACGAAATTGTTAAACCATATGGAGCATGGATGAGGGCTCCTTTTAAAAGGCAGGTTAAACCCATCGGTGCTAAATGGCTTCGCAATGGAGACGGAAGTAGCAACCCCACTCCACAGATTTACAGTTGGAATAATCCAACTGAGAAAGACGAGGGAAGTTTAGACTCTAAAAGTACCCAAGTAAATCTGATGGTGGTCACACAGAGAGAAAATCAAGGAGTTAAGATAATGCAGATTGAGGATATTAGAGCGAAACAGAAGCAGAGCAATATTCAAATCAACGCAACTGAACCATCAACAAGTCAGGAAAACAACGAACTAATCATTGTTGAAAGTAAAAGACGTAGAACAAGGGATGAGCTAGAAGGTATTGACATGGAGGTACCAATGGAATCAGATGATACAAGAAAGTTAGCATTCGAAAATACAGAGAAGGATTCAAAAAACGTACATGGGGCGAGTACTCAAGTGAGTGCTCGCCTATCATTATGAGTCTTCTAAGTTGGAATTGCCATGGGCTTGGGACCCCGTGGGCTTTTCAATTCCTTAAGGAGTTAACGCTCCAAAAGAGACCCGATTTTATTTTCTTTAGTGAAATTATTTGTAAGAAAGGCACAGTAGAGAGATTACAAAGAGCGATAGGGTTTGAAGGGTTGATTGTAGTTGAGTCTCAGGGTCGTAGTGGGGGCGTGGCCTTCTTATGGAGGAATAAGGAGGAAGTAATCTTAAAATCCTACAGTAAAAATCATGTGGATACAATTATCCATATGCACAACCATAATCCCTTCAGAGTCACAGGAGTGTACGGAGAGCCTGACAGAAGCAAAAGGTACAAAACTTGGCAGCTTATTCGTAATTTGTCAAGGAGCAATACTCATCCCTGGGTCCTTATCGGAGATCTGAATAATGTTTGTTCTCAAGCGGATAAAAAGGGAGGTAGACCTTACCCATCTAGTCTTATTCAAGGCTTCCTTGAGGTGTTAGAAGACTGCAATCTTATTGACCTGGATCTTCAAGGTTATCAGTATACTTGGGAGAGGGGAGCTGGGACCTCGGAGTGGATAAAAGTCCGTCTTGATCGAGTTTTGGTTACAACAGATTTTTTTAATATGTTTAAAGATGTAACGCTTACCAATTTAGAAGTTTCTACTTCGGACCACTGCCTCTTTTGCTTGACTTTTATAAAGTTCAACACTTTGTTCAATCAAAGAATTTTCGTTTCAAGAACGCTTGGCTTCGGGAACCCATGTGTAAGCAATTAGTGGAGGATGTGTGGTTCAGACATTAAGGTCCATCCTTTTACGAGAAAATATCTGAATGTGCAAGTGTTCTATTAGAATGGGGAAAAGAGATCACTGGAAGTTTCAAAACCAGAATTCGTGAGCATAAGAGGAGAATTAAAGCCCTGAAGGGGAGACGAGATGTCTATTCTATAGAATGTATTAAAGTAAATCAGAAAAGCCTAACCGAAGTGTACGCTCAGCAGGAATCCTTCTGGCGTCAAAGATCTAAACAGCATTGGTTAAAGGCAGGTGAACAGAACTCTAAGTTCTTCCACGCAGCTGCAAAAAATCGAAGAAGCAATAACAGAATCAGGTGTCTAAAGAATAACGAAGGTCAAATGATAGATTGGGAGGCAAGTCTTCAAAATGTAATGATCGATTACTTTGACAACTTATTCACAGCTTCGAATACCGAATGGAGCTATGCTATCGAATGTGTTAAAGCTAGAATCACAGATGAGCAGAACAATTACTTAGAGGAAGACATTACTGAAGACGAAGTCAAGGCAGCCTTATTCCACATGTACCCTGATAAATCTCCGGGCCCGGACGGAATGAGCCCGGGTTTTTATCAAAAGTACTGGCAGATAGTTGGAGGAGACATAGTAAATATCGTCAAGAATTTTTTTCTAACAGGGCACATCGATCAACAGTTGCAAAGCACCAATATAGTCTTAATTCCCAAGAAGAAAAATCCGTCTTTGATGACCGAGTTGAGACCCATCTCTTTGTGTAATGTGATTTATAAAATCATATTGAAAGTTCTAGCCAACCGTCTGAAATCCATGATTGACGTGATTATTTCAAACGGGCAGAGCGCTTTCATCCCAGGTCGATCAATCACATATAATATCATGATTGCATACGAGGTGATGCATTTTATGAAGCGGAAAACTTCTGGTAAACAAGCTTGGATGGCGCTCAAACTCGACATGAGTAAATCATATGATCGAGTGGAGCGGAATTTTATGGAGGCAGTGCTCAAAAAAATGGGTTTCTCGAGCAAGATAACCCAGTTATTTATGGTTGTATGTCATCTGTCACCTATCAAATTAATCATGCAGGAAGAAGTTTTGGAAATATTATCCCTTCTCGTGGCCTTCGTCAAGGGGATCCACTATCCTCTTATTTGTTTCTAATTTGCATAGAAGGTCTTTCTTCCACATCATTCATGATTTTGAAAAGCGAAATCTTATTCAAGGTATAAAGGTTGCTCGTAGTGCCCCTCCTATCTGTCACATGCCATTCGCAGATGACTGTTATATCTTCTATAAAGATAGCGAAGGAAGTGCTAATCAGGTCTTACAGCTGCTGAATATTTTCGAGAGAGCCTCGGGCCAACAAATCAACATGGAGAAATCTTCGGTTTTCTACAGTCGTAATACCAGTTCTTACCTAAAGCAGGATCTTTATCAGCAACTAAAAATTAAGGAAGCTGGAGAGAATACTCACTATCTTGGATTTCCTAATATGTTGTCAAGGAAGAAATAAGCAGTGTTTTGTTTTATCAAGGACCGACTCCAAGCTCGTTTACAAAGGTGGGATAAGAAGTCTCTTTCAAGGGGAGGTAAAGAAATTCTAATAAAATCTGCTGCTCAGACTTTACCCAATTTCTCTATGAGAGTTTTTCTTCTTCCCATTGAAGTCTGCAAAGAGTTGAAAATGGCAATGTCTAAATTCTGGTGGAGATCTGACAGTTCAAGAGATAAAAGCATTCACTGGATGTGTTGGAACCGCTTAACTTCAGCCAAGTGTAAGGGTGGTATGGGCTTCAAAAACCTCAGGGATTTCAATATAGCATTACTAGGAAATCAAGCATGGAGGTTAATCTCATATCCAGATAAGTTGGTCAGTCGCATTTTTAAAGCGCGATACTATCCTTCTACTTCCTTCTTAAAAGCTAAATTGGGCTCCAACCCAAGTTACATCTGGCGTAGCATTTTGGAAGCTCAAGATTTGATGATTCAAGGTATCTCATGTCGAATTGGCAATGGCAAAGAAGTTGATATTACAGATTCTCCATGGCTTCCATCATTCGAAAACCCGTTCGTCCACTCAGATAACGAGGCCATATCAAATCAGAAGGTTGCCTCGCTGTTCAAAATTGGGGAGAAAGCTTGGGACGTGGACTTAGTGTTGGATGTTTTTGAGAGCAGGGATGCCGAGTTGATCCTTTCTATTCCTCTTACTGAAAATGACACAGACACCTGGTATTAGCGGCACGAGAAGATGGGCCACTATTCAGTGAAAAGTGGTTACAATACCATTCAAGCAGTCAAAGATCAGTCTAATAGGGCAGATAATTCAGGTTTTTGGAGAAAACTGTGGAACCTGAAAATTCCAAACAAAATCAAGAACTTCCTGTGGCGTGCCTCGACCAACATTTTGCCCACAAAAGACATGCTGCAAGTCAGAAGAATCCAGCTGAGTAATACTCAGTGCCCTGTCTGTAATCTCTGTGAGGAATCTACCATCCACACTCTCGTAACCTGCTCATTCGCTAAGGAATGTCACCAGGTTTCGTCTGTTAATCAAATTACAGGAGTCTACCATAATTTTGCAGAGTGGCTTCGGTTCGCTTTCGAGCAGGCCAACAGTAATGACATCTGCATTCGAGCAACAGTTTGCTGGTTCTTGTGGAAAAATCGTAACGACATTTTATGGAAACAGCGAGGTGTCGATGTCCTCGCAGTAGTTCATGCAGCGCTGTCTTTCCATGACCAATGGAAAGCTGCCCAAGACAGGAATTTTGACCCCTCCCTGAGTTTCATAATTCCGGAAGATGGTTTAGAGCAGTGGTGCCTTCCTTCATTAAACAGTGTTAAGGTAAACGTAGATGCAGCTCTATTTGAGAATCCAAACCGATACAGCCATGCTATTGTTGTTCGCAACCATTTAGGCCACCTGGTTCAAGCCACGTCCAAATGCTCCCTCGGCAAGACATCTCCTGAAATAGTAGAGAGTGTAGGCATAAGAGAAGCCCTTAGTTGGCTCAAACAAAACAATGTTCCAAATGGTATAATCGAATCTGATTGTCTCCAAGTTATCCAGTTAATTCGCAGCCACTTCGTAAGTTATTCGTACTTAGGGAGAGTTGTGAATGAATGTAGACAACTAATAAAAAAACAACATACCCAGTATATCCCGCATGGGCAGGGTCTGAGGGGGGTAGGATGTACGCAATCATGCCCCTACACAAAGGTAGAGAGATTGTTTCCGGTTTTTTTTTACCCCCGGCAGGAGTCGAACCCGTGACCTCACGGTTCACGGATTGGGCACTAACCACTGTGCCAACTCAACCCCTGAATGTAGACAACTAATAGAGGACCTAAAAAACCAGAATGTTTTGCTTCGTTTCGTTAAGCGTTCCGCGAACAGAGTAGCTCATTATCTAGCGAGGTATAGTTGTTCAATAGCCGAACGTAAGTAGGGAGTGGGAAATGTCCACCCCGATTTTTCTTATGTTCTTTGTAAGGATTTGCAAGAGTTATAAATTTTTACTTCCTGTGGCAAAAAAAATGTCTAAATCAAGCAAAGAGATCTATATAAAACATAATCGGAGTAGCTACGAATAAAATAATGTAATGCGAATTTCACCATACTGTATTTATACCTGGTTGATTTTCCAGTTCTGCTCCGATTTTATTTTTTGGACGAACTCAGAGCTTGTGCACCCATAGCACCACCAAGGCACATCATTTACGGTCTTCGAATCTTTGATTAGCTCTTGAGGATGCGAATCCAAGACACCACCAGCCAACAGTTTTCTAGTCCCAATAATAATACATCATGCATCCATATTCGATGATCTGATAACATCAAACCCGGACAACATAAAACACTTATTGCCAAATCTGAAATTAATTTAAACAGTTATTACAAATTCGTTCATCCAGAATTATGAAGCACGTAATGCAAAAAGAAGCGTATTGATGACATCTTCCCCAACACAATCAGATAATGGTGCCCGAGTAGGCTGGAACAATTTTGTTAGGAAGCAACCATGTAAACTCTGTTGCAGCAGTTTGCAAATGGGTAGACGAGACATGTAGGTCCAAAATTACGTGGGATTCGTTTTTCTTAATACATGAATGAAAGTCATATGTTTACCCTATTTGTAAACATCGAGTATTTAACTCAACTCAAACAAGAATGTAATAGTAAATAGTACACATGTACTGTCACAGGGATCTCAAATGCTTAACTGTCAAGAGAAAGAAGACAAAGTCAATCTACCGTTTTGAGGTATACTACACTTGAAGAAGTTCATTCAGTTGATCAAGCATCGGTGGAGTAATCAAGATAGTGGATTCTATTTATAGTGACAAGAGGTTCCTACAGTGGCAAAATACAAATTAGAAAGGTTTGAAAAAGAGTGAAGAAAAAGGAAGACATGAACCAAATCATAGAGTCAAAAATAAAGAAAAGCCGTTGGAGTTAGTCGCTCATGAGCCAGACCGTGTATCGAGCGTCAACGAAAATTCGGTGGTAATTCTTTATTACTTTCAATGGTTCAAGAAAAAGATTTCGGTTGTAAAAAGATTTATATATTAATTCTCACTTAATTAATATAATTATGTAATTGGTTTAATTTAATAAATTAATTCGTATCGAATTATTTTATTTATTAAATTAATTATCATGTTAATTAATTTTGAATTAATGTATTAATCTGAATTGATTTAATTAATTAATTAATTAATCATTATTTATTTTAGTGATTAATTGATTAAGTATTTAATTAAATTAAATTCAAAAGAAAAACAAAAGAAAAGAAAAATTAAAAAAAGAGGGAAAACGGCTGAAAAGAAAAAGAAACAAAAAAGAAGGAATAAGAGAGGTCGACAGCAACAGAATTGATAAAACAACCAAGACAGACATCACATGCATGCAGGAAAAGATGCTGCCGGGAAGCTTCTTACGCGCCTCTGGAGTGCGTGTAAAGCACGCGCCAGGAATCACAGCTTAACTCCGCGCGCGTACTGGTCACTGCTTCCTCCTGCGACTCGGTTTCAATTTCAGCCGATTCAAAACTTTTGTTTTAAAGTCAAATACACAACAGTGTTATGAACTTAATTTTATTATGTCATACCGACAAATAAGAATTATGTCATGACACAGATTATGTCATACCGAGCTTAAGGGATTATGTCATGACACAGATTATGTCATACCGAGCTTAAGGAATTATGTCATGACACAGATTATGTCATACCGAGCTTAAGGAATTATGTCATGACACAGATTATGTCATACCGAGATTATGGGATTATGTCATGGAGCAGTTTATGTCATGGTGGTAGCAAAATATCAATACTTTGCTATAAAAGCAACAAACATACACACAGACAGAATACTTCACATTCTTCACTTCTCTTCATCGGACAGAGCAGAGAGAAAAGAGAGAGACCAAGAGAGAAAATGTTCTTGAGCTTAAATTAAATCTTGTAAATTATTTCTGGCTTGTATCATTAAATCTAAACCGACAGAAATTGTTTACTTGCACTTGTGGAACTATCTAGCGAATTAAGTTTCCTAGAATCTCTCGATATTTTTATTACAAATATAGAAAAGTTCATGTCGAATTTTCTATAGAATTTGTAATAATTAATTTCGATCTTTTTATTTACAAATATAGAAAAATTCATGTCGAATTTTCTATAGAATTTGTAATAATTAGTTTGGTCATCAAGCCTTGTAATTTGTACCCGTGTATTTAGACACACCCCATCAAGTTAATATAAATTTTATATTCAACTTGAAATATCGGTATTAGTTTTATTCCGCATCAATTTGTTCTTGATTTAATATTTTAAGAAAAGAGCAAATTCGATTAAACGACATAGTTTGTATTCAACCCCCCTTCTACAAACTATTTTGGACCTAACAAATGGTAACAGAGCCTTTTGATTGACGCACAAATCAAGATCCTTATTTTTGTGGTCCTCCAATTGGATTTCGAGTTTGTTGACCCATACAGAAATTAAATCCGGTATTAGACCAAAAAGTCAACTCCTATATTTTCGATTTTTTAACCTTCAAAAAATTCAATACTTGCGATTTTTGAACTTTAAATAATTTGAACTTATTTTTGGATTCTTTAACTTTCAAAATTTTCAATTTTGAGATTTTTGAATTTTAAATAATCTAAATTTATTTTCGGATTCTTTAACCTTTAAAAATTATCAATTTATGATATTTTTGATTTTTAAACAATATGAGTTTATTTTCAATTGTTAATTAAATTGAATTTATTCTCAATTGTTTAATCTTCAAAAATTTTCATTTTATGATATTTTTTATTGTTAAGTAATCTTAACTTATATTCGAATTTTTTAATTCTTGAAATGATTAATTCTTGGAAATTTTGATTTTTAAACAACTTGAGTTTATTTTCAAATTGTTTAATTTTCAAAATTTTTAATTCTTGATAATTTCGAATTTTAATTAAATTGAATTTATTTTCGGATTTTTTAACTCTCAAAAATTATCATTTCTTGAGATATTTGATTCTTAATTAATTTGACTCTAATTTCGAATTTTAATTAATTTGAACTTACTTTCAGATTTTTTATTTCTCAAAAATTTTCGAGTCCTTGAAGTTTTTGAATTTTAAATATTTTGAATTTATTCTAAGCCAATAGTTTTAAGAAGGTTGTTAGTTGAAGATTCCTCCGAATTGTCAAAGATGATTTGAATCTTTTGAAGAAAATGCATTTTTCAATGAAATTAATTTCTACCTACTGAAGAAAAATTTGTGGAAGCTCCTCAAAGTTATATCCATAGAATTCACTGGTTTTTCAGAAGTAGGAATGGAAGAGGTTTTAGTGGATAGAATTTTTCTCGAAGATTTGAATTAACTCTATTGATTCTGTGATATACAAACACTAAGTGGATTGCTCCAATGTAACAACTACTACACTTAGTGGATTGTACCAAGAAATATCTTTCAAGGAATCAACAGAGATTTTAGAAAAGTGGAATCAAGGAGGTTTGAGAATGAACTAGACAGTTAGACATCACAGTCAGGAATTAATGATGGAACCTCAGAACATACATGAAGAGTTACTAATTTAGAAAGAGTACAAATGTTTAATCCAGGAATCAGGCCTATCTATTCCGAAGCAGAAACTCTTTAGGATACAGTTCAAGAGGTGGCTACAAGACTGAGTTGGTGGAAAGAACAAAACATGATAGTTGCAGTTATGAAAAGTTTTATGTGATAAGTAACTATCAAGGTGTGCAACATGGTACAAAATTCTGACAAACAAGGATGAATAGGGATTCATTAAATGAGATGAAACAGAAGCATCAGTGCAGAATTTATCTTGCTGAAGAAAAGAGTTGGGATGGATCAGATGATGATGAGAAGAGCATAATTAATATCTTGCCTTCATAGCAATCTCTGAAGATGATTCACCTCACATGTCTCAGGTATCAATTCTTCGAACTAGTGTAATATGTAATTCTCAGAAATTCAAAGCATGTTAAGATCTTAGTTTTTAATTATTATATCTTTGGTTAGAAGATCTTATTATGTGTATGAATATTTGTTGAATTTAATTAATTGCAACAGTGAGTTAGAAGTGTTCCTAAGACAATATCTCTCAATTCTTAAATGATATATGTCAAGCATATATGACCTCTGCTTAAGCTAGTTTCAGGATCCCCAGTAGAACAAGATTTGCTTATTCATTCTGAATTGTTTGTTAAGGTTTAAAAAGTTTAAAAGATGGAATAATTACCTAGAGTGTCAGTAGAACATCAAGTCATTTGTAAAACTGACTTAGGTAATAGAGATTATATAATATAATATAACAATGGGAATGGATTGGATAGAATTAGTGATTAATTGTTAATTCTTCTATTCCATGCATGTTTAGAAAATTATTGAATATCTGTAAATCTACTTGCTACCTGTTACACAAGTGTACATAGGTTATAGTAGATAGTACTGAATTTTCTAAAATGCATAACATGCCTAATTTTCATAATTCTTATCTGCATTGTTTTAATGCTGAATGTATGCAATGTATTCTTATTATCATGCCTGCTTATTTCAAATGTCATAAATGCATTTCCTAGTATTTGCATTGATCATAGAAAAAGCATGTTTAAGAATTACAATAAGGTATAGACTGCTAGTCCTCCTTATGTTAGGAAGTAACCATTATTCTCCTTACTCAGTGAATATTTTGTCAATGACATTAAAAAGGAGAAATGGTCAGTCAAAGATAAGAATGAGCATGTTAAGGTTAAAACTGTTGTTAACTCTAATAAAAGAGAAATCTCTAATCCATCTGGACCCAATTAAACAATTTGGGTACCAAGAACTTTTTATCCATTTGTGAATGTAGGGCTTAACAGGTTAATCGATTATGCATTATTATTGATTTATTCAAAGCATATCATTGAAAAAAGAACCCTGCTATCAAATGTGAATGTGAAGACAGGCCAAGTGGTTTATCCCTTGGAGACAACAGCAAGGGTATGACCTAGGGTCAAGGCTATTCAATAGCTAAGGAATGTTGTCAGTAATAAAGCATCTTTTATAAGATGAAGAGCCTACTGTTCGAGGATTAAGGAAAAAGAACTTATCTGTAGCTGACATGGAATCTCAGTCAAAGGTGAAGTCAACAAGGTCAAATCTAAAGCTTCATCAGACAAGAGTTCAGCTATGACATAAGGAGCTCTCTCACCTGAATGTCATATCAAGAGATTCTTTCCTGGAAATCGAATCAGTAAAGGAGACTACCTCATCTAAAATTAAAGTAAAATGAAATTACGAGGCATGTCATAAAGGGAAGTCAAAGAAGCATCAAACAGAAGTTCTACATCAAAGTAAAATATATTTTAGTAGTGATGACTGATGACTTCTCTCAACAAATAAGTTGTTGTTCAGACAATCTGAAGACAAGACACCACTGATAGTGATTGATCACATCTTAAACCCTGATCCGTAAGAATTTTAGGAAGACCCCATAAGTATGAAGGAAATTGTTTTGCAATATTAAATCGAAAGTGAGCATCCTAGCAATCAGCTAATGCTCAAGAGGATAATTTCCTTTGTTACTCAATGGAGTCAACAGCCTACAGGGTGATTGTTATTAATCAACAGAAGGTGATTGAAAGTCTTAGTGATGTTCAATAACTTCTAGCTCCCAGCTGTCAATGGTAATGATGATTCAGATCCAAGCAATGTCAACATGGAGAATCTTCATGTAAACCCAGCAACAGCTTAGGGGGAGCAACTGAAGGATCAACTAGTCAACTCAACACCACATTGAAAGTCAAAGGATACTATGAGAACATGTCTTCCAAGACAAAGAATGTTGACTCAATTAATTCTTTGTCCTAGTTCTTAGTGTTTTTAATGGTGGAAGTAAAAGACTAGCAGAGCTTCAAGTACTAATTATTATTTCTTTAGTTCTCTTTTAGAAGAAACTAAGAAAGCTACAATGGCTCTAAAAGATCCAAATTGAGTGATTGCAATGCAAGATGATCACAATCAGTACAAAAGGCAGATTGAATGGAAGCTGGTATCCAGACCAAACAACAAGGCTGTATGTGGTACAAGGATAACCAGAAGTCTACCTGGATGATGTCAAGGCATTGTTATGAGGGACAAAGCCAAACTGGATGCTAGGTTACAATTTGATTAAATTGTATATTTAACAAGAAGCACCAGTGACAAGACTTGAGGATATCAGGCACCTATTTTACATTCAAGATTATAATGGACATCTGGACCTACTGAATCTGGATGCTAGAGGAATGTGAACAAGTGCACTCCTGGTTGTGAGAAAATGGAAGATCTCTACAGGTTAGTATAAACTGGTATCATCACTCAAGCAAGCATGGAAGACATGGTATGACACCCTAACTATAAGTTAATATTTGGTATCAATCTTTAACAGTTGGTATCTTTTAATAATTGGTGTCATATTTATAGAACTCTCCACATCTTTAGGCACAAACATAAATGATATATATGTGCAATGATATCTTGATTTTATTATATGTTGATCTACTAGCTATAAATTGGTATCAAGATATTTGCTGTTTTGATGTTAGTAAAGTTGCAATTCTTTTGAATTACTTCATGCAAGCCAATAGAAGAATCCTTTTAGGAGCTCAGGCAAGCCAAAAGAATAATTCTATTTGGAGCACAAGTAAGCCAAAAGAATGATGACAATAAAAGTAAGTCCAGGATCTTTTGTTTATATTCAGAAGATTCTAGACCTGTCAAGACTACCTACCAACACATCACTATAACTGACTTTTGACCTATTAGCTTGGACCTAACAAGTTGGTAATCAAAAATCTTAAGATGGACCCGGATCTGCGGAAATGGTACCCTAGAGATATTTGACCCAACAAGTTCAGGATCTACTAATTAGGACCTAATCAGGCTATAGAGGAATCATCAGCTCATTATCTTATTCAATTGATAATAGATCACTTACACACATATTTATTCTCAATATGCAAATTTGCAAAGCCCCAAGTGGATCCTAGAGAATCTATTCTTGTAGTTATTACACTTGATTTTCAGATGTCTTAAGTTGGACCCATCTCCGGAGATGGTACCCTAGAAACATCAGTTCTGACATGTTTTGCTGCATAGAGACAAATCAAATGAGTTGTACGAAAGCAGGAGAATACAAGGAATCAAATTCATCTCCAACAACTCTGTGGAACACTCAAGGCTAAGCAACTTGCATAAGGTATTAATTCTTTTGAGAGCATGTCTTTAATTAAGATTAACTTGCAGACATGTTTGCTAAATCACTTGATGAAATTAATTTTTCAAGATTGGTTTGTAAACTTGGGATTTTATTAATGTTATATGATTGTAAATCCCATCTATTGAGTAATTCTTAAGTAAGCTCACAAGTATTCAATTGTCTGTATCGAAAGGACTTGTGAACTTATTTACATCCAGACCTCACGCTGAGAATTATCTGTTGAATGATTGCCATGTGTATAATTGCAATATATTTTAGTGGTGATTATTTAAGGATAAGTTAAATATTTAAATGCTAAAATCTAACTCATAGAGATTTAGTATTTAATTATTTAATTATTTGTTTTGATTTATGTGGGTTACGATCTTGAAGCAATTCAATTTAGTATTTGCTCTGTACCTCATATTTATTAAAATAAATAAACAACATAACTAATTTGGACCTAATCTGTATTGGTCTTCAATCAGTTATGAGATGTTAATTCTAGTGAACTTTAATATTCCATTTTCAGAAATTCACTATAATTAATATCATGGCTCTAACAATTGGTTGTATTGAAGTTTTGACTTATATCAGTTAATGATATTTAGTTAGAATTCTATTTACTAACTAATTGTGAGATATATTGGTATGTGTGAAATTACTTAGAACTCCTCTAAGTAATCATTGTTATATCTTTTACAATTCACTCATATTACTATGCATAGTATGAAAATTCTCTAAGTAGAACTGTGGATATTGAAATATCTAAAGTTACCATTGTTCAGTTACTTGGAATAATTTTTATACTTATTTTCAAGCTTCTAATCACTTTGATAATAAATGTTTTATACTATGGATCAAGGTGTATAGGACTTAGAATATCATTTCTAAGATTGCAGACAAGACAGCTTTGGTAATCGAGTCTTATTTATAGAACCAAGGTTGTCTACCAGTAAACAGTTGTTAGGGGTTAACAATTGTTATTATCGAGGAGTTGCCTTGAAGTCATAAGTTTAAAATGTTATATCTTAAGAGCTTGTGTATTTCTTGTCAACTAGTTCCTCGTACTTATGAATATCAGTGAATGATATTCTTAAGTAGTTAGATACTAATATTCATTCTGTCAATTGGTACTCAATGTAACAATTCAATCTTCACTAAATTGAATTTATCTTACAATAGATTGAATTTATCAAACAATTGGTATCATTGAATATTTAGTATTTAGCAATGATTATTTATATCCTAGTTAAATTATGACGTGAAGCAATTCAATGGTTTATTTGCTCATAATTTAATTATGGTAAAGTAATCATAAACACAATTACTTGCATTTTAAAGTATTTGATAAATACTAGCAGTTGGTATCAAATAGTAAAATATTTGTTTACTGACAATTGCTAGTTGTTCTGATACTTTATTGCAAACTAATTGTGATGTATATATTATCTCTGATGATATTACTTAGGATTTATTCTGAGTAAATGTGTCTTATCTATTAATCATTAGTGTTGGTATAAATTAAGGTGTTCAACTTTCTAAGTAAGTGAGACTTAAAATTACATTCGGTCTCCTATCATATTTTGAAGTGGTGAAAATTTTCAAAATTGAATTCTCTAATTCTGGTTACACACCACTTTATATACATGATAGTTCTTAGAATAGTTTTACATCCATCAGTCAATTACTTAGTTTATGTTGTGCTAAGTAATGAAGTGCCAAAGGAGAGACATTGGTTATCTGTACTTATGTACTTGGTAATCTTTGTTACCTAAACTACATTCAGTGCTTGTATGAGTCTTTTCACTAACTTTTGTGTTAAAGTTCTCTATACATAATAAACACTTAAAGAAAATCTTTCTTTCTAAATTACTGCGAATTCAAGAGTTTGTGTCTTTTAAAAATAAAACGACCTAGTTTTCATTAAAAGACATTATAATACATTATTTTATGCATAAATACAGACTCTTGCACATTAACAGTTTTTAAAAGAAAACTTAAATCATTCAACATTTGTGATTGTTTATAATTATAAAACTTTTTGAAATCATAAATGTACATCAATTCTCTCATTGGATATAATGCATATGTTTTCACACAATGTTATGGTATGATGTAAATGCATTCTATCTCTATATGGCTCTATTGCTATGTGATGCAGGTTCAACTTCTAGTGGAAGATTTCTCACATTGAAAGTCATGAGGTTGTAAACCCAACAACTTCTATCCCAGACTATAAATCCAAATCTAAACACATCCTAACTTACCCCTGAAGTGGAAGTAACTTGTTTGACTAGAGGTCATTAAGGGAGTAACTGCACTTGATGCAGCAAATAAGGATGTGAGGGATAGTAAACCCACAGCTCTACCTCTCAAGAAGAATAGATGTATATAACTTGAGGTATCTATAAGCTCGTCTGCATTCTCCCAAAAGGATGCAGAGCTGAAAATGGCACTAAAACAGTCTCTGGATTCATTATCTTAAAATGATGAGTTTATTGAAATTTGCCTGTCAGCCAGGGCATCTGTTGGTAATTCACTACCTCATACACAAACTAAAATACTTCATATGCACAAAGTGAGATTGCACACACTAAGGACGAATTGACGGAACAACTAATACTCCGACCATTTTACGGTTAGGATTATAAGTTGAAGGTTCCTCAAAGAACCAAGAGTCTTCACAGACCTCGAGAGAAAACTTTGATCCCTAATGCAAAATCTTTCAGGATCACTGTTTAACTCCTCAGAGGGAACATCTCTGGATCCTGCGGGTATCGGATCCGACAGGTGCGGATCGACAACTTGTTAACTATGATTCAGATTTACCTGATGAGTTTAACAAGGTGATGTCTTCATAGACATTAGATGGAAACATGATTTTAATTCTAAGTTTTGATTTCATTGTTTACCTTCTCAGAATTCAAATCTGAAACCCACAAAAAGGGAAATTTTTTTATCAACTTGTAGATTATGACTCAGATTCGTCTGACGAGTCTAACGAGGATCGGGGATTTGCGAAACCCCATTGCACCACCAGTGACCTCTCTAGAAGGGGGTATGGTGAATTTTCCTTGCAGGTACACATGGATGTTGGAGCTATGAGAGATTAAAGTGATACACTAGTGAGCATGAGTGTAAACACTTGAGAGATGAGAAATGAGATCACTCATTTTAAGTGATATGAGTGGAGAGATGAGTTAAACACTTGTGAGGTACACGAAACAGAATCACACACTCACAGTGAGGAAGAAAGATAAACACCAAATCCCATTCCCTATTCCCAAAACAAAGTTCAATTACAAGAGTTGGGAGATATAAGGAAATTGTCGAGAGATTTGGTTGTCAGGATGATCAATAGTGAGGCCATTCTATCATATTTAAAGGGCAAAGTTGATCAGTCTACATAATTTTATTCTGGAAGTCTTCATGAAAAATCCTTCAACACAAGCAAAGCTTCTTTACTTTATTGCAGCAGTCAATGTTAGATGTATGAAGAATCTGTTGAACTAAAGGTAAGAGGTGAGTTATAATTGAAAATATGGTATCATCTAATTTACATTTGGATGTTTGCTATAATTGAATGCTTGGAGGATTACTCAACTAAGGGGGAGAGATATTTTGAAGAAGATATACTCAAAGATTGCCTTAGTAAGAGATACTCAACTAAGGGGGAGAGTTATAAGCTTAGTGAGGGGGAGATTTTCTATCTAAGGGGGAGAGATATGAAAAAGGATATACCTTAGAAAGGGGGAGTATTCAACTTGTCAGGGGGAGATAGATTTATTCGCCTTGTCAGGGGAGATAAGGAGTATTCACCGTTATAAGGAGGAGTCATATCACCTTAGGTAGGGAGACATAAGGAAGGAGAGAAGTATGAAACGACAAAGAAGAATTCTTCAGTATGTGGTTGACAAGTCATATTCTTTACCACTGAAGAAATTCCAAGTATCTGCTGATAATGTTCAATGTTAAATGTAAAGGGTTATCAGGCAGATATGTCAAGAAATGAAGATGAGTTACTTATTGAAGATCAGTTCAGAGTCACATGAACAATCATCTATCATTTCATCTACTGAGATTCTGGAAATGTTATATCTAAACCATAAATTTTTTTTATGTATTATTTACTATAGTTCTTTAATGTTTTATCTTTTCTTGTTTATAGTTGAGTTATCCTCTAGGAATTTGTATGTTAATGTATAACAAACAAATAGGGGGAGATTGAAAGTCATATGTTTACCCTATTTGTAAACATCGAGGATTTAACTCAACTCAAACAAAAATGTAATAGTAAATAGTACACATGTACTGTCACAAGGATCTCAAATGCTTAACTATCAAGAGAAAGAAGACAAAGTCAATCTACCATTTTGAGGTATACTACACTTGAAGAAGTTCATTCAGTTGATCAAGCATCAGTGGAGTAATCAAGACAGTGGATTCTATTTATAGTGACAAGAGGTTCCTACAGTGGCAAAATACAAATTAGAAAGGTTTGAAAAAGTGTGAAGAAAAAGGAAGACATGAACCAAATCATAGAGTCAAAAATAAAGAAAAGCTGTTGGAGTTAGTCGCTCATGAACCAGACCGTGCATCGAGCGTCAACGAAAATTCGGTGGTAATTCTTTATTACTTTCAGTGGTTCAAGAAAAAGATTTCGGTTGTAAAAAGATTTATATATTAATTCTCACTTAATTAATATAATTATGTAATTGGTTTAATTTAATAAATTAATTCGTATCGAATTAATTTATTTATTAAATTAATTATCATGTTAATTAATTTTGAATTAATGTATTAATCTGAATTGATTTAATTAATTAATTAATTAGTCATTATTTATTTTAATGATTAATTGATTAAGTATTTAATTAAATTAAATTCAAAAGAAAAGAAAAATTAAAAAAAAAAGAGGGAAAACGGCTGAAAAGAAAAAGAAACAAAAAAGAAGGAATAAGAGAGGTCGACAGCAACAGAATTGATAAAACAACCAAGACAGACATCACATGCATGCAGGAAAAGATGCTGTCGGGAAGCTTCTTACGCGCCTCTGGAGCGCGTGTAAAGCACGCGCCAGGAATCACAGCTTAACTCCGCGCGCGTACTGGTCACTGCTTCCTCCTGCGACTCGGTTTCAATTTCAGCCGATTCAAAACTTTTGTTTCAAAGTCAAATACACAACAGTGTTATGAACTTAATTTTATTATGTCATACCGACAAATAAGAATTATGTCATGACACAGATTATGTCATACCGAGCTTAAGGGGTTATGTCATGACACAAATTATGTCATACCGAGCTTAAGGAATTATGTCATGACACAGATTATGTCATACCGAGCTTAAGGAATTATGTCATGACACAGATTATGTCATACCGAGATTATGGGATTATGTCATGGAGCAGTTTATGTCATGGTGGTAGCAAAATATCAATACTTTGCTATAAAAGCAACAGACATACACACAGATAGAATACTTCACATTCTTCACTTCTCTTCATCGGACAGAGCAGAGAGAAAAGAGAGAGACCAAGAGAGAAAATGTTCTTGAGCTTAAATTAAATCTTGTAAATTATTTCTGGCTTGTATCATTAAATCTAAACCGACAGAAATTGTTTACTTGCACTTGTGGAACTATCTAGCGAATTAAGTTTCCTAGAATCTCTCGATATTTTTATTACAAATATAGAAAAGTTCATGTCGAATTTTCTATAGAATTTGTAATAATTAATTTCGATCTTTTTATTTACAAATATAGAAAAATTCATGTCGAATTTTCTATAGAATTTGTAATAATTAGTTTGGTCATCAAACCTTGTAATTTGTACCCGTGTATTTAGACACACCCCATCAAGTTAATATAAATTTTATATTCAACTTGAAATATCGGTATTAGTTTTATTCCGCATCAATTTGTTCTTGATTTAATATTTTAAGAAAAGAGCAAATTCGATTAAACGACATAGTTTGTATTCAACCCCCCTTCTACAAACTATTTTGGACCTAACAATGAATTAAATTTTTTTTTATTAAATAACATATTATTTAATTTATTTGGAAGATATTTACCATCCTTTTAGGATGGTGTTAACCAACCGACTAACCACCCATGTTTCGCTTATAATAGTATGGTATAGATATCAAATTATAGAATATTCTTTTATGTTAGATCCAACAGTTTCCATATGATTGTAATGTCGACTACCAAATTTTTGGATATGATTCTTTTTACACTTATAATGTATAAGGATATAATAAGGGAATCAATAAATAAGTTCCTCATATTACTATTTAAACTCCAATTTTTGTTTTCATACATTTCAATTACAAAAATTACCCATGAATTCTTTATGATGAAATTTATTGACTTTTGATTTTATAATGGATAATTGGTCATATCTCAATTGGAGTTTAAATAGTAAATTTAGGAGTTTATTTATTAATTTTCTATAATTTTATATAAGGATATAATAAGGACACCAGTTTAATAAATACGTAAGTCATATTCAAATTTTATTATATACCAAAATAATAAGGATTGTTAGATATTAAAATAGATAGATGAGAACCGTTGAATCTAATATTAAAAATATATTTGGTTATTAGTATAATTATAATCAAACACTAAAAAGGGTATTTTAATAATATAAATCAAATATAAGTATTCTAAATCAAATAAAATTTTCAATCTAAAAATTCATCAAATTCTTCTCTATTTTGTTTTTGTGTAGTTTTAATTGAAAAATAATTATTAAACCATTTCTAAATTAAAATTATTTTGTTAATTTTACGTACGTGGTTAATAAAATTAAAAATTTTAGATTTTAAAATAGAACACAAATAGTAAACCGAACGTTTAAAATCTAATTTACATCAAATTTTAACAACAATTTATCAAGTAAACTAATAATATACAAATAGTAAAAAATTATATATTAATATAATTATAAATATTAAAAAATAATGATGCGTTGCATGGTTATAAACTAGTACATTTTAGTTATACTAGATTGTTTAGCGTAAATTAATGAAAATATACTTTGAATAAGTTAAATATTTTAGCACATATTTAGGAGGGTGGTTAGAGCTGCCAGGACACTAGATAGTTACCAAATACTACCCTAGTAAACAAGTACTCTGCCACACCAGATTGTAATTCTGTTTAATAATTGAGCTCACACCCACATTTCGAACCCTCGCCATCTCGTAAATCGATTGAAAAAGACAACAAGATGAACATGATGAGGTTTAATTTGAGTGGTTTGAGATCAAACATTCGATGCTTCAAATCTGTAAGACCTATACACAAAGCTACAACATCATCACCACCAGGTATTTTTCTTACACCATTTCTTCATTCACATTCTCTTCACACTAACCCTGATGATCCCAAGAAACCCTTTATTCCTTCTTTATCAGACCCTAATGCTGACCTGAAACAATTACTTTATGAGAAATCAAAGGTTGGTTTCGATAAGCTCGACGATGCTCTTAAGGTGTTCGATAAAATGCTCAAAATGAAACCTCTGCTTCCTGTTTTGCAATTCAATCAACTCTTAGCGGGTCTTGTTCGAATGAAGGACTACTCGGTTGCCATTTCTCTGTTTAGAGATATGTGCGCTTTCACCATTCCAATTGATATCTTTACTTTTAATACTGTCATCAACTGTTGTTGTCACTTGAATACACTTGATTATGCCTTTTCGTTGTTGGGCGGAATCATTAAGCGTGGTTTTGTTCCGGATGTTGTGACCTACAACACTCTGATCAAGGGACTTCTATCTCAAGACAGGCCTGTTGAGGCTGAACACTTGTTTAAGAAGCTTCTTAAATTCAATGAGGTTAGGCCCGATGTAATTTCCTATAACATTATCATTGATGGTCTCTGCAAAACTTCAAATACTTCCATGGCTGTTCAGTTGTTTAAAGATATGGAGAAAAAAGGTTGTATACCCAGTACAGTGACTTACAACACTATTATTAATAGTTTGTGCAAAGACGGACATGTCGACCATGCTATGAGTCTTTTTTCGGAAATGATCCACAAAGGCATTTTACCAGATGTTGTAACCTATAATTCATTAATTCAAGGTCTCTGCATTTTAAGTCGATGGGAAGATACTATTCGATTGCTAGGAGAGATGAATACTAGGAATATGACTCCAGATGTGCATACTTTTAATATATTGATTGATGCATGTAGCAAAGAAGGAAAGGTTAAAGATGCAGCTTCTGTGATGGAATTAATGATCCAAAGAGGCCAATATCCCAATGTAGTCACATACAATTCACTGATGGATGGATATTGTTTGCGTGGAGAAATTGATGAAGCATTAAAGGTGCTCAAAACCATGAAGGGAAAGGGTGTATTGCCCGATCCTCTTACCTACAACATTTTGATAAATGGTTATTGTAAAAAGATGGAAGTAGACAGAGCAATTGATCTCCTTAAACAGATGTCCCTTGAAGGTTTGGCACCAACAATTGAAACTTTCAATACTATTTTGCAAGGTTTCTTTCAGACCGGTAGACTTGTTGAAGCACGAAAGTTTCTTCAGGAGAGGATGCTAAACGAAGGTCGAAAACTAAATATTGTGACATGTCATATAATATTGCATGGTCTATGCGAGAACCATCTTGTTGGTGAAGCACTCTCGTTCTTTCGTACAATGGAATGTGCTGGTATGCTTCCAGATATACATACTTACACTATTCTGATTCACGGATTGAGCAAAGATGGACATCTAGAAAAGGCAAGAAGTCTTTTCGATAGCCTACCGTCGAAAGGTTTGCGACCTAATATCAGGACATATTCAGTCATGATCGGAGCATTTTGTCGTGAAGGGTTACTCGGCGAAGCCAATGAACTACTTGTGCAAATGAGAGACAGTAATTGCTTGCCTAACGATGCTACCTACAACATACTTATCCGCGGCAGTTTTCACAACAAGAAGTACAATGAAGCAAGTATACTCATAGATGAGATGTATGCTCGCGGCTTCTCAGCAGATGCATCTACCACATCCTTGTTACTGGCCTTACTTGAATCAAAAGAACAAGATCCTGCTCTTCTTGCTTTGCGTAAGAAATACTTCACATAGTTACCTGGTATAATTCCAATCTGGGCTCTGATAAGCTCGATAATCTCTTCTTTTTTTTTTTTTTTCCGGTTAAAATCTCCAACTGATATCTCTGTTTCCTGTTATGATATTTAATTGAATCTTCCTGTATGAATTTTCATCAACTACTAGCCCAATTGCTATTTACATAACATTCTAATGGATGCATAATGTCAGCCGCGTAAATACATAAAGTACACCTTTTTTGTCTTGAGGTGTCGTGGTCATACCTCATGTAGGTAGTTATTTTGAGACCCCTCATTTACTTTAATGAAGAGTACTGGAATCAAGTGCCATAGTGCACATTCTTATATGATTAAATTGAGGGGTAAATTATTTAGCAAAAAAAAAAAAAAAAATTTGAGGGGTAAATTTGCATTGTTTTTTCTGCATGTTTAATAACTCGTTGGTTATCATAGAATTCATAGATACTTTCATGTACTTTAGTAGATAAATTTAAAATAAGCATGCTAGATTATGTGAAGAAAACACTATTAGTGAATTTATCACCTGTTAAATTAAATTAATTCCAATCATGTCTGTTCAGAGCTATCTTATTAGTCCTTAGTGTCATAATAACATGGCTCAGTCTGCTTTACCTAGGAGTAGAGCCCTAAGAGTGTAATTTTTTTGTACCTTTCTCTTTGCTTTACTTAGGCTCTGAAAGCTGCTGGCGAAATCTGTCTGCTATCGAAGGACTCTGGTCCAGTGGAAGACATGGCATACCCAAACGATCCCAGGGTACCTATAAATCTTGATGATAATCTGAAACAGCTATTCTGGGGAATTGAATTACCAAGGGATATGATCGACATTGAAAAGGATCTCCAGAAGAATGGGATGAAACCAGCTACAAACACTGCAAAGAGGAGAGCCCAAGCACAGGTTCACGGCATTTCCAACAAGCCCAAGAAAAAGAAGAAGAAACATGAAATTAGAAAGAGAACCAAGTTGACCAACTCTCAGCTTCCTGAGTTGTTCAAGAATCTCAGCTGATAATGGTTATCAGAATGTCATCATGCTGTCGGTTCAGCTGTCAAGTTTCATTTTGATCCGGATCTGTGGAGACTGTGATTACCAAACAAATATTTGTGCTTTAGCTAGACATTTATACGACATTAGTTTTGAGAGTTCCGTTTTCAATGGCCTTCATTGTGCATCTTGAAAGACAGACAAATTACTTGTCATTCTGAGTATGCCCTTGAATACTTTGAACAGAGTTTTAATGTGCCTGGCCTTTGTTATGATTGAATTGTGAATTCATGGTCATTGTTTTTATGTGTACTGTTTCTGATGGTTGCAAAAGTACGGCTCAAGAAGGTTTCGTGAGTGTTCTTCATTTTATACAACAGATCGAATGGTATCTGTTTACACATTCTCTACATGGATAATGGATTGTTCTTCATTGATAGACAGAATGGTATCTGTTATTTTGACTTGGAGATAGACAAGATGAGAGTTCTTGCAGCTGCTGCTGGCTACTATTACTGAACTGCCGCTTTGCAGAGGACATGCTACTGGACCAGCTGGTGTTATGATGGAGGACATGTGGCTATTTTGTCGAAACATAGTTGGCTACAATGAATGTGACAGGATCCAGGAGCGTCCAGCACTCTGGGTAAACAGTAAGCACTAGCAGGCAATTCAACAATGTATGTTAGGCCATAACGTCCTTCCTTCATGAGTTTCTACAGCACCAGTCTCCAGTCCTTCAAAAAAATGGGGAGCTATAGATTGTACCCATATCTTAAGGTTTATATTTGTTACCTCCTTTTTAAACTTAAAATGCATGTTAGTATCATAGTATGTTATCTCACTTTATTCATCCAGAATTGCATAGGTCTCACAGATGGCCTGAACTTGCACAATGCAATGTGACGAAAGTTAGTGATGAAAGAATTGTTCATCCAAGTGCGGTCACCTGTTTCATGACAATTTCATCACCTGTTAGTGAGTGCAATTGTTTATAAATGACTTGTACAATGCAATGTGGACCAGAAAATAACCTGGTAACGAGGCAGCAGTGGATGTACTTGACAAATAACTGCCAGTGCCATACTCCCGCTAAAAGAAGAGTTAAAGGTTGTAATCATTTTCACTTCATATATCTATTATTTCTAGTTGTCCTGCTCTATAACATTAAACATGACCAAAACCAAGCCGATGGAAGTATAATAAACAATTTCTTCAATTGTTGCAATTTCACAATTCTGATATAAGAACAAAACTAAAACCCCTATAATACAACAAAATCAATAATTTTTACGGTTTTTATAAAAGCTTCACTCACCAACTGTCTAGGTTCCACTTTGTCGGGAACAGTTGCTGGGAAATGTATGTTTTGTGCATTGAGTATGATGAAGAGTGGACAATTACTACTGAGCTCCATCCTCCAAAGGGGCTTACTTACCAATACTATAGAAAGATATAGCTCTACCGGGAGGGGAACATAGATTCTTTGTATGACATATCACATATGCATACCAAATTCAAGCAGAAAAACAGAGGAAACCACTCAAAGATAAAGTGTGGAATTGTGACAAAGCAACAATTGTCAAGAAATTTTAAAAATACTAACATAAAAAGTGAGAGAGAAGGATGAGAGGATTACGCATGGTTGGCCGGAAACTAGCCACATCATTGGTCTAGGTGCCACTTTGTCAGGAACAGTTGCTGGAAAATGTATGTTTTTGTATATTTTTAGTATTTTCTGATTATGAATGCCATGAAATAGTAAAATAACAACTAGATAATGAAGATAAAAGCTTAGACGTGCAATAGATCAGAGAAAACACAGCAATTAGTGACAGCGGAGATAGAGATTTAGAAAATACCATCCTTGAGAAGTAGTACAAGGACGTGAAGAAAATCCGGGTCAAATAAATTAGCCCGCCTTGGATCTGTTAGTCAAAATTTGTAAAGAGTATATTGCATTATGTATACTTAAACTATGCACAAACTACACTTTGTGTACCTAAACTACTGATTGAACACATTGTGTATCTAAACTATGCAAGGGTGTGCACTTTGTGTACTTCAGTTAGATTGGACATAACCCCCGTTAGTTTGCATTTGGCACCATTAGTTCCCTCCCTTTCTTCGCTGCCACTTATAGATCTTCTTTTTGTTTGCATAAAAAACAGAGAGAATTGGGGATCAGCAGCTATTAGATACAGTCAAATAGTAGCTAAAATTTTGATGTAACAGAGTAGTTGGGGCCTTTTGAAACACCAATTTTTACCATAAATTTCTCCCTCTTATGGATTCATATACTCCATAAAACCTTCAAGTTTGTTCCTCATTTTTTCTATTATTAGCATTTTGAAACACAATCCAGAAAAAAACACAACAGAGAAATACAACATTGTATTCTCAAAACCTGTTTTTGTGGTTAGTAAGGTTGTCCAAAAACCCCCACCTGCAACATTTTCTTGAAAATGGATTCCCCATTGTCTTGACACCCATCCCTTTTGCATGAAGGGGTAATCTTTCTTGTTCTTGTGGTAAAATCTCCAAAGTTTTTCGAGCTTTCGGAAATTTTATGGCCTCTTCTGAAGTTGAAATTGTTTCATCTAGTCCATTTGGATGTGTTTTGAGAGACCATAATGGTAGAGAAAATAGAATTAGAAAAAAGAATAACGGTCATGCATGTACTCAGCAAAACCTAAAAGATTTAGTTCATTTTTGCGTTTCTGCATCTCCTGGAAATGCAGCTGATTCTGTTATGGCTCAATCACTAGAAAATAATAAAAGTAAGTGGGCTACGACCAGAGAGGTGTTTGAAAAAGAAACATCTAAAGATTTACTTTGTATGTTTCACGTATATATAATATATGATGTCTCTTGAAACATCTAATAATAAACATTATTAGCATGACATCTAAACAAGTTTTACTTTGTTTGCATGTTTTCAAAAGCTCGCGGGTCGATTCAATTTTTTTAGTTGCCTGCCTAAATTTTGGATCCAAAGGAAAATGCTAGACATAAAGTTTCACAAAAAATTTTACAAAATTATAAGTGTCTTAATTTAATTGGTTATAACATAATGGGCCCCTGCATTCACATTAGTATCAACCAATAAAAACTTATATAAGTGAAATCCACCTCATTCTGTAAATATTTATGTGCAAATTTTCTGTGCACCTAGCACTACTCTCCAAAATTATGGTACTCCCTCCGTCCCTTTTTAGTTGGCACATTTCATGTTAAGAAAGATTTAATTATATAATTTGTTTCCACTACTGGAAAAAGTGGTTAAATCCAACGGAATAAATTCAACAGACGATAAATTCAACCAGATCCCGTTGATTTTAAGGTCAACGTCCAGTGAGCTTTGACTAAGCATCAATTTCAACAGAGCAAACTCAACCGAAACTAAATGCAACGGAATAAAATCAACCGAAATCAAATTCAACGGTATCTCGTTGAATTTAATTATGCCACTATTTCACACGGTTCCCACCTAAAGTTAAAGTAAACATAATAAAACCACCGAAAACAAATGCAACCGTATCTCGTTGAATTTATTTTATGCTTTTATTTCATGGGCCGACAAAATTCCCACCAAAAAAATAAAGTAAATATAATAATACCAGCCGAAAACAAATTCAACCGTATCTCGTTGAATTTATTTATGCCTTTATTTCATGCCACGGCAAAATTCCCACCAAAAGTTAAATTCAACGGAATAAAATCAACCGAAATTAATTCAACAGTATCTCGTTGAATTTACTTTTGCATAGGGCGGCAAAATTCCCCCCAAAAGTTAAATTCAACGGAATAAAATCAACCGAAATAAATTCAACAATATCTCGTTGAATTTACTTTCACCTTTATTTCACATGCCGACAAAGCTTCACTGAAAATAAATTCAACGGAATAAAATCAACCGAAAATAAATTCAACAGTATCTCGTTGAATTTACTTTTGTCTTTATTAAGATGACTTTGATTTTTGCAAAAAAGAATCTTTAACTTTCTTAAAAAAAATCGATTGATTGTTAATTTTATTATTCCAATTGTTTTTCTATAATATAAAAAAATCTTTAAAATATGGTCAACCAACAAATACACTTTAAATTTTATTTTTACTGATAATTTGTGGAAATTAATCTTTGATATTTAAGAAAATGATAAATATTTATTTGATATATAATTTTAAATAAATATTATCAATACTCGATAATTTATGAAAGTCATAAAAAATTCACTAGAATGTTAAATTTACGTACCCAACATTTTAGAATTTACTTTGTTACTCAGATAGATGTGTAAAATTTTAAATCAATAGTTGACTACTAATTTCACTATCCAACCAAAATCTTAGTATTGTTCTACTAAGATCTCCAACCAAAATAATTTTTTATTTTTTAAAAATTTGGGAATATCTTTATTTAAGATATATACTGACATCCGTACGGTTGGATCTTCGATTAATGTTTTTTAAAAAATAGAAATAATAATCTGGGACAAAGCAATAGTTACGAGTTCTAGACAATATAGTAGCGTTCTACTAAGATCTCCAACCAAATTAATTTTTTATTTTTTGAAAATTTGGGAATATCTTTATTTTAGATATATATTGACATCCGTACGGTTGGATCGTCAATAAATGTTTTTTAAAAAATAGAAACAATAATCTGGAACAAAGCACTAGTTGCTAGTTTTAGACAATATAGTAGTGTTCTACTAAGATCTCCAACCAAAATAATTTTTTATTTTTTAAAAATTTGGGAATATCTTTATTTAAGATATATATTGACATCCGTACGGTTGGATCTTCGATTAATGTTTTTTTAAAAATAGAAATAATAATCTGGGTGTTGTGGAATAAAAACTAGGTTACGAATATTGCGGCTAGGGTTTATGTGTATTTAATGCTAAGGGAGTTTGAGCTTCGAGCTTTAATGGCTTTTTCCGTGTTACGAGACTGATCGGTCCTCACAGAGTGCCTACGTATCTCGTTATTGAGAATCAAGCCAGGACGTAGTTCTAGGTGATGGTGCCCTCGAGGCTATGGCGGCGAGAGCTCACCTATGACGCAGTGGCTTGTATGTCCTTATTCGAGGATTAAGCCAAAACGTGGTGGGTAACGTATGGAGCTGTATCCAAAACGTAAGTGACGTATTGAGCTCTGCCCAAAAACGTAGTTCTGAGGGTGAAGGAGCAGGTCCTTATATAGGCTGAGAAGCCTTAGAATTATGGTAGGAATAGGAGACTTGGTAGACAAGTCTTTGGGGAAGGTTCTAGATCTATTTCTTGTAGGAATCAGTTTCCATATTGAATTGGATGCCTTGGTGGCTAAGTCTGGTGGGAATAATATCCTTATCCAACTCTTATTGCTGAGCTGTTTATTACCCCCAATATTAATTACGAAATTAATATTATAATTGGGGTTTTGGGCCCACCTGGTGGGCCCCACGTTTGGACCATTCTTGGCCTAATTAATGCCACATTAAATGTGTCTTTAAGGCTTACTTTTTGCCCATATCATTTGCCCCCCAACTTCTAGGAAAACTGATCAGGTTTTCCTTGAAGTTTTAACGGTCCTTTCCAAGACTCGGGTCAGGGTTCATCTTTATACACTAGTGTTTCACGAGTATTGTCTTTATGTAAAGCGTGGAGCGACCGACGCGTTTACGACTATGTTAATTCGATGCTAATCGGCACTAATCAGCCTTAACGACATTTAAACAATGTTTAAACGACGTTGAACGGCATAAAACGGCACTAAACGGTACTAACTAGCCTTAAACGACACTTAAACAATGTTTAAGTGACGCCAACCGGCATTCAACGATACTGGACGGTGCTAGAAGACACTGTCGGTGCTAACGACATTACTGGTGCTATCGGCACTAACGGTGCTTATCGGTACTTATTCGGTGCTTATCGGCACTAACGGTGCTAATCGGCACTTAATCGGTGCTTATCGGCACTAACGGTGCTATCGGCACTAACGGTGCTATCGGCACTAACGGTGCTAATCGGTACTTGATCGGTGCTTATCGGCACTGACGGTGCTATCGGCACTAACGGTGCTAATCGGTACTTAATCGGTGCTTATCGGCACTAACGGTGCTAATAGGCACTTAATCGGTGCTTATCGGCACTAACGGTGCTATCGGCACTGACGGTGCTTATCGGTACTTATTCGGTGCTTATCGGCACTAACGGTGCTAATCGGCACTTAATCGGTGCTTATCGGCACTAACGGTGCTATCGGCACTAACGGTGCTATCGGCACTAACGGTGCTAATCGGTACTTGATCGGTGCTTATCGGCACTGACGGTGCTATCGGCACTAACGGTGCTAATCGGTACTTAATCGGTGCTTATCGGCACTAACGGTGCTAATCGGCACTTAATCGGTGCTTTTCGGCACTAACGGTGCTATCGGCACTAACGGTGCTAATCGGCACTTAATCGGTGCTTATCGGCACTAACGGTGCTATCGGCACTAACGGCACTAAACGACGTTTAAACGATCTTAAACGGCGTTAAACGGCACTAAACGGCACTTAACGGCAGAGATTCGAGACAATTGTAACCTCTTCCGGGCAGCGAGTCAGCCGACAAGGGTCCTGGCCAGCTGCTAGGTGCTCCTGGTCGGCTGCCAGGAGATCCTGGTCGGCTGCCAGGAGATCCTGGTCGGCTGCCAAGAGATCCTGGTCGGCCACGGGGTGTTCCTTGTCGGATGGAACCTTCCAAGGTTGTAGAAAACTCTGTGACCTTCGCGTGGGCTGTAAGATCGCCCAAATCTGATACCCGAAGCTCAAGATATGGCCCAAACACCGTGAGGTCGGCTGACAAGAGAGATCCTGGTCGGCCAGACCCTCTCTGTGGCACCTGGTCGGCTTCCAGGAGATCCTAGTCGGCTGGGGACCTTCCAAGGTTGTAGAAAACTCCAAGACCTTCGTGTGGACTGTAAGATCGCCCAAATCTGATACCCGGAGGTCAAGATATGGCCCAAACACCGTGAGGTCGGCTGACAAGAGAGATCCTGGTCGGCCAGACCCTCTCTGTGGCACCTGGTCGGCTGCCAGGAGATCCTGGTCAGCTGGGGACCTTCCAAGGTTGTATAAAACTCCAAGACCTTCGCGTGGACTGTAAGATCGTCCAAATCTGATACCCGGAGCTCAAGATATGGCCCAAACAGTGTGAGGTCGGCTGCTTCGTGGTTGGCGAAGAAACCCGGACCTGAAAACCTATTCATGGAAATTAAGGATCAAGAACCTCGATCTCGATCCTAGGGATCCAGAAGCTCGATCTTGATCTCTAATTTAGTATCTTGGTCACCCGTGACTTTCAAGGATCCAGAACCTCGATCTCGATCCTAGGGATCCAGAAGCTCGATCTTGATCTATAATTTAGTATCTTGGTCACCCGTGACTTTCAAGGATCCAGAACCTCGATCTCGATCCTAGGGATCCAGAAGCTCGATCTTGATCTCTAATTTAGTATCTTGGTCACCCGTGACTTTCAAGGATCCAGAACCTCGATCTCGATCCTAGGGATCCAGAAGCTCGATCTTGATCTCTAATTTAGTATCTTGGTCACCCGTGACTTTCAAGGATCCAGAACCTAGATCTCGATCCTAGGGATCCAGAAGCTCGATCTTGATCTCTAATTTAGTATCTTGGTCACCCGTGACTTTCAAGGATCCAGAACCTCGATCTCGATCCTAGGGATCCAGAAGCTCGATCTTGATCTCTAATTTAGTATCTTGGTCACCCGTGACTTTCAAGGATCCAGAACCTCGATCTCGATCCTAGGGATCCAGAAGCTCGATCTTGATCTCTAATTTAGTATCTTGGTCACCCGTGACTTTCAAGGATCCAGAACCTCGATCTCGATCCTAGGGATCCAGAACCTCGATCTTGATCTCTAGTTTAGTATCTTGGTCACCCGTGACTTTCAAGGATCCAGAACCTCGATCTCGATCCTAGGGATCCAGAAGCTCGATCTTGATCTCTAGTTTAGTATCTTGGTCACCCGTGACTTTCAAGGATCCAGAACCTCGATCTCGATCCTAGGGATCCAGAAGCTCGATCTTGATCTTAGGTCGTCAGTTTGGTCATTCGTGACTTCTATCGGTGTTATCGGCACTAACGACACTAAACGGCGCTAAACGGCACTAAACGGCACTAAACGGAGGAGATTCGGGACAATTGTAACCTCTTCCGGGCAGCGAGTCAGCCGACAAGGGTCCTGGCCAGCTGCCAGGTGCTCCTGGTCGGCTGCCAGGAGATCCTGGTCGGCTGCCAGGAGATCCTGGTCGGCTGCCAGGAGATCCTGGTCGGCCAGACCCCCTTTCTGGCACCTGGTCGGCTGCCAGGAGATCCTGGTTGCCTGTCGGGTGCTTCTTGATCGCCTGACATGTGCTTCTTGATCGCCTGACATGTGCTTCTTGATCGCATGACATGTGCTTCTTTATCGCCTGACATGTGCTTCTTGATCGCCGCAGATTGACGGGAGATCCAGGTTGACTTTAATGATGTCACACGATGCTTAAACGACGTTTCAATGTTTGTGTAAACGACGTTAAATGGCATAAAACGGCACTATATGGTGCTAATTCGAAGGTCGATGTTTGTCACGGAAAGTGAGAAACCTTCAACAGAACCATCAAACGATCCAATCAAACGATGGGGGGTGCCAAGATGGGTACCGGGAAGTCAGTTGGAGCCTCTCCGTGGCTCCTGGTCGGCTGCCAGGTGCTCCTGGTCGGCTGCCAGGAGATCCTGGTCGGCCAGACCTTCTCTGTGGCACCTGGTCGGCTGCCAGGAGATCCTGGTTGCCTGCCAGGTGCTCCTTGTTCGCTTGCCAGGTGCTCCAAGTTGCCTGGAAGTGTTTAAACGACGTTTCAATCTATGATAAACGACGTTGAATGGCATTAGACGGCACTACACGGTGCTAATCGATGCTTGAACGATGTCTAGTTGGAGGTCGGTGTTCGTTTTAGTAAGAAACCTTCGACAGAACCATCAAACGATCCAACCAACTGACGGGAGGTGCCAGGAGGTCGGCTGAAGCCCCTCCGTGGCACCTGGTCGGCTGCCAGGAGATCCTGGTCGGCCAGACCTTCTCCATGGCACCTGGTTGGCTGCCAGGAGATCCTGGTCGGCCAGACCTTCTTCATGGCACCTGGTCGGCTGCCAGGAGATCCTGGTTGCCTGCCAGGTGCTCTAGGTTGGATGACAGGTGCTCCATGGTCGCTTTGTCGTGCCTCTCGGAGCTTTGCGCAATGCCTGAAGTCTCGTTCTTGAATCACGTCCTTGACATTTGTATGTTGTATACATCCTTTCAAGGCATAATTAATCTCTCTTTCTTGTTCTAAGATGTGGAGCTTGTGATGAAGCTTTTTAGTTCTTGCCCCCATTGTTTCATATGGTGGAGGTCTTGCTTCTCGTTTGATCGTTCAAGAAGTTTCTTTTCCACTGAGCACTTGACTTCAAGTCTGGTTTGCATTGTTATCTGGTTGTCAACCCTTTATCTTGATTCTAGGTTTCCAACCTTCCTTTGGTTTGAATTCGATTGACGGCTCTTGATTCAAGTCCTTAAACTCAAACGACGAACTCGATTGGAGGCAGACAACCTTTTTGGCCATCTCGATTTGAGACAAACAGCCTTTTTGGCCATCACGGCTAAACATTTGTATCGGAATTTGAGATTCCAGATTAAGTAAGGAATGACAAAGGACCTCTTATCTCAACATTCTCACTAACAGTTTCTGTGCCTTCAAGGCATTATCAGGGAGCCAACCAGTCTCAGGGTGAGCTTTTATGAGGGTCTATCCTTCAGCTTACATCAATTGGTGCTATCAATTTAAAATAATAGACGGGGCCTTCAAGACCTGAAACTAAACTCTTCCGGCGTAGTTCTCTATCTCAGAAGAAGTAAACTTAGATCGGGCATCAGCCTTAACGTTCTGTTCTCTCGAAATGTGCTTCTCATACCATTCACTCAAACTCAGTCATCATGGCCTTCACGACTCTCAAGTACTTTGCCGTAGTTTGAGATTCTTGACTCTCATTATTCTAGCCAAGCCTAAACCGGCTATCAAGGCTTCATACTCAGCTTCGTTGTTAGTTGTCGGAAAATCTAATTTTAAATCATACTCGACTGTAAACCAATCGGGGCTTTGTAAGACTAAGCCCGCGCCACTAGATTTTGTTTTTGATGCTCCATCAAAATAGAGCACCCAATATTCCTTTTGATCAGATATCCATCAAAATAGAGCACCCAATATTCCTTTTGATCAGATACAAGTTCTTCATCTTTATCTCCACTTTTAGGGGTGGTTACCGTCTCCTGTCCCTCGACTTCTTGGTTGGTAATGGTACATTCAACCACGAAATCAGCCAATGCCTGAGCCTTGATGGCCGATCGAGGCTTATACGTGATGTCAAACTCTCCAAGTTCGATTGCCCACTTGATTAGCCTTCCACTAGCCTTCGGGCTATGCAATATGTTTCTCAACTGTTGGTCCGTTAGGACTTCAATCTTATGTGTCTGGAAGTACGGGCGTAAATTCCTCGAGGCTGTTATCAATGCCAATGTGAACTTCTCAATGGGAGAGTAATTCAACTCGGCTCAGTGGAGCACCTTGCTTACATAGTAGATAGGCCTCTGAACCTTGTTCTCTTTCTTAACGAGGACGGCACTCAATGCTTGTTCAGACATTGCTAGATACAGATAAAGAGTCTCTCCGGGACTTGGCGTGGCCAACAACGGGGCTTCGGCCATGTACTTCTTCAACTGTTCAAAGGCCTCTTGGCTTTTATCAGTCCATTAAAAAATTTTCACCTTCTTCAATGCTTGAAAGAAAGGGAAGCATTTGTCACCAGACTTGGAGATAAATCTCCCTAGAGCTGCCACTCTGCCAGTTAACTTCTGCACATTCCTTACAGAACGGGGTGGTTCCATGTCTAAAATTTGCTTTGATTTTATCAGGATTGGCTTCTATGCCTCTCTTTGAAACCATCAATCCCAAAACTTTTCCAGATCCAACGCCAAAAGCGCACTTGGCTGGATTCAACATCATCTTGTGGTGCCTCAGCACTTCGAATGCCTCTCTGAGGTGCTTAATGTGATCTGCCTTGAGTAGGCTCTTGACTAACATGTCATCAACATAGACCTCCATGGTTTTTTCAATCAGATGGGCGAATATCTTATTCACCAATCGTTGGTAAGTAGCTCCTGCATTCTTTAGACCAAAAGCCATAACAATATAGCAGAAAACACCAAGTCAGTTATGAAAGATACCTTAGGGATGTCATACTCGTGCATCTTAATCTGATTGTAGCTGTTGAACCCATCCATGAAGCTCAACATCTCATGTCCAGCTGTGGCATATATCAACATGTCTATCATTGGCAGGGGAAAACAATCCTTTGGACATGCATCATTCAAATCAGTGAAGTCTATACACATCCTCCACTTTCCATTCGCTTTGTTGACCATCATCGGGTTAGCTAACCATTCGGGAAACTGAAGCTCTTCAACAAACCCAGCCTCTAAGAGCTTGTCAACTTCTTGTTTAATGGCCTCCTACCTTTCAGGAGCAAAATTTCTCTTTTCTGTTTTATTATCTTCCGCCCCGGATCAACATTCAACTTGTGAGTTATGAGTTGGGGATCAATCCCTGGCATATCAGCTACAGTCCAAGCAAACACATCGCTATTTTCTTGCAAGAATGCTATCAACTTGCCCATCAGGGGTTCTTTCAAAGATGCTCCCATATAAGTAACTTCTCAGTTCGCTTGGCCGTCATGGCTTCAATGTCTGTCTTGGTCTTGGGTGTCGAACGTCGATGTTCAAAGGTTGAACGCCAAAGTTTGAAATCAAGGGTTTTCAATCTCAATGGTGTTTTAAATCACCGAAATATCTATCAGAGCTGCTGGTCCAAGGCCAAGGGGTTTCTGGTTAGCCCCACGAGGTCTTGAACCTTATCTAGGAGGTTTTCAAAATTACATATTGGTTTTCAAGTCAACATGAAGTTTCAACCTTTGGATCTTAATTGGAGGTTCATGACCCCCCCTCAAGTTTGGCCTTCATAACTAACCTTGGCCTTCATGGCTAACAGCTTTTGTTCTTCAACCTAGGATTCGGGGTTGATTCCTCGATATAGATTTCGATAAATACAATCCCGTTGGCTTCTTGCCTTTTAAACTTATGAGACGAGAGCTTGATTGAACTTCTTAATCCTTGCTTAAGGTTATCTATTGGCCTTCATCCTTGGATCCTTAATCCAGGTCCTTAATAAGTATTGAAGAATAGCTAGTCCTTAACATCCTCGGCCTTTCATGGCTTTGACCCTTCGGGATCTTCACCTATGCATTTGTTTGTTTTCCATTCGTTATTCTTTTATTTTCGGTACTCGTTCATCCTTGACTTGCACTCATCGGGTGATAGAGTACTATTGTCCTACTCGGAGCAACATGCTCTGCAATGGTTTCCATGAATCTTATTTCTGCTTCTACTAGATGAAGCTAAGTCCTACTAGGATAACTTGAGCCCATCGGGGCATTGCAAGACTAGGCCTGCATCACTTGATTTTGTTTTTGATGCTCCATCAAAATAGAGCACCCAATATTCCTTCTGATCAGGTACAAGTTCTTCATCTTTATCTCTACTTTCAGGGGTGGTTATCATCTCCTGCCCCCCGACTTCTTGGTATTCCTTACCTCTACGGACATCCATGTCTTCAATCGGAAGGACCTGCCCCCCGATTCCATCAGGCCTTAACGAGGCTACATAACAGCTTCGTGCCATCTTTTGATCGCCTTTATGTTCTCCAACACCATTCCGGGTTGGGAACTTGATCTTCATATGATAAGTTGAGGCAACAGCCTTGAATGCATGAAGTCCAGTCCTTCCGAGGATAGCGTTGTACGTTGAAACATCCTTGATTACCAGGAAGTTCAACATCTGAGTGGCCTTCTTGGGCTCCTGTCCAATAGTCACGGGCAATTGAATAGTCCCTTCAACTTTAGATCCTACTCCATTAAATCCATATATAGGCATGTTATTGGGGGTCAACTGAGAATCATTGTAACCCATCTTCACAAATGCATCATGAAATAGAACGTCAACGGAAGCTCCATTATCTATCAAGACTCGCTTCACTTCTGAGTTTCCAATTACAGGAGTTATGACCAACGGGTCGTCATGGGGGAACTTCACCCCTTCAAGATCAGAATCGTCAAAACCAATTGCGATTTCAGTCCTAGCCTGCTTCGGGGCCTCTCCCACGATGTGTATCACTTCTCTGGCATAAGCCTTCCGAGAATTCCTTGTTGTGCCGGCCGCAGTCGGGCCTCCTGAGATCATGTTGATTACTGGCCCTCGGGGTTGTGGGTTGCGATCGTGAACGTCATCCCTTCTATTATAATCTCTAATTTGATTAACACGATCTTCACCCTTAGTGAAGTGGCTCAATTTCCCTCTACGGATTAAAAACTCGATCTCATCTTTGAGTTGCTTGCAATCATCAGTGTCATGCCCCACATCTCTGTGGAATCTGCAATACTGATTCTTGTTTCTCTTCGAGGGATCACCCCTGAGTGGCTTCGGCCATCGAAAATCCTTATCCTTCTCAATGTCCAACAAGATTTGACTCCTAGGAGTATTCAACCTTGCATACTCAGTGAACCTTGGTCCTTGGTTCTTCTTAGGGGCATAGTCGGAGTCCTCGCTAGTTCGGGGATACTCGTCCCTAGCATCATACTCTTGATCATCATAGTCATGGTCTTGCTTTCGCTTCTTGGAGTCATTGTTACCTCCTCCTCCACCTATGGTGGTTTCTTTCTTCAAGCTATCCTTAGCTTTAATGTACTTATCAGCCCTTCGTTGGAGCTCAGCCATGTTCTCAGGGGGATGCTTCGCCAATGATCTCTTGAAGAAGAGGTCAGTGGTTCCGTGTTCCAGGGCTACCATTGCCACCTTATTTTCCAAATCAGTGATATTCAGGGTCTCCTTAGTGAATCGCTTGAGGTAATCCCTCAGATTTTCATTCTTTCCTTGCACCACATACATAAGAGATGCGGAGCTCTTCTCATGCACCCTTCCGCTAATGAATTGGCTAACGAAGGCGGCGCTCAACTCCTTAAAAGAGCCAATAGAGTTCGCAGGCAATCGGCTATACCATCTCTGAGCCATGCCCGACAGGGTTTGGGGGAACGCTCTGCACTTTAGGGCATCACTTGCAGGCTGCAGCAGCAGTGCGTTCGAGAACGTCCTGACGTGATTTGCGGGATCACCCGTTCCATCATAAGCCTTAATTGTCGGCATCTTAAACTTCCTAGAAATATGAGCATTCATCACCTCCTCAGTAAACGGGGGTGTGGGATCATCAGGATCTCCAAGTGGCATGAGATCCTTGGGGTTACTCCTGGGGGTTTCTACCCTCATAGCTTCTCTTGTTGGGACATCAGCCCTCTTCTGTCTTCTTGAGGACCTCTCCAAATCTATAACGGGAATCCTTCCTGAGATTGGAGGGGGTCGAATCAGACTCTGTCTTGCCTGTTCCCTTGCTATGTCATCCTTTAGCCTTTGGATCTCAGCCTCATAAGCCTTAATCCTCTCCTCAGCCGTTTGTGGAGGTCCATCATGGATTCCTTGGGTCCTCGCTCGAGGTTCTCTGCTAACACGTCGCCTCCTTGAATGTTCATCACGATCATCATCCTCAGATGACGAATCATCAGAATAGGGACCAGAGTAATTATCGTACTCTCGATCTCGAATCTGTAAGGCATGACCGCTCGGTCCAGGTTCCCTGTGTTGAGGGGGATAGTTATGCAGCCCATACATCGGGTTGGTATTCAAAGGGAGATCCGTGGTGTGGATCTGTACCCCCGGAGGCAGCGTACGACCAGCGCTATCAAGAGGAGAAACCACCATCTGAAGAGGGTTAGTTTCTTGTTCTGGATGGACAACCATAGGCAGCGTACTCCCAGCAGGGGGATTCGTCCCTGGAGGCTGAGAAACTTAAGTTTGGGGGATCGTCCCTTGTTCAAACGTGGTTGTCCCAGAGGTAAGAGGCGGAGCGGAGCTGATTGATAAAGCTTCGGTAGAGCCTGGTGCAGTTCTTCGTGTGCTAACCATGGTTGATGTTGTCTTCCCACAGACGGCGCCAAATGTTGTGGAATAAAAACTAGGTTACGAATATTGCGGCTAGGGTTTATGTGTATTTAATGCTAAGGGAGTTTGAGCTTCGAGCTTTAATGGCTGTTTCCGTGTTACGAGACTGATCGGTCCTCACAGAGTGCCTACGTATCTCGTTATTGAGAATCAAGCCAGGACATAGTTCTAGGTGATGGTGCCCTCGAGGCTATGGCGGCGAGAGCTCACCTAGGACGCAGTGGCTTGTATGTCCTTATTCGAGGATTAAGCCAAAACGTGGTGGGTAACGTATGGAGCTGTATCCAAAACGTAAGTGACGTATTGAGCTCTGCCCAAAAACGTAGTTCTGAGGGTGAAGGAGCAGGTCCTTATATAGGCTGAGAAGCCTTAGAATTATGGTAGGAATAGGAGACTTGGTAGACAAGTCTTTGGGGAAGGTTCTAGATCTATTTCTTGTAGGAATCAGTTTCCATATTGAATTGGATGCCTTGGTGGCTAAGTCTGGTGGGAATAATATCCTTATCCAACTCTTATTGCTGAGCTGTTTATTACCCCCAATATTAATTACGAAATTAATATTATAATTGGGGTTTGGGGCCCACCTGGTGGGCCTCACGTTTGGACCATTCTTGGCCTAATTAATGCCACATTAAATGTGTCTTTAGGGCTTACTTTTTGCCCATATCACTGGGACAAAGCAATAGTTACGAGTTCTAGACAATATAGTAGCGTTCTACTAAGATCTCCAACCAAATTAATTTTTTATTTTTTGAAATTTTGGGAATATCACTAAATTAGATATCTATTGACATTCATATGGTTGGATCGTCGATAAATATTTTTAAAAAAATAGAAACAACAAATCACGGACAAAGTACAAGTTAGTAGTATACTATTCAAATCAATAGTTGACTACAAATTTAACTATCCAAAATAATTTTTTATTTTTTAAAATTTTGAGAATATCACTAAATTAGATATCTATTGACGCCTGTACGGTTGGATCATCGATAAATAATTTTAAAAAAATTAGAAAAAATAATCTGGGACAAAATACTAGTATGTAGTACTAGTCATATCAATAGTTGACTACTAATTTCACTATCCAAATTATTTTTTTATTTTTTGAAAATTTGGAAATATTAATAAATTAGATATATATTGACATCCGTACGGTTGGATCGTCGATAAATATTTTTAAAAAAATAGAAATAACAATTCGGGACAAACCATCGGTTAGTAGTACTAGTCAAATATATAGTTGACTACTAATTTATGATCAAAATTTTAAAATTTAGTTGCAACAACCGATCTATGATATAGTGCATTTAGAATATTATTATAATAAAGTGAAGCCATTCAAGACCATGTTCCATTTGAACTCCTAAGAACATAACAATTTTCTAATATTTCACAAGTTCTCATGTTTAAAATCAACAATAGAGAAGAAAAGAAAGATGAAAAAAATTTACAATAGAATATTAACTAAGAAGAAACTAACAAATATTATATTCTTCTAATAAAACTCGGGTAGAAACAAGATAAGGAATTTTATAAAGCGCAATGAAGGATCCTAGAATTTCATACAAAAAAGTATAATATTTTTCAGAAAACTTATAAATTATGTCAACTGAGTTGAGTCGATCGAATCCCAAACAAGACAAAATGCAAATGCTTACTCCTTGAAGTGATCAATGCAAGAGGGGAACCAATGGACGAGTTTGGTTGTCTGAATTAATGGACTTCATTCCTTTAAGGGTAACCATACTTGGCGTATATGTAAAACAGTTTATCAAGATATTAGCCTTTAACCTGGGAAGATCCTTGACCGTTTCTGTTTTGTGATCACAGTATTGGATCTTACCAGAATTTTCGAATACAATCTCATCATCGTACTTGAAACCTTGTTGCAGGTCCCGAAATCGTCTAAATTCTTTGAATGGGCCAACACGATGCATCTTAATTCAAACACCACATCCCTTTTCCTCATCCAAAGAATATACATCGAGCTGACCAGTTAGAGATACTTCATATGCCAATAAAGTAAGAAGATCTCTCATATTTACGTATTTAAATATCTTCTCATCACATTCACGACTTTGTGCATCAGGCAAAAACTCAGGCAACAACTCGAATTTCATACTTGTAGCATCAAACTTGAGTGCAGCCAAAGATTTAACAAAGTTGTTCTTCTCGGACCAATATATCCCAAAAGAAGAATGAGACTCCATATTGGAAGAATCTGTAGAATATGTCCAATAAGGACAATCCTTTACGTAAGTACTTGGAATGCATGATGCTTTTAAAATTATTCAGAAGAAACTCATGATCACGAAAGGATAGCTGAATCCATGAATTGGAATTAGAGGAGTAAACAACACATGACTCTAACAACAGATAGCAAAATGACACTCTCTCGTCTTCACGAAGGATACAAACTAAGCCATTAACGGAACCAATCAAAGTGGAAAGTTCCCTATAGTCTACAAAAGTCACCTCGTATCGGGAAGCAATGGTGATATGGGCGTATTTATCAGCTACAAAACAATCATAGTCGTTAGGGTTTTGCATGGGGCTGCGAATGCTATGTTCTTCTATAAAGCGTGAACCGGAGAGTAAATATTTCCATGATTTAGACACTAATTTAAAACGCCCAACCCAACAGATTTGATTGGGAGTCGTGTGATTATCTCGTCAATAATTAACTCTTCAGGCAGCTCCCTCGTCAATCTTTTCCTTTTTCCACCAACAGGCAGCTCCATGATCAATCTTTTTCTTTTTCCACCAAATTTTTGAGACGAAGTTAGTCTTAAAACCCCAGCTAATCGGGGACTGACAACTATACGGGCTTTTTTCTTTTTCTTTTATAGTCTAATATCAAAATAATCTCGATTATGGGCGAGGAGGAGAGGCAGGCCGAGGAGATCGTGGGAAGAGCAGCTCAGGATGGATCTGAAGGCCCTAGACTTAAATGAGACCATGCTCGTGGATAGGTGTTCTTTGAGGCGGCGTATCAGAGTGGTGGATTCCCTTTTCGGATGTGGCTCTGTTGTCGAGAGCCTCAGAGTTGCCTTGTCTCGGTTAGCGATTTTTTAGTAGTTCGGCCTTAGCGTCCTCACTTTTCGTTTTTAGTGTTTTCTGTTTTCTGGTTTTGCAGTTACAGGGAGCTTGGCTCGGTGTTATCTCTGTGCGGGACTTTTCGTGTGGTTGGAGCGCTTTCAAGCTAGGAGTATCATAAATCCTCGCAGATATGCCCCATGTGGAGAACGCCATGGGCCTCAGGTATGTCATTGTCCATTTCCGTATCATTTCCGTTGTATTTACCACACTCTTTGTATGTTGAGCACTCAGCCGAGGGTCTACACGGAAACAGCCTCCCCGCTCTAAAAGTGGGGGTATGGTCTGCGTACATCCTACCCTCCCCAGACCCTGCTCTGAGCGGGATATACTGGGTATGTTTGGTTTGGTTTGGTTTAGAGAGAGACAATGAGACAAGCTACGCTAAAGTTGACAGGATTATAAATACGAGACCGAAAAGACTTGTAAGCAAATCAGTCGAATTCTAATTGTAATAAGAAAAGTAAAATTATTATAAGTATATTGATTTTATTGTTTTAATACTTTAAACTAAATATAAATATAAATAGGTATTCTAAATTAAATAGAATTAGATTCAATATTTGAAGGTAAGTCTATTTGATCGATAATATGATTATATTCAACTATTAAAAAATAAAATTTAATAATCTAAATTCTAAATTAAATATAATAAATTTTCTAAATTGAATAAAATCCGTCTAAATTTTATAACGACAGTACAAGTCTGGGCTTGCAATTGTTAATTTGTTAGTACGAATACATATATATGTTTCAACATCAATGTTCTAATTAACAACCTATTTTGAAAGGTTTATTTCATGAATATCTATTCTAATAAATCCCGGAACTAAAAAATTATAAAAAATGAGTCTAACCACTTGACCTATCTGGAGTTTAGAGTAATATATGAGCGTTGTTCACCATGCATGATATCCTCATGGGCTTTTTTCTTTTTCTTTGATGGCCCAATTTTAAAACACGGCCCAATATAAACTTGGTCTTCATCACTTCATCTTCTTGCAACTGAACTGTAAATGTTTACACATTCCCCTGCTCGACTCGAATTTCAATACACAACTCAACATGGATGTCGGTGACGTGGAGCTAGAATTAATTTTTAAGAAACAAAGAATCCATTTTTTATTTTATTTTTCGGAGAAGAATAATAAGAGATCGAAAGCTAGAAAACTCCTAGGCAAGTAAAAAAGGCTTTTGAGTTATTCTTTCGTGAGAAAAAATGGACCAAAAAAAGTTTTCGAGTTATTCTAGTTATGTCAGTCACTTATGCATAAACACATTAGGACCCAGGACCAAAAATTTATTATAATTTGTATATACTAAAAATATATTAACATTATGCAGAAATCTATGTCATTAATTAGGATCTGGATGGTTGCTAAAAAAAGGGAAAAAAGAAGAAGAAAGAAAAGAACCGATAACATGACTCGCTAAAAGTGCACAACAGAGACAAACTAATAAGTAGTTGAATGCCAATTTTGCATTCAACTACTTATCATTGCATGATAATAATACAATTTAATAATAATAAATTTATTATTATTATTATTGCATAATAATAATAATAATAATAATAATAATAATAATAATAATAATAATAATAATAATAATAATAATTAATAAGTAGTTCATGTAACATGTCAGTCCTCAGACAAGCAATACAGTTTAATACAATTGCATGATTGAGTATGTTAAACAAGGTTGCAACTTGCAACCACAAGAACATCGTGATACTTATAAGAGTAGTACATATTAAAGTACATAAACACTTCCTTGCACTGACAATACACTGCATCATTTTGTATGAAACATTTCGAGATGATGGTATAAAAGCCTCACTAGTTTGGAGAAAGAAAGTGCACCCGAGCAAGCAGATACTCTTTTCCAGCTATCCAAACTCCTGTTTGTGACCATTCCCATTCAAGATTATCCTCCAACACCTGTCACAGGCATTTATATCAATGTATTTAATAAATCATAAAAGTATCATAATAAGTAATAAGTATCATAATAAGTATCATATTTCCCATAAAAGTATTTAGCAATACACATGGTCCTGAGTAGGGGTGAGCAAAAAACCGAAATAAAACCGAAACCGGGAAAAACCGAACCGAAAAAAACCGAAACCGAAAAAAACCGAAACCGAAACCGAAAATTGAAAAACCGAACCGTTCTAATATTTCGGTTCCGGTTTTAGGTGGAAACCGAACCGAAAAAAACCTAAACCGAACTGATTATTTATATAAATAAATATTTATATTTCACTGCTATATCTTTGATCTGCAAATGATCAGAAGGAAATTAAAATTTTAAATGTACTATCCAGTGCTTTTTTAAACAAATATTAATTGCAACTTAACAGAAAACATACTGAAATGCTTATTCATGAATGTTTCAGGTTAATTGACATGTCTAAAGTATGTCCTGCAATTCCAATATAAATATATAGCCGTATTGATAAAAACATAAGATATCCATTTGCTCCCTATATCATAATGTAGTTGTTAAATCCTTTTTGATATAATGATTGTCTTTGATTTAGAAGCTCAGAATAATGATACATCTGTTGACATAGAGGCTAGAAATACGAAAGGCAGAGCTCTATGTTTTGGTTGTAATAATGTAGGAGCATCAGTTTGGCATAGAGAATAAAACACAACCACACATGATACAGTCAGATCCTATGTACTCTTTCTGAAGTGGTGGAGGGGTCGAGTTCCCAAATAGATTTCCATGTAAAATTTTCAAAAGAAAATAAAATGATCCAATCAAATTATATGGCAGTTGTATTGTTATAAAGTTCATAGTTGCCTAATAATTTTTTGTGTTAAATTTCTAAACTAATACTGTAGAAGAGGCCCATGATATTTAATGTCTTCACCCCTTGAGAGTTCTGGAAAGGAACATGATCAAGTAAATGCAGGTAACTGGGAGTAAGATGGGCTGCGTAAAATTGTTGTATGAATACATTTGGACGATTATGTTTTTATGGTAGAACAACTTTTTTAATTAATTTGTAATATTTTCTTATTTTTATTTTAATCGGTTTTAAAACCGAAACCGAACCGATAAAAACCGAAACCGGGATTTTAAAACCGAAACCGAAACCGATGGTTCGATTGCGGTTCCGGTTTTCAATTTTTAAAACCGAAGACATGCGGTTCCGGTTTTACCCGAAAACCGAACCGAACCGGGGTTTGCTCCCCCCTAGTCCTGAGAAATCTTTGGGACGCTTATTATAATATAGTATAATACGTGCAGGCTAAAGCAATTCTGCTTTAATAAATCAGGCACAGGGATATGGAAAAAAACAACACTAATTAGAGAAAGTTTTGGTGATTTAACTGCAAAAAGTAAACCTACCCAAGGGCATACCCAACTGTAGAAAGATTTTAATTTCATGGTGCTGAATAGCAATCTGTTAATTTCATTGCATTAGTGTTGAATCTTTATTGTCCTGTAAAGGATTATCTATAGATACTTGGACCGGATTAACCAACTTCGCATCTTAATATCGTTCTTTATTTTTATGAGATCTCGGTAATTAGAGGTTTGAAAGACTGAAGACGCAAACTTTTAACTATAGTATAAGTTCATGTTATTAACATACTCTATAATTCAGTCAAGCAATAGATTGTTATTAGGAAGTAAATTTATGTATTGGATAAGTTGGAAATAGATATTTACTACATACCTCCACATTTTCAAGGGGCAGTGGAATTCCTATAGAAAGCATCAACGGTTGAGGAAGGGGCTTCTTACAACGTGACCATCGAAAGACATCAATTCTACCATTGTCACAATCGGTTGAAACCTTTTCAACATTTGTACCATTAGAATAGTGACTTTGTGATCTCTCACACTCAGTTGGATTTGCAAGAGCAGCTGTTGCTGTCTTAGCCATCTTCTCCCCACTAAAGCAGAGCTCATATCTACATGCACGGTATTATTTCACAAAGAACACAACAATTATCAACTGCAGAGTCATATAATTTAATGAAATTATCGGGTTCCTTGCATCTGCTCTATTATTTAAGAAGCAGATATAGGAAAACTTCTACAGTTGAGTGCATATCAAGTATAAACTAGCAAAACTTTCATACAAAGCTAGATTGTTCGCAATTGCATTAATAAGAATAGCTAAAATGGTAAGTGGTAAGTAGTAAGAGTTCATGATTTTCATGGTTTCTATCATATAGTATTGCCTTCTCATCTAAAAATCATTCATTTCTTGGTCAAAGCTTTCCTGATTTCTAACAAAACTGTAGGATCAAGGGGCTCACAAAAAACCATACCAGTTCCCATGGTTCATAACTTTATATGTGTGCCCAATCTTTAAACAAATTCATGGTTTTGAACTTCTAGTTTGCTAGTTAACTGGGTTCAACAGAAACTATACTGTATTTCTACCACAATCACAATTTGCATTTTAATCAATAACAAATCGTTCGCAAAGAGTGTTTTATTCTTTTTGAAGAGAGTAATAGATACAATATATATAAGTGTTTGAATATAGACGATGGAAGCCACAGATGAACAACTGAGTTGATACTCATTGATTGGAACATTACAACTTAAATAGGAAAACAGATAGTAGACTTCACATGCCTTCACATGGATACCTCTAGAGCACATGAATAGCACAAGAATATGCTGGACTCTCAAGCTTGATGTGGAGTTCATGTGATTGTCCTGACACTACAAACTCCACTACCTACATGCACTCCACTACTGCTAATTATTCTTAACCAGCTGGATCATGTGCCAGGCCAAGTCAAAGACTAAACAAAAGTACTTAAAGACAATAAAACTTGAATCAAGTTTAGATTAAATTGCAACAATCTCCCCCGTAAGCTAAACTTGATTTGACAGCTGTTGCACTCCCAGGAGTTGTCTCATTTTTTCGAACTTGATGACTGACAAAGCCTTTGGAAGAGTATCTGCACGCTGCTCTTCTGTGGACACATGCTTCACAATAACTTCCCCTCGCTCGACGCATTCCCTGATGAAATGATAGCGAATGTCGATGTGTTTGCTCCTACCATGAAACACAGAATTCTTCGCCAAGTCAATGGCAGATTTGTTGTCGATATACAGCACTACTGGTCCCTTGAAGCCATCTGTCACTTGTCAAGAACCTTTCCCAGCCAAATACCCTGACATGCCGCCACCATTGCAGCCATGAACTCAGCCTCACACGAAGATAATGCCACACATTTTTGTTTTTTAGAGAACCAAGTTACAAGGTTATCATTCAGATAAAATGCAACTCCACTGGTACTCTTCCTATCATCTAATTGCCCTGCCATGTCGCTATCCGAGTAACCAGTTAAGACATTATTTCCACCTGTTTTCGAGTACATAAGACCGTAATTCACAGTTCCTTTGACATATCGGAAAATGCGTTTCACTGCATTTATATGCATCTCAGTTGGACTTTCCATAAAACGACTCACGATTCCTACTGAGTAGGCTATGTCAGGTCGAGTGTGTACCAAGTACCTAAGGCTTCCAACGAGGCATTTATATTCATTGGAATCAACTGCCTTTCCTCCTTCATCCCTTGTAATATCTAGCCTAGGCTCCATTGGATACCTTGTCGAATTGCAGCTGCTCAGTCCTGCATTGTCTAGAATTTTCTTTGCATAAGCACACTGTTTTAACTCGATGTGTCCCTTTCTCTGTTCCACTTCAATGCCAAGATAGTATGCTAGCTTGCCGAGGCCGCTCATCTCGAAGCATCTGCTCATCTCAGTCTTGAACCTGTTGATAATTCCGGCATTAGTTCGTATGGGCACATCACTAATCCCATAGCCTCCAAACATTTGCTAAGTTTAGAGTACCAAGCTCGAGGAGCTTGTCGTAACCCATACAAAGCCTTGGATAATATGTAGACTTTGTTCTCCTGCCCTTCCTTTTCAAATCCTTTGGGTTTAACCACATATACTTCTTCTAGGATCTCACCATTCAGAAACGTAGATTTGACATCTAAATGATGTAACTCCCATTCGTTTCTTGCTGCAAGTGCCAGTAGTAACCTGACCGTCTCAAGCCGTGTCACAGGGGCATATATCTCTTCGAAGTCGACACCATGTTCTTGAACATAACCCTTTGCCACGATTCTTGCCTTATGTTTCACTATCCTGCCCTCTGCATCTCTCTTAAGTTTAAATATCCATTTCAAACCTATGGCCTTTTGTCCTTCAGGTAGATCCACTAGTTTCCATGTTTTATTCCTTTCAACCGCTTCGATCTCCCTTTCCATTGTTTTTCTCCACTCCTTCTCTTTTACTGCATGTCTATAGTTTGCAGGCTCTTCAATCCCCATTAACATCAATTCCTCATCGTTTTCGATTTCTTCAGTATCATCATAAACTTCACTTAAGAGTCTAAACTTGCGTGGTGCACTTTCATCACTTGTGTCATTCATTTTCCTCCTGGTAATTGGTGTGATAGCTTCATCCCTTTGATTGTCCTCTCCTCCTTGAGTTTGTGCAATGTCCACATCCTCAGTATTTACATCATCATATTCTAGCACCACGTTGAACTCAGCTTCGATGGTTACTTCACTCTCCAGCTCTGACCACGTCCACCCCTTATCTTCCTCGAAGACAACGTCTCGACTAACATGCACCTTCTTGCTCACAGGGTCGTACAAACGGTACCCCTTAGTTCCTGTTTCTCTTCCCAAATGGATCATTGGTTTGCTTCTGTCATCGAGCTTCCCCAACTGACCACTTGGCACTTTGACGTGTGCTAAGCATCCAAACACCCTTATATGCCCAACACTTGGTTTTGATCCCTTGAATGCTTCGTATGGTGTTTTATTAGAGAGTGCTCGTGTAGGCAGCTTGTTTAACAGGTAAACTGAATTACGAACAGCTTCACCCCAAAACTTCGAAGGCATCTTTGATTGTTTGAGTATGCTCCTTGTCATAGCCACCACCGTTCTGTTACGTCTCTCCACTACCCCGATTTGCTGAGGCGTGTACGGTGTGGTGAATTGGCGAGTAATCCCTTCATTTTCACAGTAATCTATAAACGCTTTGGAGCAAAATTCACCCCCCCTATCGGTGCGAAAATCCTTTACCCTTTTCTTGAGACTATCCTCAACTTCTGCTCTGAATTTTTTAAAGTACTCGAAGGCTTCGTCCTTACTCTTCAACATGTAGACCGACATGTAACGACTATAATCATCCACTAATAGAAAGAAATAGCGATTACCTCCAGAAGTCTCCGGGTGTATAGGTCCACAAAGATCTCCATGGATTAATTCGAGCGCCTTTTTTGCAGTGTAGCACGTCTGTGCAGGAAATTGTTTGCGTGTTTGCTTGGCCATCAAACAACCCGTGCATACTCCCTTTTGTTGAACAATCTTAGGTAGGTCACGAGCCATTTCCTTTGAGGACATTAGTGCCATGGCCTGGAAGTTAACGTGACCAAGGCGAGAGTGCCATAACAAAGAATCTGCATCGTGTTTTGACAACATACACGCTGGTTCCACAGTGTTCAAAATAAGTTTGTACAATCGATTTACGGACCTTTTCACCTTCATAAAAAGCTTCCTCTCTTTGTCGTAGACCCACAACATATCACCACTTAGCACCACTTTATTTCCACTTTCTGATAGCTGACCAAGACTCACAATGTTGTTGCACAATTCAGGAATATAGTACACTTCTTCCAGAGTTCGTTCCTCACCGTTTTACATTTGAAAGCTATGGTGCCTTTGCCTTGGATTTGAACTGTTGAGCCGTCTCCGAAATGCACCTTGCCTTTCACTTCTTCATTTAACATTTTAAACTTCGTTTTCTGTCCGGTCATATGGTTGCTGGCGCCGTTGTCCAAGTACCAAACGTTGGAATCACTTTGTTTTTCCTTGGCCCCTGCATTCACCTTGGGAGTCATCCTTTCTTCATTCAATAACACCATATTTTCCTTGAATGCTGCTAGTAATAAAGCTGGTTCCTCATCTTGGGTTCGTGCCATGTTCACCTCCGACCTCATTTCTCTATCCTGCTTCGGTTTGCGACACTCCGATTCGAAGTGACCATAAATATCACAGTTAAAGCACCGTATGCCACTTTTGTCCCTTGCTCCACGATATCCTACCCTACCTCGTGAGCCACCACCGAAGTTTCGTCCATTCCTTTGGCCATATTTCCCATCAGGGCCTCCTTTGCTATAACGCTTTTGCCATTCTTCTTTGGTAAGTACTAATTGACCTTTGTTCCCTTCTTTTTGCAGCCATTCTTCTTCAGTGAGCAGTAATTGATTATCCCTGCTCTCAGTTTGGCCTCGTAGCCGTTCTTCATGGGCCTTAAGTGACCCTATCGCCTCCTCTATTGACATCTTTTCAACATCTCCAAATTGTTCAATAGTGGATGCTATCTGCAAGAATTTAGGTGGTACCGCTCGTAACAGTTTTTTCACAATGTATGACTCTTCTATCGTCTCTCCCAGTGTTCGAATCCTTGTCACCAGACCTGTCAGTTTCATGCAGAAGTCATCCAATTCGTCTGAGTCCTTCATTTTCAAGGCCTCGAATTCCGCCTTAAGTGTCTGTACCTTTGCCTTTTGTACCTTATCAGCCCCCAAACACATCTTTTTAAGGGCGTCCCATGCTTCCTTTGCAGTGCTCTTTTCTGCTACTGAAAGGAGCATCTCTTCCGGTATCGCCTGATATATCACAGCCAGGGCGATCTTTTCCTTTTTCTTTTCTAGCTTCGATGTTGATTCCTTTGGTTCTATTGCCTCCCACACCCCTTGGGCTTGCATATAAACCTTCATCTTGAGGGACCATGCCGTATAGTTCCCTCGTGTCAGCATCGGATAACTCAGACCAACTCCTTCTTCTTTCACCTTGTTTGTTTCCATCGTCGTCTCCTTGGACATATTCTCCCAACCTTGCTCTGATACCAAGTGAAGAGAGTAATAGATGCAATATATATAAGTGTTTGAATATAGACGATGGAAGCCACAGATGAACAACTGAGTTGATACTCATTGATTGGAACATTACAACTTAAATAGGAAAACAGATAGTAGACTTCACATGCCTTCACATGGATACCTCTAGAGCACATGAATAGCACAAGAATATGTTGGACTCTCAAGCTTGATGTGGAGTTCATGTGATTGTCCGGACACTACAAACTCCACTACCTACTTGCACTCCACTACTGCTAATTATTCTTAACCAGCTGGATCATGTGCCAGGCCAAGTCACAGACTAAACAAAAGTACTTAAAGACAATAAAACTTGAATCAAGTTTAGATTAAATTGCAACACTTTTTAAGTAACTGAACAGTGTTCTCTAGAATTCATTCAAGCAACATTTTGTCATGTTAACTTTATAATTGTAAGCAGCCATACTGCCTTGAATTAAAAAAGAAAAAATGAAAGTTGAGGCCTTTGTTGCATCAAACAGGTTCCAAGGTATAAATAGAAAAGATAAATAATAATTACACAGAAATTTGGTTAGTTTTTCGTCAATCTTGTTGAAATTGATCTTCGTTTGTTCTGAATCTTCGTTGTTTCTCTGAGATTTGATTCAGCTTGTTGATTGTTGAAAATATACGGTTGATTTCTATTAATTGTTGAGTTTCCGGTGATCTACTCGATTAATATAGATATAAACATTTGTTTTGTTGCTTGAACACCAACTGTTTGTTCAAATTACTCGGTGAAAGATTCGATAAACATGTCTACTTCTTCTACAACTGTTTGCATCTAGTAATCATGATCCCTCTAGTGTGTACTATGTGCCTGTTTGGCATCTCAGTTATCCACCTTATTTGGGCTTAAGCCCATTTAGACTTAAAAAAAAGTGTTTGGCTAAACCATAAAACGGCCTTATATTTTACAGAAAAGCCCGTTTGAGATAAGTAGAGGAACGTGTACTTATTTCTCATTCTAGCTTATCTTTTGTCTCTCACATCATCTCTCACTGTCCCTCACCAGTCACCGGTATACTTGGTAGCCCAACAAAACCACAATTATAAAAATTTACTCACACACACGCAGTTGCCATCGAACCCACACCAAGCACACAACCATGTTTCCTTTACATACAACCCAGCAACAATCGTGGTCAAGAATAGGGGAAGAGGGAAATTGTTTCAGCTTTGCAGTACAACCATTAGCCATCAGCTTCATCACACCCACACAATCTTGCCTCTACACGCATACACACGCACACAATCGACAACATACACACACTGTAGACTACACACACTGTTAACACGCGCACAACTTCTCACACACAAACACCCGACACAAGTGATAACAAGAACAGGGGAGAGATGGGTTTTGCAATTTAAAACCAACTAGAAGCAGGTCTTGCAGAAGGGAGAGAGAGATAGAGGATTCTAGAGATATCGATAGAGACTACCTCAAACAAGCTATAGGAAAAAAAATGAATTAGGGATTTAGGATGTTAAAAGGAAATAAAGGTAGTCATAAGTTAAACACCAAACACTAAAATATAAGTTATAAGTTATAATTACTTAGAGCATCTCCGAGGGCAATCCCTATTTTTACCCCCTAAAATATAATAAAATAATGATTACTTAAAATATAGGTAACCAAAAAGTTCTTTTGCTCCAATGGTGTTACCTATATTCATTACCTATAACTTAAAAAATAATATTTAATCAATATTTTAGGTAATATAGAAAAGAGATGTGAGTATTGATATAGATATATATTATATTATAAGGAAAGAATGATGATGTGTCATTATAGGAAGTTGCTTTTCTCTTCCCTAAATAAGGAGTTGGATTTTCTCTCCCCTAAAAATTATAGGGGATAGGGACTTCCATTGGAGCATGAATTTTAGAACTAAATCCCTAAAATATGTACATGTAGGACAAATATAGGTAAGGACTCTTTGCATTGGAGTTGCTCTTATTTCATATAAGTTACTTATTACATTTAAGTGGTAAGTAACTTATTTTAGGATATCCCAAACGGCCCCTATATACATCCATCTGGAGCTGAGATTTTGCACAGAACTGAATGTACCCATAACAGCAACAACTCCGATCATAACAACAACATCTAGTAATCTCTCCAGTTGATTATTTGATATAATCTCATCTGGAGCTCAGATTTTAACAGCAATAACTCCGCAATCCATCCGGATTGTCAATCTTATTTTGATTTCCAGAACTTGTATCACAACAGGACAGAGCATAATTTTCACCTTGGGGAACCTTCTTGTTAAGAAACTACCACCATTAGAGACAGAACAACTTGTTAAATCCTTGGCTAAATTAACTAGTTTAACCTTATCTTGCAGCATATCTATGTAAGAGAAAGCATCTACCCCCTCAACGTATATTCTATGCTAGAGCTGTAGAGCATGTTTCGATCACTTCCCACGCGTCTTGTGCACCCAGCAATGTCCACATTGAATACTCCAATTGTCATTATTTGCCTTTGTGAGACGTGAAGTGATAGCGAAATTTGTCCCAACATATTGCTTCTAGTACGCACCATATGCTCTGATACCATTTTGATAGAATGTTTACACTACATCAGATTATTTGATACAAATATAAGAAGAGAGACATATAATACTTTGGAGAATATCATATTCATCCTTTATTGCAGATGCAGATACATGCACCACTTCTAGTTCAGACCCCATTCTAGTTTTAGTTTATTTCCAACATTATATATAAGCAAAAGAGTGATACTGAGATAAAACACCTACTATCATCAGATCGACACCAGTTTGGGGGACACCCTCACCTAAAGTGTAGGTTCCCCCCTGCAAAGAAGCATCAACATTCCACAAGAGAAGAACAAAAAAAGTTGGTCGCTGCAACCGCTTCAAACTAATCAAGACAGAATTGCTGCAACTTCTTTAAACTAATCAATACAGGAAGAAAAGTTTTCTTTCCTTGAAGTAGCTGAATGGTGACCACTATAACAAGCGATTATTATGGACCAAGCGTGACCATCGTTTTCACTTATATGCACAATTGGTCATATGATTAAACAAGGTTATTACTAGTTACCAGTAGAAAATGTAGCGAAAGATAGCACAAAACAAGGTTACGATTACTTACCAGTGGAAAGGGAGTAAAAGATAAGCGCAACTAGCCATGAAATTATGACTCCTCCATCAGCACTCAATGTAACAAAGGTAGTTTTAGCCTTGCTAGTTGCTATCATGTAGCACAAATCCAGAACTCCCATCAAGATCCTTAATCCAGAACTCCCATCAAGATCCTCATGGACCTTATGGGCTGGATATGTGACCCAGCTGCCACGAAGAGTATTGTAGCTTGGCCTCGATCAGAAACATAAAATGCACCCTTAAATGGCCAAACTTGCATTTGATAGATATACAACATGCAAAAATTATAGGGTAATTATTTCAATTTTCTTCCTGAATTTTGATATTTTACTTCATCGCAAACATAAATGCACCCCAAACCTTGCATTAAAAAGATATCTATAAACATACGTAAGCGGAAATTATGTGATAGTTTTAATTTTTCTTCCCGAATTTTGTTACTTTTAAATTTATCCTTCTAAAAAACTAACTTGCAATAAAACTAACAAGCAATGTGAATGCAAAAAAGCGAAAACAAGAAAAAGAGATTCAGAAAATGGTATATAATTCTAAAACAAAGCCAACATATAATGTGAATTAGTTCGTCTCTTTTCTTTAATATATGTCTATAAAATGCTCACCATTTTCTAATTTATTTCTTGTATATAGGTTGTTATTTTCGAGCTGAGTCCAACCTTGCAGAGTTTTTTGTTGAGGTTTGGAATCATGTCTTCAAAATTAAAGTGTTGCTGACGACATGCAAATTGTTTATGCTTGTGAAACATAAGGACCCTATCTGTGAGTACCTACTAAATACATTTGATTATGAATATTGAAAAAGTTCTCATATATTTTCAAATCCTAGTTTGATTTATATATACTGTTATGCTGTAGTTGAGAAACTGACGTCATTAGTGTACGAAGAATACAAAGATGAAGATGGCTGCCTTCACATCACCTTAAGCGGCAAGATAAGAGATGTTGTTCCGACCTCCTGGGAGTAGCCCGAGTGACATCTGTACAAGCACAATCTATACTGAACTGTTATGCAAGTACATTATATTCTTGCAAGTGCATAGTACTACAGAATATTGTTTTGGATATTCTGTGATTTCTGATGTTTTTGTTTCGGGTATAGATGAGTTCAAGCTCTACTATGAAGTTCACCACAAGGATGGTTATTTCGTGGACCCAATTGGTCTGTCTTTTGATGATCAAATCAAGAAATGCATGAAGGATTAAAAATAGTTCAGTGAATATGAGTCTTGTAAGTATCCCAGTCCAGACAAACTCGGTTTCTATCTGGTCGCTGTAGGGCTCCAACACAAAACACAAACTTATCAAGCAATTCTACGCGTCCGTTGGACAAACTGAGGAGAGCTTGATGGTCATGGACAATGCTAATGAGCAGCTGGTTTGCTTTGAACAAGAAGTAGTTGAGGAATGAGTGAAGGACAAGCATTATGGCATACGGAGATCAACAATGGAGTATCAAAGAAGAGATATAAAACGCTGTATTGGACCTTGGGCTCTCCTATATAAGAAAATACCTATATAGGTGCAGCTATACTTTTCTTATTATGGGCTGGGTTTGTCACATATCTGAAATTTCTTGATATGCCAATGTGGTGACATTTGTAGATATGTATTTTCTCTTCAATGGTGCTAAAATAATCTACTTGCAATTTACAAAGTTACCATGGAGCCATGAGGAAAGTATATAGAGGATGATTGTCGCGCGCACTGAAGTCCTGCCGTTTTGTAACAATTGTTGAATGTTTAGTAATTAACTAAAAGTTTATATGAAATTGTACATTCCTGATCTTTGTATTGGGCGTATTCATTAAATCAGTGTTAAAGAGAAAAGAATAGATACAAATTTTCAATGAGAAATGTTGGAGAATTTGGGTAATTACTTGGATTTTTCTGAAGTCGTGTGAACACTTTCAGATTGAAGTTATTTGTGGTTCACCCAAATAATTCAATCGGATAAAATCAGAAATTCTGCAAGAAGAGAGAATGTGTTTTTGCTGTGAATTTCAAATGAACCTATACCGAAAATGATCATTGCCACACCTATTTATAGATGCCAACAGATGTGTCTTTTGCCAATAGACACATCTCAAGATGTGTCTTTTGCCAAAAGACACATCTCATTTCCAACAGTCATGTCCAATGCCAATAGACACATCTCAAGATGTGTCTTTTCCAATAGACACATCTCATTCTAACAGATGTGTTTGATCCCAATAGACATGTCTCATAAGCAATAATTCGGAAATCATAACGAACTCGAACAAAGCATGCACTCCGCATTCTCCCGACTTGTTCGATGTAACATTACGATTACATTGATCAACTAGCCAACCCAATTACACTAAAATATCCAACAATCCTCCCCCATTTTAGCGTAATCCATGATTAACTAAAGAAAATCACAACAAACAACAAACTTATGCATAAATGAAATATCGTGACGATTGAATTTCACATTAGTATATTACACATTCCAAATATTCGAATACCAAGGTGTCACTATGGATTGAACCTTGGTTATTCATAGTGAATACACGAAGATAATATTCACATAAATTTACATTCTCAAATGTTCTTACTCGACACTATATTTTACTAGCCTAGTGTCCTAATCCTTCTTAAGCATATCAAAGCCAAGTCCAAGCTTCTTGAAGCGGCTAAACTTCATGCTCAAATAGGTAGTTCTTTTATTCTCGCACCTGCATATGCAATTTTTCAAAAGAACTATTAAGAAGATAAACTTCAACCTCCTCAACTTGCAGGTCTGAACACATACCTTGGGATGATGCTTTAATGTGTTCCAATCTCTAAATGTTAAGCTTTCCACATTGAATTCAGCACCTAATGTCATATTAGATGGGAATTGGGTATCTCAACATGAGAGGTTATTTGATGGACTTTAATCCCATCCCTACAGCCGACTTGTGCACAAGATCTCTACTCAACCCTTTGGTTAGATGATCGGCTAAATTGTGTTGAGTTCTTATAAACTCCACTGATATAACACCATGCGTGATAAGCTCACGAATCATGCTATGTCTAACACCTAAGTGTCTAGACTTGCCTTTGAACACTTGTCTATAAGCATTAGACAAGGCAGACTCACTATCGCATCTGATAGATATCGGTGATATCGATTTAGGCCATAATGGAATCTCATAAATCAGATTTCTTAGCCATTCAGCTTCTTTACCGGCCGCTGATAATGCTACAAATTCAGATTCCATCGTTGAATCAGTAATGCAACTCTGTTTCTTTGATGCCCAAGTGATATAGAACCTCCCCCCAAGAAGGAATACCCATCCACTTGTGGAAGAATGATCTTCCTTATTGGAAATCCAACTTGCATCTGAATGACCTTCAATAACCGAAGGAAATCCAGTATATGTCAAACCATAATCCATGGTTCCTTTTAAGTACTTGAACACTCGGCTCAAGGCTTGCCAATGATGTGAACTTGGTTTGCTAGTATATCTACTAAGCTTTCCAACAGCATAGGCAATATCTGGCCTAGTGCTTATCATGGCATACATGAGACTACCAATAGCCCTTGAATATTCAAGTTGTGATACTGCAACACCTGTATTAGGTAGGAGTTTAATACTAGGATCAATAGGAGTGCTAACAGGAGAACAATCCTTAAAGTTAAATCTTTTCAGAATCTTCTCAATATAATGAGATTGAGAAATTGAAATGCCATTGTTCTCACGCTTGATTCTTATACCAAGAATCACCTCAGCCTCCCCCATGTCTTTCATATCAAAATTAGAAGACATGAACTTTTTGGTTTTATCCACTTGATTTTCGTCAGTACCAAAAATCAACATGTCATCCACATATAAACAAATTATAACTCCTTTACTAGAAGCATAAAATTTGCTATATACACACTTGTCTGCTTGGTTAAGAAAATAACCGTTAGACAAGACCACAGTATCAAATTTATCATGCCAATCCTTCGGTGCTTGTTTCAGACCATAAATTGATTTCTTCAATTTACACACCTTGTTTTCACAACCAGGCATAACAAACCCTTCGGGTTGTTTCATATAAATCTCTTCATCTAATTCACCATTCAAGAATGCAGTTTTCGCATCCATTTGGTGAATGACAAGGTTCTGTATAGCAGCAAGCGCTATTAACAACCTAATAGTAGAGGTTCTAGCAACAGGAGCATAAGTATCAAAATAATCAATCCCTTCTTTTTGTCTAAAACCTTGGATTACCAATCTGTCTTTAAACTTATCTATGGTACCGTCCACCTTCATTTTCCTTTTGAAGATCCATCTGTTTCCCAATGCCTTACAGCCAGGGGGCAGATCACTCAATTCCCAAGTATTATTATTCATGATAGAATCCATTTCATCTTGGATAGCTTCTTTCCAGAATGCAACATCCCTAGATTTCATAGCTTCGCTAAATGTATTTGGATCCTCCTCAATAACAAAACAATATTGGTATTGATATTCAATTTCATCTCTAGAGCCTTCTACTAGATAAAGATGAAAATCATCTCCAAAAGACTTTGCTTTTCTAGCTCTAGTGCTTCTCCTTGGTTCAGACGGTCCATTAACATCTTCAGTAGAAATTGAGTTCCTACTAGAAGAATTCTGAAGCATGTCCCTTGGTCTAGGTATAGATGTAAATCTGTTTTCATCAAATATAGCATCCCTTGACTCGATAATCGAGTTCACAGATACATAGTCATTAGATTCTAACACATAGAATCTATATGCTATGGAATGCTCAACATAACCAACAAATATGCAATCTCTACCTCGTTCACCCAAGTTTCTTCTTTTGGGTTCAGTGAGTCTTACAACTGCTCTACATCCCCAAACTCTCAGAAAACTCAATTTTGGTGACTCTTTATACCAAAGTTCATAAGGGGCAATCTTATTCCTCTTGCTAGGAATTCGATTCAATAAATAACAGGCTGTTAACATAGCCTCACCCCAAAAACCCTCACTCAAACCCGAGTAGGATAACAAGGAATTAACCATTTCTTTCAAAGTCCTATTCTTTCTCTCTGCCACACCATTTTGTTGTGGTGTATAAGGAGCCGTGGTTTGATGTATTATACCAGTAAATTGAAAATAAACCGGATCATAATACTCACCTCCTCTATCAGTACGTAGATTTTTAATCATGGTACTCTGATGTAGCTCTACTTCTTCTTTATAAATTTTAAAGAAGTCAAGAGCTTCATCCTTAGCATGCAATAAATATACATAGCAATCTAGTAGCATCATCAATAAAAGTAACTACATACTTTTTATTTCCTAATGATGGTGTAGAATGGAAATCACACAAATCACTATGAATTAGTTCTAAAACATCAGACACCCTATTAACCTCTTTAAATGGCATTCTGGTTATCTTCGTTAACATGCATGTTTTGCATTTTTCATTATCTAAATCAATGGCAGGTATGAGACTCATTTTTGACATATCCTTTATTCTTTTGTAATGTACATGTCCTAGTCTAGCATGCCATAATTCAGATTTATTCAAATCATTGCTAGTACTAGTAGAAGCCATGCAAGCAGATTCATCAATAAATGGAGTATTTACATTCAACATAAACATACCATTACACAAATAGCCAAAGACAACAAAAGAGCCATGTTTTGATAATATATATTTGTCACTTTCATAAACTTGTTTATATCCACAATTGTTCAATACAACACCAGACAAGAGATTCTTCTAAATCCCAGGAACATACAACACTTTATTTAACAATATACATTTGCCAGAAGTAAAAACTATCTTGACATTTCCTAGTCCTTTGATCGGTTCAGTTGCAACATTTCCCATCTTTAAGATAGATCCATCTTCGATTGGTTGAAAGTCTATGAACCAACGAAGATCTTTGCATACGTGACTCGTTGCTCCTGAATCAATCCACCAAGCAACATTGTCATCCTGCACATAAAATGCCTCAGATATTAGTGATACATAATTCTGACCAGAATTATAATTCTGTATTAAAATCTGACCTTGTTGCTTTTCTAGATCCTTGGATCCACTTGGACCAGCAATCTGCTTCCCTTGCTTGCCTTTACCAACCCGACAATCCTTCTTGAAATGTCCAGGTTTGCCACACTTCCAACATGCCATCTTAGGCCTTTTATTGGAAGAATTGTTGTTGTATCCTTTAAACTTTCGTTTATCACCCTTGCCATTCATAGAATTCTTGGAAGATCCACCATCCTCAACCATATTCACAGAAGAGTTACCGACTTGGTTCTTTCCCTTAGGATTATTCTCAATTTCTTGAGTCCTCAAAGCCTCTTCAATTCTGAAGTGACTTCCAAGTTGAACCAGAGTCATATCATCTTTATTATGTTTCAAGGAGTGTTTAAAATCCTTCCATGATGGTGGTAGTTTGTCTATAACACCAGAAACTGAGATAGATTCATCCATCTTCAGATTGTGTTGGGCAAACTTCCCCAGAATCCTTAACAATTCATTGTATTATTCCATCACTGGTCTAGAATCGACCATTTTATAATTCATAAAATTACTAACCAGAAACTTCTTACTAGAAGCATCTTCTGCCATGTACTTGGATTCAAGAGAATCCCACAATTCCTTCGCTGACTAAACATTTTGGTATATATCGAAAAGGGAATCAGATATACCGTTTAAAATGTGGCCGCGACAGATGTAGTCATCGTTTTCCCACTTGCACCGCTTCCTAGTCTGTTCAGCGGTTTCATTTTCGATCACTTCTGGAATGGGGGTACTTAGAACATACACAACTTTCAGCGTGGTCAACAGAAAATGCATCTTTTTCTGCCATCTTCTAAAATCCTGGCCCTCAAACTTGTCCAGTTTTGCAAACTTGCTTGTCATGTCTTTTACAGATTCTGCGTTCGCCATCTTCATAAACAAATGACTTCAATCTTTGTTGGAGAATTTGGGTAATTACTTGGATTTTTCTGAAGTCGTGTGAACACTTTCAGATTGAAGTTATTTGTGGTTCACCCAAATAATTCAATCGGATAAAATCAGAAATTCTGCAAGAAGAGAGAAAGTGTTTTTGATGTGAATTTCAAATGAACCTATACAGAAAATGATCAATGCCACACCTATTTATAGATGCCAACAGATGTGTCTTTTGCCAATAGACACATCTCAAGATGTGTCTTTTGCCAAAAGACACATCTCATTTCCAACAGTCATGTCCAATGCCAATAGACACATCTCAAGATGTGTCTTTTCCAATAGACACATCTCATTCTAACAGATGTGTTTGATCCCAATAGACATGTCTCATAAGCAATAATTCTGAAATCATAACGAACTCGAACAAAGCATGCACTCCGCATTCTCCCGACTTGTTCGATGTAACATTACGATTACATTGATCAACTAGTCAACCCAATTACACTAAAATATCCAACAAGAAAGGCGTAAGAGTAACAAAGCATGAGGATGGAGAATTTCACATAAATTGTATACGGTGGAATAGACGTATAATTTGTAAAGAAAAATGACTATGTGATGTAGAATAAAGCAATGTTTCGAGATCGATTTAGAATTTTTAGGAAATGAATAACGTAAAAAGAATAAAAGCATCTATTTATATTATAGTTCAAAATTTGTATTAGTCAATACAAACAGATGTGAGTGGAAATATATGTGTACTCTCAAGTCTTAATTTTTAGTTCATAATCGTAAATATTATGTTTAAACGTTTTTTTTTTGCCCAGATTAGAGTGCCTTGGAAATATATGTGTACGTAGGTACTCTCAAGTCTTAATGTTAACGTCAATCCCGTGATACGGACTTCGAATCACAGTATTATTACATTACTAGTTACATACTCACATGGGGCTTAATATTCACTGTACAAACAATAGCGTAAAAATGGAAATTTGACAGCAAATGACATGATGTCAATTCAAATTGAACCATAAATTCAAATGACGTCTTCGTCCTTATCTTCAAGGTTTTAACGAAGCACATTATATAGTGTTGTGTAGAGCTGTTTAACGAACCGAACTGTTCGTTAAGCTCGGTTCGTTCGTTCGTGTTCGAGTTCGGTTAGCTCGTCCGATAAGCTTACCGAACTCGAGTTCGAACAAGAAAATATGTTCGTTAAGGTTACCGAATATTGTACGGTTCGTCAAGATTTCGTCCGAGTTCGTTAAGAATTCGTCCGAGTTCGTCCGAGTTCGGTTCGAGTTCGGTTCGTTCGATAAAAACAATAAAATTTAATTTTTTACAATATTATATATATAATTACCGAACTGTTCGTGTTCGGTTCGGTTCGGTATGTTCGCGAACAGTTCGTGTTCGGTTCAGTTCATTACCGAACTCGAGTTCGGACAAGAAAAATTGTCCGATAAGCTTACCGAACATTGTTTGGTTCGTTAAGAATTTGTTCGTGTTCGTTAAAATTTCGTCCGAGTTCATCCGAGTTCGGTTCGTTTACAGCTCTAGTCAAAAAAGATGATTTTTGTATCGCAGGGACGGGGATATCTAAAATAAAATTTTACAGTACATTTTTTGTTATTGAAATTCTTGAATATATGTCAAAATGTCCTCATAAAAATTTAAAAAAATTTGTCTCCCAAAATTTTCTCATTGTCCCACGAGGATAAGTTTCTAGATCCCCCTAATAATTCGTATCAAGATTTTTCTTTGCTTAATAACATTTCATTTCGAATATAACATAACTTACTTCCGGTTAGATAGTTATTACTTCACAATCCGAAAATGACATACATTTATTAGACGTCAATTTAGGGTATGTATACAAAATCTATTCTTCAAGTTCATAAGGTTAACGAACTGCAAAATATTTTGAAACGGTCCGTTCTCAAATTCTTTCCCCTAAATACTGACATAACACTGACATAACATATATATAATTGATATTTTTTTGATAATTGCTGACGGAGGAATTTGGTAATAACAAAGTTTGAGGTCTGTGGCCGGAATCAAGATCTATGACGGTGGTTTTTTGCCGGATAGGTCACCGGTGTGTGATGGCTGTGATGAATTGGTGGCTGAGATTGATAGGGTTGCAGCGGTTGCTCTCCTAGCTCTCAAACTTCGAACCCCTCAATCGGCCTACGTACCCCTGTATTTATAGGGGATCAAGCCATACGTAGTTCTAATCTTGGAAGGTGGCCCAATGGGCTTGGATTCAGTAACTAGCTTCTAGAATGTTCTACTATGAGGCCTAACCACAAAGGCCCAAGGCTCCTCCAAGGTCTCCAGACTTCACGGATAAGGAAACTTCCCCCGTCGAGGACTAGTCCCTTCCGCTACAGCTATTTCTAGATTCCAATGAGGCAGGTATAGCCATGGTTTACCCCAAGTGCAGAACGTATCCTTGTCCCCCGGATGAGGACATCCACCAGATAGCAGGAAAAGTGATCTAGACCTTTTGGGTGCAAAGCGCAGGATTACCCCGAAGTTCCCCAATGAGGAGGCGCCCATTGAATACAGGAACAGAGCTTCAAAGCGCACACCAGAAGTCCCAGACTTTATCTCCCAGGAAGTCGAGTGCGCTTCCTAAGAGTCTAAGTAAGGTTCTTATATCCAGGCATATCCCTGGAGGCCTTCTGCGACGGACATCCCCCTCCTGAGATACGACAGAAGGGAATTCTTCAATAACTCTTGGAAAACCAGCTTTAGTAAAAATCTTCAACATAATTTTATCACTAAGGGCGCGCCCTCCTTGCAAGCAAGGAGAGGGTGCGGCCTAATTTTTTGTAAAACTAACAAACATCCTTTTGACTGCTTTTATGTCTCTCAGGGCGCGCCCTCCACGTACGGGAGGTGAGGGCGCGTCCTCCTTCTACAAATATTTATCAAAACCTTAATTTATCTTGAAAATCCCCAAATTTAACCCGTATCTGACTCGGTTCCATTTTAGAATACCCGAACCGAATTTTGGGCATAACAATAATAATATAGAAACTCGCATATATTCATATAAATTCATAAATTAATATCAATCATGTATCATGTCATGTCATTTGAAAATTTATAGAAAAAAATTGAGATACCGAGCACTACTCTAACGAATTTATCTACATTTTCTTAGCAATTTAAAATTCAATCTAATTTTAAATTTTAATGATATAAATTGTATTATGTTAAAATATATTGAGATTTAATGAAACTACTAATCTAAACATGTTATTTGGTTAAACCGAAAATCTTATAGAAATTTGGACTTTCCAAACAAGCCATTTAGTTATCTTATTTGGAAAATTATAAATAAAATTAGACTATAACCTGTGCTACACATACAATGCTATAACATTATTTATGAATTTTTTTATATATTATAATAATTGTAACTAAAATATATTTATATTTAAAATCAAATAATGAAATTTGAAAAAGGTAAAAGTAATACAAATCCTACCATAAATATTTCAAATAGCATTAATGGTATTTAAGTTTTTATACAAATTTTTTGGAATTGAAACGGATTAAATAATAGTATGGATAAAATACAAATTCACATATGGATACCAAATTTAAAATATGAATAGTTCATAGGTCAAATAATCCTTAAAATTTGTATCCGAACCTAAGCATGGATATCAATTTCGAGAAAAGGATTATGCAACAATACATAATATATGCGTTATAGCCAAATTCGGTTCGGGTATTTTTAAAATGGATTTGGGTCGACAACGGGTTCAATTTAGAATCCAAGAGAACAAATTAGGATTTTTAGGAAGATAGGGCGCGCCCTGGGAGGATTAGGGCGCGCCCTGGGATATGTTGGAATTCCAAGATGGCTACCCTCCTGTTGTATCTCAGGAGGGGGATGTCCGTCGTAGAAGACCTCTAGGAGTTTTCCTGGATTTAAGGACCTTTCTTATACAATAATGGCGCCCTCTTTGGTGTAAAGATAGGTACCACTTTGGTGTATGCTTTGGAACTCTGTTCCTGTATTCAATGGGCGCACCCTCATTGGGGAACTTTGGGATAATCTTTTACTTTGCACCCAAAAGCTCTGGATCACCTATCCTGCTATCTGGTGAGTGCTTCTCATTCGGGGGACAGGGATGCGTTCTGCACTTTGTTTTAGGCGAAGTACCTCGAATTTTGTTGTTACCAAATTCCTCCGTCAACAAATTGGCGCTAGAATGAGGGCCATCAAGATCTGAATCTTAGGAGGAAAAGATGTCTCACAACCAAGGTGGAGGTTCTCATAGTGAGGATGGGTATTACTCTGAAGATCAGAACGATTATGATGAATATGTTCCTGAGGAGGTCCCTGCTGTTCAACACCCTCATGGGAATCCGATCGTTGGCGGACAGCCGCCTGTCTTGATTAGCAATGTGGAGTTGATGGAGCAATTGTATCGCATGGGAGATGCCATAAATAATTTCGGAACAAGATTGAGTTCTGTGGAAGAAGTGCAAGGAAGTAGGCGACAATCTCGTAGCATCCCACGAAATCATCGTCGAACAGGGAAATCCTCTCAGATTGAGGAAGGTTCTCGAAGGGGGGAAGAAGTTCTCACCACAATTACTCGATTTAAAGCTGCATTTCATGTTTGTAAATATATGTTTATGTTTAGGTTTGTTTTTACCTGCATTTGTACTTATTTTTTCGTGATTTTCGTGATTTTCAACTTGTTCGGGTTCGGGAAGAGGTGCGGCCCGAGCTGTTTGGAATGCTCGAATTGCCTCAGGGAGGACAACTAAGTCCTTCCTGGTGAGATTTTCCATATGCATTGCTGCTAGGGGCACATCAGTATATTTGTATTAGTTGACTTCGATTTCGATTCTAGCATTCCCAGGCCCAATTCCTATCCTCTCTAGTACCGGTGTGACAGTAGTCGGGACTAGGGGTAGATCTTGAACCGGGTTGGGCTGTTGCCCCCCTGCACTGGTGGACTGTCTCTGGGTGGACTTACTTCCCCTTGGCATGGTTTTGACAGAATATAGTTTTCACAATAAGAGACGTTCATAAAGCACAATTTGTATAAAAAATCTAGGTGAAACAATTCATGTACGCACATACTATCTAATTTTAAAACAAAAATCAGATGTCAAGGACAACAGATCAGTGCATCAATCAAGGTCAAGAGCTATAAATCTCAGCTTTATCAAAGATGTTGGCTAAAGAGAGGTTAAACTAGGCTATAGACGTGCATACATAACTGGGAAATGTATAAAGGTTGTGTTTTAGCTAAAGATTTTTGGGTGACTTTAAGATCTTACTGCTTATTCGAATCCTCTTTCGAGAGTTTGCTGATGTATTCGGGTCCAATGGCACCGAGATCAAAGGTCAAAGCCATGCCCCTCCTTCTAGCGCCAATGATAACTCCAAATTCTGATGGGCTCCTCCACAGCCGTTCCCTCCCCTTGGTGCGGTGTAACTGGTGGTTGGGCTACTGCAAAACAATACCGGAAGGGGGGTTTAGACCTGCGGCGCCTCTGACGTAAGAATAAGAGAAGGCTTTGAAAGATAATATCGAGAATATGAAGTATCTAAGTGGAGGGTGTGTGTAGGTAGTGAATGTCTAGAGAGAATGTAACCCTTAAATTTTATTTTCTTGGCCTATTTATAGGCCCAGAATTAAGGTTTAGGGATTGGTACCTTTAATGATGATCATTGAATTTTAGGTAGGTAGGACACCTGGGGCACACAGATGCACGACACCTGTCCAGGAGAATAATTGTGGAAAAGTGTGTCAGACACCTTTTTGAGTGTGACATCCTCATTCTTGGATCGTGCCAATTATTTGTAATCATTAGCTATCATTGTCAACTGGGACCCTTGATAATAACAGAGATTTTGAGATGTCACGTGTTCTACCACCCAGAGCTTGGATTGTATCCGCGGGTCCGGATTGGTTGATGGGAGTAGCTCCGGGCTTAACGACCTCATCGGGTCCGGATTCTTACATTTGGGCTGCTTGTAGAAAGTAGCCTATCAAATAGGATAACCAAATCGAAAACCAAAATTTTTAAAACTTTCAATATTTTAATTTTAATATAATAAAAACTTTCAATGTTTCGACTTTAATATAATAGTATAGATATATTGATTATTGTAATATTTATTTTAAATTAAAAGGTAACATATTTTAATTAAAATCTTTGGATAAGATGAGTAATTGAGTTGTTGGAGCAGATAAGAAAAAAGAGTCTAAAAAGAAGATCAATGCGGGAAGTGATTTTTTTTAATTAGAAATGAAATCTTTGGAGAAAATGGGTAATTGAATTGTTAGAGTAGAGCAGAAAAAAGAGTCCAAGAACAAGCTTAATGCGAGAAGTGATTTTTTTTTGTATAATGGATAAGTAAATATTATAAGAGATGTTGTTTTTATAACATATTAATATTAGTATTTATTTTAATAAATGGGATAACCAAATCGAAAAGCAAAACTTTCAATGTTTCGACTTTAATATAATAATAATAATGTTAGATAGATATGTATTTTTTTTTATCAAATTAATAGAAGAAATATCTTATAAGCTAAAAAAGTTTTTTTTCGTATACAAATAAAGACATACAATATAATTTTTCTTCAAAAATAATATTGTATTTGAATAATCATAGTTTAGGTAATAAATCTTAATCCCGATTTAACTAGTTCAAGTATACTGTAGTTACTTAATTAGCACTTAACGGTGTTGTAAGAAGGTTATGATTTGACTATTTAATAAACGAACATTGCTATCAAAGACATGTGCCATTATTTTCACTCTGCTTCATCATATTTTCACCGCCTCTCTCCCTTTCTCTCTGAAATATATACATACAGACTATACACACATAAAAAACCCTAGCTAAAAAGCTCTATTTCATCTCTTCTTATCATCATCTGGTACCTTTCTCACCATGATTACTCGATTTAAAGCTGCATTTCATGTTTGTAAACATATGTTTGTGTTTATGCTTGTTTTTACCTGCATTTGTACTTATTTTTTCGTGATTTTCAGGGATTTAAAGCTTAATCTATGTTCGTGTTTTGAGTGTTTCTTAGTTGTTTATATGCATGTTTTGTTCATTTAGAGGGTTTAAAAGTAATATTTGTTAGAGTTTTTGTACCTGTAAAGTGGATTTTTATGTGTTTGTATGGTTCTTAGGTATTAAGAGTTTTTATGTTTTTATGTGTTTTCTTAGGTATTAAGAGTTTTTGTTTATGTTTGTAAAGTGGATTTTTATGTGTTTGTAAAGTAATATTTGCTAGAGTTTTTGTGTTTTTGTACCTGTAAAGTAATACCGTGAGTTGTTTATTTGTTTTTTAAACGATCTCTCTGTTAATTCTTAGCCTCTGTGGACTGCTATGCATAGGTACATATACACACACATATGTTTATGTAATTTGAATCTTGTTTTTAAAATGTTGTTTGTGATTTTTAGCATATACATATACATATGTAATACAACTGACACATCCACAAATTCTCACTCAGCCGCTCTTCTCCATCTCAAGCCACAACATAAAATTGCTATCCAGAGAGCCTTAGTGTTACAAATAGATAAAAGACTCCAAAATTGTTTGTGGACTTGGAAGAAATACCGGCTGTACTTTTCTGTTTTCCACTTCTTCATCAGAGGATTCCAATAACAACTTCAAAATACCGTTTGCTGGATTTCCATAGTGCATCACCGTTCTAATGGCTCTGGCAAGTGAAGAACGAAGTGAAAAACCGGAAGCATCAGAAGAAGCATACAGTTGCATAGCATCAGAAGAAGCATCAGCCATAACTGGACCAAAACAATAACACATATTAATATAAACATAAACATAAACATAAACATAAACATATTAATAGATTTAAAAAACTAATTCAGTATGTATGTATATTCGTGTAAGAACACTAGAGAAGAGATGAAATAAACTGTATTGATATTATCCAAAAGTCAGTTTACAAATAATATGCCAGTCTAGTATTTATAGCCAAAGATAGTAGTCAACACATGTCGACTTTAACTAAGTAACAAAACAGAAAAGTACAGCTGGTATTTCTTCCAAGTCCACAAACAATTTTGGAGTCTTTTATTTATTTGTAACACTAAGGCTCTCTGGATAGCAATTTTATGTTGTGGCTTGAGTTTAGGTAATAAATCTTAATCCCGATGTCTTTACAAACACATATTAATATAAACATAAACATAAATATAAACATAAACATATTAATAGATTTACAAAACTAATTCTGTATGTATGTATATTCGTGTAACTGGACCAAAACAATAACACATATTAATATAAACATAAACATAAACATAAACATAAACATATTAATAGATTTACAAAACTAATTCTGTATGTATGTATATTAATATGTAATTTGAACAAAACATGCATATTACTTCTGATGCTATGCAAGTGTATGCTTCTTCTGATGCTTCCGGTTTTTCACTTCGTTCTTCACTTGCCAGAGCCATGAGAACGGTGATGCACTATGGAAATCCAGCAAACGGTATTTTGAAGTTGTTAGTGGAATCCTCTGATGAAGAAGTGGAAAACAATAACACATATAAAGAATTTATATTTTTGCAGTAAACGGTATTTTGAAGAATTTTATGTTGTGGCTTGAGTTTAGGTAATAAATCTTAATCCCGATGTCTTTACAAACACATATTAATATAAACATAAACATATTAATAGATTTACAAAACTAATTCTGTATGTATGTATATTCGTGTAACTGGACCAAAACAATAACACATATTAATATAAACATAAACATATTAATAGATTTACAAAACTAATTCTGTATGTATGTATATTAATATGTAATTTGAACAAAACATGCATATTACTTCTGATGCTATGCAAGTGTATGCTTCTTCTGATGCTTCCGGTTTTTCACTTCGTTCTTCACTTGCCAGAGCCATGAGAACGGTGATGCACTATGGAAATCCAGCAAACTGTATTTTGAAGTTGTTATTGGAATCCTCTGATGAATAAGTGGAAAACAGAAAAGTACAGCTGGTATTTCTTCCAAGTCCACAAACAATTTTGGAGTATTTTATTTATTTGTAACACTAAGGCTCTCTGGATATCAATTTTATGTTGTGGCTTGAGATGGACAAGAGCAGCTGAGTGAGAATTTGTGGATGTGTCAGTTGTATTACATATGTATATGTATATGCTAAAAATCACAAACAACATTTTAAAAACAAGATTCAAATTACATAAACATATGTGTGTGTGTGTATGTACCTATACATAGCAGTCCACAGAGGCTAAGAATTAACAGAGAGATCGTTTAAAAAACAAATAAACAACTCACGGTATTACTTTACAGGTACAAAAACACAAAAACTCTAACAAATATTACTTTACAAACACATAAAAATCCACTTTACAAACATAAACAAAAACTCTTAATACCTAAGAAAACACATAAAAACATAAAAACTCTTAATACCTAAGAACCATACAAACACATAAAAATCCACTTTACAGGTACAAAAACTCTAACAAATATTACCTTTAAACCCTCTAAATGAACAAAACATGCATATAACAACTAAGAAACGCTCAAAACACAAGTTTAAACATAGATTAAGCTTTAAATCCCTGAAAATCACGAAAAAATAAGTACAAATGCAGGTAAAAACAAGCATAAACACAAACATATGTTTACAAACATGAAATGCAGCTTTAAATCGAGTAATCATGGTGAGAAAGGTACCGGATGATGATAAGAAGAGATGAAATAGAGCTTTTTTGCTAGGGTTTTTTATGTGTGTATAGTCTGTATGTATATATTTCAGAGAGAAAGGGAGAGAGGCGGTGAAAATATGATGAAGCGGAGTGAAAATAATGGCACATGTCTTTGTTAGCAATGTGTTTTTATGTGTTTTCTTAGGTATTAAGAGTTTTTGTTTATGTTTGTAAAGTGGATTTTATGTTTTTAAAATTATGTCTTTGATTTTATGTTTTCCTCAATTCTAGTCGTTAGATTAACAGTAAAACTTCTAAAGAAACTCATAATGTGCTCATTTTTAAAAATGTATGTATGTTATGTGTGGGTGCACATTCTTTTCTTGCGATGTAAATGATCGAGGACAAACACACGTATTTATCATACATACAAATATATGATCATTTTACATTTATATCAAAAATCTTATTTTATATATATGTTTGTATTTTATAAATTGTTCATGTTCGATTTTCATTCAATTTACAACTGTGTCTGTATGATCATTTCGGTACTTTAAAGAGTAGATCACATTTTACTAAATCTAAAATTATTCAAATAATAATATTAAAGTTTCCGTTATAAAAACTTTAAGTTATTTTTAACGATTTAGACAAAATCCGTTCATATAATAACCATAATCATCGTCGATCTAAACATCGCTAGCTCGTTAATGTTTACAAGAAAGCAAAATATTTTATACAAAATTGCACCATTAACAAGTAGAACAGAAATCCGTGTCTTACAAACTACTTTTTGAAAAGCTAAAATCTAATAGCAACTCCAACAACCTCTTAACATTCTCCTTATAAATAATACTCTTAAATAATGAACAAGTATTACTTTTAAACCCTCTAAATGAACAAAACATGCATATAAACAACTAAGAAACGCTCAAAACACAAGTTTAAACATAGATTAAACTTTAAATCCCTGAAAATCACGAAAAAATAAGTACAAATGCAGGTAAAAACAAGCATAAACACAAACATATGTTTACAAACATGAAATGCAGCTTTAAATCGAGTAATCATGGTGAGAAAGGTACCGGATGATGATAAAAAGAGATGAAATAGAGCTTTTTAACTAGGGTTTTTTATGTGTGTATAGTCTGTATGTATATATTTCAGAGAGAAAGGGAGAGTGGCGGTGAAAATATGATGAAGCAGAGTGAAAATAATGGCACATGTCCTTGATAGCAATGTGTTTTTATGTGTTTTCTTAGGTATTAAGAGTTTTTGTTTATGTTTGTAAAGTGGATTTTATGTTTTTATGTGTTTTCTTAGGTATTAAGAGTTTTTGTTTATGTTTGTAAAGTGGATTTTTATGTGTTTGCAAAGTAATATTTGTTAGAGTTTTTGTGTTTTTGTACCTGTAAAGTAATACCGTGAGTTGTTTATTTGTTTTTGAAATGATCTCTCTGTTAATTCTTAGCCTCTGTGGACTGCTATGCATAGGTACATATACACACACATATGTTTATGTAATTTGAATCTTGTTTTTAAAATGTTGTTTGTGATTTTTAGCATATACATATACATATGTAATACAACTGACACATCCACAAATTCTCATTCAGCTGCTCTTGTCCATCTCAAGCCACAACATAAAATTGCTATCTAGAGAGCCTTAGTGTTACAAATAAATAAAAGACTCCAAAATTGTTTGTGGACTTGGAAGAAATACCAGCTGTACTTTTCTATTTTGTTACTTAGTTACTACTATCTTTGGCTATAAATACTAGACTGGCATATTATTTGTAAACTGACTTTTGAATAATATCAATACAATTTATTTCATCTCTTCTCTAGTATTCTTACATGAATATACATACATACAGAATTAGTTTTGTAAATCTATTAATATGTTTATGTTTATGTTTATATTAATATGTGTTATTGTTTTGGTCCAGTTATGGCTGATGCTTCTTCTGATGCTATGCAAGTGTATGCTTCTTCTGATGCTTCCGGTTTTTCTCTTCGTTCTTCACTTGCCAGAGCCATATTGGGAACGGTGATGCACTATGGAAATCCAGCAAACGGTATTTTGAAGTTGTTATTGGAATCCTCTGATGAAGAAGTGGAAAACAAATCTGTTTCCGACAACCAAGATTCTCCAAGAAAAGAGGAACACATAAATGAAGAAGATCAGCGAAATGAAGAAGATCAGCAACCAATGCATTCACTATTAAAGTAAGTCGGTACAAAACATTAATAGTATTTCTTGTATACGTACATACACACACACATATGTTTATGTAATTTGAATCTTGTTTTTAAAATGTTGTTTGTGATTTTTAGCATATACATATACATAATGTATATGTAATACAACCGACACATCCACAAATTCTCACTCAGCTGCTCTTGTCCATCTCAAGCCACAACATAAAATTGCTATCCAGAGAGCCTTAGTATTACAAATAAATAAAAGACTCCAAAATTGTTTTTGGACTTGGAAGAAATATCAGCTGTACTTTTCTGTTTTGTTACTTAGTTAAAGTCAACATGTGTTGACTACTATCTTTGGCGAAATGAATGTCAGGAACTTTGTCACGGAACTTAAAAGCTCGCAACTTCGGGATGGGGAACTTGAAAACATTCTCAAAGATCTTAAATCCCTTTTCGAAGTTGTATATGCTGTCATTCGTGGAGAGCCCCCTGTACATATGAGAGAAGTTGAGAGGTACACTACATATAACTTAGTACTTAATTTTTGTATTTGTTATTTTCTGAGGTATTCTTATTTGTATTGTGTAAAATGTTTATCATGTAACCTCATGTGTTTTCCAGAAATGTTACCACAAGAAATGTTGTTACCACCAGAAATGTTGATAGAAGGATAGTTTGGCCCCCAATGGTGATTTTAATGAACGCAAAATTTCATCAAGATGATAAGGGAAAGGTATATGCTATTAAATAATGTATTTTCACTTTTTTGAGTGACAATTCTCTTCATATTCTCCTCACAATTGCCATTTGCAATGGATTAGCATGGGAGATGCCGAGGCTGTTGAACTCTACTCTTGCTTTGGTGTTGTGGGGTCAAAGTCATCTTATGGCCCACTAGGGCACCGAGGCATGACCGTCCTGATTTTTGATGCATCGCCAAGGGGATTTATGTTGGCCGAGCTGCTGGATAAAAAATTTGAGTGTTCCGGAATAGGCCTTGAAAGTTGGAGGCGTAGTGACCGGGAGCTGATATATCCTGATGGAGTTCAGAAAATTTATGGTTACATGGCAAGGAGGGACAACATCAATAATTTTAACATGTATTTTAATTTGATAGGTCTACTATTTTCCCACCCTCGCTTTGAATTATAAGTACACATTTTATCATTTTCCTCATCTTTAATCAGCAATTACATGATGTTTATTTTGATTGGCTAGATGAACGCAAACTCAAAGCTGAGATAAGATCATACCAGGAGATGGTAGTTAACCCGATGAAACAGATATGTGAGGACTATGATACTCTGACCTGGTACAAGAACTTCATGGACAAAGCTGCAAAAAAAGGGGTAATCAGTGTTCCTGTTTTACAAATAGGCTAAGCATCTTATGACTGTCATAGTTGTGTGTGAACTTCCAGATTAAGTACATACAGTTTTGAAGGGAGTCAAGTGATGATGAAACTCTTTGACACTATATACTTGCACACACACAACTATGACAGTCATAAGATGCTTAGCCTATTTGTAAAACAGGAACACTGATTAGCCAATCAAAATAAACATCATGTACTTGCTGATTACCGAACGAAGCCTAGGGACATGTTGGAAGCCATTTACCCATGATGGGCCGGACCGAAGGCCCAACAAGTAAAGCCCAAATGGCTAACGGTCTCCTCTTTCTTGAACGGTATTTATTTACTTTCGGTGGTGGAAAACACAATGATGCCCATGGGACCCTTCTAAGGTAACGGACATAATTTCTAAGGTATAAATATAGATTGAATCCACAAGAGAAGACACATGCTCATAATTTACTACACACACTCTCTTTACGTTCAAAGTACTCTAAAAACACGACTTACTTATTCTCACACCGGAGGTGAATCGGGGGGACAATCCCTCGCATTCTTCTCACTTTTCAGGGTCAACCCGAAGGCCGACCCGGTGGAAATCCAGTCGTAACATTTGGCGCCGTCTGTGGGAACGTAGAGATACAATCTGTGTTAAAATCTATCAGCAAACTATGACAATCGAAGAAACACCCAGAAATAACGAAAGCACCGTGATCGGAAACAGTCCCGCCACGCAAAGGACGACTCCGGCCGCCCAAAGAATGCTCGATTTCAATGAAGAGGACATGCCCTCCCCCGAAGAACAACAAGAAATGCTCGCGAAATGGAGAGAAGAGAAAGCCAGAGGAAAGGAAACAGAGAAGGCGAAAAGCCAGAACGAAGCAGCAAGGCAAGCCGAGCTAAGGGAAGCCGACCGAGTAAAGCTACAAACCTTGAAACTCCAAAGAGAGGAAATCGAACGACAGGAGAAGACATTGCGAGAAGCCCTGGAGGCCGAAGGCCGGACACCCAAAGATAACCAAAGAGATAAAAGGGTCAGAGACGACGAAGATGAGTCATGGAACTCAAAATTACAGTCTAAGAAAACCAAGTCGAAGGTTGTAGATTCCTCAGACTCGGAAGAAGAAGGTCCGCACACGGACGATCGCATTCGCAGACTGGAAAAGGTTATGTTCGGAGATAGGATGATTAGCCACGAGCCTGTCGTGACCGAAGAGATAGAACAATACCGACCGCCACCAGGAAGGCAGTTCCCAAAGATGCACGAGTTCAACGGAAAGGGCGATCCCGAAGACCATTGTGAGAAGTACGAATCCCTCATGACTGGTATGGGGCATTGCGATATCATGCTGTACAAGATGTTCAAAACTTACCTAAAAGGGCCAGCGTCCATGTGGTATCGTTCGCTAAGACCACGGTCAATTGATTCTTATGGACAGATTAAAAGGAAGTTCTTGAGAAATTACTCCCATTTATGCCGAAGGGAGAAAGACACTGAAGCCCTAATTCACTGCAGACAAAGACCGAACGAGGAATTGGGGGACTACCTAGCAAGATTCAAAGAGGAAGCCGGAATGGTCACGAGCCTCGATAAGATCAAAGCCGCTGGATTCCTTTCAGTCGGTCTCGACCCCGTGAAAGGCAAGAAGCTCCGGTCATCTCTCTATGACGTTCCCCCAAAATCACTAAACGACATATACGTTCGGGGAGAGGCAATACGAAGGAAGTTGGAAACAATTGGAGGGTACAAAGAAAGTCGAAAGAACGACAGAGACGATAGAAGAGGCGAACGCAGGGACGACCGAAGGAATCATATCGACACACGAGGAAGGATGAACGATCCAAAAACAACAGGATGAAGGCAAGACAAAAATAGTACTGTGTTCACCCACCTCAACACACCCATCTCCAAGATCCTCCATGAAATCAAAGGAAAACCGGGGTTCGTTCGACCGCCTCGAATAAAAACCCCTGAATCCAGAAGAAACGAAAACAAGTACTGCGAGTATCATCGGGACAAGGGCCACAACGCAGATGAATGCTACCACCTAAAGAAGTTGATCGAAAAGATGATCAAAGGCGGAGGGTTATCCCAGTTCGTGGGCGACTTAAGAGAAAAGCTCGATGCGAAGGAAAGAAAAGATCCCGGAGAAGCCGAAAGACCGGAAAAGTATAGAGGCGAGGTCCGAACAATCTTTGGCGGCACAATACTTGATCGGGACAGTAAGACGGCCTGAAAGAAATACACCAGGCAAATATACAGTCTTTACCAATCGAGAACAGCCAAACAACCATTACCGATCAGCTTTACGGAGGATGATTACGAGGACGTCATATGGCCACACGAAGATCCCCTGGTTATCAATCCGGTAATCGGAGATAACAAAATCTGGAAGGTGTTAGTCGATGAAGGGAGCTCGGTCAATATCCTATACCACAGGACGTACTATAAAATGAATCTAGGAGGAGAACACCTCGAACCATGCCACGAGGCACCCTTATATGGCTTCGGTAATCAACCAGTACCGATCGAAGGTACCATCAGATTAAATGTGCTCCTAGGAAAAGCGCCATATACCGTGGAAAAGGAAGCTAAATTTTACGTCGTTCGGGTAGACAGCCCATACAACGGCATCCTGGGCAGACCCGTTTTATCCCTATTCCAAGCCGTATCATCCATACCGCACTTGAAGCTGAAATTCCCTACCGAGCAAGGGATTGGAGAAATGAAGGGCGATCAAAAAGCAGCAAGAATCATCATGTTAGAAGATTTTGACAAAGATAAAGACGCAGAATTGGTCGAATCCGGAAAAAGGAAAAGAGACGAAGATGCCGGAAGCAACCATCAAATGCTGAACATAGAAATCGAGAAGTTTGGGACCGATCTCTCCTTTCCAATTGCCGAACCAGCAGCCGAAACTGAAGAAATCGAATTGTATGTGGGCCAGTCCGGGAAAATGATCCAAATAGGCAAGGGGATGGAGCCAAAGCTGAAGGAGAGGGTCATTGCCGTCATCAGGGAATTCCACGACGTATTCGCTTGGAATCCCGAAGACATGCCCGGATTAGACCCTTCAGTCGCGAAACATTGTCTAAACGTCGAACCCGACGCCCAACCTGTAAAACAGAAGAAGAGAAATTTTGCCATGGAAAGACAAAGGGTTATCCAGACCGAAGTTGAGAAACTACTAGAGGCCAAATTTATCGAAGAAATTGATTACCCCGAATGGTTGGCGAACGTAGTTGTCGTCAAAAAATCAAACGGCAAATGGAGAATGTGCGTCGATTACACTGACCTAAATAAACACTGTCCGAAAGACCACTATCCCCTACCCAACATCGATCAGCTAATAGACGCCACATCGAGACATCAGATTCTCAGTTTTTTGGACGCTTTTTCAGGATATCACCAAATCGCCATGAATGCCGAAGACATTCCGAAGACAGCATTCATTACCCCGAACGGCACTTACGCATACATAAAAATGCCCTTCGGGCTAAAGAACGCGGGGGCAACTTTCCAGAAAATGGTTAACAAGCTCTTCAAAAAGCAAATAGGACGAAGCATGGAATGTTACGTCGACGACATGATCGTAAAGTCACTTTTCCAGGATCATGCAAACGACCTGAAGGAATGCTTCGAAACATTAAGGGAGAACAATATGAGAATCAACCCGAACAAGTGCACGTTCGGGGTTAACAGCGGAAAATTCCTTGGATACATGGTGAGTGCCCGAGGGATTGAGGCAAACCCAGAGAAAATCAAGGCCGTCATGGATATGGAAGCACCCAAGACAATAAGAGACATTCAGAAATTAACTGGACGAATGGCAGCTCTCTGGAGATTCATTTCCAGGTCTGCTGAAAAAGCGCTACCATTCTTCGAGGTACTACGAGGAAAAAAGAATTTCGATTGGGGACCAAATTGTCAAAAGGCATTCGAAGAAATAAAGGAGCACCTGGTGAACACCCCTCTCTTGATGAGACCGAGACCAAACGAAACTCTACAGTTATACCTGGCTGTGAACGACCGAACGCTTGGAGCTGTACTGGTCAAACAACACGAAGGAAATCAACATCCGTTATTTTACGTATCTCACATACTGAAGGACGCCGGAACTAGATATCCAAATGCGGAAAAATTCGCCTATGGGTTGGTGATGGCATCGAGAAAATTACGGCACTACTTCCAAGGCCGAACGATTCAGGTTGTAACCAACCAACCCCTGAAGAAAATCATGCGCAGGCCCGAGGCTTCGACAAGGATAATCGCCTAGTCGGTCGAATTGGGAGAATACGATCTAGAGTTCATCCCCAGAACAGCAATCAAGGCACAAGATTTAGCCGACTTCATGGTGGAATGCTCTTTCTCCAGTCCGAAGGATTTGGTCTCAGAAGAACAATCGATCCGTTCTCCAGGTAAATGGAAACTATTTGTAGATGGTTCTGTGGCCGGATCCAAGTGCGGAGCAGGCCTGATTCTAACCAGCCCCGAAGGATTCGAAATATGTCAGGCAATTAGGTTCACCTTCTCCTTAACCAATAACGAGGCCGAATATGAGGCCCTGCTAGCAGGCCTAAGCTTGGCAAGAAATTTGGAAATAAAACACTTAAGGGCCTTCAGCGATTCAATGTTAGTCGTCAAACAGTTCTCCGGCGAATACGGACAGAAAGATCCGCGAACGAAGGCTTACGCCACCAAGGTGTACGAGAGCTCCGTAATATTTGAGTTGTTCGAGCTAAGCCAAGTAGCCAGGGAAGATAATAGCCGAGCCAAGGCTGGCTTCGGCAGAAACCCAAAACCTCACAGGTTCTATCTACTTGACCGAAGTAAAATCGCCTTCGATAGACAGAAAACAATGCCTGGAAATACACCAAGGAATTAATTGGATGACACCGATCAGAGCCTTCTTAGAAAAAGATACCCTCCCACTCGATAAGAAACAAGCCCAAAAGATAAAATACCGATCCGCTAGTTACTCAATTGTAGGAGGAAGGCTATACAGAAGGTCGGTCACCCAACCGATGCTACGATGCCTGGACCCTGAAGAACAATTGATGGCATTGGAAAGCATTCACGAAGGTATCTGCGGGGAACATCTAGCCGGATGGTCACTTGCCTTCAAAATCCTTAGGCAAGGATTCTTCTGGCCAACATTGAGGGAGGATGCTTTGAACTACGCGAAAAAATGCAGACAATGCCAGTTATTTAGCAACGTTCCGAAACAACCCCCGGAAGAAATGACATCGGTGCTCAATCCCATTCCCTTCGCCATGTGGGCGGTTGATATTGTCGGCATCTTACCCACAAGCACTAAGCAGGCTAAATATTGCATCGTAGCCATCGACTACATGACTAAATGGGTAGAAGCCAGACCACTTTCCGCCATCACCGAAGAAGCAGCTAAGAAGTTCGTGTTGGAACAGATAATATTAAGGTTCGGCATTCCAATGATATGTGTGTCAGACAATGGAACCCAATTTATTGGGAGCAAATTTCGGAAATTCTTATTCGAGTTCGGAATACAACAAAAATTTAGCTCAGTCGGCCACCCACAGGCAAACGGGGCGATCGAAGCAGCCAACAAAATCATATTCGACGGAATTAAGAAAAGATTGGGAAATTCCAAGGGCCTTTGGGCCGAAGAATTGCCTTACGTCCTTTGGGCCTACCGAACAACACCGAGATCATCTACCGGTGAAACTCCTTTTAAGCTTGCCTTCGGCACTGACGCCCTCATGCCGACCGAAGTGGGTCTAGAATCATACCGAACACAGGTGTTCAACATTGAAACGAATGAATATGGGCTTCGGGCAAATATAGATTTGGTTGAAGAAGAAAGAGAGGCTGCCCACCAAAGAAATTCGAGATATCAGCTTCGAGCAGCCCAATACTACGATTCTGGAATAAAGAAAAGATCTTTCCATGTAGGGGACCTAGTGCTTCGAGAGTTAGCAACTTCAATGCCAACCAAACAAGGCAAACTTATGCCAAATTGGGAAGGTCCTTACGTGGTGATTGAAGTGATCCGTCCAGGAACATACAAGCTAGCTCATTCGGACGGGAGCCACATCAAGAACACGTGGCATGCTTCACGCCTTCGCCGTTTTTATCAGTAAGCTTTCATATATATATTTCCAATGTACACCCCACTACTTTTTACCTTTGAAATAAACAGAATTAAGGACTCATATTTTTAGTATTTAAGCTACTTTGACATAATTATGGAGGGAGAACACATTTCCAACAAATCAAAGGACCTTAATTATTCACAAACTCCTTAAATACTGGGGAAATGCTAGGCCGAAAGGCCAAAGATGCATAAAAATAAGAATTATGCTAGGCCGAAAGGCCAAAGATGCATAAAAATAAGAATTATGCTAGGCCGAAAGGCCAAAGATGCATAAAAAGAAAAACTATGCTAGGCCGAAGGCCAGAGATGCATAAAAATAAAAATTATGCTAGGCCGAAGGCCAGAGATGCATAAAAATAAAAAATTATGCTAGGCCGAAGGCCAGAGATGCATAAAAATAAAAATTATGCTAGGCCGAAAGGCCAAAGATGCATAAAAATAAAAATTTATGCTAGGCCGAAAGGCCAAAAATGCATAAACGCAAAAGATATGCTAAGACAAAACGCCGAAGATGCATTATGCTAAGGCAAAAAACAAAACGCCGAAGATGCGTAAATATAAATTATGCTAAGGCAGAAAAAAGGCGAAGATGCAAGACAGAATCAAACTACAATATTTATACAATAAATAAATTCAAAGGCCCGAAGGCACGAATATCACGCCCGAAGGCAACGTTAAACGTTACAGCAAAAGTTGTTAAAAGACTAACTACACTACTCATCAGAAAGCTCTTGATCTTCGTCCGAAGAAACATCCAGCGGCTGATCGGATTTCTCCCTGCCGACTGGATCGGACATACCTAGCTCGGTATCAATCAGCTGGGTATGATCGAAGCCTAAGGCATTTGCCTTAATGACAGCATCATCATAACCCATCTGATAACACCGCTCTTCGGTACGCTCGAGCTTTTTCACCAACTTCCGAGAACCCTTTCTCGTGGTCTTCAGCTGCTTGTTTCTCCATTCCAAGCGCTTTTGCAAAACATCCAGCTTCTCCTGGAGCAGATCATTCGCCGTCTTCAAGGATTCCGACTGACCCGTAACTCTTTCGAGCTCGATCGTCGAATTCCGAAGGTCCTCTTCGGCTTTGACCGCCCTCGACTCCAGCTGGTCAACCCTTTTCAGCTTTTCCTGCATCCCTTCGACCCTCTCAGTCACCACGGCGGACCAAGAAGCACCATGTAAATAAACAAAGGCAAAGATCAAAAGCTGAAGACAAAAAGACAAATGACGGACAAAACTTATATTACCATGGAGAGAAGGGCCATCATCTCTGTGCAAGCCTGAAGGTCAGTCGCTTGATCGTAAGTCGGTCTGTTGGCCGGAAGGACGAGACCTCTGCACAGATCGGGGCCTATAATGGTCGAGGCCGGAGGAGCAGGGACAATAATCTTATCGGTCTCCAGGACGCCCCATTGGGGTGCATACACCTTCAAGCCCGAATCTTCCGATCGAATCCTCTTCCTAGGTTCATTCGGAGTAGTAGGGTCAACATCATTCCCCAGCTCCAAATTCTGAATCGGATTTGAGGTTGGGTTAACCTTCACCAAAGCCCTATCCCCTTCATCATCGACCGAACCGCGCGTATCTTCAGCCTCCTTATTAGCTTCGGCCGCCAAAGCTGCGGCTGCAAGGTCGGCCGCCTTTCTAAGCTTCCTCTCGATAATCTCATCATGGGAAGACACTGCGCAAAACAAAGAGAAAGGTTAAGGCATAAATAACCGAACAACTACATAAAGATGTTTGGACAGAGTATGGGCACAGGCTTATCGCGAAAAACAAATACAAGATACAAAAAAAACGGAAAGACAAGAGAAAGTTACCACTACCCCAAAGACCGATCAACCAGTCGTTATCCCGACTGAGGGACAACGGAACTTTATCCATCTCTAGGCCACAGAGCAAGCGATAATCATGCTTATCCGCCTCCGAAAACGGGGTACGAAACTTCAACATCGAAGGATCGACATCCTTCCAGACACCAAACTTTTCCATCCTCGGGCCAGAGACGAAAGCCCACTTCAAATGAGTCTCTTTGTTGCTGGAATTCGTGAACGCCCAATCCGCCCTACCTACCCGACGAGCGATAGTATAAAAACCATTACTCATCGAATTCCGCCGAAATTCAAAATGATGCCAAAAAAGATTGGTCCTTGGTATCATCTTCACGGCCAAGCACCGAGCCTGGAAGACGTTAATCTGAATAAAGCTGTTCGGGTCCAACTGACCGATGGCTACCCCTTTCTGCTTAAGGATGCTCCTTAAAATGCACAGCATCGGCAGGCGAAATCCACACTTGAAAGCAGCTTCAGAAATACCCGTAGCTAAACCTCCTCCGTACGCCGCCGACACTTCGGGGTTGTGCCAAATCCTGTCGTTCTTCCTTGGAGTATAAAAATACCAAACGTGCTTCTCCACGACATATTCCGAAGAAAACTTAGCTATTGTACTTTCGGCCAATCTCGACCGATGGTTGGCTGCCGGAAACTCTTCGGCGTTGCTGAAAGGGGACACTTCCGAAGGACCCGCACCTTCGGTCGATCGATCCATATCCCTGCATTCGGAAATGTAGAGATTAGCCGTGTACTCGGGCCGAAGTAAGAAAATATTTAACAAGAAAGAGAAAACCGAGTACAGTGGGCCAGGATCGATCGAAAGTGTCCCATACCCCGAAACAAAATTAAAAGACCAATCCCATACAATCCCCTAAAACTCATCTTAACCCTGAATGAAATTCTAATCAATCCCCTAAAATCCTATGGGAAGCTTTTCGAAGATTAACAAGATTCAAGGCCCTCTCTTTTTGTTCAAGAAAAACGCAAAAAAAATATATGGTCTAGAAATAGCGTACGGCTATTTCAACATGTTAAAAGATGCATACATATACATACAATCATACATATATACACAACGGTTTTCACGAAAAAGGGCAAAGAAAAGCTTACTTGTTCGAAGATTCTCGAGAAGATCGTACTCCTGAGGATAAAATGCTTGAACGTGGGACTCCAACGAAGTCGGAGAACTCAAGTTTTCCGGGGAAGAAGCGACGGTTCCAATTGTCGATATAGATTCTCTTTAAAGAAGGATGTGTTTGGAAACTTTTGTGAGATGGTGTAAAATGAGAGGGATGTGGGTCGCGTAAGTTTTTAAATAAAAGATATATGACGCTTGGAAATCTTTCGAAATTCAACGGCCCAGATTGAGACGCAAATCTCAAAATCAGACAGTTGTCCCTCATAAAGGAACACGACTCCCCAAGAGAAAACTCGACTCTTGTCCATCGCCGTGCAACCGTACGAATGATCAAATCAACTCAACAGACGCGACCGAACGGAACGTGTCAAATGAAAAACATGGGTTCTTTAGCCTTCGTCCTAAAAACATTACCGAACGAAGCCTATGGACATGTTGGAAGCCATTTACCCATGATGGGCCGGACCGAAGGCCCAACAAGTAAAGCCCAAATGGCTAACGGTCTCCTCTTTCTTGAACGGTATTTATTTACTTTCGGTGGTGGAAAACACAATGATGCCCATGGGACCCTTCTAAGGTAACAGACATAATTTCTAAGGTATAAATATAGATTGAATCCACAAGAGAAGACACATGCTCATAATTGACTACACACACTATCTTTACGTTCAAAGTACTCTAAAAACACGACTTACTTATTCTCACACCGGAGGTGAATCGGAGGGACAATCCCTCGCATTCTTCTCACTTTTCAGGGTCAACCCGAAGGCCGACCCGGTGGAAATCCAGTCGTAACAGTACTTAATCCAATGAAGCAGATGTGTCAGGACTTTGGTATTTGGAAACGGTACATGAGAGAAGTCATAAAGGGAGACCAACGTCGTGAAGAGTCCTTTGCTGCTGTGGGAATCACATTGTGTCCTAATTCACATAATTTCAAATTCGGTTCCAAATGAGATGAACATGAGGTAATCAAGGTTCTTGTGATATACAACCACGGTTGTTGTCTAGTTAATTAGCCTCTGCAAGTTTTGCTTGTCTACGTTTCCAAATACATTGATGTTCCACCATTTAATAGTATGTCCGTCTGTATTAGAGTTTGGTATTATTGTGAATGTCGTCCCTGTTAGCAGACTATGAGCCTGGTGTTCTAAACTCTCAACTCTGAAGGGTCTGGAGTCTAGGACATCAGACCTCAGTTTAGATGGGTCCTTTTTCTGTCCAGGTTTATGTTGATTATTTCATTTATTTTTTGTTTGTTTAATGTTGGGATGACCTGAATCTTAGCTGATTTAACATTGTGTGTTAGATGATTAACTTGATGTGTGAACTATGGTATTGATTGCTGTTACTGT